>CM029921.1:23423996-24023996 GCA_017639245.1 Myiopsitta monachus
TATAACTTTACCTAGTTTTAATGAAGTTTTTTTAATTTTCATTTGTTTTAATAAAAAATTACTTTAAAAATTATTAATGTAAATAGCTTATATTAAATCATTTTTGTGTTAATGGGAAGATATGCCATATGAACTATTAGTTTACTTGATGTGAAGGTCAAAGACTCTAATGGGTTAAGCACTGTGCAAGCTATTAGGGGAACAGAGTTTGTGTGTTGAAGCATTTACAGCAAACTCACCTTAAACTTATTATTATAAGTATCGATTTTCGAAAATAATCATCTGTACAGTTATTCTTTTAACTGCGAAGTAATAGAAAGATTCTGGAGGCATTCTGACCACTAAGGAGCACTTTTGAATTTTTACTGTTTTGGAATACCTTACTTCAGGCAGAAATCTTCTAGAACTTCATATCATATATGCCAGCATAATGCAAAGCTGTCATTTTTGGGCTTTGTCATACTCATTTGATCATGTGTATTCTGCTCAGCAATGGAATCTCTGCTACAGGAAGGCTCGAATGTTTCTAATGCTGCAGGACTTTCTGATACTTCCACAGAACTGGTAGGTTGGCCTTTTGTTCAGGGGCAGATGAACCATACTGAGTGTCAAGTTATGGAAGCTGTAGTAAAACTAGGAGCAGGAAATGGTCTACTAGAGAATATTCTGATATTTGGGCACAATCTTGCTATCCCCTTGCATGGCAAAATAAACTAGCCGAGGCACTGCAGAACAATTATCAAATCAGTCCTGTGTGCAATCATCAACTGTGCAGTCTATCTCCATTCATAGTCTCTTGGAACAGTGCTGGTGCAAATCTGTAGCATTTTCTGTACTTAACAAGTGCAAGTAGCATGCCAATATGTTTTGTGCTGAAATTGCCACTAACTTAATCAAAGGCAACATATTTTAGAATGTTATTTTAGAATGTTTCCTATGATTAATTATTAATTATTTAAAGGAAAACCAGTCAAATTAATACACCCGGGTCATCTAACAGTACATGAAAGAAACTTCTGCCCAAGAAGTACAATGTCAGAAGGCCATTCTAAGGTCCACAGAAGAAAACCAGAGAAGTATGTGAGCTAATCAGTGTTAAGTGAAATGCTTGCAAGATCTTTCTCTGCGTTTTCTCTGGTTCAGAAATCAAGAACTAAAGCCTTTCATAAAGTATTACTACAAGTTCAAATCTTTGTCCTAATCAAACTTTCAGGAGCTGGATTTCATGACTTCAAAAGAGAACAAAAGTATTTTTCAAGCATTGATACTGTCATTAAGTCGAGCATTTTTTTGTGTTGTTTTTCAGGGTTTTTATCCAAAGCCCTGGTTTTTGAATGACCTTTTTACAGTGCTTTACTCTAGTAACTTCCTCTGTTCATTGTGTGGCCTTCACACACTGTTGGATTGTCCACAGTTCTGTTGTTAACAGTTTACTACTTAAGTTACCAATAGGCCACTTGTTTTGCCAGTCTCTAGAGCTGGGAGCCATGTCAAGCACACAGAAGCCAGAGTCATCTTGGCCAGATGGTGTTTGATACAGATGGATGGTTGGTTGTCATGCAGATCTTCTAGTTGGTAACTTGTTGCTGCCATCTGACTCAAGGAATAATTTGTGCACACTGGCTGTCAAAAGCATCTTCTCTTCTATCTGTTTTAGCTGTCATGTCTGTGCTCTGTACAGAAGTGTTGACAAGACATTGCTGTTGTACATTTTCAATTTGCTTCTCAGTGATTTTTCTGCTTCATGAGGTCTCTTATAGCTGCTGGAGTGTACTGCTCTTTGATCACTTTTTTTTTTCTCCTTTTTTTTAATAAAATCTCACAGCACAGCTCCTACCTGGCCTTTTAAAATACAATTTGCTTGTAGATTTTTTTTGTTTTTCCTTCCTGCTTTACAGACAAACCCATTGGGCAGCAAGGGGATGTGGAATTTAAATGTGACTGAGATTTGAGAATTAGGCAGTCGTATGGATAAACTCTGATTAGACATGAAGATAATGCTAAGTCTTGTCCCAGGTCATGAGCTGTTCAGTAATAGACATATTCTCAATTTCAGGAAAATTCAGTGAATTCCTGTAAGTTTCCTTCCTGGGACTTCACAAGTTTTCTTGCTTGTTTTTAGCACTACTATAACTGCAACATTAGGCATGTGCTAATGAAATAATAGGTTTTGAATACTAGCATCTTCCTGCCACCTGACTATTTGTTCACGTAACTGGCTGTCTAACAGTATTTATACACTTCGATGGAATGTGAGCAGTCTTACTAGGCTCTGTGTGGCCTGTTTATAGCGTGAGATGGAGAATGGCTAGATGAAGAATGGGCTGCTTGCTTGCTTGTTTCCCCCCCCATTTTCTAGGTTGGAAAAACAAGTTACTACATTCAAAGGAACAGGCAAAACTCTGTTCATAAGCAGTTAAAGTTATTTACAAAATATTTGTTGCATGGAATAAGCAAGACTGTTTTCCATTTAAAATGGAAATTTTTAGAAGCTTATTTTTATATAATGTATTTGTTAGAAGATGTGGGGGAAGAAAATCACATCTTTCTATAGATAAACTAACTGACCAGCATTCTGAAGAATACTAAAATTCTAATTTTAAACCTGATGTATTCTATGGCTATGTGAAGAATCCTGACTTAAAAGTTACCCTGTCCTTTACAACTGCCACAGTTAAAGCAGTTACTAAAATCAGGATTTATTTCCTGTAATGACTTTTCTAATAAGTATAGTCTCAAAAATATGGACTCATCAAAGGTGACTGTAGTTGGGCTTTCACACAATTGCAATTATCTTTAAAAATCAGAGCTGCTTTTTATATGCCAAATAGGAGACCCCTAGTCAAAACAGAATAAGATTAATGCTAATTAAATTATATTTGCAGACAGAAAAGTACATGCAGCAAATACGTGAACAGCAGGAAAAGATAGAGCTTCAAAACAACATTATTGCAAAACTGAAATCACAGTTGGCTGCTCTGAATGCTAATAGAGGTATGTACTCCAGTTTGCACATTATTTCTTTTTATGCTGTGTTGCATTGATGAGTAGTTCTGACTTTGTTGCTTCAGTTTTTACAATATACATCTCTCAAAGCAGTATCCTCCTTTTCTGTGAACATGAGAATTAACACAAATGTGCAGTTTCAAAATCTATTTATAAAATGCAACACTTATGAGGTCTCTCTTTATCCTCTTCAAGAAATAGTGAGATTTTCTTTAGCAATAGAACCTGCTTACACTGAAGACAATAAAAGTTATGAAAATATGGGTTCAAATTGTTCACTAGAATTAGAACCAACTTTGTTACATATTCTACAATTATTTGTTACTAAGTTTAGCGCAGGTTATTCTGGATGTAAGTGCTGTGGTTATATGTCTTTTCTGTTTGATAAGTCTTGTGATGCTAATCTTATTGGATAGCCAAGCTTTACAAGCAGGTAATTCTCTTTCAAATCAAATAGTCATTGATGGATAATTTTCCACTATTTGACTGTATTACACAAAAAAAAGAGTCGAAGTAACCATGTGTTAATCTGCCATGCTCATTAAATATTTATTCACACTAGCCTAAGGCTCGTGGTTTTCATAAATACTAGCAAAGTGGTTGGCTTTTATTTTCAAGCATATACGTACATTCTTTATTGCTGGTTTAGTCTTGCATTGTCTCTAAACACAGAATTGAACTTCTCTTGTTTGTTTGATATGAAAGCTTGCTCAGAGAAAATGGAGAACAATATAAGCCTAGCTTCTTTTAATTTTGCTTAGTTAGAAGCTGGCTGGGGAAAAATGAAGTGTCAATCAGCTTAATCAGCTGCTTTTTTTTGTTTTTTTTTAAGGTAATGTACACCCCTACATTCCAATGCATGAAGACATTGAAACCTTCAACTTGTCTTTAAGCCAGCTCTCTGAAAAACTGAACGCAGCAAAGCAAAGAGAAGAACTCTTGAAGGTATGGTTGCCTGCAGTATGTTTAACATAAGATCACATTTCTGCTGTGATTATACTGTAAGAACCTAAGGAGAGAAGTGAGATTTTTACTTTTAACTGCATGTTTTCTAATACAAGATCCTCACCTGAAGTGCGTGAGTGTTGTGCCGCTTCGGTCTCCTTAGGTGAACTAAGCATCTACCTTTGATCTTTCCCAGTGCAATCACTGCTTGGCCATCAAGCTCCCTACAATAGTTTTGATTGCAAAGTAGGAACTTACTTGCTCATTTATTTCTTAACCTGCCCAAACCAATGGTCAAGACTGGGCCTTCTCTTTCTCTCACAAGAGCTCTTCACATTGCAACCAGTCTGTGTGTTTTTGCAAGGAATGGAGAATCTGCACTCAAAAAGTGGTGGAGTGGAAAATGAACTAGCCATTGCTCTGAAGATGCTAATAATTTGTGTGGGTTTTTTTAAATAGTCAGTTTTAGTACAATTTTTCTTCTGCTCCTCTTCACTGAACTAACACTAAGATTGTCACTAAGATTGTTGAGTAACAGGCATGAGAGTAAAGCAGTAGTGCAGAATAGATGGGAAGTGCCTTGAATGAGTTTTGCACGTTGAAAAAAGATAGGGACAGAGATGCACTAAGTTGCATTGTTCTTATCCTAGGTCATCCTACTGTGTTGTTTAAGAACTGTCTTGTAACACAAAATCTCTGATGTTTTAATATGAATCTGCATAACAGAGACCCTGTAAGAGTCATAATAAGACCCTTACAGGAAATCAGGCATTGGATTTAAAAGAATTCATTTCAGGATTTGTTTCCTAAACCCAAGCTATAAACAAATTAATTATGCTAAATTCATAGAATTTATTTTTTTTAATCAGAAATGTGAATTTATAAGTAATTTCATTGGATTGCTGATGCTTGCTTAGTTGTCTTGAAGGAATCTCATTTGAGACTAAACCTCTGCAAACATGTTAAACACATTGTTACCAAACATTTATATACATTCCTTTTTTATAAAAAAAAGAGGTTTTATATAATTTTTCTACACTAGAATCTGTAATCACAAGATATAATTTCTTTCCTAGTCTCTGCATTTATTTAGAATACAACACAGCTGAAGGGTTAATTCTTTGATGAATCACCTTTGCATAGTTCTGTATTTCTGTGTCTTGAGTTGGATAAAAATTATGTCTTACAATTGCACATGCAGACCTGACCAAGTCTTGTATTTCATACTCTTGTTTCTGAATGCTAGCTCAAGAACAGCAGTTCTAAGTAACTTAGTTATATAATGAGTAGGAGAAAAGAAGCTGTATTATCTGCTCTTCTCATGGGAAAACAGAAATTATATGATCTATACACAAGATTAAAGCAATGCATGAGAATCTAGAATCGTTATTTCAAGGGCTTTTTCATAATGGAATGTAAGTTATTTGTTTTTATCTGCTTTTCTTTGTGTAGTCAGTTACTGCAGTTACTTCTCAGCAACAGGTATTTCATCTGGATTTTGCTTCATCTGTACCATGAACAGAAATATTTCTGATGTAGAATCAACTGTACAGTCTGTCTGCATTTAAACCCCCAGTTTATAACATAGTGCTATAAAAATAAGGTCTTTTCAGAGGGGATCAGTAGAGATCTAAACCCATACAAAGTCAGGTTGCCTCACCCTACTCTATATTCCTGTTACTCGGAAAGTAGTAGCTCTCTTACTCGTAAGTGTTGAGAGCATGGAGCTTGAGGGAAAATAAGTTTGACTGGACCGAAGCTGGCTTCTTGCAGAGGCATATGGATATCTTTGCACCATCCTTCTGATATAAGGAGGATCCTGATGTTTGGTGTTGTGCCTAGTAAGCTTCTGCTAACCTGGTAAGAGAGACACAAAGGTGTCCAGACAGCACAGCAGAGGTACACACACTTCTGTTAGCTCTGGCTATGTCTTGGCCATGCCATTTGTGAGCTGGCTATGGAGATATACAGCAGGTTCTGTACCCAAGTCCTTGTGTTACTGAATAAACTCAGGGGAGGAGAACCATACATTTACCCTGTTGAAGATGGTGGAAAAATAATTACATTGTTATAAATGCCTTATATGTATTTATGGCAGCTGCAAACTTTTTGTGCTTTTTAAACGTACAATTTTTAACATATGCTGGATAAAAAGGTAAACTGCATGGAATAAATGTACGGAACAAGTTGGGGGAAAATGAACAAGTAGAAAATCACCGGGACCCCATCAAGATAACTTAAAGAGAGTTTCCATTTCTCTTTCTGAATAAACTAAGTAAAACTAAAATTTAAAAAAAAATGCTGCTTCTTTACAAGCTAGTTGGTCAACAAGTCGAACTTCCTGCTTCAAGGGAAAATTGGACAACTTCATGGAAGACAAATCTGTTGAGAGGTAATAAGTACATAGAAACTACTACTAAGAAGGTCTGGGAATTTATTAAAGGCTGTACCACCAATGACTCCTGTTTCCTCATACTCTTCCCCAGACATATTTTGATATCTGTTGGTCCAGAAATCCATCATCCTCTCACACAGTATAGTTGTCTTATATCTAATTCAATAAAGTATTGGCCATTTTCAGCTATTGAAATTTGGAAGCTTTTTTGAAAGCCTGTATTTTTCTAATAACATTCTATTCACATTCTGCTCTAAAATAAATGTCTATAGCTTGTCCTCTGCTGCATTAACTGCTTTATTCTGCTTCTCCAGCAAAAATTTCCGACTTAAAAAAATTATAGTTCCAGATAATAAATTATGATTACAGTCTTTAAGTTAAAATGTTGCTGTTTCTTGCTGTTCTTCTTTGAAACTCAGAATCTCTCCCATGGCTGGAGGTGCCTGAGTTTATCCATACCTTTCATAACTGTCTTTTGCTGAGTCTAATGGGATTTCTCAGTGGACTGTCCTCCAATGAAGTTAATAGAAATCCTGGATTGAATGTAATAGGTGCGTGGTTAGAGCTTAAATTTTAGAAGTTTAAAATGAGGGAGGGGTCAGCTTTTTTGTTCTCTAGTAGGTAGCCATAGTTGTGTATTTTACCTACTATTGTCAAACTCTGTTGCCAGTGTGTTATAAAATGTTCGGGGGGTGGGGGGTGTTAGGTTGTAGGGGTTTTTTGATTCACATTCATGTTCACTGAAATAGCTGAGTGGACCAGATTGGCTTGGTGGTCAGTACCAAACTATATACAAGATTATCAGATTTTTTCAGTCACCTGCTTGAGGAGACCAAAGAGACTTAAACTGCTGTTGGGTTTTGAGTACAGCCTGGCCAAACTTTATTAAGTAAGTAGAATATAGATCCAGTTACTGTTTCAGACCCGAAGCTACACAGCAAACAGAAAACCTTAGTAAGCAAGATTAGACAATGTGAAGTAAAGCTGCTTCTGCATGCTATTTTTAGTACAAAATCAGATATCTGAATCCTTGTAAACTCCATAAAACATGAAACTAAAGTCAGTACTTATGACAAGAAAACATGTTCATGTAGAATTAATTAGACCCTGCTACCCAGTGTAAGAAATTCTGGTATTGATAGCTTTTTTCTTACTGCTTCATATGTTTAATACCAATAATAAGACTTTGTGGTTAAACTGTTGAAAGCTATGGTTAATATTCCTTGAGACCACTTGCAGTATTCAACTGATGCAGTACATCAGTTGAATAGTATTCTTCCTTGAAATTATCTAACAATTTGTTTATTCTGGGAAGCCATTGAAACACTAAAAATAAAAGGACCTGCCTTTGCAGCAGTACACTCTGGGGACTGACTGGCTGTGGAGAAGCTTTACTGGAAAGGAGCTGGGGTCTTGTGAGACAGCAACCTGAACATGGGCCAGCAGTGTGTCGTGGCAGAAACAAAGGGCAACAGCTTCCTGGACTGTATTAACAGGAGCACAGGTAGCACACCCAGGGAAGTGAATATCTCCCTTTATTCAGCATTCATTGGATTGCATCTAGAATATTATATCCAGGTTGGGACCTCCAGTACAGGAAAGACAATGATAAACTAGAGTGAATTCACCACTGAGACAGTTGGGAGCTTGAGTACATACCCCGTAAGGAGGTGCAGAAACTGGACTTGTCCAACCTGGAGCAGGATAGGGCTTCAGGGGAAGCTAATAGTGTTCTAATAACTGCACTGAGGTTAACAGGCAGATGGAGCCAGGGCCTTAACCATGGTGCATGGCAAAAGGATGAGACAGTGGGCAGTTGAAATGTGAAGGGTTCAGACTTGACCTGTGTGAAAACTTTTCACCATGATGACAGCCAGGCATTGGAAAGAGTTGACTGTAGAGGTTGTATAGTCTTTATCCTTAGAGAGTCCAAGGCCAAACTGAGTAACCTGACCATCGTAACTGCCTCTGCTTTGATTAGGAGCTAGAGAACCCTTGAAGTCCCTTACAGCTTGAATTCTCCTCTGATCCTATAAAGCCTTTCCTGAAGAAAAAGTATATATCTATTCATAATACAGATGTAACCTCTTTGCTGGCTGCGAGTACCAGCATGTTTAAAAAATCCATTGTATGATCAAGTACTTAACTGAGCAGGTATAGTGTGTGTGACATACTTTATTGTTATGGCATTAGCTTTATAAACTTCAGCCAGTTTATAAATCTTACCACATTGTTGCAAATATCCGAACTCAGTCAGTACTAGAAACTGTAAGATCCTTCAAGCTATGAAGGACTGTATTACTGAAAGATCCTAAGAAGTGCATTCATTTCTCCAGTGTTTCTCCTGGTAGTGTATCCTGACAGTGCATGCGAATGATGATTTACATCAGTTAGGTACTGATATATCTTCTTTACAACATGTTGCATGGCTCTTCTCACGTAGGTTCCCACATGGCTTTTCTCACTGCTTGCTTAAGTCTTGTCCCCACTTCCTGCAGGAGAATGTAGGAGAAAGGAAAAAGAACTACTGTCCATTACTGCAGTCCATGCAGTTATCTGAAAGCTTTTAGAAGCTCACGTTATTTGGAGCTGTAATAAACACAAATAGATAAATTGTGTGTGTACAGACCAATGCTGTATCACAGACTCAGTGAGTTATTTTACTGTCTTTAAGGCAGAGTTGTTCTTCAAGGGCAAGTGTCATCTTTGACATAAGCTTTTTCCTAGGTGTTTGGATTTTCAGTGAATCATTTTCAAAGAAGAAACTGCATCCCATTGGCTTTTTAAATGAGAAATTGAAATTGACCATCGAATGGCCAGACATAGATATAAGGAAGAAATTCTTTACAATGAAATGGTGAAACACTGGCACAAGTTGCTCAGAGAGGTAGTAGATGCTCCATCCCCAGAAGCATTCAAGATCAGGTTGGATGGGGCTCTTGAGCAACCTGATCTAGTTAAAGATGTCCCTGCTCATTGCAGGGAGAGAGAGGTTGGACTAGATGACTCTTGAAAGTCCCTTCCAACACAAACTGTTCTGTGCTTCTACTGTTTGGGAACCCTGTGACCAAACAGCAGCTCAGAGGTATAGTGTGGGTTCATAGACCCCAAGCTATCACTGTCCATTCCTGGAGTTGCAAAAAGCAGTTCCCCATACTATAATGTAGTCTTTAAAGAACATGGAAAAGGTATAGTTATAAAACTATGTTCAGCCTATGGCCTTTCTAAAATTTTCTTCAGATCTGTTAAGCATACATTTATGCATGTCTCCATCTCTCTTAACAGAAATTATACTTTTTTCCCACAACGCTAGATATGATTGTCTGTTCTCATGGATCGGATACTTTAACTTGCTTTCAACTTCTGTGCCTCATAGCAGTGTAATTCTTCATAGTGTTCTTGTTGTGCCATTTGAGAAATCTAGCTGCTTTAGCATCAGTTACAGATGATGACGTATGACAACTATGTGCAGTTGTGGTGTCCTGAACATAAGAAGGTCATGGAGCTATTGGAGCAAGTCCAGAGGAGGGCCACGAGGATGATCAGGGGACTGGAGCACCTCCTGTATGAAGACAGGCTGAGAAAGCTGGGGCTGTTCAGCCTGGAGAAGGCTGCGTGGAGACCTCATAGCAGCCTTCCAGTATTTGAAGGGGGCCTATAGGGATGGTGGAGAGGGACTCTCCATCAGGGACTGTAGTGATAGTACAAAGAGTAATGAGTTAAAAGTTAAACAGGGGAAGTTCACGTTAGATCGAAGGAGGATGTTCTTCACTGTGAGGGTGGTGAGACACTGGAACAGGTTGCCCAGAGAAGTAATAAATGCTCCACCCCTGGCAGTGTTCAAGGCCAGGTTGGACAGGGCCTTGGGTGACATGGTCTATGGTGAGGCATTCCTGCCCATGGCAGGAGGGTTGGAACTAGATGATCTTGAAGTCCTTTCCAACCTAAACCATTCTATGATTCTATGATTGTTTAGCCTAGAACCTTTAGTCTTCTATGCTGTTTTTATCCAGAGCAATATATATTAAAAAAAAAAATCTTTCTCCTTTTTTTCTCCTTTGCTATTTGGATTTTCTTTTTTAACTGCTTCCCTGGATTCTTACCTACTATGATGTATATAGATTCTACAGTACAAGAGTGTAGAAAGCGTTTCATGATCTATACATATATTCCCTATACCACCTGCCAGAAGTGCAAAGCATGGAAGAAGGATTAGGATTAAGGAGTTCTGCTGGGATACAAACATCCCATTTTTAGACACTTTTGAACCTACTGAGCAGAAGAGACCTAATATGGACCCTTGAGACACCATCCAAGTCCAGAGTTCCTTTGAAGCTCTTACTGTATGTTTACTCTTCAAGGTCACAATTGAGACTAAAGAAAAGAAACAATGCCTTCAAAGCTTGTTTTCTGTAGGGTTGTTTGGTTTTTTTTTTCACCCAGCTAGTATAACTTTTTGATGCTAAACTATTGTGTCAGCTGCATATACACACATCCATGCTTAACCACCCAGTGTCCCTGTAGACTAGCTCTGGACACATCCTTACATGGCTGTCATTGTCTAGAAGAGTAGCCCTTACCTACCTAATTGCCAAATGCACAACCTCACCCAGTTTAGGTCCCATTTGTAAATAAAGCAAGTGCTGCTGGAAAAGCACTTAATTTGCTTTCCTTTTTACCTTGCCCTACCTGCCTAGAGTTTATCACTGCTTTTTATTTATATTAGTTCTTGCAGAGTTAACCCCCTGGGCTTACTTCTCTTTCAGAGACAGACATTGGGCTTCAGGCCACATTTTATAACACTTGATACAATTCAAGATGAGTACTTCTACAGATTTCATAAACTGACAACTATAAGGTTTTCATAGCTACAGTTTTTATCATAAGTTGTTTCTTGAAAATTATCAAAGGACTGTCTTTGTTCATATTAAAAAAATACGCTGTATTCTTCTTTCCACCAAAAAGCCCACATACATAAAAGTTCCATTAATTATATGGATAATTAAAGTGGGGCCAGCCATTGCTTTTTATTTCACTTTATACTGCAGCCTTATTTTGAGTACTGTTTGCTATTTTGGGCACCTCAGTGTAAGACAAGGACATCAAACTATTAGAGCATGTCCAGAGGAGGGTGACCAAGATGGAGAAAGGGCTCAAGGGCAACAGTTAATGGGGAGCAGCTGAGGTCAGTTGGTTTGTTCAGCTTGGAGAAGGGGAAGTGCTCACCTCCTCTCTCTGACCAGCAATTGGACACAAGGAAGTGGAACGAAGCTGCATCAGAGGAAGTCAGTTCAGGCTGGCCATTAGGAAAAGGTTCTTCACCAGAGGGTGGTCAGTCACTGGAACAGGCTTCCTAGGGAAGTGATCACGGTACCAAGCCTGTCAGAGTTCAAGGAGCATCTGAACAGTGCTGTTGGTTATATGGTTTAGTGTTAGGTGGTCCTGTGAGGAACAGAGACTTGAACTCAATGACCCTTCTGGGTCACTTCAAACTTGAGATATTCTGTGATTCTGTGGTTCTAAGGTTCTGTTATTGGGTCTGCTCAAAAATTAAGCAGAATATAACCTTATTCAAAATTGTTTAAGATCAAAATTAATTAAATACTATTTTATATATGTACACACAATATATTGTACATAAAAAATGTAAATGATACAGTAAGTAAGCCAAGAGAGTCTTTATTTCTTATAAACACTAATATGACTTTCAGAAATTCAGAACATACAATTCTTTTGAGTAATTATCTATGATGAGTTACCACTGTTTAGTGGTAGAAGGTCTTTACTATCAGTTTAAAATTATTAATGTCATAAATAAGACTGCCACTTATGTTGCAAAAGCTTAATTTAGCTTATTCCAGACTGCTAAATAGTGATATACCACAAGACTCAGTTCTATTAATTGTACTGGTGTTTCTAAAATTGTTTTTTTAGGAACAGTTAAAAATTGAGAGCATGAAATTGAAGCAACTTGAAGATAAAAATAATCAAAAGGAAAGGAAGCTGATATCTATTATTTCCAACCAAGAAGATACAATAAGAAGTCTGAAAAGCAAATTGAAAGAATTAAATCAAGCACAAAAGGATATACAGACGCCAGCAGATAAAAGGGAGGTAAGATACAAAACCATGTAGAGATAAAATGAAAAAAAAAACAGCCATTTTTAAATTACTCCTTTCAAACATGTTTATACTAATTATTATAAGAAATCATTTTAAATTTAAGCATCATATAATTACTTGGAAATCATTAAAATATGTAAAGCACATAGGGAACACCAAACTATTTAATACATATTGGCTACTTTGCGTGTTAACTGTTTCATTTTATGTTATCAAAATTTAGTATTTGTGAAAACTCCAGATTAGCATTTCTGTTTTATAATTTTCCATTGGAAGTTTTCACCAAGATTGAGTTGTTTTTTTTTTTCATTTTTATGCCACTATTTTTGGTTACAGAATAGCATCCAGGGTGCTATTCTGTCCTTGTGGGACAGCTAGATTTAAAACTATGTAATACTAGAGTGAACCACAAGGTGGTAGTCAAAGTTAATAACTTACTTAAAAAACAGCTAGAACTCTTGACATACTGGCTTGTGATGTGTTCACTGAAAATTTCAGTGAATATATTGATTTTTCAGACCTAAAATAGCTGGATACCTCACTAACAAGCTTATACACAATACATAATCTTAACTTATATGTGACTGAAATCGAATTACAGTCAAGCAATATTCTTAGAACCAGTTTCCTTTCAGGAGAATATGAGCAGAGGAATGCCACACTGAGTTGCTGAGTTAAACTAAAAATAAGAATTTCACAGAAACGGTAAAAAAATGCTTTTGTAATTCTGTGAAAGTTTTGAGAGCTTCCAGGACCAGGTAAGGGATCCCATGATATTTTTATTCAGATCAGGGTGAAGAGCAACTTTAATATGCTTACTTCTGATCAATATTTTCATATTTTACTTCAAGGTGAAAAGTAAGAAAGTTGTTCCAGATAAGCCTGAATTATCTCTAGGGATCTCTGGTGTTTCACCTGTGTCTGAAAGGTAAATGCTTTTTGTAGCACTGTTTTTGAAATTTGCTTTTATTTCTCTTTTCTGCTATTAAATAAGACCAGCTATTTCCCTATTTTCTACACAGCATCTTAAAAAATTAATGGGGAGGTGGGATGGGAGAGGAGCAGAGGTCAAAGAGCCAATGTAGGAAGGTGTTAAAGCCAGCAACTATATGGAATCATAGCTGAGGCTTTGCAAGTATGTAGGGATAAGTTGAGAGGAAGAAAAATAGCCACTTGGTTCAGCAGGAGGTTAAACTCTGTGGGAAACAGCAGTGGATGTTAATGCTGGGTTTTGGGTAAGCATTAACTCTCTTCAGAACAGGAATGTACAACTGTAACGAATTAACTGATGGCAGTACAGCAGAGGAGTCTGCTGCACTGCCAGGAGGAGGTCTGATAGTCAGCATGAGCCGTCCTAAGTGAAAGAGTTTGACATCAGGTTTATGTATAAGCTGAAGCCAGCCAGCCCTTGCTATGACCAAGGGACCAAAAGCAGTGTATTTCCTAAGCCAGTATTCCCTCTTCTGCCTGTGTTTTGGCAAAAGTATTGATCAAAGTCTAGAGTTTGCATTTTTCACAGGATAGGCAGTAATACCACTTTTCACAATTTTGCTGAGGTCAAGTAGAAGATTCTTTAAGGTGAAGCTAGGAGAGTGTTAGTGAAAAGTATCACCAATTCTTGCTGTTTTCTTATACTCTTGCCTAGGCATCTGCTTTTGGCCACTCTCAGACACAGGCTAGATGAACTACATGGATTTTTAGTCTGAGTCACTACTGCTTTATGATAAGGAGGAGAGAAATAAGATTGTGATGTGATAATGACTTTTTTGTCCTTAAAGACTTTTTGTCTTCATCCTGATTTACATCTAAAAAATAAAAAACCTTTATCTGTCTTCTGTCTCCCTGCTCTCCAGTAACTCCCTTACTTTACTGTTTGCTTGGAAAGAGGTATGTGACTGGTAAGATTACTGGTAATCTTACACTAGTAAGATTACAGTATCAAAAAAGTCTAGCAAATTAAGATAGATTCATCTAATCATATGCATATTTTAAAGCTCTGATTAGGAACTTGTGACAAGAATCTTTTTTAATTCTTTATTTATCAAACACCTGAAAAAGGGTCAGAATGTACACGGTAACAGTAGCAACTTTAACTCTTTCTGTAGATTTGGGACTTTTTTCAAATGAATTACAAATAGACGTTTGTGTCTTCAGAAAGAGAAACACAACAGAAGTAGGAACACAGCCATGACACTCCTGATTGCTGTATGAATAAGCAATAAAGAGGAAAACAATTCACTGGATCAAAGAAAAAGCCCTTTTGAGCTGTTCTGATACAAAGATACAAAAGAGAACTCCAATCCAACTTCACTTTTTCATCCTTGAAGTTCCATTTTATGACATCCATTATATTGTGCTTAGAAGTATAAATCACTCAGCAAGTTTATCAAAATTTTAAAATGGAATTTTATGGATGCATCAATAACTGAATAACCTAGTGCCTTTAGGTAAATAGAACTCATACTAGCCTGAAGAACTATTTTTCTGTTCTCAGTGCAGATAACTAAATATCGGATGTCCATATGATACTCTGGAAGAGATATAATAAAACCCTCAAAATAAAAGGGAAAGTCATGTGATATTGCATAAAATGGAGAAGTAATGAGTTCACAAGTCCCTCTTCAAAATGTCAGGTAGAGAAGGAAGAAGCAGTAATAAATGCTTGTGTATTCCTTCTCCTGCAAAGTCCAAAATGCACAGAAAAGAATGTAAAACAATTAATGTTTGCAGAATCATCAGCAGCTTATTTTCCCTATAATGAGATGGAAACAGTATCCTTGTGAAAGATAAGCTGTTCCACAAAATACATGAGAGAACTGAATGAAATGTAAAGGCTGGATTTTCGGGGAGGGGTCCTTGCAAGGTCAGGCCTTAAGTTCGAATATGTGTGTGTGATATGACTAAACAGCTCTTTGATGAGATTTTCTTTTCCCTTTTCTGCTTGCTTTTACTGAGGAGAACAAAAATATGTATACATATGTCGAGGAACAAGGTATCCAAGAAAAGTAGCTTACACTATTGTTTTTCTCTGGTTTGTGGGTGTGACTAGATTAAAGGTGACAACAAACTGAATTGGTTGACTAATTTATAATTTTGATCTTCCAGGGAGAATCTGGAGACTATTTTCCAGGATATGAAAGAAGAGTGGCATCAAATATATATGCTAGCCAGAGAACAAACAGACCAACTGAGTAAATTTAAGATAAAGCCAGAACCTGAAACTGGTAATATCATACTTAAGCTCTTATTGTGATTCAACTGTTTGAAAGCTTTGCTTTATATTTGAAAATACTGTAAATTACACATACATAGAAGTACTTCTACTGTTTACCATCTGCCTTTTTCAAGTCTGTTCACATGGTGCTCAGTATTTCACCAAGAAAACGCACCGCCAGTTTTGGCATTCTATGACGAATGCTCCAAATCACATGCTATAAAAGACAGTCATCACATCAATGCCTCTTGTAATTGTTTTGTCCCTTGGAGTGAGAGGCAAGCACTTACTACATGTGATATTCCATCATACTGTGTGAATGACAGCACTTGCTTGCTTTTAATTTAGCTGTCAGTTCAAAAGATGTCTGTTATGAATGTCTCTAGCCCCATGTCTGTTAGAGGAAAACTCCTGGACTGAGGAGAGCCAGAGGACTTATTTTCTAGACTTCCTTGTGCAGACTTTTGAATGCTGTTTTGTTATACGGGACAGGAATTTAATCCAGCACTTCCTGAAAACAAAAGAAAGGCTTGATTTTTATTGGAACTGGAAAAGATCCTGAATGTTGAGTTCTGCTAATGCTTACATTATATTAAATGTAAGCTATTATTGGTATCCCTTACTAGCTAGCAGGATCAGATACTTAGGTGATCTCAAGAAACACCTGCCAAACATACATGGTTGAAGCAAGAGATGCTGATTTCAGTACTTGCTTCTTATTTAAGTTATATAATTACTGAAGTTTTGTTACATTAAGTGCTCATGTAGAGCTTGTGGCTTCAAATACCTATGTCTGAACTGTATTGTTGTATTCTGATTGTACAGTACTAAACTTTATGTATTATTTAGGGGTGGGAATTTTGGGGGGTGAGTGCTTGGCAACTTATTTCAGAATGGATTTGTTTTCCTTAAATAAGTGCCTAACTCAACAGTGTGAAAAGCTATACATGATACAGATTCAGTCTGCTTGATTTCTGTTATTCTGTGGCCCACTTTACTACAATATCTGAGTGATGTCAGAAGGCTGCTGTACAGTAAATGTGTACTGAAGTTATTCTCTCATCTGATTAGGTGTAACCATGTATATTATTAACATTTTTCTTAATAAAGTGCTGAAAATCATAGAATCACAGAACAGTTTGGGTTGAAAGGGACTTTAAAGCTCATGCAGTTTCAGCCCCCTGGCACAGACAGGGACACTCTCCACTAGACCAGGGTGCTCAAAGCCCCATCCAACCTGGCCTTGAACACTGCCAGGAATGGAGCAGCCACAGCTTTTCTGGGCAAGCTGTTCCAGTGCCTCACCACCCTCACAGTGAAGAATTTCTTCCTTATATATAACCTAAATCTACCCATTTTCAGTTCAAAGCCATTCTCCCTTGTCCTGTCACTACAAAATGGAGTTCTCAAAACAGAGGGATAATTTGGTCCCAATTCTGAATAGTTACTCAGTTTTAAGTATTTACCAAATGTGGAAACCAGTGGGATTTTGGTACCTGAATACCTTCTAAAATTGTGCTTATGGTGCTTAGCATGTTCTTGGCACCATGTGAAATGGTTTTGGTTCCAGCTTCTATTTCTGCCAGAACACTTCAGTAAATATATGCAAGTATGTGTTAAAGAGTATGGGACAACATAATTTTCAATAAAAGGAAAATGTTTACAGTCATAAGTCAAAGAGAAATATAACTATTAGAACAGAATTACTTCCTTTTATTTCTGTTCTGATAGTTTTGTGTCAGACCTAATATTTGTGAAAGAGAACTATGCCTCAAGCTGATTTCAAAGAGAAAAACTAAAGGTTAGAAAGCCAGTAAGGACTATCAAAAACCTTTCAGGAAAAATACCCCAACACCATGACTTAAATAACTATGCTTCAGTGGACTATTTAATTTTTTCTTCATTCTTTCTTTGCAGAAATACAGTTTTCCATGCCGATACAGTGTACTGATAAAACTGATGAACAAGCAGAAGAGCTTTTTAAGCCTCGGGTTATAAAGGATATAAATAGAGGTGCATCATGCATCACATCTATCACACCAAGAGGAGTGGGCCAAGATGAGGACAACTCCTCTATAGAATCACTTTCTAAATTTAATGTCAAGCTTCCACCTACAGACAATGACTCTGCTTTCTTGCAGAGCACTCAGGAAAAACCAGCAATTCCTTGTACTGGTATAGCTGAAAACATGCTTCAAGATCATCATTTTAACCTGGAGCTTAGAGACCGTGCTGTTAACCTCAGTAAATTGGAACCTAACTCATTTGAAGCTCATGGAGTTGATCTCATGACCTCAGCTTTACAAAGTTTAACTACTGTTGACAAAACAAATCGCCCAGATTATGCAAACATGTCCATAGAAAATACCCGTGACAAAACGTGCTTAAAAACAACAGACACTGGTTTCACATTTGTACCTAAGCACATAGACCAGGGTGTACCTGAAGTAATTTTTTCATCTTTAGAAGCTGCTGGGACAATTGTCAGAGGTCCTCATCAGGTATCTTTCTAATAGATACTGTACATTCCAAAAAATTGTAATGATTCAGTCAACCACTTTGCAAAGATCTTTGAGACAGGATTAATATATTCTATGGGATATCTGATCAGTCTTTTTTAAGACATTCTCTCTTGTCAGTTTTTCTTCCTGATACTGCAGAATGTGCACAAGGCACTTCTCCTGTGAAAGAGCAGGAATTCAAACAGATGTAGACACTGGATATGCGGGCACAAATTTCAGTTCATTTAGACATTAATTGCTTCTATATATTTCAAAGTTGTCATTAACTGGAAATTGCCCTATGGATTGCTTTCTTTCTACCCTTGATCTCAGTTAATAGGGCACGTAGTTGTTTTAACTGTTCTTAGTGTACAGCAGAGAATACGACAAATGGGCAGTTAAACAGCTGAACAGATATATACTTCACTGTGGGAAAATGATCTACTTTTTATCTCTATGTGAGGAGTAAACAGCGCCTTATTCCACCCTTTAAGAAAACTTAACTCTTTCCTTCATACTTTAGAAGGAGGAAAGCCTATTTATTTTTTCAAATGAAGGAAAGTTCACTAAAATACTTTATTTTAGGTTTATGTATGTACTTCGGGCTTGACTTTCACTTATAGATACTTGAAGTCCATGGGAACTTCTGAAAGCAATGCCCAGTTGCTGTAATGCAGAAAAACATTTCAGCAGGTTCTGACAGTCACATCTCTGAATACTTCGCTTCTTTTTTGTAATCCTTTCTGAAATGAAATTGCTGGCAAAAATAATAATGGACCCTTGTAGCCTGGTTTTTTTACATTTCTGTGGCTTTTCTCACACCTTGTGAGAGGAGAGGTTTTCAGGTATAAGCAAATAGTGATACTTAGAAATTCTGAGAGGACGGATTTGGCAGATTTTTACTATTCACATTAATGTAGTTTTGTGTTCTTTACTCATGAGAAGGCACATGCAGCAGAAGTGCTTTACCTCTTGATTTTGCCTCTGCATGACATGCAAAACTAGCATTTGGAAAGCTATTCGTAGGACATGATAGCTTTGATGTCTTCGTCTCCTAAAACATAGTGCAGTTTAGATTTCTACTGCAAACCAGTTCTGGATGAAAACTTTAAAGCATGTAAAGTTTGCTGTTCTTAATCATTGTATTTTAAACTATAAGCCTGATTTTTCAAAATGTACTTTAAATATTTATTTGTAATATGGGAGATCTCAATTCTATGCCAACTTATTAATCACAGATTTTATTGTGCTTTATTTTCTGTTGGGTCCTTAGTTAAAGTTGCGACTGAGTTAAACAAATCAAACCATTTATTTTATCACTGGTAGAATTCCTGTGGAGCTGTGAAGCATTCACTCCATTGCTTGTTACTATCTTCTTTTTATGTATTCCCTCTCCAGCTAATTCGTTTACTAGTTAGTCTGTGTATTCATTTTTCAATAGATGGCACCCTGCATTGTGTATTACAGAAAGTGAAACAGCTGGTATGTGATTATAAATTGAGAGAGGAGTATGCAGCTTAAAAAGTAGAGAATTGGGGTTGAATAGCAATAAGCCTTGGGTTTGATGATGCATTTTTTTGAAGGAAAATATATTAGTGGTAACACTTGGAGAAGAGAAACCTAATGGTGAACCACTTCAGTATTTGTAAGTCAGATCTACAATAGTACTGTATCACATACAGGACATTGATTAAAATGTTATACCTTATCAAGAAGCTTGCTTGAAATGAGCCAGTACTACTTTAGAATTCATTAAATATATGTCTGCATATGTCAGTGTATTTAAACATCCATCACCTTTATCCAGCTGCCTTCTGAAGAGGCTTTTAAGTATTTTTCTGAGTGAATTGGATTCAGCTTTAGTTTTTTGCCTCTTAATTGTGCTAAAGGTTTGAGTCACAGATAATATATATGGAGATCAAAGTAATAATTTTTTTTTAAAAAGTTACTTGCATACATGCCCTTTCAACTATAATAGTCTTAGCAAAATTTATGCATAAACTTGTTCTTAGTGTTTTTACCATCTTTCTAAGGGGTAGGTACACTGCTTACTGCTTCTATCATCCCTGCTGGTGGTGAAGCTCCAATAGGGAGGAATTACATACCTGATTTTTTTTTTTTTTTAAACTACTGTGGAAAAAAGTTTCAAGTATTTACTACATATGTTAACTTATAAAATGGAAAACCCCATAAATGAAATAGATTTGGCAACAGTAAGTTCTTGGAACTGCTCTCAGTTGCTATAATAAATTTAGCTCTTTCCTTCTATGTGGATACTAAATGTGAAAACTCAGTCCTGTTTTCTTAGGATGTAATTTAAAAAAAAAAAAAAAACGTGACTGAAAAGAGCAGCAGATTAAAATAAACATGGATATTAGTGGACCTAGGATTTTACAGACTACATTTAACTGAGACTTGCATATAGATGCATATGTTTATCGGTATTCACAGTTTGAGGGGGTTGTTTCCACCAAAAATTGTTCTAAGAATGTTTATGATTTTTAAAGCAGATTTATAATCTATTGATGTTAATCTGAATATTAATGTTTTTTAAATGGAACATCTGCTTAAATATATCCCTGTTCTAAAAAGCATATTAAGTCCACTCAAAGAAAGGAATAGAAGTTAAGTGCCTGCCTCAGTGGGTTGCTCTAAGAATACCTCCCCGTGTTGTGCTTTCAAGATTAGAAACCTAACTTTGTCCTTTGTGGGGTTTTTACAATACTATTTTATCTTCTTTCAAATTGTGCTTTACATCATAAGGTATTAGAAACAAGTAATTCTAAACACATTTCTGTAGAGATGTTTAAGTGTGTCAGTGTCTAGATAGATTTAGTATGCAATTTACACCAGCAACATACAATAAGTAGACTCTTTGAGCTGAAAAAAGTGGTGTGATTGCACTTAATTACTAATTAGTCAATTTAATTATATGGATTGCTGACCATAATGAAAGACAGTAAATCTGCTATTGCTATCTGATAAGCTAAACACTGTTTAAATAGGGAATGGGCAGGAAATTGACTTCAAGAAGTTTAGCTGGTTTAAAAAGAAGGTTTAACCATAATGAATGCCGGGTTAGTTGTACAGTAAGTTATCACAGGAGGAATAAACAATAGATTCTAACTATTTGGTGTGATGAAATTTGAATAAGAGCTAAAAATTAAAACGCTTAGGTAAGTATCAATAGCAAGAAATTTGAAACTTCTAAAGAAACTACTCTCTGAAGTATTCTTGTTTGCTTTTCCATGTGTGACTGAAGCAAGAGAGAAGAAAACTGAGCCAAAAAAAAAATGTAGGGTGCTCTTCTCTTCTAGGTTCCATCCCCACATAGAGCTCAAACCAGCTTGGTTCCATTCTGGCTACTTTGCCGTCGCAGTAGTATGCATTTAGTTTTCAGTTTATTCAAAACTTAATCATCCTGGCCATATAACATAACAATTTTACCTTGGTTTGCTAATACTATTTAAACTTAATTTTTGACTTTACTCTGAAAAATGATAAAAGACGTTTTGATTCCTGGTTGGTATGATGCTAAATAATTAGTGCACACTGTGACTTAGAGTATGTATCAGGCTGAAGTCTCTTGAACTCCAGTGTCAGGTAAACAGACTAGCTTGCTGACTATAACTAGCTCACGGACCAAGAGCAGTGCAGCTGCTGGACTAAATTTAGTATAGTTTACAGAATTGCCTGAATGCATGGATAGATATTCAGATGGTCCCATTGAGTATTATGATGTTATGGCAGAAGGAATTCCTAAAGAGATTTTTTAGACAATTTTTAGACAAATATAACATATATTTACACTAACAGGCAGTCAGAGCAAATAAGTAACTGAGGCTGTGTGACTGCTCTAGTCATTTTGTAAGTGAACTGAAAACTAGTTAGATGTCAGTAAGAATAGAAATAAAATATGACTCATATTAACTCACAGGAAACATTTTTTTCTAAGGTAAAAATGTGGGTTTTCATTTCTTTTAAATGGCTGTTTGGTACTGTGACTTCTACAGTAAAATACTGAAATGCAAAGTTAAAGAAAAGCTTTAATATATATCAGGCTGATATTACAGGCTTTTGCTCATAGCAGTATTTGTCAAAAATACATACTAAGGCATTTTAATTGTTTGCAAGGATAGTATGTTTATAGAACTTTAAAAAATAAAATCTAAGTTCTATCTTGCTTTTCTTAAATGAGAACTCTCTAGTTTATGTCTCTGGCCAGACAGGTGTAAAGAACACCTATATAAATACAAACCACAGCATCATGTAGACCACGTAGTAAAGCACAGCAATAATCATTTTCTATTTCTTTTAGCTCATTTGGCAGCCTGAAGACAATGATTTGCTGGCACAAGCTTATACAGACTCTGAACTGAATCAGTGTGGAATATGCGAATTCTGTCAAGAAGTTTTCCCACCATCTATGACATCTAAGGAAGATTTTCTTCGGCATCTGAATTCCCACTTTAAAGTACAGTCTTAATGTATGAGAATTCAATGGTTCACTGTTTTGCATACATTTTGATTTTTTTTTTTATTCAATAGATACGCTAAGAACTGAAGAATTAAGACTTTTTGTAACAAGAACTCATGACTGAAACGATATGTCAGATAAGCAATTTTTTAATTGTCCTTTGACAAGGTAACACGAAACTGTCACTTCAATACTGTAATTCACATTATTGCTTGTTATGCTTCAGTATTGCCTTCAAAAGTGATGTTAAACACCTTTTTTTTCTTTTTTTCCTTCCTTTCTCCTTTTTTTTTTTTCCTTTGAATTTATGAGTGTAGACTTGCAGAATTAATGCCTTAATCTGGCTGGGGAAACTGGTGTAATGCTAGATGTTTTTTCTCGTTATCCAGTGATGTGATTATGTTCTCCTTGAAGTAAACAGGAAGAGAAGTAGACTCTCATTTTTCATTTCTCTTACAAAAATTCCATATGTAACTTACAGTAGTTAACCTCTTAATTGAGATTCTTGTAAAATCATCGCAGTAACTGAATGCCAGGTATGTCAAAATTAGAGTAGGCTTGTTCATTAGTAACAAATGAATGGCTGACTCTCCCAGATGAATTGTTTACTAGAGAGAGTAATCAAACACAACACATAAATTACCCATTTGCCAAAATGTATCAGTAGCAATTTTATGGATATCTGTTACACGTTATAAAAAAAAATATTATTTTGTGTACCTTTCTAGCATTAATAATTTGTAAAAATACTCCCACGGAAAAAGTTGTATTACTATTAGGGATAAAGTGAGAAAGGATAAAACTTCCCCTAAAACTAAGAATACCAAAGATTATTTACCTTTCCTTCTGATCTGCTATGAAGGATTGCTGAAGTCTGTTACAGCCAAGAAAGAAAAACCTAATCACCGAAATCTCAGTGTCTTCATTTTTAACTAGAATAAGCTTAGTGGCCTTCTCAGTGCAATTTAAATTTGTGTTTAATTGAAACATATTCTGATAAAGTTTGCACATTTTCTGGATTTATTAGGATCAAATTAAAAAGGGGGGGTACTAAGTAATTTCATTTAATCATAGCAACTAGAAGCTTTTTTGCATTTGAACTGCATATAGGTTTTAGTCCTGATACTTGATAATTAGCATTAATATTTTCATAGCAGCAAAGCATAACAGTTTCTCTTTTTAAAGATTTGTTTGCAGGTGACACTTTCTGGGAAGAATTAACACCTGCACTTTTTTAGGAATTTATTTTTCTAAAATTATTTTTTCTATTTAAACATCTCATGTTTGTGACTGGCTGTAAACAGAGTGTACTGTAATAAACAGCAGTGCGCAGTGCATGTCTGTTCCACGACCTGGAGAAAGAGTTTGTTACTATTAACAGCTCTAAACCCCGGCGGTACCCAGTGCAGAGGAGGATACGTTCGTCCCCGGGCTCGCCGTGCGGCGTGTGAAGTACCTCCCAGGCGAGCGCGGCTGGGGGTGGTTCCTGGGGGAGACAGAAGTTCCAGGATTGGGAGGAGAGATGAGGATTCGCACATCTCCAGCCAGCCCGACACAAAGCCGACTCGTCCTCTCAACCGTGAAATTCGAGCTCAGGAGCTCACGTTATTAAGAACTGAACAAACTGCGAGTCACCTTTAAAGAAAATAAAGTCATCTCTGTGTGTCCGTCCCCGTCGTGTCCCCCTCTCCACCGTGTGCGGACACTGTTCAGCTGGCGCAGAGGGAGCCCCGCGCGGGGCCGCGGGTCTTTGTTGCTGGAGGCAGCCAGAACTCCGCGCTTCCCGCAGAGCCATGCCCCCCCCCGCTCTGCTGCCAGGGGAAGGGGGGGTGGACGACAAGACGACACAAGCACAGTTGTCCAAAGCCTTGTCTCACGCAGAGCCCATCCCTCTCCCGCTATGAGTGTTCCTGCCTAGTGTGGCGTCTTAGGAAGCTGCTTAATTCTGCGTGCTTAAAACTATTGCTGCCTAAGGGTGTCCGGTTAGGCTCGCCCATCAGACCACTGCAAGGGGCAACACTCTGTTTTAAAAATAAATAAATAACTAAATAAATACCACGCTAAGCAGTTGTGAGCGACTTAAAGTGGGAGGCGAGTGCGGTCCCTGAGCGGGCCCCACTCACACAGCTTTCCTGGAGGAGGCTGCTGCTGCCAGCAGGGACATCTGCTTTATTACACTCACTAGAGGAGGTTCAGCATTCCTCCCGCCTCTCCCCCTTCCGCACCAGCTCAACTCAGCAGAGGAGGTTGAATCCAAACGGGAAGTGGGATTTCATTAAAAATAATAATACTAAATTATTATTAAATACTTGAGAGGAGCGACCGAATAGCAGACTTATGCCAAGGGACACTGCCGAATTCCTGCCGCTCCGGGCCAGCGGAGTCCTTCCCGGGCCGGCGGCCGCCTTTGGCGGGAGCTCTCCTTCCGACCCGAAGGGAAGGCAGAAGGAAACAAACCACCCCCCGGCTGTTCAGGGGCGAGCTGGAGCGTTACGGCCCACTCAGCCCGGTGCAAGAGCTCGGTGCCGGCGGCCGGGGAGAACGCACGTAGCTGCTCTGTTTCCCCGGCTAACTCGACAGCTGCTCGTAGCTCCTGTAATTAGACTGTCAGTGCTTGTTAGAGGAGAGGAAAACGCTCCTGTGACAGCTTCCACGAGTCCTCTGGGTTTTTTTTAAGATCTCTCAGAAATCACCAGAGCATTAGCTGAGATCTCTTATTTCTCTGGAATCAGAAGGGAAGAAGTTCCCTCTGCCACTTCGCACTCCAATCAGAGCGCTCTTCTGACTCCCATAAAACACATGAATTTACTCTAAGAGGCTCAGAAGTTACCTGCCTTTCCCGTCTGCCCGGGAGAAAAAAAAAAAAAAAAAAAAAAAAAAAAAGGAGCTCCCTGGCCGTGTGAATTTACTTCTAAAACCCCCTCCTCGTATTTCTGAATTTAACTACACAGAAAACTCGGTAGAAATGCGTTGTTTTCTCTATTAACTGAGCGGAGGAGTCTTTCTACGCACGATCCTTCCCCACCCGAGCTAACGTTAATTCAGAGGATGCTCAGGAGAGGCTCTTCCCTCTCATGAACAAAAGCACTGGAGGATCAAGCCGAGATGCTTCTACCCCCACCCTTGGTTCACTCAGCAGATGAAACTCAGAGGAGGCGATTTCTTTCCTTCCCTACCATACATTCCCCTTTCCCCCGCAATCATACAAGGTTAACTCAACAGAGGAGTTTCAACCCAAATGGCAACTGGGATTGCATTTAAAAAAAAAAAAAAAAAAAAAAAAAGGAAGGGGGAGAAAAAAAAATCAGAAATAGGGAAAGAAAAGAGAAAAAGCAGCAGGCTGATTACGAGGTGTCAAAACTGCCAGGAGCAAGAAGGTGATAGCAATCAGGGGTGAGAAGAGTGCGCCATTCGTGCGGGGCAGCTAATTATCCGTCTCATTTGAGAAGAGCAGCATTCGAGGCAGCAGCGTTCGCCTGCTGAACGGTGACAGATTGGCGCGGAGGAGAGGGGAGGTGTTAAAACAATGGAGCCGGGCTTGCGAGCGCTGCTGCATGCTAATCAGCCCGGCCTCCTTTCTTCCCTCCCTTCCTCCCTCCCTCCCTCCCTCCCTCCCTCCCTCCGCCTGCCTGCCGCGATCCCTCCTTCTCGGCGGCCGCATGGCAAGCCCCGTACAGCCAGGCCCCTCGCAGCAGCCAGCATCGCACCCAGCAGCGCTGGTACCCAGGGGAGTTCCGGCGAGGCGGCGCGGGGGACAGGCAGCGCCGGGGGACCCGGTCTGCTTGTGGGTATCGCTAATCGATTTCAGATCTCGCCCTTGGTGTCCAGGCTTCCAAGAGCCCCTCAGTGTGCGCCCCGCAAGGGGAAGAGGCGAGGAGCCATTCCTACAAGTCCTGTGGGTTCTTTAGGCTGGCATCCTGGCTCCCTCTTCCCTGCAAGAGGACAGCCGGGACTGTAGGAGTGTTCCCTAGTAAGAGACAACCTCCCGCCAAAACCCCAGACCAGGCGTGCAAAGGTGAGGGAAATGCAGAACTGTGCCAATTAGTGATGGGCTGAAGGGGCTACGTTGCTTAGCTTTGCTCAGTCACCAGAGTCCAAAATGCTAAACAGGATGCAAGCAACTTGTATGGCCTCTCTTCCACCGCTGCCTTTTGCCACTTGGATCACTTGGCTTTGCAAGCCTGAATGACCGTATATACACAGTTTGACCTCCTGAGTTGATACGAAAAGGGCCAACTTCCCTCAGACCAGGAACAGCTATTCCCATTTGCAATCAGGGCATTAGGGTCTGCAGAGAGAGGATAAATGCTTTGCATGGGATCACTTTGGCTCTAGCTCTCCCAGAAAGTCCATGCTCTGCAGGACTCACTGGGCAAAACCTCGTGGTGGAGCGTTGGCAGCCCAGCTACAGCAAGTGCTCCACTCTGCCAGGGAGAAGCAGAGGAATGAGCGTTGGAATGTTTACTCTCCAATATTTCTCAGTTTCCATTCCATCCTGCCCTGAAAGATTTCTGATTACTATACACTTCAAAATAGTATTTATTACAGATTTACATAATCTGTATGTTTTATGTTAAGGGAATAACACATTGATGCTGTACTACTGAAAGGAGTTAATCTAAACTATGTAGTGTCTGCTATAACAGAGCTCCAACTCAAACAGCCTTGTTTCCTGGCACTGACAAGTAACACATACCCAGAAGGACACTGCCCAGCGTATTAGGTAAGATGCCAGGTGTAAGCCATCGCTCGACTGCTTAACCTTCACTGAGTTATGGATCAGCACTTGCCAAAATGAACTTACATGAGTCTCTCTGTAACCTCCCATTTAACTTTACAAATGTTATTTCAAATAGCATGTGCCTGTTTTACGACAGGATTCATACGAGTAAGCAAACACTGAAAGGGATTAGACTGGTTTGGGCCTAAGGTAAGCAGCGTGATAACTCAGGTTGAATGCTATTCAAAATAGACTTGAGTGCATGCAGGGCCAAAGTGGTAGTAATAGCATTTATATTTTGTTATTCTGTCATTGAGTGTACTTGATGAGATTGTCCATGAGCATACAGATGGTGAGATTTTCATAATGCTGTGGCATACTGACATCTCAGGCTGCAAAAATAAATTCCCAGATCACTGCAATACCTAAGAAGTAGAAAAATGCAGTTCACCTTAATGCTCCACATTCAAGTGCTTTATGTCTGAAGAGATTTTATAACACTAGATTCACAACTTTGTGCAAATCTGGAATGCTGATTTAATGGATTTACAATATAAATCAAAATTCAAGACAACTCCTGTGCCCTCTTTTTAAGGAGACTATTTTCCCCGTGTTTCTGAATTTAGAAATGTGTGGTGTGGAGATAAAAACTTGCCTTTCTTTGCTATTATCTATTTTTTTTTTTAACTGTACATAAATGTGAAAAGGAGGAACTGACTTTTCACTAGGTCAAGTTTACTTTTCATTAAAAGCTTTTTGGAGTATTTCTCGATTTCACTTCATTTTCCAAACTGGTAACAAATTTTTATATCTATTTTGATGATTTATGCTGCACTGAAAAGGTATTTGCGTCAAATATGAATACTGAGATAGCTTCTCGAGTATAATAATCACTTTCTTTTTTCCTAAGCAGCCATACTGTGGACTGCTCCGTGCATCAGCCTCTTCAGCCTGGAAACCAGCACTGATACTGCTCATAAATAGCTGCGGTAGGGCACCCCCATTGGTTAAGGTCTGGACGCAGACATGGTGCTGTGCTTATCGAGGTCTCTGAGCTGACCGAATTAAACATTTTAAGTATACATATGTAGCAGGGTGATATGGTGAAAATGAGCTAAAAGAAAAACATTTTGCAGAGATAAGCACGTACTTTCAAAAGGTTTAAAATATTCAATCGGTGAAAAAATAACTACTTGTAAAAACGTGTGTATTTTCATTATGCTTAATTTGCCATTCAAAACAAGTTTTTCTTAATAAGCTCTATTGTTTCTCTCTGTTTTGTGAAATGTAATACGTGTGAGACAGAAAGCAGACTCGGAATGTGAATGAGTCTTGTTTTCTCTTTCTCTCTTTCTATCGTTTTTAAAATACAACTTTATTCATATTCACAGGCTTCTTTAAGTCGAGAAAAGGATTAATGGAAGTGGCATGACATTCCTGAGGTCATGATCTGCAAAGATGAAACATGAAATCTTATCTGCTAATCTTTTTCTATATCTTATTTCTGTGCAATATGAAAGTCTCCATAAGCAAAACAGTCTCTGGTTAATAGTTATGTTTTCGCTCTCAGCAATGACACAAGCTTTGTCGGGTTTTCACTGTTTGCACAGTTCATTAAAATACTTTAATAAATGACTCGTTGTTTTAAAAAATCACCACACTATCACTCGAGTAAAAACATCTATATCCTCTCAGTCCTGCAGTGTCAAAAAGTATAGTCTCCCAGGGCAAAAGGTTATAGAGCCTTCATAAAGGTTTCCCATCTGTCATCAAGCGTGACATCAAGCCCTCTAGGTGCTGTGAAAATGATTTTCTCCGGAATTCTCCAGCCCAAAGATGCCACCCTCTTAATTACAATCATTCGAGATCGGGAATACCACTGAATTCCCTGGAGATACACAGAAGATATGCAAAAATAATCTCTTCTCTTGTTCGCCTGCCAGGGCTTCTGTACCTGCCCACAAGCTCGTCGGCTCATTTGCTGGGTAGTACTGGGTGCACGGAGGGCAGCCCGCTCAGCGGCACTGCCACCCTCCCGGCATTGCTGGTATGCTGCCATCGGAAGTGGCTTCTTTATAGCTGACCGCTAGCAAAGAGTGACAAATAATGGTGGGGTTTTTTTTCTTTCATTCCTTTTTTTTTTCTTTTTTTTTTTTTTTTTATTGATTAACGGCCCTTCTCGCCGCCACCAGACTCCTGTACACGGGTTACTCCTCACGTACACGGGATAACGAAATGAAACAAGTCGTTCAGAATGTCAGAACATCTACTTACAACAGGTGCCCTAAAAACCCACACACACTCTTCCTGGGGTCAGTGTGCATGCAAAAGAGTATACGTACAGACGGGGTGTGGAGTCGAGCCTTTGTGTGACAAGACCGTGCCTGCACAGCAGAAACTGAGCCTCCGGTCGGGCGAGAATCCTATCTACAAATGTCCATTAGCACTTTTTCCAGCGGTGACAAACAGGTGAAAGGCCATCCGACCCATCAATTTATCAACAGTCGAGCGTCGGAGGTTTCTGTTGGGTTAAAGGGTTTACAGTAGTTGGAGGAGGAGGTACAGAATGAGAAGTGAGCAGGAGAAAAATACCATTGTAGTCTTATGCAAGTTCTCTCCCAGTACGGAACCAGACCAAGGACTAGCTGGCGTGAGTGATACTGTTCAAAGCGCCCAGAGACCTGCTGATGGATACGTCTGGAGAGGCTCTGATTGTGTTGCAAATCCGAGGAGTGTAGACTACATTTTTAATATGTGGAAACATGTACATAACTCTGGACATAAGGGTGGGGGCGTAAAAAAAGCCACGTCCAAGCTTAACGGGAGCACGGGAGAGAAACCTCGGGCTCCATGCCATCCGAGATGTGAAAGCCCACGGAGACTCAGCAGCCAAAATCTCATACACTGATTTTTTAATAGAGTTCTCATCCATGTGTCCATTTAACTGCAGTTGATGCAGACCACTAAGCTTGTTACTTATAGATTTCCAGTTGCCTCAAGTGATACAAGACAGACGCGACAGGAATATCCCTAATTATAAGGGATTCATCTGATTTCTTTATTCAGGGAGTCTGGTGCCCCCAAGTATTCAAAGAATGATAAAAGTCTTCCAGCATAAAGCCGCCCGGTTTAACCCTCCCGTCCAGGGAACAGGAACAGCACGTTTCCTTCTAAGGTTTCCTTCTACCATGAAAACTTCCTTCCATTCTTTAGTATCATTTCTGAAATCTCCTTTAGCAGGCCACTCCCCGCATTTCTCCGAAGTTTTCATTTCATGTAATTTTGTGTGTATACACGCATGCATTTCAAGCAAGATAAGTTTGAGAAGAATACACAGCTGGAAAGTGATAGGAAATACTCTATCAGTTGTTCACGAAATATCTTCCTACACCTTAGCAAGGTTTTAAAAAGATCGTCTTTTTTATTAGTATTTATTTACTTTGTGTAACGATAACTTGGAGTCATATGCCATGACTGCAACTGCAACTATTCGAAGATACGTGTAGTAAAAGTCTGTGAGCGCCTCTTGCAAAAGAAGATGTTTATTTTAAAGTTAGTTCAGTTTTACGTGGGGCTTTCTTATTGCTGTTTAAAGGCGTGCGTATGTCTTCCCGACCTGCTCTCCACAGAGGCAGCACTATAAGCGCGATCCGCACCGCAGACCCACGCTGTGCGCCATGTGCGCTCGCAAAGCTGCAGCGTAGCGGTGACTTACGGGACCGACGGTCGGTGTGAGAAAAGGCCGATACAGCCAATATTAGCAGGGAGGTGGTAGCCATGCCTTCAAGCTCCCAAGCTCATTACCAGGTAATGGGCGTAAGTGCAGTAAACATTTATAAGATACCCTGGCTTTTGAGTTCATGTAGAATACCACGAATGCCAAGTAATGCCCTCCCACCCGGCAGCCACTACAGGCGCAGGAAGAAAAGGCAGTCCCGTTCTTTCAGCCTTTCCAGACGCCAACATCCTGTGGAAAATGACCTGGAAAGGGATGCAGTTCTTAGAACTGTCGAATGTTTTACGGGCTTCAAGGGAATCGTGTAGCAAATAAATCGAGCTTCGCTTTGATTTTAGTCAGTCTGTCGAAGTGAAGATATTGCCCGAATGGCAAGAACAGCAATGATCTAGACCTTTGCGTAAGGGTAAGAAGATGATCAGGATGATGAGACTCGCACAGCATTTCAGGAGGTCCGTATTTCCCACTGGGCCTAAGTGACTTTTCCAGTCAAAGGGTGAAGAAAATGTACACTCTAAGAAAAAGCCAGTGAAGAAAATGTTACTATAGAACAGCCTGGTAGTCTCTTTTGGTGAAGAATTTGTAGAAAATAACACATAGAGGGGACTCACTGTCTCGCCGTCCTCAAAACCGGCCGCTTTCTTTTTGCGATGTTGACGAGACGAAGCTAAGAGGGCATTAGCTTTCTTTAAAACAAAAAGTTCGTGGCGTGCGTGGGTGTGTTTGTGTTGGGAGGGGAAGTATCTTTCTTTTAAAATAAAACTGTTCCTTGGACTTTTTTTTTTTTTTTTTTTTTTTTTTTTTAACTAAGGGTTAAGGGACACGTCCTCTTCTTTGTCTTCAGAAGAAATGTCAGAAAGTTCGAATCTCCTCTCTTTCTCTTCCCAAAATAAACTCCTTGTTACGATTAGACGTGTGGTGCCCTAAAAAATGAGCAACAGCTTCCAGGTCTATGCATGCGCACACACACACAAAAACAACATTCAAAACATCTTTGAAGAAACAGACTAGTCTCAACCTTCACATTTAAAGTCGCAAAGCTGAAGTAAAATGGCGTTTAACTGGGTTCTTAAAGTTTTATTTGGTGGCATTTCCTTAGGTTAACTGTTCGCGATGCTGAGATGCTGTGAACAGCAACGCAGCTCCCTCAGGGACCCGTGCTTGAGCCCGCTGGTGACTCCGTGAGCCGACAAACGTAGTAAAGCACGGGCTGGGATGTACAGTGGACTGACTTTACCGTCTGATTTAAATGTGATGATTTTCTCATTTGTTGCATTGTTTGTATTAATACGAATATCTTGTTATGTTTGTTTTGTCTCCTGGGAGCCAATAAAGCTGTGAAGTTTTTCTTTACACCAAATGCAGCTCTACGGGCGATCAATCAATGGGTAGTTTTTGGATAATCTGCGAGAGTGAGAAATCTAATAAGGCAAGCAACTAAAAAAGGAAAACAAAGTCTATTTTCTGTTAGGTTAGCTACGTCAGGAGTCAGGCTTTCCACCATGCCTTTCTGAGATATTTAAACAGCTACATTTAACTCTCGGGCCAACACCTTGCTAAATTAACTTGCTGGCATATAAAGGAAAAAGTTTAGACATCGTGACCTCGGCAGCAATGCTGGTGACTTACTCTTACAATTAAATTTACTTGAAACTTGCGTTTCTTCCCACCTCCTCCTCCGCACTGGTATATGAAAACACACTAAGGTGAAGCAGGGACCTCTCATGAAGTGAGGGAACAAATAAGGCAAATTTTTAAATTACTATTGCTTTACTGTACCAGGTATAATGTTAAGAGATAGACAAAGACGATGTAGTTAGCTTCTAGGTCCCAACAAGGTCCATAGGAAACCGTGCCATTTAATTTCAAGGCAGCAGTTCTCTTATCACAACAAAATGAGTTATAAACAGATCAAAATAACAATCTGAATTATCTAGCATTAGTGGCTGAACTGAACAGCCCCGGATTACGTGATGAATTGTTAAATTGCAGTAGCATTGTTTTGGAATTGCTAATTAAAAAATAAGTAAACCCCCATGACTCTGGATATGACAACTGAAAATATCCACAAATTATTTAATAAATGAAGCGTCTAACAACTCTAACACTTCCTGCTCGCCTTGTTAATAAATGTAATTTGAGGTAGATTTAAAAAATCTCCCATCTAAACAGTGAATTCATTACGCGACGTTCAGATCTCCAGATGCCTATGGACTCCTCGGAATTAGGTGTTAAATAGACAAAAGTGAACCAAACTGCCTTTAAAAGCACAGCATGACCATGTAATTCTTTTTCCAGTTTGTGGTAAAAAATGATGAAACTTCTTTCCAAGTAGCTATCACCCAGATTTAGTGTGAAAAGTAGTGTAATTGTAATTCACGCCATCAGGGTCTATCACTGATAGACTATCAGCTGTTCTGTAGTTAGGAAGGCTTTCTTTTCAAATAGGAAAGCTGCCAAGTGCTCTGTGATACCTCCAGCAAGCTTATCGGATGGAAGATCGGAGCCAAAACAGCAGCTGCACACATATGCAAATTGGCAATTAATAGTATAACATTCTGGGGAGGATTTTTTTTTTTTTTTTTAATATGGGAAAGTATAGCGGAGCTACCTTAATATTAACCTTAACAGTGACAGGGAACTTCTTGCCTGAGCGGCCAAAGAATAATTACCCTCTGGTGAGACTTTCACTCTATTACTTTCTTCCTTCACACAAAGATCAAAGCTTTGTTGTCCTGCCGAGTTTGTCTCCATCATGAAAGTTAACTTCAGGCGATGGAAAAAAAAAAGGGGATACCTTGTAGCTTCAGCTCTCGAAAGTAGGGAATCGTGGCAATTTGCGTTTCCCTTCCCACACCCAGCTCCCCAAAGACCAAAAAAAAAAAAAAAAAAAAAAAAAAAAAGAGAAAGAGAAAGAAAAAGAAAAAAGCAAACACAAAGTAAATAATCATTAAAAATCCACCAAAACCGGGGGGGGTGGTGGGGGGGTGGTCATTTTAGTTCTAGTTTAGGATGCTTATCCTGTTACCTGAAAAAATGTTCATTGCTACATGGAATTCTTAGGACTGTGCATTTGTTATGGATACTCTAATCAACGACAAAGTAATTGAAAGGATCAGGTTTATGTATTTTTTGACGTATTTTCCCCAGCATGCTGCAGCAAACCAGCTTGCTTTATTTAGCCCAGCATGTATGAATACAAGACTCCCAATTAATGCAGTTGCTTGCTTTAGTCAGAACATTGCCTTTCAAAGGGTCCTCACATGATCCTTTTCTTGTAATAGCAGGCTGGAGCTGGAAAGGCTTTGCAAGGCTGCTGTATTTCACAGCAGCCTGTCCCCAGCGCTTTCCCCAGTGTCTGTCTGTCTCTTTTAGGACAGGTGTGGGGTGATTAGCCATGTTTTAGATAATCTGTGAATTTTTAATGGTCCTGTTTTCACGAATAAAGATCCTGGAGTGTTTAGGGTTAGGAAGAAAAAGCGGGTTTTGCACGAAGGCAGGCCAGGCAGTGCTCCCTTCTCATGGGGCAGGTGCCTCAGGACGGGCCGCGCGCGGCCCGCCTATGCTGCAGCCCGCCGTGCGGCGGGAGCCTGCCCCGAACCTCCCCACGTCTGCCGCCCTTGTCCGCTCCCACTCCCTCTCCTACGCCAATCCCTCTTCATTTTATTACTCAGTAATTACATTTGGAGTTGAAACCCCTTCGTGTTGCTATCACTGAGCTATATTTCGGCTCCAAACAGAGGCTGCCTGGGAAGGCGGCGCAGGCGACTAGCGAGGTGTCCGTCCCGCCCAGACGACGCTTGAGCCCGCCGGCAGCACGTAGCAGCTCCGTGCAGCGCGGAACAGAGGCGCCCGCCGCAGCGGCGGCCGCGCCAGAATTGCCCCGTTGAGCAGCACCTGCCACCGCTGCAGCCAGGGATTGCTTCATACTACTACTTCCTTAGTCACGCAGCAGCCTGAAATCTGACGGCCCCCTCCCCTCTGTTTCCAAAAGAGGTTTTCCCTACTCAAGTCCAACGGCGGCTTTCTAAACAGCACCTGACAATCCCGTCAGACAAAGAAAATACAGTCAGATCTAGAATGTAATTCTTCACGATCCTGTTCCATCATCAAATCAATATCTCACGCCAGTTAGAGAAAAGTGGGGATATAAACAGATCCATACATTCTGGTTTTCATCCGGAACTGGAATATATAGACATTTATCTTCACAGATCCTAAAAAAGTCAGATCTTTGGGAGGGATATTCTTCCTTGAAAGACTGGGGTCCCAAAGGTAGGATGATATAGATCCTCATCTAAAGTCGACTACGGCAAAAAGAAGACCAGCTTGACTAAAGGATTAGTTCAACTGGACACACGCAGGAAAATCTGTTGTAGGCTGCTCAACAAGCAGTACTTACAGTCACACGAGTTTCCCATCTCTGCTTGTCTGGATTACAATTTGAGGTGCTTTTTTCTAGACTGCAAGCACTTATTCAACTCCTCCATTGAGTCACTCATTTTCTTCCAGGGTCTCATAAACACATAGAACATAACTATTCTTTAAAACTGCTGTAGTTCAAGTTGTATTTTAAAGTTTCATACCAATTATGCAAATCAGTATCCCAATGTTTGTATAAAATATCTTGATAATTTCTCCCGTTAAAGAATTTGCTGTTCAAGTCTTAATTTGGACAAGGAATGGCCTTCAAGCCTTCTTGTGAATATATATACGAATACATAAAAATAAAATGCTTTGCATTCACATAACTCCTTTGCTTCTCCTGTTCTAATGATGGCATAAATCTGCTTAATCAGTTAAATTTAAAGAACAGCCTTAGATAATGTTGAACATATAATCTCAAATAATGTAAGGAACAACCTAATAAAAATAATCCTGATAATTACAGTTTCATATGAATCAACTGAATCTAGGAAATTCAGAACAAAAATAATGGGATTATTTTTACAATTAAGGAGAACAGGGGTTTGGGCCTTCATGCTCAGTTCACTTAATTAAAGCAGTGCACTGGAAAACGTGGTGCTATACAACTGCATGCATGGCTTGGAGAGTTCTGTTCTCTCCCAGCTTTGGGTACAGTTTCCATATAACTGTTATCTGGGAACATTTGCATCGGATACAGGTAAATGCACAATTGTGCAAAGAGTATATATATATATTTTTCCCCCTTTTAACAGTATTTTTTTTTAACAGTACCATGTTACACAGGCATTTTTAGGTGTGCATTTATCCTGCTTTAGGAGATAAGGTGGTAGTGTTTTTTTTTTTAAATTCTGGTCTCCAGAGAAAATAAGGAAAAAGAAGGTGTGTGTTTTGGCCTGTCTCCTAATAATTTTAAAGTATGTTGGTAAAGTGCAATCATTTTTGACTTAGAAATACATATCAAGATACTGGTTTGTTTGCTTGCTCGTTTTTTTATGTTATATATAAGAAAAAAGACTATTAATACTATGGAAAAGGCACAAAAAAGCTAACCCTTATTTGCTCTATATGGCACCAGTTTGTTGACCCAAAAGCCTTCATGAGCTCCTGAACCATTTTCACCATGTAATATCTCTTACCAACCTGGCAGGCCAGAACTCAAAACTAGAGGTTATGGGAAAAGACAGAAATATCCTGGGGATGTCCCATCAAAGAAACAGAGAATACCTTGGAGGTTTTAAGATAGAGGGGTAATCTAAGGATTACTTGGGATACTGAGGGGATGGGAGTAGACACAAGCAAAGAATATAGGGGGATATAGGAAACGACTACAAGAAATCAATTTTGGTGTTATTTGGAAAGCTTTACACTTGAGTATTCTATTATATCATTACTGTATTCTTCTCCATGGTTCTGAGACAAAAGATAAGAATAACAAATCACTCACAATTAATTTCAGAACTTTGTCCACCAATCCAGTACCTATTTTTGTATTGTAGAAAGCAGTCCTTTAATTTTTACATCAGTACAGCTGGGCAAAAGATAATTTGATGCACTTTCACAAGTACATTCTCCTGACATTACTAAAGAGAAGCTGTGAACAGCAAAGGTTCAAGAAGAAAATAAGTCAGTTAAATGTGATGGTAATAAAAGAGTCACAGTGGCAGTAAGGCTACCTATGTCAGTTATTTCCATTTGATTCATAAGAACCACAAAAAAAGGCTTTGTTTTCTTCCTTTTGTTTTCCTCACAGTATTTAAGCACTTTTAGTGAGATGGAGTCTTCCAAAGCTAAAAGGTGATGCTGTATTATTGCATTTGAAGGACATGAGTTGAACATTCTAGAACAAATTGCTCATGAAAGTTAGAAATAAAAAGAAAGGAGAATTACAGGAAACAAGAGCCACAAGAAGAATCTCTAGAATATTGCATCATTATGTCCTGGGTTCAGCAGTAGCAGTCATTTTTCTTCTTCTTAGTAGCTAGTGCAGTGCTGTGTTTTTGACTTTCAGCCTGAGAACAGCGCTGATAACACTGATGGTTTTAGTTGTTGCCCAGTAATGTTTACTCTGACCAAGGACTTTCTGAGCCTCATGTTCTGCAGGGAGGAGGGGAAGGCAGGAGGAAGCAGAAACAGGACACCTGACCCAAACTAACCAAAGAGGTATTCCATACCACAGCATGTCATACCTACTATATAAACTGGGGGCAGTTGCCCAGAAGGGTTAGATCACTGCTCGGGTCGGGCTGGGTATCAGTCAACGGGTGGTAAGCGGTTGTATTCTCTTCCCTTGTTATTTCCCTTATCATTATTATCATTGGTGGTAGTAGTAGCGGTTTGTGTTATACCTTAGTTACTGGACTGTTCTTATCTCAACCTGTGGGAGTTACATTCTTTTGATTCTTCTCCCCATCCCTCCAGGAGTGGGGGGAAGAAGGGGGGGAGTGAGCGAGCGGCTGCGTGGTTCTGAGTTGCTGGCTGGGTTTAAACCATGACACATTGGAAGACAAAATTGCTCCTCAGTGAGAGTGAACTTTAGAACTGAATTTTTCTTGAGAAAGAAAGGAAGAACTATCAGGAAAGTAGTAGAAGCTGGGCCTGAACCAGCATTTCTGGATAATATTTGCAAAACCTTGGCTAATCCATGGCTGTTTCAGCAACCATAGCCATTCCACTGGAGATGTTTTCATAGAAATTGAAGAAATCACAGTGGAGATTGATAACTTCCATGTTTGAGAGCTGGAGAAAGCAATGTGCCTATGGATATAAACTACTACAGAAAAAAAAAAAGCCTTGTTCTTAATAGTACACTAATTAGGTAATATTAAAACATCTTACATTTGATTAACTTCATTTAGATAAGCAATTTACAATATTACTCACTTATACAGAATGTTTTCAGCAATAACTCTAAGGAACGTTTGAATGTATAATTCAATATATAAACCCACATCATCTGTATATAACTAATGATGAGTCATCTCTTGAAGATAAGAACGGAAAATCAGGTAAATGTGTAGTACAGAATACCATATTCAGTAACTGAGAGGCAGAGACGATACTGTATTAGTTTTAGGACTGCTACTGGATGTATCTGTCTGATTTAGAGGGATATTCCTTAGATGGAATGAGAGTAAAAGTCTTACAAGCATTTAATTTCAGGGAGACCTGGACTAATGGGGAAAGGTCACAATGGGGAAAAAACCCCACTTTTGTAAGATCTGCAATATTAGGGCTGGTCAGATGTTCACAATATATTGCTCACCAAGAAACTGAGCCCAAGAATTTTAAGTTTTTTGGTGAATAACTTTGAATAATTAATCATTCTGAGAAAATCACAATCTGTTCACCAAGAGTTCATGAAAAAAACAAGGTGAATAATTCATTATGAATTATTTGACCAGTTTTAGCAATGAGATTCTAAATCTGACTTCTTATGGATATTAACCTCATTAATACTATTTAGATACAACACTTCAAGATAATAAAATGATGCAATATTGCACATCTAACATGGCACAATTGAAGCTACTGAGTTTCTTTCTGTAAATACTTTGAAAAAAGTCTTTATGTATTATACTTTAAAAAGACTCTCTGTCTTACTTTAGAAGTACTGGCAGTCTTGGAACAATTAATGCAGTAACAGGACCTTTCTTACATAAGAGGAAATCCTTAATGGCAGACAGGTCTAAATGTTTAAAATCTGCTGGGGTCTACTGCTGTAACACACAGCTGGGTGACCAATTCTGTGGTAAGATGCTGTCACTCCTGAGTTTTAGGGAGTTTGAGAGTACGTCTAATCCTGCACTGAGAAACAGAACATCTACAGGATGTGAAGAAATCAGGTTCAGATTCCCACTCTTAAATATTTTAAACGCATAACTATAAAACAATTATTGTACAATAGTTTAGTAACTGAATAATGTTACAAGACTAATTTCAAATTGATACAATGTGCCATCCTAAACCAGCACATTTAACCTATTACTACACTATTTCTTTTTAAATAGAAGCATGACATAGTTTGAAATTAAAAGCTACCATATCCTGACAATTTTCAAGCAACACATAGCCAAGTATTCAATTTTATTAGGTAAAGCTGCAGTTTCATGACACTTTGAACCGCTCTGCATCAGAGCTGCTATTGTGCTTTCTGCCAAGCATGTCTGCCTACTCCCCTGCATTAGCAGTACTGTTTGGATGACTCTGTCCCCCCACCGCCCTCCCACAGAGGTGAGTTGTTTTATGGCAGAGTACTATTTCGAATGCAGCCTGACAATACAACTAGGCTGGTTTAAAAACAAGCCCCTATCAAAAGAGATTTTTTTTTGTTTCTGAACCTGGTTGCATGCCTTCCTGGCATAAACATTGATCTGAACCCATAGGGAAGTCAAAGAGACAGAAAACCAGTCTTATAAATATACTACTTTGGGTTAGTAGCATGCCTTTGAGCTACAGGAGAGTCAGTTTAAAGTCAGATGAACGAAGGTGCCAATGAAAACGCTGGAGAAGAGCACAGCAAAGAGAGCTCAAGGGAAAGGGGTGGTAACATACCAGAAAAAAGTAGGGTGTGCTACAATCAACATTTAGATTGGCTTCAGCTTTACTGGAACCACAGCCTTGGATTTACTGTAAATAAGATCGAATTCTGAAGGAACTTCCTCAAAACAAATGTAAGGCAAGTCATTCCATACTCCTCCCCCCAGAAAAAAACCCAACAAATCTATCAATTACAGTGATAGTAATATTAGTTACAACTTACTTCATCTAATGGATTTTCAACCATTTGGCATACCACCTGTGAGTCCAGCAGTTTATTATAATTGATGCTGAACAGAGTTTTACCCATGCAAGATTTAATCTGACCCTTCAAAGAATATTTAAAAAACATTTAATTGTAAATTTTATCCAGCGCATTTTGCAAAGTGTTTTACTGTTTACTATATGCAAATACACATCATATTACTTTGAAATGTCAGCAAAAGCCTTTTAAAAGAATAGCTCTTGTGGAAGAAATTTTCCAGTTAAATAATTATGAAAGTAATCCTCTATCGAGTGCTATGCTGTTAAAATCAGTTCATATATTATGATTATGAAGCTAGTTTATTATCTACTATTTATATACTTCATGCGTATTTTCAGTCCTACTTCTAAATTTTAATATCAAATCTGAAATTATGTAGATATAGCTTCAAAACAATTTTCTTTCATGTACTACATTAAAACATATGCAATGAACACATAGTAAATATGAAAGACAATCCACAGTTTGACAGTTAAAAATTATGCTAATAATAATTTCTATTTATGAATACAGTGAATTTGTCATTGCAATGTGTTGGCAGAATGCAAAAGTGTGTATAGGTGGGATTTGGCTACATGGCTGCTATTCACACCAATGATTTAATCACATACCAACTCTAGAAATTTTCTTCTCATTAGTTGAGTTGTTTGCGTTTTTTTTATTCTTTGGTGCATTTTAAACTGGAATTAAAGTGTGACTGATCTTTGCCAATTCCCTTGGCTGTGGCATTCAGAAATACAATCTTCCCAATTCTACTTTTTTCTCATCTGTATTAAAAAATGAATTTTGTTACAAAACAGGGCTGTAGCTTTGTATTACTAACAGCTATACAACTATAGTTGCTACTGCAGCTATACTCTCTTTACTGGTTAGTCTAATGGTCATTCATATGACACCATAAGAATTCTGTAAAAAAAAATTATGAAGACATAAATCAGAAGATTATGGATTGGATGGACAAGATTTCATAGAAACACAACATTTTAGAGTAAAATATAGTAAAGTGGCTACTAGTAGAAAACATGCACATGCAGGAAACACTCATTGCTTCTTGTGAACTAGTTCTCCGTTAAGGTCTGGGGCAGATCTCTGACAACTACATATCTTTGAGTACTGATGGGTTGCCTGGTGGATCTCTATTGCTCTGCCCTATCAGAGAACAAACTTTTTATCTTCAGGCTAGATAAGTCTTTGAAAGGTTAGCTCTTTATTACTGTCAGGTGGGTTCCCAGGCTATGAATAGAGAGATCAGAGTGAGATGAAAGGTCCACAGAAATAAGTAGCAAGTCTAGATAGATGGAAGTCACACCTAAAACAAGATATGCCTTGGTACCTATCACTGAGAAGGAAGGGGGATCTACATTTCAAAAAATGACAGACAAGAAACTTGCTGAAACAAAAGATTATCAACCATTTATTTATATGAGAGGGTGAGATAGGACCTCCCACCAACTACCAACTTATTCTACTAAAGCTTTAGCTCACTAAGCTTTCAACAGTTTGCTGTTTGTCAGCAGTTGGTCATGATTTTACTGAAAATTTCCCAGTACTGTGTGATGGATTACATTGAGAATCTCAACTTCCATTAAATAAAATTCTTCACACAAATAACTTTAAAGCTTACCTGAAAAAAATATCAGTGATTTAATAGCACAAATGTGACAGCAGTAAGAAAGAAAATGTATCCCTCTTTGACACTTTCTCCAATCTCTCTCTGATATTCTATGAACTATCTCAAGGTGCAGATGAAAATATCTTGGTTTCAGACTTATTAATTACATTAAGAGCCTGTTTGGGTTTATTGTTTGTTTTTAAAACTTTGTGATATCTTTTCAGATCTTGTGGCTGAATTACAGTCTCCTGAATATTATTGTTTCAAAAGGATCACCATAATTATAAGCATTAGCAATTACTATATTTAGTCTCTTCAGTCAGCAATTCCAAATGCTCAAAAGATATAAATATCAAATTTCACAAGTCCTTTAATTGCAGGTGAACAGACTTCTTCACTCTATTTAACCAGACATGTACTAAGAACTAAGATGTTATGTAATTTCCATAAAGTGTAGACAGTTCACAACAAAGCCTATTGTTGTGGGGTTTTTGTTTTGGTTTGTGTTAGTTCATGTTTGGCTGGTTGGTTTGTTGGTTGTTTTTCTAAGTCCTGTGCTCCCTCTAATGTACGACTTGTTTTAAAAAAAGGATCAGGTAGATATGGGCATTGTGTGTTAAGTAATCAAACTTGCAACTAATAAAATGCATTTATAATTTCCGAGAAAGAAAAAAGATTGTCTGCTTTTTACTATTTTTAAGACGATTTATTTTTTAACAATTTATAAACCAGCTATTTTAGTATCTATAATCTGATTCATTTTGCAATGCTTTAAATGTGTACTATGGAACTAAGAACAACATGTAGCTTTTAAAAGAGCTAGCTCATAAATGCTGTTGTTAACACAACATGCTAATATGATGGGACTGAAAATTAGGACACGCTGCTGTCACCCTAGGAGAAGCTATTAGACTAGTTAGGTTTTAGTGGGAGACTATTTTCCTTTTGAAGACAACAGCCTCCCTTTTGTTCATATTCTGCTCTGCTCCTTAAAGCCATGGCTTGATCAGGCATTCCAGTGTTCTGTTCTCTCAAAATAGCAATATACCCCTTCTTGCAGTCATACTCCTCTTTCTTATTTTTCCTGGAGAAGGCAGGATAAAATGGCTACAAATGGTCAGTAAGGAAGTTCTATCAGCTTCAAATGGCTGCAAATATAAGATTTCCATAAAGATTAATGGCAACAAATGATCTGTAAGCAGCAAAGTCAATGTCATGGGTTCAGCAGCAGCAGTCATTTTTCTCCTTCTTGGTAGCGGGTGCAGCGCTGTGTTTTTTATTTTGGGCCTGGGAGCAGCGCTGATAACACCAGTGTTTTCAGTTACTGTTTGGTTATGTTTTGGTCTGGCCAAGGACTTTCTGAGTCTCATGCTATGCCAGGGAGAAGGGGGAGCCAGGAAGAAGCAGATGCAGGACACCTGACCCAAACTGACCAAAGAGGTTATTCCATACCATAGCACATCATGCCCAGGATGTAAAATCGGAGAGCAGAGACCCGGAAGGCTGTGGTGGTGGTGGACTGGGGGTGCACGGCATGGTCAGGTTTTTGGTATTGGGGGGTTCGCTGCTGGGGGGGGCACTGGCTGGGTCGTTCTTGGTGAGCAGTTGTATTCTCTTTCCTTGTATTTCAATTGTATTATTACTGGTGGTAGCAGTAATGATTTGTGTTATACCTTAGTTACTAAACTGTTCTTATCTCAACCTGTGCGAGTTGAATTCTTTTGATTCTCCTCCCCATCCCCCCGGGACTGGGGGAAGAAAGAGGGGGAGTGAGTGAGTGAGCCACTTTCGTGAGTTTTAGAGACTTAAACCACGACACCCAAATGTTCTCCAGGTAAAAGTTTTGTTCAGGCACTCTAGCCTCTAGCTTTAGTTAAATAATACTATTTAATTGATTAAAAAACAAACAAACAAAAACCCCAAAAAAAGCTTGCAGGCATGTTTCAATTAGGCAATAGATAACATAAGAAGTTCTCAGAGAGATCTAATTAAATACATTTCATCTCTCCAGCCTACCTCTCAAGTGCTCTATACTTTAAAAGTTTATATTCAAATATATATCATATGTAAAGACAAGTCACTTTTCTCTCACCATACTATTTTTAAAAATTCCTTTAGCATTTAGATTAATAATAAGCAATATGATTCGCTAGGGACTTCAGCAAAGAATTCCATAAATGGCAAAAACAGGGAGATCATTCTTGCCCACCCTCCACTCATGCAAGCAGAACTTCCTGTAATAGTTTCTAACTCATTGTCTAGTTTAAGTACGTGCAGTATTAGTGCTTTCATCCACCTTCTTTCGAGTCTGAATGCATAGTTTAAAATTAATGAAAGTAGGCCCTACTTTTTTTAAATAACTAAACATTTCAGTTTGAAAAGCAACTACTCTGCAAGCAGCCTGACTTAAAGAGAAAAATACAAGGGAATTCTGGATCTGTAATTCACCCTCCACCTTCTGACCCCACCAACCGCCATATTAGTGTGCCCCCACCAAAATACCAGCTTGTGTTTACAGTTTCGTTTCTCCTGATGGTGGATGGGCGCATGTACATGCACTCACTCTATGTGCACTCAATAGGATCATGATCTGGAGAGCTGAAAATGTAAACACAAGCTGGTATTGTGGTGTGACTAGCGGTTTGTGGTTTCTTTGTTTGAATATTTCAAAAATGGCACGCTGGCCAGAACTATAGAGGAGAAAAGCAGAGCTGCTATTTCAGTGAAAAATTGATGGTTCCAATATTCACATTTCAGGTAGATAAAAAGGGCTCCACAATTGGATGCTATTTTTTCAATACCTTTTTTTAATCAATACAGTTGATTACACTTCACTGCACAAATTTTGTTTTCAGGGATAGATAAAATATTCTTTGCCCTTAGTTTCACATGATGAGGAATGAGGAATACCCTGTTTGCTTAGGTACCCATTAAGCTATTTTTTACAGATTAGGAATGTCCTGTTAATCCAAAACTGAAGTAGGATATATGCCTAAACATTCACAGGATTAGCTCATTTTACATGACTACAGCTCTTTCTCTTTTCATAAAGAATGTACGTGGTGCTGGCTCTTTTCCTTATTCAAGCTCAAACATGGATTCATATGTGGACCAAACATCCCAAGCAGAGCTCTGGAATGGCATATCCATACAGTTACAAGAGCGCAAACTTAAATTGGTGTCATTTCAGAAATAATTATTTCCTTTTTGCTTCACTGGAAGTAAATGAAACAGAATGACTCTATGAAAAGGCCATGAGTCCAAAACCTCATATATTTTTTCTTTTTCTAAGTGTATCAGCCAGTCTCAATAAAACTTCTTAATAAAAGCATCATTTTGCTACTGTTCTGAACATGGGAGGAGGAGAGAGGACTGAAATTCAGCTTATAAAGTACTGGTTTATATCCACTTATATGATCACATACTTTTTTTTAATTTCTTTTTAATAAGCTTGTCAAAAGTAGGTATTATAAGTAAGGTTTGTTTTTTTTCCAGTCATTTATTTTAATCAGAGTTGTGGACTGGTTCTAACACCTATTATACATACTATACATGCTCATCACTGCAAATTTAAACAACAGTTGAAAGTAAAATCTAAGAAAAGATGGAAAAAAGAAGAGTGGTCTTCTCAAAACAGTAAAAAAAGTCCAGAAATTCTATTGGTATTAATGCAATAACTCTCTTTATTCAAGAGTGACAGTTCTGCAACTAATACCAGTGTTTCATCTAAGAACAACAGTGTTATAGTAACTTACAGCTCATGAAAAGAGCATCTGGTTTATAAATACTTATAAGTTCCATTTGATAGAAACATATCTGTCACATAAAAAGCAAAAAATTCCTTCTAAAAGTATGTAGTATTACCTTCCACACAAAATCATACAATAATAATACTAAATTTTCCTCTTCAAAAACTTTTCATGTGTATTTCAGGAACATTTAATCACTTTACACAAACTGCACAACTGCAATGCCATCATAAGGCTGAACATCTTGCTTCTTTTTAATACATTACTCCATATAAGCACCCTCACAAAGACAGCTTGTGAGCATTTCACAAATTATAATAATGGAACCACCTACATGTATATCAGTGCTGACAGATCTGGATCATCTTATTTTCACCTGCAGTAAGTTCAGACTCAGCTGAAAACTAAATTATACAATGAACAGCTTTGTTGTAGGAATATGCATGGCCTTATTTTTCACCAACATTTGCAGAACAAATGCATGCAGTAGCATAGATATTTAATGTAAATGGTAATAAATACTAATGATCTTGTGATTGATTTTTTTCCATCTAAATCAAAGATAAAGTTCATCACTTCATTTTTTAACATACTGCACTGCAGAGGAATGGTATTGTCTACATTGAGCCATACCTGTTCAATAGACATTATCTGTAATAGTTAAATGCACAAAGAGGAAAATGTATTCAAAAAATATTCTTGCTGTTAGCTGATACTAGTAATAGTATTCCCATTGACTGCAGTATCATGAATTAGATGAAGAATTAACTAAAAGAAAAATACAGAAAATACCATAGAATTCTGATGACCATTTATAGTCAGGACCTTTACTACATGCAGTTCTTAAAGGTAGTAGCGGTTCTGGTCTAAAATAAGAGGACTGCCAACTGAGTTGATAATGTCACTCTGGAATTTCTGTGCTTTAAAGACAAATATTGACCAAATATAGACCAATAAAACCAAACACTCATCTTATTCCTTGGCCACTGTAGAATGGTTTATGCCAAGATGCCTTGAGTCACTCAGAACATGTTTGCAACTCTTAAAAGGGAAAGACAGCATTATTCACAACATTTCCTTGTGTTTGAAGATCTATCTTAACCATTTTTTCTAAAGAAATAAGTATATACTCCATGCAAACATGAAATAAATGTGTGCAATCCTACATGATATGTCTTCCCCTCCTACTTGCATCAGTCGATGTAAAATAAAATAAATCCATCGTTCTTTAGCAAGCTCTATGAAACAGCATATTTAGCACTCTTAGCTGCTTCTACAAAAAAAACCCCACCCTGCTTATTCAACTAGCAAAATGACAAAGACCTCAAGAGGCTATAGATCTGTGTGCCCAAATTTAAGCAGAGTGGATTCTTCTTCCCTAAAAATACCACTTTGTTCAAAATGTATAAGAGGTAACTGCTTTCTCTGTCATAAGAAAGACTTGATATTATTTAAGGGATTTTTCTATTTGTACAGTAAAGCATAATGCCAAAAGCAACAAGGAACAAAACTGACCTGCATTGTAACAACACATAATTGTAACAACACGAGTATGAAAACATTACACTGCTTCATTCATTATGTTAATGTAATCCACATCAGTCAAGTATATCTGAAGCCAATTTTAAATTATAAGGGAAATATCAAAACTAGCTAGAATTTTACTGGTAAACAGTGACGAAAATTTAACAAATGTTCAGAAAATGAAGACGAGCTGAAAGAAATACCATAAAATAAAAGGCTTACATCATGTTAATATTGTAAATAGCTCACCAACTTTTAAGTCTACTGGTTGTTTAAAAACTGATTGCAGTATCAAAGACATCCTCAAATAATTAGAAGCATGGTTACCTTTCAAGCAGCAGGCAACCTATTCTTATGCTTCAAGACAGTAAGAGTGGTTTGCATTTACAAAATTCTTTTGTTACTTAAGTATCTGTGTGTATAACAGTACCAGTCACATAAAGTATAGATCTAGATTGGACAACATTCATACTATCAGCAAGAAAAAAATGTTACAATAGCTTTGATTTGTTTTCTCAAAATTAAAACTAGAAAATATTTTCTTAAAAATTGTGTCCCATGCAGAGGATCAGAAGACATGATTTAAAAGACCTGGCCTCTATACCTGATTTTGATGATTATTTGAAGAGATTATTTGGTAGTCTACACGTAATGATCACTACTGGGGATTATTTTCCTCTTTACTTACTTGAGAAATAAAACCATAAAATACGGTAAGGAGAAAATCTGAATGAATTGTTTTGGAAAGTTTCTGAGTGGGATGGAGATCCTTAAGGTTACTGCTTATGTATACCATCAAGAACACATTTTGCCATCTTCCATTATAAAATAACAGAGCTAGTTTACCTACCACTCATTTAAAGAATATTAACTATGCACGTATTACTACTATTACAAAATCCCATCTCTATTACCAAGAACAAAGTCAATGGGTAAAGCAGAGCACAAAATTTGACCTTTAAAAATATTTGTAAAGTTTTCCTGGTTTTTAGAGAGAGAGAGACATATTTTCCTTAGTGGGTAATAAATTCAGATAGTGACCATTTGACCTGGTTTTTTGAAGGCAATTAGCAGCTCCAGTTACCTGAAAGATGGAGCTAAGATGAGCAGGCAGTTTTAAATCAGCGCATTTCTAATTAAAAATGATGTTATTTACAGTCACTCAATAGAAATTATAAGCATCTGTGCTCATAAAGAAATATGCAACAAAGGATTGATGATTTTTTAGAGGCTATCCAGAGTTGCTGAAAACAGCAAGTGAAGGATGTTGAATACAAAAAATGATTGATTGTTAGCTAGATGAGATTATCACTCCTGCTTAAACTGATTCTTTCAGGTTACTTGGAAATATGTCATTTAATTAATTTCTATATCCAAGTTCTGTGGAGAAGGGAAACTTCTTCACAATACAGTGAATAAAACGAAACTGAAAGAAGCAAATAATTATGTTAGCTTGTTGGACAGGTGCTGAACAGGGTACTACAGAAAGGACAACACAGTGGAAGTTCTAAATCTACAAACACTAGTCAAAATCCCCAAGCTCCCAAAATACACAAACATACTATTATAAGGCCCTGATGCCCTGAGGTACTTTCTACAGAGTGTAATTACTGTAAGGAAAATATTATCGAGACTAACAATTGCATTTATTACACTCAAAATTCTCTATTGCACAAATGCCATATGAATCATCACACTGTATTTCAGATATTATGAACAGTGCAATTCATGACAAATACTCAAAACTACTCAAAAACTCCAAAGCATTTTTAAAGCAAGAGAATCAACTTTGTGAACTGCAGACTATGGAAAAGTTTCTCTGCTATATTAACTAAAATCCATGATCTTCAAAAGGCTCCAAACCACAATTATAGATTGTCTACTGTATCACATTTAACAACCCAGCAACTTAAGTACCAGCAATACAATAGTTTAAAAAACTTAATATTTCATTTTCTAGTTTCAATATTTTTAATTACAACAAGCTTTTGTATTTACTTTTGCCTCAAACATTTTGCTTATCTGTGCGATATTCTGCTTATCTGGATTTAGACTCATTTTTATCAGTGAAAAAAAATGTAGTCATTTAGACAGTGCTGTGATAACACTTTAAAAGCAAGAATAAACAAGCAAGTCCTATTTTTTTCAGCAGAATAACCAAATCTGAAATACGATCATAAAATACCATTTAAAATAAACTAAATTTAGTTAAATTTAATTTAATTTAAAATTAACGTGAACTTTTCACAGAAAGCTTAATGATGCCTTAACTGATACTGAGTGCTGCTTCATTAGTTAAGAGGAACTCAAATGACAAATATGCAAATATTTTAATAAAAAATAGTATGTGCAAATGTAATATTTACATCTACCTTATCTGCAAGAGATAAAGATGTCTTACTGTTTTACTATCCTAGCAAAAAATATCTGAAATAGATCATATTTCCCACATCCTACCTTTGCAATGAAAACTCATAGGTTCAATTGGTGTTTGGACTGAACTCAGGACCTGGAATAAGATGAGGGGAGCGGGAAAGTGCTTAGTAGCTCAAGTTAAGAGAATCAGAACTCCCTAAATGAAGAAAAAAATCTGGAAGCAAATGATTTTTTAAAAAATCACTGAAATTAAAAATCTGGGCAGTATTAAGAGCTTCTTCAGATCATTTCTGCAATGGAGATTCAAACTGCTACCACATGGTTCCAAATATTTAGGTCTCCAAATACCAACTGTTACAACATATAATTAAAGTCAGTTTATAACCTTAAATCAACTGCATCAAGATAGCTAGTGAGATAAATTGCTACTGTATTTATTTATGGTATTCTATGATTTTATGGCACACAGCCAATATAACTAAAATAAGGATCTTGGCTTACCTGTAACACTTTATTGCCAATTGCAAGTACTCTGCCTATCTAAATTACAATTTTATCAATGTTTGTAAGGAGCTTGCCTATTCAGTAGAATAAAATCCCAAAAAATCATATTTCTGACAGTTCAGATGCTACAAGTATAAAACAAACCTTTTCTACTGCTTCTAATATTTTTATTCTGATCAATGCAGAGAAAAAAACATGATCACAACTGTACAGAAAATGTATAGTAAAGAAAAAATTATGCTGTATTTTATTTTCCTTTTCCTTCTAATAGTGCCTTACGTTACAAAGAGCTGAACTAACTGAAGTCTGATATATATGTTCAATCAACAAAATAGGTATTTTCTAAACCAACCAAGGAGAAATAGCTAAGCTTATCTAGCTGGCTGTTTACAATTTGTATTATCTCAGAAAATTTCCAAACACAATAAGGCTCCATCATGCTTTAATGTTTATACGCATAGCAGAGAATTCTACTAAGGAGGAGCTGGAAGAAGGAGTAAGGACAGTGAAGGGAAAAAAATTCTGTGGGATGTATCTTGGTGGATTGCAAGAACTGAAACCATCCTAAAGGGAAGAGTCAACATCTGATCAATGGCTTGCATAATTATGAAGAGGAAGATTATGTGAAAGTCACAGATTTCATGTGTAAGTCAGATACATTCTTTTGTGTTTAGCTCCAGTTTCTACTTAATTCCACTTAAATAGAAAGTGCGGGTTTTTTCACATCCTAAGTAACAGTGTAAATCAGAAGTATAAACAGATTCCTGTTCTGTAGAGGCACCAAGACTGCAAATACCTTAGTCTCTGCTATATTATTCTGATTATTAATGTAATCTTTACAGACTTAATTCATTTATGGAAGCACTGTCGAATGAGGCTATGTAGCAATTCTTCTTTACTTTTGTGTCTTAGAGAAATGCACAGATTGCATCCCTGTTTGTGGGGCAATTTCAAAGGAAAAAGTTCTGGCTGAGTGGAAAATCTGTTTTCATAGAATAGTATCATCCCTACCATCCTTTAATAAGACATTATAATTACTTTCACTGTTGTCACCATCATTATGTCCTCCAGCAGGATAGTCATGGATAGCTTTTCTTTAGCATATCTTTACAAGTTGAGTTGAAAGCAACCTATTCTCTGCAAAATGGCTGCTTTCATTGTATACAGGACACTGAACCTCTTGTGCAGGACCTTTTCACCATGTTGTGATTGATTTTACATCTATTGAAAACAAGTCTGGTCTCTGCCATTTGTTTACCCTTATATTCTCTCTTTATGCTTTGGTATGCATTTTTAATCAGATACACTCCAGTTCTTTCACCACTAGCTAACACTTTTATTTGGGAAGCAGTCTTTACTAGCCCTGCAAATATCCGCTGTTCTTTGCAATGTCAAGTCCTTTTCTCACCTTGCTTTGACTTGGTTATCACTTATATCACAAGTAATTCATCCATCTGTTAACTGCTCCAATTCACATTACTTGGCTTTATTTTAAAGATCTTAACAATGGTCAATGGTCTCATCTGGCAGCTGGTTTCTTGTAAAAAAATGTGCCTTTCCCAAGTGACACTCTAGTGAGGATCAAAATATTCACTGAATGGGTTTTATCTAGCAGTTTACAGGTCCCTCGGGCTCTCCATAGAACATATTGTATATACCCAGTGCCTTGGGCATCCCATGTGTAGCAATGTGGAGGACTTCACCTTCTTCAGTTTTATTTCACTCTCCTCCAGCTTTCTGCCATGTTTTCTTTCCATACTGTGGGTTAATTCTTGTCACAAAAAAACCCATATCATGCATCTATGTGAAGGCTTAAGTTTGGAACCAGGGTGTGCCTTGAAAGCAAAACTTTGTTCCACGCACTTCGATGCTTTGTTTTGCCCCATGAAGACGTCTGGGAGTGCTGGAAATGGATTCTTTCGTATGAAAAACTGCACACCAGGAATATGTTTAATATACTTTTGTTGCAAATGGGCATTGCATTCACTCCATGGTCTCAATTAGAGCTATCCAAAGTAAAAAAAGCTGAAAGAAATAAAACATAGTTAGCCTGTTTAGCCCTACAGATTTGCTCCTACTAGTCTGTACTATATTCTAACCCAGACATAGCCACAGAAGTGATTGAAATTGTCTTTGTTTCTTGGCTCTCACTACCTGACATTGGTGAAAAACAATTTAGCAGTTACACAGCACTTTTTTAAAGGAATGTTTCATTCCAACAACAGAAATATCTTAAGGACTAAAGGAAGTGTGAAATTTATTTTTATTGTGTCACGAGGAAAAATTCCCACTGAATAAAGAAAAAAATTAGAATTAGGTGGAACATCGTTCCATCCCACAGTAATCCAGAAAAAAACCCACAGTATGTCCACCTTACATACCACCTTTCTCTTAATTTATGGTCTTCAACTTACAGTCTTCTACACAGTTATTTAAATAATATGTCTCTCACGGAGTAGCACCTTTGCAATTGCCAGGGACACAAACCCACTTCTCTGTTTCCTCATAAAAATTTTCCATTGACACCCCCAACACAGGCATTTCCGGCAAGACTGATTTTTTCTTGGCCTTATCTTCTCCAGATGGTTTGTAGATAGTTCTCACAACTCAGCCATCACTTTAAATATACATAAAAAGACAAAAGTCCAGTTTCCTTTAGGACTGCATATGAAACTTGTATTGGCTGGCGAATACTGAAACTTCCAATATAAACAAGATCTTTTGGCTCCATTTGGGAGGGGTGGTATTATGACTCACTGTAGGGAATGTTTGCTTTCTGAGTACTCTCTTCTTTCAAAATGGGGATGGATTATTTCCAAATTCATTGTTACCATTCTTCTCACCCAAATTAATCTGGGTTTATACTTGTCATACTTTAATGGGCAGGTCTATGTTCTAGAAGAGATAGATTTGTTTGCACATTTTCAATAATCATATGTTTCATGATTAATGAAGCCTCTTTCAAACCTCTAACAGCCTTCTGCAGCTGACTGCAGAATTGCTGAGAAGACTAAAAAAAGTCATCTCACTCATATACTATCTTTAACTAATCTTGCAAAATTTTATTCATTGTCTGTGACAAGACCTGTTATTAGTCTGTACACAGCAAAAAGTTATCAGGCATTTTACAAGCTGTTGGGGATGTCACCGGGGTCACTGTAAGCACTTGTAACTGTTTTCAGTGCTTGCCAAGTATGAGAGAGGAAACCATTTTCCCATATATAGGTTTGTCAAGGCAGAGCTCCAGTCCATTCTCAGGGTAAAAGGCTTCAGTTTAAGAAACTACTGTTCCTCTACTTTTTCAGTGTTTGACTAGCAAACATAGTTCTAAGAAGAAAAAAGAAAAAAAAAGAAAAAAAAATACAACAAAAAAAACCCACTAAGTGTACTGCTGCTGATTCTGTCCTTATCCCCTCACATTCTATCCATATCCCCTCACAAGGATGATGTCAGCTCTTGCACTCCCCAATGTATATTTATTCCCTATGCTCTCTTCTACATGCTTAAACACAGAAAATGTAACCGTTCACAACTCTTAACGTTTTGTCCAATCCACAATGCAAATGGAGTGCATTTTCATCCTAAACTTTCTAAAATTCTATCTTCCGTTGAGTTTTAGTTTTGTTCTATTTTTTAATATTATAACAAAGTCCTGGAGACATCCTCCTGTCCCAGCACTAACTACATTCTGTTTGTTTGTTTATACAGTTTGCAAGGAAAGTGTGGCCAGTCCCTCCATATATTCCTCACGTTCTACATGCAGCTCTTCAAATTCGTCACTCAGCTCTGTAAAATTAAACTCATTAATTACAGACCTGCAGGAAAATTGCTGCTTTAACCCAATCAAAAACAGACTTGGGGGAAATCACACACCAGAGAAGTGAGGAGTCAGGAAAAAAGGTGTGACCTCTTTGCAAGTCTGATCCCTCCTGATCGCTTTACTACAAACAAGGATAGGTTAGTATGAGGAAAACCAGAAGAATGTAAGAGTCCATTTGAAATAAGTTTATACCACTTATGACAGCCACCAAAGCAATAAAAAAGGGACTGTTTCTTGAACATTTTCACTCAGCACTGCATTATAGCAAAACAATAAATAAAAATATTCTATGGATTAGCACTGGTTAGGCCAAACCAGTAAGGGATTCAGGAGTATGCAAGAGAGTGCCCTTCAGATTAAATGACAATTTGGAAGTGTTTAACAACATATGGTCTCTTTTCTTTGACATATATGATTAAGAATATATCTTTTTTATATAAAAATATAAAATACCATCTGTCATAAGTACCAACTATGATACTGCCTCTGTATATCCAATTAATTCACTATACTTTCTAATGTAAATATTTCTCCTATTTTCTCCTTTTTTCTTCTGTAACTATATTTACTTATAAAATTTCAATACATGTATATATTTAAAAAGTCAGTACTATGACTTGAAATGTAATTAAGAATAACAATGGAAGTCTGTTTCACTTTGTATTTCAAAGGAGAAGGGCCAAATCCTCACATGGCTTGAAATGACATAGCTCATTTAAGTCAGTGATTAGAGGTAAATTAGAAAGACCTAACTATGTTGGTTTTCCTTACTGTACACATTAACACAGGGGAATGCTTTTTGTAAATATTTTTGTTTCTTTCTTTTTATCAGAAGTGCTTAAAGACACATGACTGCAGAGTGAGGATCAAAATATATTTAGTATTTCTCATGGAATTCTGTCAGAATTTCAGTGAACACAGAGGAACAGAAGGATTGTTCTCAAAACCATTGTACAAATCAGGAAAATATGCAATGCATTTCAGTTGACTGAACTAATACTTTACCTTAGTGATGAAATAATAAAAAAAAGGAACTTTTTACCACATAATTATTTTAATTACTTCTGAGAACATTAAAATATGCAAGAGTCTCAAAATACAGTCTCAAGACTATAGTAGTTAGGTTTTGCCAGGTTAAACCAGGAAAGAATATAACAGCCTGTTTGAAAATGCGTGAAACTTTTCTTTTGCATGAGACATATATATATATAAACACACATGCAGACAGACACATGTATGTGTACTTTTTTTTCTGAACAATTTGGCTGTGGGTGCAGCAGTAACCTGCACCAGTAAGTTTCGCATTAGTAACAGGAAAAAGAAATGTCTGAACCACAACATAAACTACATTTTAAGCCTTCAGCTTTTAAAGAATCTTTTGGGAATTTTAACTCTTGTGATTTCCTCAGCCTTTTTTCAGGTCTGAAAAGGGATGGAAGAGACAATTATAGGAATATTGATGGGGCTTTTTTTTTTTTTTTTTTTTTTTTTTTTGGAGGGGGTATGTGTGTTTGTTTTTTTCTTCATTGTTAGTTTAGGGTTTTTTTTTCCCAAAAAGATTGCCCTTCTTAAAAAACAGCACAGCAGTTATCATGGTAACATATTTTCTCTTTCAATCATTTTACACGTCATGGTATAAAACCCTAAGACTTCTGACTCTCCTAAAGTGTCATGGAAGGGGTGACTATATTGGTGTGAGGTTTTATCTACATAACACATCTATATAACATATTACCTTTTCACCTGCTTCCATGTAGTTGTCTGTGAGCAGAAAATGCGGACCATCTTCTAATAATACATTCTCAATCCTTAAAGTAGCTTTCAAAACCAAACCATAATGCTCTTCTTGGAACCTTTATTCACAGTCCTAATAAATTGCTTTTAAATGTTCTTAAGTAGTCCAATACTTTCTAAAATACTTGTAATACTTCAGTAACTAGATATAAATGAAAGTCTAAAAAATGGTATTGTTTCAGGCATAATAAGCTCCTGAGGCACTGAGTTCCATGACTTGTTCACATACTGTCTGAAAAAAAAAAGTATTTTTTCAGTCTTGTGTTTTCCTCTTTTAATTTACAAGAGATTTTGTTCCTATTTTAATGCAAGTATAACAGAAATTCCAGTTTGCTTCTCTGCATCAATCATCGCCGTGCATGCCTTTATCTGATAATCTCCTGTTTATCTTCTACGTATGGCAAAAATTCTCACTTTTTAATTTCTGCTTATGCTGATTTTATAGGTATGACCATTCTCTCTACTTTTCTTTAAATGCTCTTTTCTGTAATACTGTTTTTGAGGAGTACACGTGATACTGTTCCTATTACATAATCATTCTTTTATTGATTTGATGCCACATGCCTTGATTCTTCCGCTACCCTGTCACTTAATTCTCTGTGCACAGGTGCCATTCGACTGCAATTTGATTCTGAGCTACGGGCATTAACCCACAGCACTTCATATTTTAAGGGCTTTGTACCACTTTCCATTGTCACCTAACCGGCAGCGTCTGAAGGCCGCCGCTTCCAAAACCTCGAAGTAACTGTGACAGTTACAGATTTGCTAGTGCACAATCCAGCAAACACAGCAGAACAGAACAACGACCCGCGGCCTCATCGACTTCTCAGGCCTTTTCCCACTGCTGCGGCCACGCCCTCAGCGGCCTCAGGCCCAGGCCGGCCTCAACTCGCCCTCTAGTCTCGCCGTCCCAAGGACCGCCGCGGCTACCTGCAGCCTTAGCGCTACCGGGATACCGGGCGAGGCCTGCCTCCTCGCCCCGCCTCCCCGAGGGAGGCGGGCGGCGGGCGGCTGCCAAGGCCGCCTGCGGCCAGGGCACAGCTGGCTTAATGGTCGCAGCTGCTCCCAGGCGCCAGCGACAATCCCAAACCCATCGGCGGCACGCACCGTTGCCACGGCTCCCAGTCCCGCCCCCCCCCCACTTCCTGGGCCGCTGGACCGGAAGCCCCAGCCATGTGCCCTTTGAACCGGGAAGTGGTTGCGGAGGCCTGGGCGGACTTGGTTTGAATGAAATCCGGCTGATTCACGGCGGCCCGGATCGAGGCGGTGCAGCCGGGAGCGGCTCCGCGCAGAGGTGAGCACTCGGCGTGGCCGGCGCCCTCGGCACCGGCCTTCTTGGGAGCCCGGCGCGGCCTCTGCTGGCTTCGCCGCGGCGTGAGGCGGCCTCTGCAGGGTGGCGGCGGGACAGGGGCCCGCGGGGTCGGGGCCCGAGCGCCAGGCGAGGGGGGAACCACCCAGAAGCGGCGGTGTGCGCTCTCTGGGAGTGAGGACGGAGCAGATATGGGAGCCCTGGGGGCGGCTTGCTCTCTGGGCGGGAGGCACGTATGGGGTCGGCGATGCCTGCCCCTGTTTGTCCTGCCCCGGAGAAACTTTGGGCGATTTCGGGCAGCGACGGTGAGGCTGGAAACAGGTGGAGCGAGGCGGCCGGGCCCTCGAGAGCGGCGCGTTACAGGGTAGCGGCCCGTCTGGGCCTCGGCGCATAAGAGGCCCAGGCGGCTCTGTTTCCCTCCTTCCTTCCCTCCCTCCCAGCCGAGAGCGGCCGTCGCGTCTCGCTCGGCAGCGCCTGGGTCGCAGCTGCTGGCCGGTGTCGCTGGCCGTGCCCCCAGAGCAGGTTTGTTCCCCGGCCTTCTCATTTTGGGGACTTCGCGGACTGAAACTGCTGCTTCTGGAGTGAAGTGCTGCGGCGATGCTCGGCCGTGTGCGGCTCGAGTGCCGGTGAAGGGGGAGAGCTCTGGCTGGGACACGAGAAGGAGTAGAAGTCTTTAATCCGCGTCGGAAAGGATGAAGCAGAATTGCGCAGAAATGGAGCTATAATCAGAATTAACAGAGCAGTTTCTGATACGCAGCAGACCTAAGTATCGTTTTCAGAACAAGTCATGTGTTGTAGTTGGATACTTGTAAACAGTTGATAAATGGGAGTGTGTGCTGATGTCATAATTTAAAATTGTACTTGTTTCCAGTACACTGTAGAAACCAGAAAAACAACGAGGATTCAGCTACAATTATCTCCTAACATCTGGGATGATGGGAAAAAACATGTACTTAGGAATAATAGGAGACTAGTGAGATGATGGAGTCTTGGTGGCTTAGTGTGTGGTGTCCCTGTGCATGGCAGGGGGGTTGGAACTAGATGATCTTAAGGTCCTTTCCAACCCTAACTATTCTATGTTTCTATGAGTTTGTGGCAGGGAATGGTTCCACAGTACCCACACTTAAGTAGATTTCAGAGAAGCTCATTACTTTATATATAGCATAAAATTAAAATTATTTTTGTGGGTTTCTGTGGTGGTGTGATTTTTTTTTTTTTTCCCTTAACTGCAAATTTGGTGTGGATGTACTTAAGTAGCTTTAGAGTAGGCTGCTTGGATCTGGGTTACTTTGGTGACTCTAGCTCAGCAATTAATGTAGTTAGAACTAGGTTTGCTGTGCTTCTGGAAATCAGAAGGCAGAGTCTGAGAAGCTGACCTGCATGCCTTCTAGTCAGCTCAGGTCTATTGAGATACAGGTCTGTACAGTCCAGAAACATTGGGTTTACAGAGCTAAGCACTTTATGGAAGCAAAATAGTCATGTAGCTCTGGACTTGCACTACTAAGACTGCATTTGTTTATGGTATGGTTAATCTTTAGCTTTAATGAACAGATTTCTACAAATTAATGTTGTTGGTTTTTTTTAATCTCTCTTTTCATACATAAAGTATAGAAAGATAGATCCACCCCCTTTGTCACATGTGAAGTCTCTGATTGAAATTTCTTTCATTCAGCATTTGGTGACTTTACCTGCAGTGAGTTTTTGTTCTTGGTGAAACGATGTTTCTCTGCAAGATGGAGTTTCTCAGTTAATTTACCTTCATAGCTGTTTGCCATCCCTAGTGAAGTTGAAACTGTTATAGTTGCAGCAAAAAGCCTTAAACCATTTTTTAACATGCTGTTGAAGTTGTTAATCCATCTGCTGTGTGGAATTTGTCAACAGGAGATCTGGAAGTACTTATAAAAAGCTTAGTTTGTAGACTCAGGTGGAAAAACCGAATTATCAAAGATGAAATGATTTGCACCAAGTCATTCAGTGTACAAATTGCAAAGAGTGGAATAAGTTGCTGTCACCCAAGTCTAGCCTGATACTCTCTCCACTAATTGGGTAGTTTAGTAGCTAGTGTTTTCCATGTATGTTGAAGCTATTTCTGATTTTTTTTAATTCTTTTTTTTTTTTTTTAATAACTCAGAAGTTGTCAACCTGGGAGAACCCTCATTCCTTGAGGGATTGCATCATGGAATGTTAATGCTAGATAAAAACAGTGCACTGTAGTGTGAAATGTGTCTCATGCAAAAAGATACAGTAATTTAAGGCTATTTCAAGTCAGTTTCAAAATATGTGCTGAAACTTCTCAAGTATAAGCACAGTAGCTATTGGTTTATGCCTGTGTGTATGTATACATTTGTGCATAATGCACTTTATATAATTTCATCAATATGTTACCTTACGAAAAATATTTTCATTAGAAGTCAGCATTTAAATCAACTTTCAAGTGACTTGAAAGTAGCAATCAACAACTGAATGGTGAACCAGAACTCTCCAAGTGGACAACTTCTGCCAATTGTTAGTTACCTAACAGTAGTATTATGAACACACCATCCTGTGTCCAAGGCTTTTTAGCTGAGGTATTTCAAGCATGGACATTCACAAACAAAGAAGCTACTTAGCTAGGGTCTTTTGTTTGGTTGTGTTTTGTCCCACCAAAGTGCAAGTTTATTATGATTATAATTGACTTTGTGTGGCTTTCTGCAACTTTCTGATATGGAACCGTTTGTTTAGTCTTCTGTGGTTTTTATATATATCTTTTAAGTATGTGTATAGAGGAAAAACCAGCAGGTAAGTGTGTAATTAAAACTAGCCTTTTGCACTTTGCAGCAGAGAGGGGAAAAATTCTCACCTGTAAGTTACAATGTCGTGTGCCTGCCCTAGGAGACCCACTAAGCTCACAGAGATCTGTCTCTTTAATATCGCTGTAGGAAGTGGGGAAGGGGGTGCAAGACTCCTGGGTGGCCAGCTGGCTAAAACTGAATTGGGTTGCAACTCTGAAGCCCACTTGTAAACTGGTTGCAGTTCTGTTGCAGCCTGTGCTAATATGACTGCTGCTGTTGTGAACTTGTCTGATCTGGATCATTTCCTTTTGCAAAGCCAGCAGAAATGTAGTCACTTTTTTCTTTTGACTTTTTAGTGGAATTCCATCCCAGCCTGTCAGCACCAAGAAACTCTTTTGTTCTTTCTCCTCTGGTACTTAAGGTTCAGAGTGGTCTTTGTTAAATTCCCTCCGTTCCTAATAAAATAAAATAAAAAATAAATCCAACTCTTAAGACATTCTTTGGGCAGCTTCAGGTTAAAGAATGTTTTGACATAAATGTCTTCTGGGGTCTGGATTAGTGTTAGAAGCAATCAGCTTTTCCAAGACCTCTTTTTCTGTTATGCCAAGACTACTGTTTCTGGGATGCAGTATGAATTCTCTCTGAAGTGAAGAGGGTTAAAACCAGCATTTTTGTTAGCCTATCAGTTTACTGCAAAGCTGCACAAATGGCTGTCCTGGCAGTACTGAGAAAGCAGCATCAAGTTGGTATGCAGCAGCAGCAGCTTCCCCACTGCTCCTTATGTTAACATTGACATTGAAAAAAATGTCTATCAAATCATGGCCACAGATCATTTCACAGATCTGTTTTAAAACACTGCACTACAAATGGTTGAGTGGATTGAATTAGTGGGCAATATACTTGGGGAGGAGACTTTTAACTCCTAAACTGCATGTGAAGCACGCTTTCTTAACCTGAATTTAGGCAAACCTAAGGGCCTCTGTGACTTTCCCAGTGACACCGACAGGTCTTGCAGAAGCAAACAGGAAAACTATCCATACCTGTGGAATGTGCTTTACCTTTGTGCTTAGGTCATCTTAACTATCGCAAAATTTTCAAAACTAGTAACAAAGTACCATAGTTCCAATTCACAACAGCATTTTTAAACATTTGTTAACATTAAATTGCTTAAATGGGTTATTAAAATACCTCACACTTGCATGGAATTCTGAGAAACTTGGGAACTTATTTCAGTGTTACAGATACTTGGGCAAGACATGGCATGTATAGCTTCCAGGAATTATATAGTACAAGGAGGGGAAAAAAAAAAAAGGCATTCTTTGGGTTATTCTTCAGTGGTGCTTTGTCTTTTTGTAGGTCATCAGTGTAACATTTCATTTTACATATGCTACTGTTTCTAAATTTTACTGGGTTTCTGCCCTTTCCGTCCTTTCTACTTTTTTCTGCAGGAAAGAGACTTACTGGCATCATCTTTATAGTCAAAAAGTGGGAGCTGCTGTGGAGTTTTGTCTGCTATCACCTCTTGCTGAGCACCAGGTTAGAAATGCATATTTGCTTTATTTGTAAATGCTAAAATTATCTTAATTAAGACCTAAAAATTTTGCTCAAGCTGTTTGAAGGTTTACAAGAGCATTATTTCATGAACTGAACTTATGGCTGAAATACTTGGGCACAGTGGATGAACAAAAAATTGATTTTAATTTGGAACACTAGCCTAAATTCTTCAGAGCTTTATACAAAGTGAACAAATATGATTAGGTATAAATATACTAGAACTAAACCACCTTCAGTTACAAATAAGAAAGAAAAGTATTAGTTGCCAGAACTCTAACCAGAGTCAAAACACAGAATTAGTGAAATAATTTGCTGTGCATCTGGTTTGTGAATGTTATTTTTTCCTTTGTGCTGTTGTCTTAGAATCAGAACATCTTCATTTCAGTTTCTAGTCTGTGCTGGGTGGGAAATGTTATATCCCTCCAGTTCTGTAAGACAATGAGATTTTGTTTCAGTTTGTGTAAGCAGTTATTCTAATCCAACTTTAATATGGCAAAATATGTTTTTATAAATTATATACAGTTTATTCAGTTGGGTTAGAAGTTGGTATAAATTATGTAAATATTAATGAACTACAAATAACTGCTTTTCACTTGTGAAGTGAAACGTAAGTAGGTATAAGATTTGTTATTTCATATTACCTCTTAAATGTACAGAGGTAATACACCTCATCATCTTATGGAAGTTGTAGTTATAGGAAAGACCAGTTTTATGGTTACCAGTTGTAGAGACTAAGAGTTTCTTAAAATAAATGTGCAGCTATGATTGATCATAATTTTAGTTACTGTAAATCTAATTCTCAGCTACTCTTCAGCCCTCATTAGTGTCATGAAAGATGAGTCATTGTGTGTTTCAATGGAGGAGTATCTACCACAGAGGGGTAAAATGAAATGAAGTTGGTGTTGCTTTGTACTTGTGACTTGAAGCCATTTACCATGTGCTTACATAATAGCTTTAAACAGCAACTTAACCTTTCCATGGAAATCCTACAACTTGATTTGGAATTTATTATAGTTCAGGATAGAAAAGTATGTATGCTTTATGTGTAGCCTTTGCCTGTAATAAAGAAGCTTGGTATCAGTGACTGTCTGAAAAGAAAAGCATAGCCACTGACCCTTTAATAAATCCCTTTTAATTCTTATAGTGCCAAGTTAACTTTAAGAAAGTACTTAAAGTTATTTGCTGCCCCAGTTGCTGGATTTGCATGTTCTACGAAATCAAGGGAATGAATCATATGAAGATAATAGCTTGCTAGTGCATTGAACTAGGAAAGTGAAATTAGCAAATAGAGCAGGTGATATAGATCCATGTGTCTTAGATATTGTTTGAAATGAGTGAAATTCCATGCATGATTAAAGTAGAAGTTAGATAATCTTGTGTGGTGGTAAATTCAAATTCTTTGTGTGTTATCAAGAAGCTTAAAATTTCTGTTACAAACTTCAACTGAAATAAAGCCTGTTAGTATATAGCCATAAAAAAGTAGCAAATTTCAAAGGAATAATGATACTTTAACCTTCAACATAAAGACTTTTAATACACAAAGCAAATTATTTTTCATAAGTTCAAAGTTCTTTTGCATAACTAATTTTTTTTTAAAAAGCTTCTTGAATTAGTATTAATGTAATCTGTTGAAATTATGTGTATAATTCTCGTATGTGTAACATCCATTTGGAGTATGTATATTGGAAGTGTTGCTACTACTTCTTCTCAATTGCTTTTATATTACCTGAACAGGCTTTGTTGTGTTGCATTGAGACTTGTGCAGTTAAGTTTCTGATTACTTAGTGTCTTCTATTTCACAAATAAAATAAACCAGTAAAGTTTACTCATTTCTGTAACCTTTGGAAATGGCTTGATTTGCTGAAAGCGGCTGTTTAAAAAGTAGTATTCAGTAGGGGTTTTTTGTTTGTTTTATCACTGAGTTTTGTTGTATAAAAAATAAGCAAGCAAGATAAAGGTCTGTTACAGCTGGGACGGAACCTTTACTTAGACATCCACTATTAAATAGTAGATTGCTAGAGTGCTTTTCAACAAAAGAAAATGAATAAACATTAGTGTTATTTTTTTTTTTAGTTGAGTACCTTAACTGTTCTTATTCCTGGAGGTCACTCCTTTGAAAGTTGCAAGATAGAAAAGCTGCTGCCTTTTTGTTTTTGTTTTGTTTTTTTCCCTTTAAGTGATGAGTTAGTTGCATTGATTGGAATAATCTTGCACTAAAGCAATGGCACGTGCAACACTGGAAATGTATTAAATGACAGTATTGTCACTAGTTTTCTAACTATATACACATTAAATGTTTACAGTATTTCTTTTTAGTATAATGAGTTCATTAAAAAAAAAAGCTTTTGATGATAATTCAGAGATCCATAATCTGTTCAGTGTCTTTTATATGTAGTTTTGATAATAACTGACAAGCTGTAAGTTAATTAGCACAGAACTTACTAATGAGGATGCTTAAAATCCTTACTTTCACATTTTTATTGATGCTTTCTGAACGAATTGGAGTAAACTTGATTGTATATCTAATAAGTTTTAAGCACTTCCTGGATGTAGGTGCTGTTTTAAGCAATAAAAATCCCCCAATTAATTGAATGAGAGAAAAGTTTTGAAAAGTTTGTCAAGAGTGCTTGTCTTCAGAAATGGGGATAACCCAAAACCAAAGCAATAAAACAAAGTCTGTTAATTAGCATGGAAGACAGCTTCTTGAATTAATATGTGGTGTTAATTAACAGGAAGTCTGATGTTGTGTTGTAATTACCACCAATATTTTTGACGTACTGAGTGACTGAAGGTGAATTATATAGATAGCAATTTAGTAAACACTTCAGAGATTGGGAACATTTTTCCTTTGTTTCTGTTTTTCTAGAAATATGGATAGACTTCTGCGACTTGGAGGCGGTATGCCTGGGCTGGGACAGGTTAGTATATAGCATGTTAATATCTTCTCTAATATTAATAAATTCTGAAATGTTCCATTTACTATATTTAAACATGAAAAAAAAAGGTTCATAGTAATAATCTCTGACTCTAGAGATGCTGTGTAAGGGTATGCAAATTATTGTTACAGTCTGACTGAGTTTTTTTTGTCAGTATGAACTCTTGTGTTGACACTGAGTTTGCAGAATGTTTATAAACCTTTCATTTGGCATCTGAACATTTTGTATTCTGGACTGAAAAACATTGGAAACACAGAATAAAAAAAATATTTCCAATTATATGGATTTTAAGAACATAAAGATTGTTCTGAATAGCTGAGCTCCTTTGGTGCATAATTTTTTTTCCCACTTGCTCCTTCATAAATGATGTACTTCAGTCCTTGGATCGCATTGTGTTTGGCGTTGTAAGATACTGAAGTATATGTAAATTCTAGGATGTAATTTGAGTTAAATTTATCACTTGCAGGTAGTTGTAGCCACAGATATGTGCATTTGTTTCTTCATTTCTTCTGTAGTCCTCACTACTGTAACTGTACTCACAGCAAAAAGGCCTTCTGGCATCTGCCCTTGTTCCAGTGGGAGGCCTACACACATTGTATGACTTCTGCTACTACTAGAGCAAGTCCTAGTACTTTTCTTCTTGGCCTATTGATAGGGCAGGTGGTCTTGAAAATTAAACCAGGCTGATCCTACTACATTGTGGTGACTACTGTGGATATAGGGAGGAAAAAAAGAAACCCAAAGGCCAGGTTGGACAGAGCCTTGGGTGGCATGGTTTAGTGGGAGGTGTCCCTGCCCATGGCAGGAGGGTTGGAACTAGATGATCTTAAGGTCCTTTCCAACCCTAACTATTCTGTGATTCTTTGTCTGAGGCTTGTAGGAAGAATTATTTCCTTAAGGAAAGGGCTCCAGTGTAATTTAGTTTGCAATCTTGGCTGACCACAGTAGCTGGCCTTTCTCTGCTTTCCTCATTTGCCTCCAGGGCTCTGTTCTACATTGAGAATACAGACTCTTGTCCTGGAGGAATCGGTTCTGTTTGTCTTAGGCTTCATGATGTGTGTGTGAGTTTGCTTCTGGGATGATTGAAATTGCGAAACCCACTGGTTCTTTTGGTTGTGTGTAGTGTGTTTGTGTCCTGTATAACTAGGAAAGGATTGTTTTAATACTGAAGCATTTGGTGAAATATTCTAGGCTGATTTACAGCCTCTAGGTGTTTTGCCAAATAAACTGTAACTTTTGGTGCATAATTTTTTTCCCTTTTTATAGCTGAAATTCTATTCACGCTCTCTTAGCGAATCTTCAAGCAGCCCTCAGTTATTTTTAGTTTTACTTTCTTAAACAGTTATTTCTCTTGTTCCTCTGAGCTGCCAGCCTGCTTCATGACTCTTCATTTTTTTTTAACATCTGCGCAGTCTAATCACTCAAGTTTTCACTTCTTAGTCCTCTCTGAACTTGACGCATATCAAAGCTGTTTTTCAAATTTACAGTTAACTCTCTGCTGCTTTCTGAATTTCTCAGCTTTAACTTAAAGCTTGCTAGAAGATTGTGGCAGACAATAGAACATTCAAACGCTTGCAGAACTCGTGTAGCAGCTTTGGTCTGCAGAGCTGCTCTGTGTTTAAGTGTGGAATTGTCTCTTAAATGAATTGATGAGTATGTATTGGATTAAAAAAAGGGCAGAAAACTGAATTGCTCTTCATGCAAGTTGCTGCTTGCACTGGATGTCTTGACTACTTTTGTAGTCTTTTGGTTTATTGAATCAGCAAGGCAGCTTTTCAAAAAGAATAATTTTAAGTCCTCAAAATACAGTTTCAATGGATCTTCAAAGATCACTTTTGTTCCAAGTATTGATTGGTTTATAGTTGAGAGATAATCCAGAGTGAATCAGATAGCTTTGAGGTGGAGGAGAGAAGTTGGATATTTTTTGGATGTGCTTTGTCCTGCTAGAAAGTGAACCAAGTTGTTACCATTTGTTCATATGAGACAGTTTTAAACAGTTGTATGAAGCTTTTTGTTTTTCTTACTGCTGTGTCACAGTTGTACTGTCTTTGAAGGTTTTGCTTTTAAAGTTGAACATAGTAAAAACATCTGAGTCATTCTTGCTGACATAAGAATCATCTGTGTGTATAGTCTCGTAGAAAGAGAATCATTTTCAGAGTAATTTTATAACAATTTGGGGATTTTTTATTTTTCTTTTTGCTGGGGATTTGCTTAGCAAGAGGAGTGAATCACGTAAGGTCTGCTAACAGTCCGTCTGATTTGCTTTGTAACTAATGTTCAAGTAACAGCAAATGCTTGGTCAGCGCTGTTCCTATTTGATCTCTGCCAAAAAATTATTTCTCAGTGACTTGCCTTAGTTTCTTCAATAGCAATTACTCAGGTCTTTGACTTTGGTAAAAACACCTCTTCTGATTATTATCTTGTTTGTTTTTCTTCATTTCCAAACTCAGTGTGTTGTCCCAAGTGCTCTTTGGATTAATGTTTTTACAACTTTCTTTTCAAGTATTTCTGTGTCTTGTATTCCACTTAAAAAATCCTTTCAGTGATTTCATGGTGGCTCTCTTTTTGTAGTACTTGCTCTCTGAGCATGCTGTTGAGTGGCTGATTGGTCTTCAGTGTTGAATTGTCCAGAGGTGGATTGTGCTAAATTCCACTCACCCTAAGCCTATCTTTATATGGCTAATAAACATACCTTTAAGGAAGTGATCTTAAGGTGGTATTTCACCAATAAACTTTCTCTCCACTGACTTTGTGGCTTAGAAATTTTGAGCAATTTCCTCTCTTTTAGTCTTAGACGAGAAAGGGGCTGTCTTCATGAGGCAGCAGGTGGACAAGAGAAGATGGAATAGAATCTGATAGCTTTTGGTGTCACATAACCCATCCACACTATTTCCTGGCAGTGAACTTGGTCATTAACTTTGTGTTCTTTGTATGGGAAGGTACCCATATTTAGTTTTGATCTTGATGTAGTAGATAAGGCCTTCTTTGCAGCAGTGCTTTATGCAGAAATTGTCTTACATGCTGGGTACTGTTGGCATTTTTATCTTGCCCTATGATAATATATATAAAAAACCCGAGTGATTTTAAAAAAGGTATGGGGGAATGGCGGAAGTTTGAAAGTGTTGTAATGTTCCAAATAAAATGCTTATTACTTTAATTTCCGTTCTGTTGTTCATGGAAGTTCAGATTTTGGCAATGCCCTTGTTTTCCTTCTTTTGTGTGGTCTCCTCCCTTCCTCCTCCTGCCCCTTGTCATGTTTTTTAGTTATCCTCCCTTTCCTGGTTCATTCTTTGTCTCTGTTCATCCCCCTGGAATACTGCCCACCACAGAATTTCACTAGTGATTTAATACTTTACTTGCATTGTACATTTGCTGCAGACAAATTAACAGGCTTTGTGGGGTACGTAGAAGCATTATACTTATGTAGCAGGCAGGAATTTGGAGCAATACTCCTCTTCATTTTGTATGCTGAGCTATTGTTTGCTACAGTGCCACATATGCCTCTATTAGGCAATCCTACTGGATACAGTTTGTGAGCAAATAAAGAGCATTTTTAGCAGAGCTCTCTCTCTTCAACACTTGCAGAACAATAATCCAAGTCTTGTCCATGCTAACACATCCTGTCTATTTTCCTGAATCCAGATGTGATAGGAAGCATTGAAATAATGACACTTTTAAAACATGTTGAAAATTTTTTTATTACTTGATGGATTTTTTTTTTAAATACTCATTTACATTGCTCTGTTGGTGCAGACAACTGTTCTAGTGCAATAAATGGAAAATAAAACTGATTATTTCTGATTTAACATATTTGATGGCAGAGGAGAAGGGAAAAAATCCAAATGGGAAGGGAGGGAGAGACAGAGAAATTACCTGTGTCTTATAAGGAGTGTTTACACCTTGACTTGGAATACAGAAAATAGGAGTGCAGATAGCTATTTTATTTGAATAATGGACTTGCCAATTAGCCATCAAGTGCTTCCATCTGTGAAATAGTTGATCAGATGGGTTAGCTGGGATGTTTCCAGATTAGGGCATTGTAAATGGCACTTGAAAACTGTCACTTTGATTATGAGGTTTCAAGCATTGTACTGCTTGATGCTGTGGAACCTTTTTCCCTCATATTACCATGTTTTTTTAGGATATGCTTGTCCCATTTAGTACATCTATGGCACTGTGGGAACTTGGGAGACCTGCTGTTGATCTAAAGTTATGTTTCGTCTGCTGATCTAGCCAGAATGGTTGTTAGAAAAGAGCACTGCTGACTCCTTATTCTGTGGGGCTTCAGAAAGTAAGAGTTGGTGATTTGGCAGGCAAGGGAAGGTCAGGCTTAGTGTAGATCGTTCCCAATTAAGTGCAAGTTTCCTTGAGTTACTTCATTAAGCTGATGTGTCTCCTGAAGTAAGTGATGTGTTCTAGTTGGCTAATCTGCATCCTAAGATTCTATATGCGATAAAACAAAACTAAACACACTCAAAACCCCAGCCAACCAAAACCCACACACAAAACCCAACTAACCAAAACCCTCAAAACCAAATCAAATCCAAATAAACATCTCTCCAACCCCCCCCTCAAAAAAAAACAACAAATGAACAACCCCCCAAAACCCAACCAGAAAAAAAAAGCCACAACAAAAAACAAGACCATAACATCTTACTGAAAATTGTTTTAGTTCTTTGATTTTTTTAACCACATTGAATTTTAGTTTGAAGGGTGCAAATGTGTTTTATTTAATGAAGTGCTTCTTTCCTTTTGAAAGCTGTAGAATGTTTTACTGTCTCTATGTCTGTTTCAGCTGCATGACTTTCCTTCCTGTATCTCCTGGGTGTATGTGCTTTGTGGTTTGAATTGTGGTGATACTCTATTATCTGTTTTTCACATGTATCTGAAGCTTCATATGTTCCTTTTGAGAATACCCTAAGGGGAATAAATCTGAATTATAGTTCTTAAAGTTGTGCATCATTTCTGTGCCATTGCTTCAAAGTTATTTTCCAGCAAAGTTCTCAAGTACTAAGAATGTTAGTATTTCTGGAATTCCAGTGTACCTCCCAGCAGATGAGATGCTGTACAATTTGGGTGGGTTATTTCAGTTTTACTTTTTTCCTCAGAAGCTATCAGCCCATTTAAAGATTAGAATCATTTTCTCAGTGACAAAACATTTTTCATCTATTAAAAATATCCAACATTAACTCCCATAAAAAGTTAAAATTACTTCATCAATTGCCTGTATCATCTTCTGTAGAAAGTCTCAGCCGCAGCTTATATAGCCATAATATATGATTTTTGTTTTAAGGAAAAAAATATACCTCAGATATAGAAATTTTTTTACTTGCATGGTCTGGGGTGAGTATTTTACTGCATTGGTTAGTGTTTTAATACAGGGCTATTCAACCAAAAGCTTCATATGAAATTTAGGGAATATGATGTAGCCTGAGTCTGCTTACATTGGAAATGATCATAGCTCCTTGGGTGGTGTAGGCTTATTTGAAAGTTATTGGGAATTGCTAAAGGCTGGATATAGTTTTCCTACATTTGAAACATGGTTGAGTGATTGTAGTGTGATTTATAGCCAAAAGTGCTAATGGAAGAGGGAGAGAGAAGCATGCTAGAATTGGTTCGGGAACAGTCATATGATTGTACTTACAACATGGTGCATGCTTTCTATTATAAAAGCTGCTGTAAGCTATGATGAGCTGCACTACAGCTATACCTTACATATTAGTTGCAAACAGACATAAACCTAAAAATAACAAAGCTAGTGGGTTGTACCTGGGCATTTTCAGTTTCCTCTAATCTACTATTTTCCTGTAAACTCTGGAGACCATTTTTACCTGCCTTCTCTTGGCCTCAGATCTTCAACTTCCTTATTTCTAATAATTAGGCAATTAGCTTCTCTCTCCTCAATTTAATTGCTAGTGTAGACCAGCCTACTTTCCCCAGAAGAGACAAAGGAGCTTGGACAAGGAAATGAGTGTAGCCATAATGAGAAAGAAAGGGGAGGGGGAAGCCTAAACAAGAGAAGACATCTTTGTGCCTTTTGTGTTACACCTGTTAACTTGTAATGTTTCTTTCTGTAGCAGGAAATAGCCCCCTTACAGTGATAAATTTAATTTATTTCTCTTAGAAATTGTTTCTGCTTTCTGAAATCCCATGCTGTTGAATATTCGAAGTTACAATGTTACTATGTATCACTTTTAAACAAGAGCTTCTGTTTAATTCCTGTGGTGGTGAAGAGTCCTCTTCACTTTTTCCTTGAAGTTTGAAGTGGTATTCTTGTATTAATAGTGGTATGGGGTTTTGGCTTTGTTTGTTTTATGTTTAGTTTAGTTGTTTAGCTTGTCTTTTGTGGGGGTGTGTTTTGTTTTTCAAACAGCTCACCTTCCTGACCATTGCCACCAAGTCTTTCAGTTCACTTGCTTGTCTCCAGAGAACCAGCTCTGCAGAACAGGAGCTTGTAGGCATATAGAAAGAACCCAGTGCATTCTTTTACATATTGAGCAAATCCCTTGTAACTGCTCTACTGTATAAGTGTACTTTATGGTGACCTTAGACAGCACCCGCTAAGGGCTATTTTGCCGTCTTGGCGGAACTGCTGTTTAGAAAAAGGTAATTAAAAATCTGCATTAGAACAAGACTACCAGAGATAGGCCAAATCTGCAAATGCTGACTTGTTATCTGCCTTGAGGCTCTCATTTCTAAATCCCAGTACCCAGTACCCAATGTAATAGTGGTAGGTATAGAAAACAGGTTAGTCCTGGGCTTATTCTGGAGTGAAACTGACCTTCGTATTTTCTGGATTTTCTTCTTACCCAGTAGTTTGAGGTGGGGAAAAACAGTTCTTTTCAAAAATATGTACAATGTTACTGAGGATCTTACGGCTTTTTGTTAACAATAACATTGTCATAGACTCTTAGAAAGGTTTGGCTTGGAAGGGACCATTAAAGATCATGTAAGGCCAACTTGTCCTTATGCTTGATAATAAGGATTATTAATTGCAGTGATGCAGCATGCCTTCCCATGCTTTTTTGTCTTGAATTTGCCTGGAGTAAAGAGAGAAAAAGCACTAGAACTAGGAAAGATTACACTTAAGAGGTCATTTCATGCAAGAAGTGTTGGGAGCAGTGCAAAAAGTCTGATTACTGCAAATTATATCAAGGTGATATGTATATGAACAATTTTGTATTGTGAATGCATGTTAATATTGGTTAATAAATATTGATTTCTAATAAAAATTTGATTCAGTAGAATCATAGAATAGTTAGGGTTGGAAAGGACCTTAAGATCATCTAGTTCCAACCCCCCTGCCAGGGGCAGGGACACCTCCCACTAAACCATGTCACCCGAGGCTCTGTCCAACCCAGCCTTGGACACTGCCATCAATGGAGCATTCACAACTTCTCTGGGCAACCCATTCCAGTGCCTCACCACCCTTACAATAAAGAATTTCTCCCTCATATCCAGTCTAAACTTCCCCTGTTTTAAGTTTTAACCCGTTACCCCTTGTTGTATCACTACAGTCCCTAATGAAGACTCCCTCCCCAGCATCTCATCCCTGTAGCCCCCCTTCAGATACTGGATGGCTGCCATGAGGTCTCCACGCAGCCTTCTCTTCTCCAGGCTGAACAGCCCCAGCTTTCTCATCCTATCTTCATACAGGAGGTGCTCCAGTCCCCTGATCATCCTCATGGCCCTCCTCTGGACTTGTTCCAACAGTTCCATGTCCTTTTTGTGTTGAGGACACCAGAACTGCACACAGTACTCCAGGTGAGGTCTCGGGAGAGCAGAGTAGAGGGGCAGGATCACCTCCGTCGACCTGCTGGTCACACTCCTTTTGATGCAGCCCAGGATACGGTTGGCTTTCTGGGCTGCGAGCGCATGCTGCCGCCTCATGTTCATTTTCTCATTGACCAACACCCCCAAGTTCTTCTCTGCCGGGCTGCTCTGAATCTTTTACCTGCCCAACCTGTAGGTGTGCCTGGGATTGCCCCAATTCAGGTGTAGGACCTTGCACTTGTCATGGTTCAACTTCATCAGGTTGGCATCAGCCCACCTCACAAGCATGTCAAGGTTCCTCTGGATGGCGTTCCTTCCCTCCAGCATATCAACCGAACCACACAGCTTGGTGTCGTGGGCAAACTTACTGAGGGCGCACCCAATGCCACTGTCCGTGTCACCGACAAAGATGTTGAACAAGACTGGTCCCAACACTGATCCCTGAAGGACACCAGTCATTACTGGTCTCCAGCTGGACATTGAGCCATTAACCACAACTGTTTGCGTGTGGCCATCCAGCCAGTTCTTTATCCACTGAGTGGTCCACCTATGAAATTGATGTCTCTCCAACTTAGACACAAGGGTGTCATGGGAGACAGTGTCAAACGCTTTGCACAAGTCCAGGTGGATGACATCAACTGCTCTACCCCTGTCCATCAGTTCCGTAGCCCCATCATAGAAGGCCACCAAATTGGTCAGGCAGGATTTCCATTTAGTGAAGCCTTGCTGGCTGTCACCAACCACCTTGCTGTTTTTCATGTGCCTTAGCATGCCTTCCAGGAGAATCCATTCCAAGATTTTGCCAGGCACAGAGTAACTTTCTGTAAAGTACATTGTGGTAAAATTAAGCTTATCTGACCTCAAAATAGATTCAAATAGCATTGTTTGATGCCAATTCCTGGTAAACACATATTTTTCTTAGTAAGCTTTAAGCCTCTGTCTTCAAGAGCATTTCAATGGTAGTATTAGAAAACATGAGTTTTCTGTAGAATATCTCTTAGTTTTTTGACAATTTTTGGCAGTTGTACTAGGCTTTGCTCATCTGTCCTACAGGTAGATATGAACTCCTGCATGTGCCTATGTTGGTGGATTACTATATCTCTTCCATGAGACGTAGTGCAAGAGAGGTTACTGATATATGGACAGAGTAGAAACATAACCTAAAACTTCAGTGGCATTCTTTCTTTAACTAAAACTTTGGCCAGTTTCTCTGTGGAGCTTCCCAGTGAACCAGAGATTATTTTTGTTTGAAGTTTTGCTTAATTTAAAATCAAACAAAAAAATCTCATGGAAACAAACCCTGCAAACAAACAGTAAAAGTAAGCAGTAGAGTTTTGGCTCTGCCCTGAATAGGTGTTTGCAAACTGATGATCCCAACCCATTTAACTAACTACTCAAAACTATTCAAAGTTGCATGTTCTGTAATTTAGTTTCTTGTTGTGGGTTGGTTTTGGTTTTGTTTTTTTTTTTGTTGTTTTTTTTTTAAGGAGGGCTGATGGGAAACCTTATATATTCCAAGTCCATCTGTATTGCTGTTTATAGAGTTCTGTTGTAAATGTGAACCTGGATACCGTTTTTTTAGGAAACAGGAATTTGTAAAACATACTGGAGCTTTTTTTCTTTTTATTTTTCCTTCTAATGTAGCCTGTTAAGGTTGGGTTTGGGGTTTTTTTGGTGGGTTCTTTCCCCCCCCCAGGTTTTTTGAATTTAAAGTACCAGTTGGTGCCATCCTATTTCCCTAGTATCCCCACTCCATTTTGGAGTCTGAGACTGTCTATGAGACTAAACATATTTCTACAATTTTTATTTCATCTGACATATGGTGTAACAAGACAATGTGATCCTTTCAGAAATCTAGGCTGTTTGTTGAGACTTATGGTATTTTGTGGTCTGTTATGTATGCTTGATTATAATTGGTATAAAAATGGGCCTAAACATACAAACTGTTTAGACATAATGCTATCTTCAAAATATAATCCTGTTTATGTGGAACTAACTATAAAGTTCTGTGTGTACTAGCTTGAAAACTGCAATAAAATTTCCAGTTGCTAGTAATTAGTGTGTGATTCACAGCGCAAAGTAATATATTTTTCCCTTTTTATGAACTCTTACAATTTTTTTCAATCTTTTTAATGAACTGGATAATTTTCTATGTCATGACTGATCATGTTGACTTCCTGTACTGTTGAAAATGCAATACATGGCTTCTGGTGTTTGTCATGACAATGTTGCTAGAACTATTGAGATCTGTGATTATGGCTTAACTCTCTTTGCCGCTTCCACTGTTGGAATATGTGCAAGTTGGTATTTTCTGTTTTGTCTCAATACAGGGAAAAATTGTTCCACAGTCAGTTTGGTTTAGACTTTTAGGCTTAGTGATGTATAAAAAGCATTATGCTCATCTAAGAAATTCTTTATGTCAGTATATCATCATGTTATGCTACTTACTGACAAAGGGTAAGTAGAGATGAACAGTGGTACCCTGGTGAACTTTCAAGGTCTTTTTGTTATCACTGCTATTACTGAGTTTTATTACCTCTCTGCAGGTAGTACTTTCTAATGTATGGGGGTTCCCCCCCTTATCTCCCCCCTCCCCATCCTAAACTATATGCTCACTGTTGGATTTACCTCCACAAAATGGTAGTTGTAAGTTCTCTTTAAGTGCCTGATCTTTGCATGCATCCTTTAATATGATAAGTTACTATTTCACAATGATTGTCATTGCATTTATACCCCAGTTGCCATTTTCAGCCCCCAGCACACTCCACGCACATCCCCCCCCATACGTACGTGATAAAAGTTATTAGTACCTGAAACACTTGTCTTGGAGGAGGTAAAGACAGGAAGTAAAGAAAAAGGGGGAGGGTGAATACTTTTTTAGAAGCAATGCAATTTTTTTTAGGTTTTGTTTTTCTATTAGTTAATCTTTCTCAATAGTCTTTAGATGTAGCAGCTGAAAATATGTACTGAAAGGGTTAAGTCGGCATGAAAGAATTCATTTCCACTTTAATGACCTAGCCTTGCTGGGTTAGGACTATGGGGAACATGCTTCTGACTTGTACTCCTATTGCCAATTAACACCTCCTATAACAGGTTGCCTCAGCTAGTCATTGAAGCAGAGGCAGTAGAAATAGTTTACATGCAGCTTGTTTTTCACACTAGTTGTTTAATACTCACAAAATTAAACTATTAAAAGGTTCTTTCTTGCCTTACTGGGAAAGAAATAAACACTATAGCAGTCACTGTTCGCTTGTGTGTTCTATGTTCACATTTGAATTGTTCCAGTTGCAAAAAATAAAGTAGTAGTGATTGTAGCAGTTCTTATATTTTACAGAGAAATATGTTTTTTGCAATAAAGCTTAGATTTGCTCTACAGCACCTAAGTTCACTGCCTTTTTTTTTTTCTTAGTAGAGTTGCCCTTGCAAAACTGTGTTTGTTGAAATAGCTGTGATGTATTTCAAAACCATCTTTTGTGCTATTAGTGTGACACCAGAGCAGTGTTTAAGATCCACTTAAACAATAGAAAGCGTATCCATTTGTGGAATATTTCTCAGTTGCTTGTGTAATTAATGAAGTCCACTTTCTATACCTATTTGAATAAATGTGGAATAGTACAAATAAAGAGCAGTGCTCTAAAATGACACTTTAGTTCACATTTAATCAGCAGGTATTTTAATAACATAATAAAATTGGCTAAATAATTGATACCAGTTCACACTAAGAGAAAGGTGGAGTAATATACCTAAAAGTGTTAACAAATTTGCTAAAAGGCCTGAGTAGCTAACACTTCAAGGCGTTAGTTTTTATCCTGTTAGAATGGCAAATGCCTTTAACACTTCATCAACAAGGGCTGCCCAAGTAAAGGGCTGCTTTTTATACTGGATCATCTCCCTAACTGAAACAAAAATAGTATCATGCATAATTTACTATTACAATGTAATCTTCTGTTCATATCTTGAACGTGATTAGTTTTCTATTACAAATCTTACTGAGAAAATTTAAGGGGGGGAAAGTATTTTAATAGTGGTAACTTAATTTTACCAATTATTATTGAAATTAGGATTCTGCCATTCTAAACAAAAAACAAAACCAGAATTTGGTTGGGGTTTATGAGATGGCTGGCCGTCAGGCAGCGTATTTCACTGTCTGACAGCATGTATAGTTGATTCAGGAAAAACATCCATTTTCAGTAAGTAGCATAACAACATTATTACTTGAGAACAGATTTTGAATTTTATTAATCTCTGTAGCCATCTTATATAGGAAAGCTTGGAGAAAATAATAATTCCTTGTAGTTTTCAGATAAGATTTTTCTCCAGTCCGTTGGAGAAAAAGCTGTGGGCAGGCATAAGGAAGGCAGTATTTGCTGTTTTGCTGTGAGATGGACAGACTTACAGAACTCTGTGCAGTGGGAGAGCTGTTTGACCTTTAAATACCACAGTATAACCAATAATACAAGCAGATCTCTTGCACTGCAGATACAAATATTTTGTTTGGTTTTCTGACACCAGTTAATTTAATTTGGTGCTCTGCTTCATAAGGATGGTGTTTCTTTGTTAAAGTTGGCAGGCAGTGAAGTTTATAAACAGTGATAACAGCACATGCTGTGGAGGGTCAGTGTAAAATACTTTGACTCCATGTAGAGATTAGCTAACAAAATCTTTCTTCCTCTTTGCTTCATGAAAAAAAATACATAAACTTCTGTGGAAGACTAGCAGAAACAGGCCAAAGACATCTCAAAACATGTAACCCATTGCTAGCTCCCACATACTGTGTAGCTAGCATGCAGAAGCTGTGACTGTCACTCCAAGATTCTATTGGTTTATCAGCCATTTATGGAAAAGAAAGTGGTCAGAGATGGAAGTAAAGCAGTTCCAGTTTCCAAAAGTCTGTTTTTCAAATGGCATCTTCTAAAGCCAAGTGAACTACTTGGAAGACCCAAGATCTATTCTGTTTTAACTATTAAACCTTAAAAGTTTTAGGTTAAGAATTTGAACTTTGGGGTTATAATTTTTTTGTAGAAAGACAAATATATGTTTATAGTATTTTATGTGCCAGTTAATGTTAATGGTAGAAAAAGAATGTTAAACTAGATTTGGTTTATATGTCGATTCTTGATAGTTTTTGACATATGGATCCTTTCCTCCTCAAAATTCTTGAACTGGTTCATCAGAATAATTTCATAACTCTGAGCAGCTCATTTTTATCTATATGCAAACAAAGGAAGGAATATTAACATGAGAATTAATACACATAATTGGTACAGTGCTGTTAATTATAATTAATCTGGAGAACAGAGGAGACTGAAAGGATATAGCGAGGTCTTCACAAAAGAAGTATCTGTGACCAAAAAAATACTTAGTATGTGCTGTATTTTATAAGACTGAGAATGAATAAACCTACATTATTTTTGCATTGTATGCTACCATTAGCTAAATTTTAAGATTTCAGATAATTGCCTGATTGTGTGATAAGAATGGAAGCTAATCTTTATTTTCACTATCATTCGTGTGCTTACAGTGGAACAGTAAAGTTTGCAGTTAATATTTCCTAACACTACATCTAATATGCAGAATCATTCACAGTGAATGTGATGGTTTAAGAACCAAACAAACAAAACTCCATAACTAAGCAAGTTGATTTGTACCAATGAGGCATCCTTTATGAATTAGCAGTGTTGCCTGTTCTGAAAATGAATTATTGGCTGTGGATGCTGGCAGGAGAACTTTAATATAAGGTTTGAAAGAAGAACCTACTCTTATCTCATAGAATGCCTAAAGTATTGCTAAGTTTATTGAGGAAAAAAAACATAGTAACAATCAGGATATTATTTGGGCGTTTGAAACTTTGTCAGTCGAACAGTCTAGTTGTAGTATTTCCTCTTCTGGACCATCACCAGAGTAAACAAGCATTTGAAAGCTCCAAGGAGTATAAAAATAATAAAAGAAAAGATTAGGAATGAGTACAGTAGGATAACATTCCGCTTCAGTTCTTACCTTTGCTTAAAACAGAAGGTAATTTAGTTGCCGTGTTAAAGAAACAAAATGTACTAATATTTGTGTCCTCCCTATCAGTGTTGAATCTACTGACTGATTTTAAATAGATTTTAAAATGGGAAAAGTTACAAAGGATAAACTCTTACAAGATATGAACACAGGTGTCTGCATACAGGACAAAGATGAGATTAATGCCTTTGCTACAGGAAGGGTGTCAGTGTGATCTTCGTCCTAACAGATGTTAAAGATCCTGTACTGGAGAGCCTACTTAAGAGCCACAGTTTGTGGAATAAACTTTAGTTCAAGTTTCTGGTTTTTGAGAAGCTAGTCTCAATCAAATGTCATCATTAGCTTTTCAGAAATCACAGAACTACTTACATGATTTTTGGGGAGACTTTTTCCTTTTTTAATGCTATTAAAAAAAAAGGTTTAATGGGATGCCTGCTTACAATGGGATGGTAAAAACACAACTTATGTGTCCTTTATTCTTGACAGTGATTAAGTAGAAATGTGAGTCTTTGTGCTTTTCCAAGTATTAAAACTTCTAAGTGAAAAGAAGGTAATTTAGAATGGACTTAAATTAGGGGAGAAACAGTTAAGAAAGTGAACATATATGTTTAAGGAGGAAAACCCATAATAACAGTATGAGAAAATGATTTTGTGTTGGAGACTTTGTCAGTCAAACAATTCGTAGTAAATCTGGACTAAGTGGTTCAGGTGCTTTGTGCACCTGGTTCTGTGAAATGTTTTAAAGAGCTGTTCCTAGAGTAGTTTTTCTTTGTTAAATGTTATAGGAACACTTCTCCACTGGAACATCTCACCGTTGGGCTATGGCTAGTCAGGGAAATAGCCGATGGAGTGGTGCAATTGATTAAAAATGGACCTTTTGCCAAGGGTATTATAGAAGGTGAAGTTAAACCTGATGGAAAATTGATGATGGAAAGACCGAAGTCACAAGAATTAGCATTGAGTAGTAAGAAGCGAGGGAGAGCAAATATCACGAGATGGTGATCATTGGTATCAAAGTTGAAAATGAGGGTTTGAAGGTATTAGAAAGCAGTTGTGTTTGACACAGATCCATGCATGTATATGAGTTTCAAGATACGAAGATAGCATTCAAATTATAAAGATTGAATCTGGAGCTAGTAGAGAAGGAATTCATTGACATGGGGAGGGGGGAAATAAACACAGTTGAATTTTGTTACTGTCTTTAAAGCATTCTGAAGACGAGATGATGTTTTTCTGTATGTTTAAAAGTGAAAGTATGAAGAAAGGACAATTGCTGTACAAATTTAATATGCTGATTGCTTGCATTCCTGGGGTTAATTTCAGGAGGTGATAAACTTGTGTTGATTGCTGTTTTTGTTTGATGTTGTGTGAATGCCTGTTGTACCAAATTTTTCCACTTGAAATCAAAAAATAAAGAATTCACTCAAAACTTTTTTTCCCCAATTTTGCTTATGCCTGTGTAATCGAAGTTCTAAATCCTAAAATATTTGTATAAAGACATTATTTTTTTTTCCTTGTTGATCTTAAGGTGGAGTATCTTTTTACCATATTTCACAGTTGTTTTGTTCTAAGTTTGCATCATTTAGTACAGAAGTAACCTTTTGTCTTTTCGATGGAAATTTGTTGTACACAACTTGGTAGTAAAGTAATGAATGTACTGTTAATTGGCGGTAAGGAGGTATGCTTGTATGAAATTATGTATGTAAGAGCAATATGTGTCTGGCTTCTCGAGAAAGGGACATTTAAATTGCTGCCTTCTGTGTTTTTCATTTTCCACAGTACACAGAACCTGTTTCAACCAATCATTCACACCTGGGACAGTTGTGCTAATTTTTGAATAACTACTCATAAGGCAAAGAGCAAAGTATTTTGTTCACAGCTTTTCTACCTAGGGATCAGAGGTCCGTTTTTTCTCTCCCTGTACCAGTGTATCTGCAAAGTACTCCCATAGCCTTTATCTACAAGTCCTCCTTTGCTGAAAGCTGATGAAGCAAAGGGAAATTGCTGTTTGTGTTGTTGCCAGTTAATCATGCTAGCCCAGCAGCATTTACATTCACACCACTGTAAGAAACACATAGTTAATTGGAGAACTGGCCGTATTTTACAGCTGACGAAGGTTAGCATTGTGGCAAGGCTGACTAATGGAAACTTATCTGACTCTTAGCCTTTGTGTCTTGTAGCAGGTTTGTACCTAGTTGCCAGTTTATTTGATTATTTTGATAAGTTTGCTCTTTAGATTGGTATTGTTTTGGGGTGGGGGGAAACGGAATGATGACTAGGTGACTTGTATTACAAAACAGGTTAGTGAAGGAAGGTGCTGTGAAGTAGTGTTTGAGGCTTGGGTGTGCTTTTTTTTGTTATGTTTGTAAAAAATGTATCTAACACACAAAATCACACATATATGCATTTTCCTGTAAATTTTGTAGTATGGAAAAGCAAAAGAGAATTATTATAAACTGCAGAACAACAGTGGTATAGACAATAATTATTTATTCCTTTCATAGGGGCCACCAACAGATGCTCCTGCAGTTGATACAGCGGAACAGGTTTATATCTCTTCGCTTGCACTGCTGAAAGTAAGTGTTCTCTGTGTACTGCATCTGTGTATACTGTTGGAGATAGGGCACCTGGCACTTACCCAGAGGTTATGGACTTGTGCTCCTTACATGCTGGTCAGACTAATTCTTAAAGTAAATTAATGCTGTTTGGAACACTTAAAAAGTGAGAAATTGATTTTAATTACTTCTATTTTATTGGCTTAGTTTTTACTGTTTTATAGTTCCTTACAGTTTCCAAAAGTGCTACGAGATGGAAATTATCAACAAAGGCTGAAAGAAAGTCAAACTTGAACCTCCTGTTAAACATACAGTGTCATTTGGTCTTAATTCCAGATGTTGAAGCATGGCCGTGCTGGTGTCCCTATGGAAGTTATGGGTCTGATGCTTGGGGAATTTGTTGATGATTACACTGTGAGAGTGATTGATGTTTTTGCAATGCCACAGTCTGGAACGGTGAGTTCTTTGCAGCTAGACCTTGGTTATTTTGTTTGCTTCTGTGTTTTTTTTTCTGTATGGTTAATATTTTTTAAAATCTTTTAATGCTTTATCTCATTCATGCAATTTAAAGTATAACTTATGAGGTATAATTCAAACATGTCTAGTGGATGTGTTTCAATAAAAAAAAGTTCAGAGATTTATTTTTATTTTCAGCAAACACTAGTACATATGTGTATGTAGCGATATATGGAGATACCATATCTTCATGTATGTATAAACATATTGGTATAAGGATTTATAAATTGATAACTTGAAGAACTCATACTGTGAGCCAAGGGAAGGATTCAAAATGTAAAAGGTTTGACTAGAAGTGTATCATGCCCTCAGTTGTGATGCTATTATAGATATACTTCAGACATGCTCTCTTTGAGAGATCTTAAGAGTGCTATCTCTTAAATGATATTTTTGTGATGTGAAAAGATTATTTATTTTAATTTTGAGTAACATATTCATATTATAAAGAGATATTTTAAGAGATCCTGAACCAGTGGGTAAAATTGGAATTTCTAATTTAAATTTTTAAATTCTTTTATCCTGAGTTTATTCTGTGCATGTGAATAGTACAAGTAGAATCTGCAAAAAACCAGAATCTCAAATAAACCTGCAGAGAAACCACAGGCCAGAGTCTGCAGAACAAAAAGAGAAAGAAAGGATGAATTCCTGTCTTTTTAATCGTGTTTACTCATAGTAGAGATTACTTAAATAGTAATTCAAACTCTTCTTTCAGCATTTTTAAAATCACATTTAAATGCATTTATAAAAATTGTATTTTACATTTAAGGGTGTTCTGTCAAGTAGTTTTAATGTAGATGGGTTGCCTGACATAGCAGATGCTTATGAATGATGTTTAAATTTTGTTTGTGGAAAGGAAAAAGTTAAAAATACTGCTTTATGTAGAACTACTATGGTTTTTGTTTATCTTCTATATCAGGGTGTCAGTGTGGAGGCAGTTGATCCTGTATTTCAAGCAAAAATGTTGGATATGCTGAAACAGACAGGAAGGTAAGTGACCCTAAAGAGGGCTGATAGTTACAAGTACTCCCTGCATGTTGTTTAGAAGGTACAGCTGTCTTCCTGCAGCAGTGGTGATCTAGGGCCTATTAGAAATGTTTAAAAAGAAATAATTGGCCCAGAAATCAGGTAAACAGCATAGCATGTAATTCAGTCCATTTGTTTCAACTGTCAGAAGATTGTCACTCATGTTAAACCTACAGCTTTGCTTATTGCACAGAAAGATTAGAATGCTGCTTAGTTTAGTACAGACAGCTACTAGACAGTACCTGCTTAAAAGATTGATTTTTTGATTTCTTTTAATTAAGATAAAGCCCACGAAGATGTAACTTACTTATGAGCAATTTTAATGAAATGGGGAAATAATTTTGTAAAAGATCATAGTATTTTAATAAATCTTTATTTCACTCCTACCTCTCAACAGTTGTCGTCTGCTTGCTCAAATTCTTTAACTGTGGGAAAAACTTCAAAATTAATGTTAGCACAAAGCTCAGCAGCTGAACAGAACAGTGCAAATTGCTTTTTGACTGAGTTCCTAGTTCTACTGCTGGTTTAATTGATATTTAATCCTTTCCCACCGTTGGTTCCCGTTGTCCATGTCTGAAATGGACTTTCTGCCGTGAAAATTCAACCCTCGACGCCAAGGAGTTAAAGAGTAGATATTTACTCAAGTGCTGAAAGGGTAAAAACTGGTTCAGGAAAGGTGTGGTAACAGAGTGAAAAACTGAAAGCATGATCTACCACTGCTAATGTGCATCCCTTAATGATAGCCCTCTTTTGTCGCATTTATTCATGTTTTCACCATACTATGGTGAGTAATTTAAATATTTCTTTTTTTTTTTTCGCAGCTCATCCTAATTTATGCCCCGATACATTACTATTTCTTGTGTTACGTATTTTTGTTTTTAAGAAACTCGATGTCTTTTTTTTGTTGTTGTTGTTTCAGGCCTGAGATGGTAGTTGGTTGGTATCATAGTCACCCTGGCTTTGGCTGTTGGTTGTCTGGTGTAGATATCAATACTCAGCAGAGCTTTGAAGCCTTATCAGAAAGAGCTGTTGCTGTGGTGGTGGATCCCATTCAGAGTGTAAAAGGAAAGGTACAGTAGGCTTGCTGCCATTTATTTTATTTATTTAATTTTTTTTAAGGAACTTCAGGAAGATTTAATATAGAAGCACTGCAAATATGTGCAAGTTCCTGATTTTTTTTTCCCAAGGCCCATTCTGCATTTAAAAAAAAAATCTTATTGTAAATGAAAAGATTATTTTTAGTTTATTCTGCATCTTATATCAGTAGTCCTTAAATAGACTGGACATCTTCAGTATTGTCAGTACACATAACCAGTCATAATCCTTCCTTAATATTTTGCTGTTCAGGTGTCACTCAACACGGATGCAACTGATAATCCAAGTATGCATTGTTTCAGATATTACATTTCAGCCACAAAATCTAAGATCAATTACTAACAGATTGGAATAGGTTCAGCCCCTTATCATGGGCACTAAGAAGGCATTGATTTATGGGCATTGCATATGATGGCTTTTAGTATCATTTCTATTGCAAATGTTTTGGGAAATAAAACTTTACAGAAGACTTGGTTTCAAGCATTTGAGTTTTTGAGAAGTGTGCAGATGAATGATTAAGTATGTTAAATGATTATGAAAAGAGATTAACTTGCAAAGCATATTGGGTTATAGTTGTCCTTTGTTGAAATCTCTTTTGTTCTTGTTTAGTTCTCTTTTTATTTCTTTCTAGCCCCATATGCCATTTTCCTATTTCCTGCCTCATGACAGCAGGGAGCAGCTCTATTATCACCTTCACAGAGCTGTCTGCAAATGTGAGAGGCAATTCGATTTTGCTCAACCACAGGGAGAGTGGATTAGAAAAACTACAGAATGTACAGAAATTGGCTAGGTGGTTTACTGCTTTAAAATACTGCTGAGGTGTTTTGTTTGAGCATGCTCTCCCATTGTATTGTAGAATAATTATTGAAATGCGTCATGGTATGTATGGATGATATTAATGTAAATTTATAAATATTTTAAAAGGAAGTGTTCATCTTCTGTAAAGCTGTAGTATCATATTTCCTGTGAGACAGATGATATTAAAGCTACCAAACAATTTCACTAAGGGTTCCCTTTATTTCATAATAGAAGATTCTGAAGCTACAGTTGCATTTTCAGTTGGGTTTTTTCTAGTTCTGATTTTCATAGCAAAGTTGTTTGTGTATCAGGAAATAAAAAATTAATAGCTTCTGGTTGTTTGGAAGCTATTAGACATCTGAATCAGTTTTGCTCCCTTTTAAATTGCATAATGAGTAGAAAAAAATCTAGGTAGTTTTGAGGGGGTTGGGGGGGGATGACACCAAACAGTAGAATATTTAATTACTCCTGACTTACTTTTTCTATAACTTTTTTTCCTTTTGCTTTTTCTTATTTTCCCACTCCAGTGGAAATTTTGAAATGGGATTCTCTTTAGTTTGTCAAAATACAATTTTCAGGACTACACTAATAATTATTTGGACCTAAATAGCTATTAAATCCTTTAAGGAGAAAAGCCTTCCAGTAAGTCATACTACTGTTATACCACGCTTGGACACTAAATGCTTTTATATTTTTTTATTATTTTTTTGCTACTATTGTTTGACACAGATGTCATCTTCGAGGGTCTTTGTTCTCTTCAAGTAAACAATCTTTTGTGTACTTATTTTGAATGTGAATAAATTTTTGTCCATCTAAACATTTCTTGATTACAGCTCTTATGTCATTGCTGACAGTACTTGAGACAAATGGAAGTCTTGTGATGTTTGTTTTTCATATGTGTCTAGCTGCTACAGTCAGATTAAATTATAGTCTCAGGTTTCACAATAAAAAAAAAAAAATGTTTGCATCTGTCATTTTTCTGGCAAATGCATCCTTAAAAGCTTTGAAATAGAAGGAATCCCCAAATTATGAATTCCACTACTAATTAATTTCTTGATTTGGGGAGTGAGATTAGGCTATGGAATATGTATGATTTATGATCCTGGTTGGCAAGATCACCTATATTAAAACCTGTTCTGATTTTAAATGAACTGAGAGAAGAACAGATATGTTAGAGCACAAGGGGATTTCTTAGGTCAGATTTGACTGCTTCATGTGCATGGATGCCTCAGTATGGCGTCCAGTGCCTTTTCGTATGTTAGGCAACTCAAGCTAAGCTGATTTCAGGGAAGTACCTGCTTTTTCTCAGTGCCAGCAAAAGCAGAACTGCTTGTAAGGGTAATTTTACTGGTGCAGTTGCCACTTATACTGGTGGGCTTTTGCTCATATATGTAGCTGTTGAGTTCAAGATCATTCCTTATTATACCTTTTGCTAGCATAACTGTCTGGCAAAAAAATTATAGTGAACATGTGGCATAGAAGATTTTAATATGGTGTGTTTTGACTGTGATTAGATGTATTTAATAACAAATTCCAAAATAACACATTAGCTAATTTTAAACCTGCCTCAGGGCAGGTCCATGTCTGTATAAGTTGCTGTGGCTTATAGTCAGTGAAGCAGTCATGGTTGTGCTAATGAAGAATAACCAGGGCAGAGGTTATTTTCATGTGTCAGGAAGTTGAAATGAATTCTGCTGAGAAACCTCAGGTTCACTTTGACTGGCTAAAGCATTAAAAAGCAGTTTGCCCTGTTACTGGTAGAAAGTGAAAACTTAACTTCTTTGTTAGCTGTCCTCATCTGGACGCACGTGTTCCAAACACCTGGGGGTGATGATGATGCATGATTGTAATTGAAAGATTAGAATACATACAATTCTCATCAGTTAACAAATAAAAAAAGGAAAGAAAAGTTATTTTATGTCTTACTAAAGCAAATGAGCAAAAATAGTCATATAAAATTCGTATATAAAAATAAAACCCTCTTGTAGATCTGTGGATTAAATGCCAACTGCTTTAATGGCCATTTTAAGACTGTGATATTATTACATTAATATAGTAGGATGCATGAAGGACAAGTAATTCTAAATACTGATCTTATTACTTTCCATACATGTTCTTGCACATGCAGTATGCTTTTTCATGACTGGGTACCACATATAGCAGTTTTTAGGCTAATAATGTACTAGCAGTCTGTAAAACAAGCTAACAACAGATCAGTGAATTTTAACTGAAGGCCAATGTTATCAGAACCCAGAGAGCAAAATCTTTGTTTTGTTGGGTTGTTGTTTTTTTGTTTGTTTGTTTGATTTCTATGAATTAAGTCAAAGCAAAACATGCTGAAATATAGCTAACGGGGCAACCTGGCTAGGTGTCGCTTCATCTTGTACTTACTAATAAACCTTTCTTTTATTCCCTCTGGTGTTCCAGTCTGTGCAATGGAAGTTGTAATTCATATTTAGAATATTCCACAGTAGCAGTAATTTCATTAAAGATCTGCAGTAAGCTAAATATTGACATTTCATATTTATTTCCCACATAACGTTTTGAAATGTCTGTACAGAGAGCTATATACCTTTGCCAAAAGTTAAAAATAAATTTTTTTTTGGACTTTAACTTAACAGCTGTTCCTCACCTCTTAAGGAAAATATAACTACACTAAACTTACTGTAACATAGTATCTTTAACTCCACAGGCAGTAAGAAAAAATGTGGTGGTTTTGTTTTTTTGGGGTGGTTTGTTGTTTGTTTTTTTTTATAGCTGTTTTAAAATTTAAATCTTTATTTTATAAAGGAGTCAGCATTTGAACCAGTTTGTTTTTCTGAGACAGTTCATTGGTTTCCCCTGATTAATAATCAGTGGCATAAAGTTTAGTAAAATATCCAAATTTGTCACAAGTCCATTTTTGTACATCTGAGTAGCTTATTGGAGTTTGTGGTGTCTAGTAGGACATGTAGCACAATCTCTTATTCATACAGAAAAATTTAATGTCCATTGCACCACAATTTTTTCTAGCAAGGCACTGTCAGAATTATTTGTAGGAAGATTGGTTGGTTTTATTTTGGTTTTGGTTGCTGAGGAAAAGGCTTGTCTTTGAGATAATTTTTTAGAAATTCTACTTTGCATGTTAATCACCTTCTGACAGATAAAACCAAATCTGCTATGCATCTTTATCTTGTGCTTAAACCATATCCTGCCACTTTGATTAAAAGATTTTTGCAGCTGTATTTTATCCTTACCATACCCTCATTCAGAGGATACAATGAGGAAAAAAACATGTATATTTGGGTAGCCAAGTGAATCAATATCATTCCAGTTGTAAATGATTTCAGGAGATCATGTAGTTCAACTTTGTGGGACTAGTCCCCTGCGTTGATAGTGTCAGCATAGAGTTCAGACAACCTCACTTAGGATTTTGTCCACTTGAGTCTTGAGATGCAACAGTGTCTTAGAAATACCTGTTGTATTTTTACTTGATACTTTATTTTTCTTGCAGTTAGTTTGGTTTTGTTGGGGGTTTTTTTGTGTGTGTACAGTAAGCAGCTCCCATTTCAGTTTATTACTGTGTCCTGCTGTATACACATAGAAGAGCCTTATTCTGTGGTCCAGGTAACCTTTTCTGGAATTGAAGGTTTGATACTTCATAGAGTAGCCAGAATGTGGGCTGTAGTCTGAAACCATTTTGTTCAAGCAGTTTCTTTTCAGTGGAAGTTATAAATTGCTTTCTTTTGTTCGATTTAGGAGATCTTTAGAATTTTATACTAAAAGGAGTAACAAATGTGATGAACTTTATAATTTTTTCCTTTACTAATTTTTAAAGTGTGAAAAAAATATTCCTATGATGCTCCTGGAGGTCCCAAAGAGGGACAGTTACATTGTATGTTTAAAAAAATGAGAAAGGGAGATGAAGTATTACTTGTCCTAAAATAACTGTTGTCTGGTGAGAAAGATGTTTTATCCTTCTTGTACAAATGAAGAGCTGAGGAGAAGAGAGCTTAGTTGAGTTGCTGCTAGAGGTCCATAGCAAAGTTGTGTTTGTCCAAAGCCAAGGTCATCTTGAGGAAGATGAAGATCTCAGAGTCCTTTAAGCTGTTAACAAAGAAAAATATCTTCAAATATTTAAATTTCATTTTAGAATGGTAAAGCAATCTACACCTATCATAAAAGTATGGTGGCTCAAATACTGTACTTTGAAATGTAGTGTTCTAGCATATTTTTAATTCTTACTGTGCTAATGAGATTTAGGTAGGCATAGGATAAAATGCCACTGTGAAATCAATGGTTGAACAGAACTTTGTTTTTCATCTGTTGGATGACCAGCTCTGGAGACCTGTTCCATAGAACGCTTCTCTTCCTATTTTTTTGCCCATTGATACTTCCAAATCTAAGTGACAACCTGTGTGTGAGTAGTCACATATATGAGCAATACGGTTGTGTTAATACCTGATTTCAGGTTTTTATTCTGCAGAGTAATAGGTGGTCATTTTATTGAGTGCTGACCATAAGAATAGTGATTTGCAAATGGTTTTGAGATCTACATTTTCGTTCCAGTTTAGATGAAATTTTCTATACACTACATTATCTCGACTTGCTGGCTGTGGGGAAAGGCAAATAAACTCCTTTTCCAAAACAACTTTTGTGTTGCAAATCCTCCCAGCTTACAAATATGTATGGTGAATGGTTTTATAACTTGACGGTCTAAAACAGTGAAACCAAAAGCAGACGTATTTAACAATTACTACTCTGAATATTGGAATTGCCATCTAGCCTCAAGAATTTTCTTCAGCTGAACATGTCTTATGCTAGTTTCCCAAATGATGCCACATTTTCAGATCTTCACTCTTTTATTAGCGATACTTCTTCGAACCTGTCCTTTTCCCTTGTTTGTTTGAATTAACCGCAGGATTGGAGGAGATGGTGACTTTTTTAAGACAGAGTAAAAGAGCAATCCTTGAGATGTGTGGAGAGGCTGGTGTACTCCCTGAAATTTAGCATTTAAGATAGCCTATTAAAAATGAAGTTTGTGAGTAGATTTGAGCCACCTAAAAAGATTTTCTTTATATACCAAACTTCCCCTCCCCACTTCATGCATTTGTCTTAGTAACCTTTATCTTAATAAGTCTTCCCCAGACACAAGTGAATTCCACAGTTATTGGGATACGGTTTGAAAGTATTAACAGACCAGTAAATTGACTATTTCGTCACTATTGCTTTGGAGACGTGTCTTTTTATTGTGAATTATTATGCAGATAATATTTTACAAGAAAATTGTTTTAAAATGTGTTAGTTACAATTTTATGTTGGAATATTTTATACCTGGAGCAACTTCCACTTTTAGAACTGGACTTGCTAACACTTTTCTATTGTAAAGGGAAAATTCTAAAACAGAGAAGATAACTTTGCAATATGTAATTTTGGCTAAAATTTTAAGGGTACATTTCTGTACATTTTTTATAATGTCTAGTATATTTAGATACTGTTACAGTACTGTGATATTTCTAAATGGTGACTGAACAAAGCATTTGGTACAGTAACCTGTATATCAGAGACAGAAACATCTTGATTTGATCTAGGCAAAAAATGAGTTTCGATAGAAGCCTGATTTGGAGAAGAAGGCAGTAAATATGTTTGTGCTGGGTTTGATTACTGTTGGTTCAATAAGGATTGATGCTCTTTTTTTCCCTGAAGAATCACAATTGTAAGAGATTAATTGCATCTGCACTACAGTGTTTTCAGTTCAGGATGTGTTTTTCTAAACCTAGGCACAAACTAAGAAGTATTGAACTGTTTTACTACTGCCAGTATACCACCGTTTTGTTACTGGTTTGTTTGAAAATCAGCTTTTTTTTTTTTTTTAATAGATTTGCACAAATTCAGAATAACAGTTTGCATATTAGAATTTTTTTCTGGGATGCCAAAACTGTTAACGTCAATGCTGCTGTTCTAAAATTTGCTCGGGAACATCCTTTGAACTTGCTGTGATCCAATTAAGTGATGTATGTTGACCTACCAAAAATTTACATAGGTTACTTCAGTTCATGCCCTTTCTTAAGATAAAAAAAGTTCAAGAAGACTTTTTGTTGAAAAGTATTAAATGTTTAATTTCCTTTTGCTGTGGTGGATGTAGAATAGTCCATTTATCTTCATTAAGGCATATAGCTTTAAAACTTGTAGTCTTGCTACTTGGGAGTTATGGATGCATGCACTCACTTGTCAAGATAAATGTATTATACTGTAGTTCTCTCTCCTCCCAGTATGGATATTCAAGTTGTGTTGCGGATTTGACCACAAGTAAGCAATTCTCTAAGGATGGAAAAGGAAAATGCACATACTCCTAGGAATATATTTTCCAGAGCTAAAATCGACATTTTATAAATAATTTCCATGTTGCAAACTTCAAACTCACAATCACAGCAATTCAGTGATATGCATTTGGCATGAGTCAGTTTCAGTTCTTAGTGCTTTTCATTGGAAATGGCATAAAAAGTAAGATTTCTTTGAATTTTTTATGTTATGGGCTTACAGGGGACAGAAGATGTTCTTCACTTGTAGTTGTCTAACAGTGCATGGCAGCATAAATAACGAAATGGTCATAAAGCCAAGCTGCACTTCTCAGGTCACATGTTCCATTTCATTTTTAAAGAATCTAGAAACAAACTAAGCAGTTGATAACAGGTCAGTTGCAGGTGATAAAAGAGATTTTAGATGGGACATTACTTCTTTTGCCACACCTGGCATAACCACATTATATCCTTCACAGAGTTGTCTTTAAGCACTGGTATGTTTGTTCATAAACATATGGCATAAACAATACATTGCTATTTGAATTCCAGGGACACAATACATTTTTAAAGATAGTCACCATATGTCACAGATTCTTCACTGGAAAAAATATTGATGTTTGAAATGCTTTAAATTTAAACAAAAAAAAAAAGGCTTACTTATTTCTAACAGAAGTTTACCATTAAAACAAGTGGGTCTTGCACAACAGGACTGCTTCTTTCAATATTGTTGGTAGATTTGATATTGGTGGCATTTAAGAATTAAGTCTGTAAAGTACTCTTGAAATTCTCTCTTTTTTTTTTTTTCTTTTCAATACCCCACAAATTTATGAAGACTATTTTAGAAAACGTGTTTATATTTATATGGCATTCACGTTCTCAGAAGGAGCTAAAATAAGTCTGGATACTAAGCATCCTAAATTTTAATCAAGCCATTATTTTTAATAACTATGTACAGACTAGAAAAGGCCAGATTTTTATCTAGTTAGTAATTGAGGCATCCAGTGCTTGTCTTAGATTGTGAATAGCTATGTATCATATTAATTATAGCTATCCTCAAATTTATTAAATACACTGCAGGTAATTGTAAATTTTGTTTCTAAAAATATATTATGCAGGCTCTACTGTGAGTTGTTGACCCAGGGAAATGCTTAAAAAATTGCTGTATACTTATTGTCTTTTTAGATTATTATGCTTTTTGAAGCTAAGACAGATGTACAAAAAGATGCAGTTTTTATTTTGTATTGGCAGCTTCCAAATATTTAGTATCTATTTCCAAGAGCTGCAATTAGTAAAGCATCCATGGTACTGAAATCCACACATCCCACAAGCTAATTATATTTGCAAGGTCAGATTGAATACATATTTTCAGAAAAATAAAGGGTTATATAAATGTGTCTTCTACTTGGCTGTTATATCACAGTTTGTTGATCTGGAGTATAATGTGTACAATTCACAAATTTGTCTGATAACAGAAAGTGGTGTGTGATTGTGTTTATTTTACTAACCAGTATATTCACAGCAATCACTTCCAAATATCTCTCCAGTAAAGATGTGTTAATTACAAAACAGACAAGGTCTTCTATTATATTAAAGCTACTAACAAGAAGACAGCAGGAATCACACATGTAAATAGCATCATCAACCCCTATTTTAGTCCTCTGTTTTGATCTGTGAGTTGCGCATAGACCAAAGGTGCTATTAAAGACTCAGTATATGAAATAGGCAGCATTATATGAACAAAATTTATTCAACAAGAAAACAGACCTTTAACATGAATTTAACAAGACTGAGAAATTATAAACTCTCATATGCTGCAGATTCATGCAGTGATAATAAACAAAAAAGGAAAGTAAGAGGTTTCCTTAAGCTAGCCAAACTGCTAATGGTTTTGTTATAAGCTGTCTGCTGTTGAAATGACCTCTGAAAAGTCTGAAGACACTTATACTAGGAAAAATTAAATGGTCAGAGTGGTGAAAGAGTTACGCTGTGGAAGTGAATTTGGAAAAGAAAATCTCTACCTTCGTATTTCTGGAAAATATCCCAATGGCATAGACTTTTGTTTAACTTTTTAATATTTTTACAGAAAGGGAATTTAGCATGAAGCTTGGAACCTGTAGTTTTTACTAAAACAGGGCATGCTGCGTTAGGCAATTAAAGTGCAGTGAAAGCTAAAAATTTTTGGATGACAAATACTGGCTTACAACAAGAATCTAGGTAACTGAGTGGTGTTTTGTGCTGCTTTTAATTAAACCTTGGGAGGTTTTTTTGTTCAAAATACTGTGTCTAAAGTTTCCATAGTAGAATACGGGGTGACCATGTTGCTGTCATCTGATTGCATCATGCTGTACTTCAAAATGCACAAACGTGGAGAGACTTCAGCTTGTACACACCTCCAAGTGCTCACTGGGGCTTTTTTCTTGAATCTTACTGTGGCATAATTAACACCTACTTCACCCATTGCTCATTAGTGCACTGGACATTAATGAGTCTATTTATTTTGAGATAATCCTCTAATCCAGGGACTGGTCTGTGTTCACTGTGAAAAAAGCAATTGCATTTCATAAAAATGAATGTGTAGGATTTATTGTTGTATTTATGTTTTTTATTGCGTGTTAGCTCTAAATTTAGTCGCCAGGTTGTTGAGCATGTTAGTTTCTTTAAGATGGTTGCTATAGTGATAGCAGCAAATTCCTTTAATCTTAGTGTAGTTAAAGTATTTGGTTACCATTGGTTGTCACAGTGCGACTGAGACGAGAAATATAATTCGCACGCTTACTTTTTGTACCCCTCTGAGATTGCAGAAATTGCAATTTCATCCATTTTTAAAGCTTAATATTTGTGATTTTAATTTTTCATACCACTTTCTCTTAGATTGTTATTTGTTCTACTCAGGAAATTCTTGCATGTCATTCCTTCAGGAGGACAGATAGAGCAAGCAGTCCTTTTCCACACAGACAGTACCTGAAGCATAGCAAAAATTACTTCTAGTCATAACTAAGATGCTAGAGTAATATTCAGTATCACTCAGAAATATTTTAGCAGCTAGTTCTCATATTTTAATGTGAAATTTATCCAAACATAACCTTGAGAGCACCAATTGCAATGTTGAATTTATTAGCAAACCCAACTTTTTTATTATTAATTTTTATGCAATTTTTATGACTCAAGTCGTGACTCAAGTCGCAAAACAAATCCATGCTGGACAATGCCATTCATTCTTGGATAAGCTCAACATTATATAGCGAAGTTCTGTCAGTTAGACTCAGAGCTAGAAACATGGCCACTAGTAAGTGATAAAGCAGTTACTTGTGATAATAGTATACTGCCAAGTTCGTGTTCCTTGCTCCTCAGGGTAAATTTTTACTTGCTTGGCTTTTTTTCCCTTTATCTCGATAGTCTTTGCAGAACTTGCGATGTGGAATTTTTTTTCTTTGCTTGACTTCTTAATTTATCCTGCCTGTTTGTTGCAGTTGGGCATTTCCAGGTGTTCATAAATTAGAGCATCTGGTTAAAATGAAACACAGGCACATAGAAAAACTTGTCAGAAGTGGTTTTGAGATAGAGAAAAATCTACTAGCAATAAAAAAGAAGAAAAGGGAAAAAATACAATTGCTTTGTATGTAACCACAAAAAATGCATAGATATATAGAAACCTTCAGATGTTTTTGAGAATTAAGTTTTCTTCAAATTTAATTCTTTTTTTGTAGCATTAGTATCAGATGGCATGCTGTGGCTGCATGTTAAATTTGAGTAGTGTTTTGGTTTTATTATTGTTCAGAAAGAAAAGTCACTGTTAACTCACTGTAATTGGGTCACAACCTAACATTTTTAATAAAGAAGATTATTTGGTACATTTTATACATGCAGTTTCAAGATGTGACATATGCAGATGGGTCTGGCCAATCAGCTGAGAGTCTAGGCAATAGCCCTCAGTGGCACTGAGTCAACACAACTGAAATGGTTGGGTCTCAGAAGTAAATACAACAGGTGATAAATTATTAGTCTTTTGCAATTTATGCTTGGATAATTTCTTTCACTATAAACACTTGCCAATTAACGTTACTTCCACATGAATGACTTCAATATTTATATTGTAATCCTACCAAATTGCATATGTGTTTAGTTATATTTGTGTAAATGGAGAGGAAAATGCTAGACCAAAGTGGAGACTCTAGCTTTCTCTGCCACCTTTCAGTGTCAGTGATTTGTTTGTTCAGCATAAAAAATTTGATTTGGGTCTAATTCCTCAAAATACCAAACCAGTCATACAAATGCATCTGTTAGTGTCCAACCCATAGTATGGAGAGGAAGAGAATAATAATGATTGTAGAAAAGATGTTTAAATGAGATTTAAAGTATTCGGCTTAATGAACTAGAATAACTCTTCAACCATATGCAGACAAGATGTCTGCAAACTGTGCCTGTCCTATTTCTGTGGATGTACAAGGCTGTATGTGCACTTGTCCAGTTGAAAAATGGGGTCCTAAGCAAGAAAACTTATCTTGCAATTACAAATTTGTAATGGCAGGTACCCAGTAAGGGTGGGTTTGGGTGTATTGTTGGTATGTTCTCAGTTCTGTTTCATCTCACAGATCTTTGGATAGGGGTATGGGTTTTATTGTGTGGCGCCATGAAATCCTATTTCCATATATTTTCATGGAAAAATTTAGCACAGGACACAATAAAAAACAGTGATGGTTTTATTTTATTTGCAGTGAAATAGCACCGAATACTACCTACTGTGTGCCTTTAAATCATAAATGACCTTGGTTTACTTTTACTCTGTTTTTTACTCCTGAGCATGACACTGACAAGGACTTTTTAATCCATCAGACATTTTATAGACCCTTTCGTAATCACAAGAAACAAAAAGCATCTGACTAGAAGGGAATACATGGGGCAAGTTCCTTGCTGGCTATAATTTTGTTGTCATTTCAAGTATTGTGGTAGTATAATTGATGTGACAGGACTGGGCTTTAGACTTGGTCCCTTAGCTTGTGCTCACTTTCAGTTTTAGTCTCTCTCTGTCATTCATTTTGATTGGGTAAGATTTAGGTGACAAACATATGCATACCGTTGAAGCTTAGAGTAAGTGTACAGAAAAATTCCATGTTATGTGATGATATCATGTATATAAAAATTACAGCTCTGTGGAAAAGGTAATAATTGGTGTCACCATACAATACAAGGTAGTGTACTGTACTGATAGCATAGCTGGCAGGAGGCTCTTTTTTATTAATATTATAATTGAATGATTTTCTGGATAAAGGCCAAAACCAGATGAGAGTTGATTGTGCCTTGTCCACTGTTGCTTGGCACTATTAGTTGCATTTTCTAAAAAGAATTGACTTGACATCTTGTTTTTTACAGGTTGTTATTGATGCCTTCAGACTGATCAATGCTAATATGATGGTCTTGGGACATGAACCAAGACAAACAACTTCAAATCTGGGTCACTTAAACAAGCCATCTATCCAGGTAAACCTAGTGTTGATAGTCCTGTAAATTACAAGATTAATTCCACAGTTTTGGGGAAAAGTACCTAAAACCAGTAAGGTACAAGTTGTTTATTTTTCTCTCTCTAGCATTTTTCTGCATGCATTTATAATTTATGCGATTCATCAATGGAGTTATATATGTGAAGGGTTTAAAATTGAGCCCTAAATTAGCTACCTAAGTGTGAATGTATGTATAAGTATATACAGTAAAGGTTAAAGTACAGATTTATGGAAACACAAACTTTTAAAAGTGACAATTGGTGCCATACCATGTGATGCAAGATAGGTACTGGTTTCAGTGGTGCAATTTAAAATTGCTGCTTATTGACATCTCAGCTTTTCTAAAGGTAAATTATTCTGAAGCAAATTATGGAAAAATTTCCCTCATCATTAATAATCTTGTCTTCCTACTGTGTGCTTATACTCATTCTTGCTTAATATGTAATCTAGATATAACCTTATATTTTGTCTTAAATAATTAATCTCTGATTTTTACATAATGCAGTAATTTGCTGAAAACATGGTGGAGTAGGAGCTTCATTGGGTAAATAGGATGTTTGATCAGCTTCAACTGTAATGTTTCTTTTGAGTATGTTGTCTTATATTTCTTTGCAAGCATTTGTGAAACTTAAGTATTCAAGGTTTGGTTTCTGAGGTTGACTTTCACTAACAAGACAAAAATGTTGTTCTTCAACAAAAGAAATCATTATTTTGAGAAATAGCTTCTGTCCTGAAGCAGAGTATCCTCTGGAATGATTAATGCTTTTATCTGTGACATTCTTCTGCCTCAGTGTTGGAATTTTTTTTCCTGTTTTCTCTCCAGAAAACTTTTTTTTTCATACTAAAATGCACATGTACTTGAAACCATGAAGCCCAGTTCCTGCTCTTTTGATCCATTACTTGAACAATAAAAGTAATATTTCTTAGATAAGTATCTAAGAAAAAGACCCTACACTAGTCATAGTAGAACTGAAATAAGGGCTAAATTTCTGCTGTAATAGAGTCATCTTTTGGGAGTTACTTAATCGCCATACCCCTGTCTTACAAAAGATCAGTTGGTTTTGTTACTAATGCATGGAAACCCTTTAAAATTTATAAAAATGCTAGCCAAAAAAGATCAGATAATTAAAGAGTGTCTGCTTCAGGAGGTGGTTGTGTTTTACTTTTGATACTTGAATCAGTAAAAACTGTAAACTATCATGACTATGAAATATGCAGCTAATACTCTTGATTGGATATAGGCAAGCCCATGCTTGCATGTTTCAGGGCTTTTCTAACTGAGCTTCTCTGTACTGTGTGTAATGATCTCCTTTGTAAACCCCTGTAGTATTGTTTTAACTTCATTATTTTAAGATCGCTGTCGCTACAACATGTCATATTTTGGCCATGCGATTTTTGGATTTCTGTTGTTAGAGTGGTATTTTTTGTTTGTGTGTTTGTTTTTTTTTTTTCCAGTTTGGCAGTGTTAAGCTTAAAAATCACAGTTTAGAATGAAACTGTTCTTAAATCTATAAGGGCTCTTGCAGTTTTGTTTTGCTTTATTCTAAGGTTATGAATAAAATTCTGACCCACTTGGGGTCAGCAGCAAACTTAATATTGATTTCAGCTGGGCTAGGAGCAGGGATTTTAAGACATTAGTTAAAATCTCAGGAATAAGAATAATACATGGTTTGACTTCATGCCTTTTTCTGTTTTTTGGGGTTTTGGTTTTGGTTTTTTGTTTGGTTGGTTTGGTTTCTGGTTTGTTTTTTTTTTTGGGGGGGTGGGGTTTTTTGTGTTCCCTTATCAACAGTTTTATTACTTGCTCTTTGTGCATGTGATTTGAAAGGCTTGTTGGAATGATGGTTTTCATTTGAAAAAAACACATGAAAAACAAGCTTTGCTTTTAAGTGTTTTGCGGGCTTTCATTTAACCCGTTGCAGTGGTTAAACTATAACCACTTCAGGTTTGAAGTGGAATAGGTGCTTACCTTTTGCATTTGTCCGCTCTTTTAAGGAGTGGTTTCAGAAGGAGGGACAGGAGAGAGAGGATAGTTGGGGAAGACAAAGACATTTGTCAAATTTTAGGAATTGTGGAGAACTCCCTGAATATCTGCAACTGAGTTTAATCACAAACCCCAAAATCTCATATACAATCATTTTGAGTGGGATAAAAAGATGGCAGTGGAACTACTTACTGCTAGTAGTTTCAACCATAAATTACTTTATTGATGATAAACTCCGTATTTTACGATTTTAATTACAGTAGGTGGCACAAGCAATAGTAATCTGGAACTTCTGGTTCTCATAAATGTAACCCTTAAAGTAGCTTTGTATCTTTGTATATGTGTCTGCAAAAGAAATCTGTTTAAAATGTATGTATGAGAACATTTTCAGCTTTCATACAGATAATTTTGGAATGCTGAAATATTAAGTTGCATAAGATGCAAATACACATTCATTCTGTGTAGCTCTAAAGAGTATATTTAAACAAATAGGTACAATGATTTAAATATAAACAATATCACTAATTCTGCATATTTGATGTATGATTTATCATATTTCTAAATGTATACTTCATGCATAAAATTTTATATGAAAAATAAACAGTTTTAGATGTGATGATTTACTATTCAATTTTCTTAACCTGTCACATCCCCCAAATATTAATCCAACTCACCTTGAAGTCATAAATGTTAATAATAAATTATGTAATGCACGTGAACAAAATAGAAGATACACATGTAGGTGCCACTTAGCCTGATCTCAGTCAGTCAGATTGTGATGTACAAGTTTAAGAGTTTAAGACCAAATTTGCAAAGGGCATAATTATAATGAGACAGGTTTTGGTATTTATTAATTAATTAATTATTTATTTATTTAAAAGTTCAAAAATAAAATTAGCTTTAATATCCAAGGTAAATTTGATGCACATAATCTAACCAATACCTGACATGTTTAATCACCATTTCAGTTGCTCTTTGTATGGTACCTTAGAGAATGAAGTTAAGAATGTTGGTGATTGTTGTAAATAGATAGCCATCATTCCTTTGTTTGTAAAAGAAAGAGCCTTATTTTAATATAAGTGATAACCAAATTTATTGAGAGAGGAAGGATTTGAGAGAAATATGTTTCTGCATATGTATCGGTCAAATGTTTGCAGGCAGTTGCCACTTTTTCATACGATAGTTGTTACTGTGTGAAAAAATATGTGGTTTAGAAATAGAAAGTATAACTGTCAGAGACTGACAAGAGAAATAGGAGCAGGTATATTTACTTAATACCTACTTACAGTCTCTGTGTATTTATTTTTTTGTGGTTTTTATTTAAGTGATGTTTGAAGATAGCTGTATTTAAATTAACTCTTCCCTTCTAGTATTTCTTCGTTTCAGTAGGGATAACTTTTGTGTAAACTTTCCCCTGAATTTTACAGGCACTAATTCATGGACTAAACAGACATTACTATTCCATCACCATCAACTACAGGAAGAATGAACTAGAACAGAAGGTAATTGTTTTAGCTTTTATTCGGAGGACAAAGAACACTATACACGCTATATATTTAAGATTTGTGGCAAAATTCTGACTTCAACTGCTGATACCTTTCAGTCGGTGTTTTAACTTCTGGAGTAGAAGTCTTCCCTTCCAAAAACACATGTGTAGTCATGATGATGAAACCTTCCAAAATCAAATTCTAAACTTCCGTGTAAATAGTTTGACAACATTTTTGTCCCTGTGTTTTATGGAAAGTTCTCATGCTGTTCTCTGCACTTAACAGGTTTATGCAGAGTTTCAAGCTGAAAGACATACTATCTGCCTTAGGCTTTCACAGGCTGGAATTCCTCAAGCTAGAAGACCGTATTTTACAAAATGGAATGGTATAACCAAGGAATCTCAGGTTTTAATTGTCTATAATCACTTCAACAGAAGGTGCTTCCAGTTGGTATGAACAGAGCTCCCCAAGACTTCACCGAGCATCAGGAAGTGGTGATGCCCTGCATTTACAGAAAAAATACTGTGCAGTTATTGACAGCAAATAGTGTCAGTTACTTTCGTATCAAACTTTCTCAGTTACAAGTAAAATGTAGGTTGACAGTCTCAACCAGAAAAGCAAACAGAAGAAAGCTTACTTACCTATGGAAGTTAATTCTTGAAGAGATAGATTCTGTCTTCAGTTATGCCTGTGTATGTTCATGGCTTTGTAAGGGCTATAAACTGATGGCCGAACTGATAAATTGGAGTTTATGGTGAAATAGTCAGAATAGTTTTCTTAGTTTGACTTTTAGAGGGGTAGAAATAATAAGAAAACTGAAGTTTGAATAATGAAAGAATATCCATGCAAGTCAGGGGGTTGAAAAGACTTTGTGAAATGCATAACCCTTTTTATTGATAGTATCAGAATTGCAAGACTTTGCAGTTAATGAAAATAGTAAGTGATTCAGCAAAACCAGCTCTCTCAGGAAATGTCAGTGGAGCTTGCAGAGGTTACTGTTCCTGTTCAGATACAACAGCGTGGCCAGTCCAGTCTTTCTGGGGTTCCAAGTGTGCATTTTCTTTAATGGCTTTACATGGATAAGTTTTACTACCTTTGCAAGTAGGAGCATAATCTTGACCGAGTTAGGGAAACTTTAATGTGTGAGGCGGCAACTATCTCCACACATCTTTCATAAGGCAGGTTCATATATATCTCAAAACTCCCTTGTGGTGGTGGTGATCTGTTAGCTCCATCTGTAGTAAGAGTACATGTATTAGATGAGGAGCCCATTGCACCAAACCATAATTATAAAACCCAGATAGCCTAGCTAAACTGTCCATATGCAGTTTGCCTACAACTCCTTCTGTCAGTAACTGAAATCTTGCTAATTCAAATTATGACACAAACTTTCAACCTGGTTCATATGTTCCAAAGCCAGGTTTCTTGAGGAACTGTATATAGGATGTAACAGGCACTTTTATTCAGGTGGTAGCAATTGCAGGGTTTATGGGCTCTCAAAGATGGCTATAGTAAATATCTGCAAATTGAAGGAAAGCTGAAAATGCTTGCTGAAAGGGTCCTCCCTACAGTCCTCAACTGCAGAAGAGCCACAAAATATGCTTTCTCTAATGATGAAAATTATGAAATTGCCTTTGTAGCTATTCTTTCACTCTTTAAAGAATAACATCAGAGTGTCAAGTAAAACATTTCAGATATTTCTGATAGTCCCCACATTTATCACCATCAAAACTCTGCATCACTTTATCATGTTGTTTTTAGGGCTGTTTACTTTGTATGAGGACAAACACACGCAAGTCATGTTTTGGTTGCTTTTGAAGTTCATTTCTTCACAACTGTGGCAGCTGCTTGCATATAGTTCAGGGTAATCAGTGAAGCCTAAATAAGTACTTCATGCTTTTAATCCAAGCATTAAAATATTTTCCAATTTTGTCATAAGCCAGGAGCTTCAACCATTCCATATTTGGCAGCTAAAACCATTCTGTTAGCTCTCCTACAATGCAATTGTGCATTCTCAACTACAGAATAAATGAATAAATAAACCTAACAAAAAAAAAAAAAAAAAACCAAAACAAAACACAAAACAACCCAGAAGAAAAACCTAAGTATTCCTTTCAAAGGTAATGTGGCCCTGGTTTCCATGCGTCATTTTCATGTTTAGGGTTCAAGGAGTTTGATCTTTAAAAACTTATGCAAAATCTCTTATCTGCTCTAGCAGAATCATAGAATAGTTAGGGCTGGAAAGGACCTTAAGATTGTCTAGTTCCAACACCCCTGCCATGGGCAGGGACACCTCCCACTAAACCATGCCGCCCAAGGCTTTGTCCAGCCTGGCCTTGAACACCATCAAGGATGGCGCATTCATAACTTCCTTGGGCAACCCATTCCAGTGCCTCACCACCCTCATAGTAAAGAACTACTTCCTTATATCCAATCTAAACTTCCCCTATTAAAGTTTTAACCCATTGCCCTTTGTCCTGTCATTGCAGTCCCTAATGAAGAGTCCCTCCCCAGCATCCTTATAGGCCCCCTTCAGATACTGGAAGGCTGCTATGAGGTGTCCACGCAGCCTTCTCTTCCCCAGGCTGAATAGCCTCAATATTCTCAGCCTGTCTAGTTGATTATTGTATTTCCTGTGCTTAAAGATTGTGAGATGAATGATTTTTATTATTCCTACTATTAGGAAATTAGTTTTTCTGTCCAAGATCTTCATAGTATCATGAATGTATTTTACAGTGAATGCTCTAAAGAGATTTTGTTTTGCAGATGTTGCTAAATTTGCATAAGAAGAGTTGGATGGAAGGTTTGATGCTTCAAGACTACAGTGAACATTGCAAACTCAATGAAACAGTAGTGAAGGAGATGTTAGAATTAGCTAAGAATTATAACAAGGTACTTGTATCCCATAATGAAAGTATAACTGTGGCTGTGTTTATGAAGTGAAGAAATTCATTACTTAATATCAGAAGTAAGAAGTTGATTATCACAAGCTTTGTTCAGAATGAGTTGTGAAAGGACTAGACCCTAAGAACAAAACAACTGTGGCAGGAACTCTTTTGAACCTTGGTGGGATTTTGATTTTTATAATCTGTTTTCAGCAATGAGTTTCGTGGGATTTGGTTAAACTAGGCACAAGTGTGGCTTTAATGGCCTTGTGGAGACTGTATTTCTTATTAATGAACTATGTATAGTTTCTATGTGAAGTTGCCTATTAGCTCTTCAGCCTTCGCCATCTGACTTTTTGCACTGAAATAGCAAAGAACTTAATTACATGTTTTGCTTTGAAATGTGAGTCATTACATCAATTTTGTGTGAAGAGAATATAAGATCATTGTAGATGAAAATAAACAGTTGTTTGTGTTCTTCATTCGCTCAGTCAAGGACTACTTGACCAGTGTAGCAGAATAAAGGTTATTTGTCTGTGTCATTCCAGTAGATAGGTACTAAGTATTTAGAACACATTCTAGACCTCAGTTCAAAGTTCTTTTTAGACAACAAAATTATTACTGGTGTAAGAAAGAGGAATCAGAGTTGTCTGTACTGTTTTAACACTGGCACTCACATTTAGAAATATTTTTAATAAATACTAGATCTCAACAAGCACTCTGAGCCTGTGCTATTTTATTTTAATTTCCTGAAAGTCCTAAACCCCAAACTTCAATATTCCATTTACTAGATAAGTTAGTGCATTTGCTTTATAAAGACACTGTGTTTGAAGGCAACAGAACATTATAAAAATGTATTAAAATAAGTGACTTTAAGCAGTATAAGGATTTATTGAGATCAAGTCTCCAGTCAGTGAAACAATGTAGATAATGTTATTTGGATTGTGTTTTTCTAGTTTATCTTCAACTGTCTTTAACTATTGATACTGCTTATTTATGATTTTTGCTTAAAAACAGGTTTGTGAATATCTGACAATAAAACCATTCATGAGTATTTGCCTTGATCTTTTGCACTAGCACTTAGTAATTAAAACCACGGCTGCTGAAAAGCTGAAGTACCTTTCCTTTTGACTTTCTGAAATGTGTTGTTGTTTGATTTTTTTTTCTTTTTTTTTTCTTTTTTTTTTAATGAGAACTGTATTTTGAGAATCTTGTGGCTTGGGGAAAAGTAAATGAAATCTGAAACACTGACCTTTTCTGTGTTTCTTTCACAGGCTGTTGAAGAAGAAGATAAGATGACACCTGAACAGCTGGCAATAAAAAATGTTGGCAAGCAGGTGAGGTGTGATGAATTAGAGTGAGGTGGAATGATATGCTTCGTTCATTCTAAATATTAATTTTTTTTACATGTGCATAGGTGATTTTAGTTCTATATGCAAGATATTCTTAATGCTCCAAATAATTTCTTTTTGTTAAAGACAGTTGTGTAGGGAACAAGGCTTTTGACAGAATATCGGCAGACTATCTGCAAGTTATGTTCTACATGTGCTTTTATTACATGCTGAGGAGCAGTGATAAAATTTGGTAGGTTTTTTTTTTTGTAGTTTTTTTTGTTTTTGTTTTTGTTTTTTTTTTCTTTCCAAGAAGAGGTATAAAGATATCCAATTCTCTGTCAGAGAGGCCAAAGGTGTGGAGACTTAAAAAATAGTAGTAATTGAGAAAAGGTGGGAGTGTTGTTCATGCATTATGATGGCTGGGGAACCGGCTTATCCCTATCTTTAGTTCATGAACACGCTGTCAGTGTTCAGCTCCAATACGCACGTATGCAAGTAAGCTGCATTTCTTTGTATTGCTGTTGAAGGAAAAATGTTTAGGACCGTAGCTGGAACTGAAAATACTAACTCAATTTATTCTTTGCCTTTGCAATGCTTGGGAATATAATGTCCTTGTAGAAAACTTGACAGAAAACTATTTCTGTGTTTGTTTTGAACATAGAGGTTGTGGAAATGTGCTTTGGTGGGCAAGAGGAGAGCAAAACAAGTTTGTAAGAGGTGTTCAAATTCGAGAATGGCAATGGAAGCAAGAAACGGCTTTAAAAATATGCAATGGGTCCTTAAAGAACCAGTATTTATTGTATTGCTAGTAGCAGTAGAATTTAAAGGATTCTGGATTGCTCTTATGTGTCAGCTTCTAGCAGCAATGTCATAACACATCTGCACTATTGTGCAGTCACTTGGGTATTTCTGTATCATTCAGAACAATAGACTTTATGCCTACCTACACATACATAAATATATGTATAAAATAAAACATTTAAGAGGGGTTGTATTTTAGGGGTTATGATGTCATCTCGAACAGAACTTGAGCTCCACTAGTTCTTTAAATCATTACGCATAGTTGAAAAAGAAAAGAAAAAATATTTCCATAGAGTTTATTAAAAAGATTTTTTTTCCTGATAAAATTAAGTCTTTAAATTGTTCAGTTAAGTGATTCTATTTGTGTTTTTTATGCAGCTTGTATAAAAAGCTTTGCAAACAAACAGCTGCTCACAATAGGGATATTATGTTATTAAGCTGCATAATTTGTTAGGAACATAGAGATTATTGGAGAACTGTATGATCTTTGAAAATTAGTTATTCAAGAAGGACAGCTTACACATTTTCTAGTGCACTTTTATATGAATTTAAATAGGTTCATTAGATTTTGACAGTAATTCTTTTTTTAAAACTTCAAATTCCCACGATTGTCTTCCGTATTTTAATTTTTATGCACACAAGAATGCTACAATGATACTTCAGTAAAGTTTAAAGTGTGGGGTTTAATGTGCCTGATAATTTTGCAGTATTTGGAGATTAATTTCTTAATCTGAATTCCGAAACTGAAGAAGTGCATGAGCATGGTTTTCGACCAGAAATAATCTTATTGTTCTATGCAGATGCCCACAAATGCCCACATCAATTGAGTAATAGTGTGTGGGGATGTGTATTTTCAGAGCACTGCTCAGGCTTAACATTCAGTTTTTCAGAACATTTGAACATAGCTTTGTGGGGTTTTTTAATAATTTTTATGGGTATAAATATGCTAATTTTCTTGCCATCAACTATTCAAAGACTGTGTTATATCATGCTAGAGTCTTTACAGGATTAGAGCACACATTTGTACAATGATCTCAAAACAAATTGCAATGTTCCAGAACTGAGATTAAAATATTGGCCTTAGCAAGATGTATAGTAAATTCTACATACTGTGTGTTGTCCTAAAAAATCACAGCTGTTATAGTTACTCTTCAGATGCTGGGTAAGAATTTACTTCCTAAACCTATTCTCAACTTAGTATGGACTAATAAAACCTTACTCAGGAAATTCAGTCATTTGCTTGGTCTTGTTTGAATGGAATATTTTAGGAGCTTTGCTGGCCTATGTTCCTTAACTCTCAGTCATCTTAAGTAGACCTGAAGTAAATGAAGTCCTTCAGAGATGTCTTTCAGTCATTTCTCTCATGGTATCCTTTGTATTTCAGGACCCCAAACGTCATTTAGAAGAGCATGTGGATGTGCTGATGACCTCAAACATTGTCCAGTGTTTAGCTGCTATGTTGGATACAGTTGTATTTAAATAACCAATTTACTGTTTGTGATGCTTTCTGTGTATATTTGTTTATTGTTTCTAATACTTACAAAACAGAGACTGTTGAGGCTATATTTGATGGAACAGAGACATCTGACTTCATTTGCAATGTAAGTGCAGCGCTATAACACCTTTCAGTCTCTAATTGTGCTTCAGTTTCTTCAATTTCTTTATGTCAGGGTCGTTACAGATTTCCAAAGTATTCAAGAACACAACGTGGGCAAAAATGTATTACATTTTTCATTTAATATTTGGGGAAAAATCAGTAGTACATATATATTTTGATTGTTGCAACATAATAAAAATACATTTACAAACCTGTCTTTAAGTTCTGGAAGGTCTTTTTTGAAGAAAGGACGGTGGGAATTAACAGTGTAGGAGAAATGTTGGTAAAGGTTTATTTCTACCCACTGTAAAACTACTGAGATATGAATTGCTAGGACAGCAAAAATTCTCTAATGAAATTTGGTTCCCATTGATTGACAGATACTCACATAGAGATTAAAAAAAATCATAAAATCAAAATTGTTGTAGCAGTGAATTCAGAGGATGTACAAAATCCAAAATGCTGAAAATTCCTCTGCCAGCTCCCTTTCAATATTATTCAAGCCCTCATATTCGCAGAAGACAATTGACCTTAAGAAAATGAATTCAGTTATGCTGATAACTGAATCACACAACTTTCACAAACGGTGTCATAAATAGCAGTATTCTGAGAATAAACATTAAAGTGATAGAAGCTGTTCTAGATTGTATGAACCCTCCCTCCTGTGAAAGAGAATGTACACAAGATGTCCATATATGAAAATATATGGAAAGAGTCCCAACTGGAACACAACATTTAAAACCATTTCCACTGACTAGAGGGAAAACTTGCAAGAAGGCATGTGGGTTGGCTGCTTCATTTTAAGCAGGCAAAGCCAAAAACCTGGGCTTGGGAGTGATTTTGGACTTTGGGCAGGGGACCCGGTTGGGGTTTTTTATGTAAGTATTGAGTGGTACTGAGGTCGATTTGATAGTTTTGTCTGGGCATAAGTGTTCTCTTTCTGTGTCACAATATTTTGTTCACTGGTTTGTTGGGATTTTTTTAAAATAAATGGCAACAGTTGTGGCAGGCAAATATTTTAAAACTAGATCCATCTTTTAGTGTTGAAGATTTTTTTGTTTATTTTCAATTTATTTTCCTTCTTACTTGCATAGTAAAGAAATAACCCATACAACTGTCTTATTTTCCATTTTGTGCCCAGTAATTTTCTGTTTACTTCCTCATTCCCATTGAAAGGTTTTTCTTTTGTTTGGAATTTCTTATTTAGGCTTTTTAATTTACTATTTTAGAATAGCACTCTCTCAAAGTATATTTAGCATGCACTAACTTCAGAGGGGAACATGCAGATTTTTGCAGCTGCCCTCCTTATGGCCTTCATTCTGCCCCCACAGTAGGCAGTAGAATATCAGGCTGGGAAAATGGAGACAAACCAAACCACATTTGCCAGCATACAGTCAAATGGAAGTGCTTTCTGGCGATGCGTGCTGAAAACCTGTGTATCATGGAGGACGCTGTATTTGGGCCTCGCCGTTGTCCCATGTGTGGACCCGAGGGTGAAATGGGGCAGGAGATGATGGGGGACATGCCCCAGGCTCATCTGCCCGCGGGGCTTTGCATCCCTGTCGCTCTCTACTCCCACACGCACGTGTAGCACCACGAGGGAGACGCAGTTTGGCAGGTCGTGGGTAACATGGCACTGCAGAACAGGAGAGGAGCTATCACAGTGCTGCAGTGTGTACATGCCTGAAAGGCCGGTGTAAGCAGGGAGACAAACAGCCAGTCTTGCATATTCGAAATTAATTTTGACAACTGTACATCTTGCAGAGGGTAGCTGAAAGGAGACTGTTGGAAATGCGTATCTCCTGTAGGATGAGCTTGTGCTGTGGTACCCTGCTTTCGATCCACTCCTCAGTTTGAGTTGAAGGCACAATTTTCCATTTACTAAGATGTTTCATGAATAATCAAAAGGCTGGGTTTTTTGGGGCATCTCTCATTTTTGTCCAGTGCTTTGGGAGCAACACAGAGGATTTGGAAGAATGTGTGCATGCAGTAACCTGAAACACAGCAGTCCATATACCATCATGGAAGAAGAAAGAGGTTTTCAAGCAACCACCTTCTGGCCGGAGCAGGCCTTCATTAGCAGCTTGACCCCTCGTCACCTGTCATCACGAAGGATGGGCATATTGTATTAGCAAACCTCTCTCCCTCTTTCTATGACGATTCTGTAACACCACCTGCCACGGCATTTCCCCCTATTATACCAGTTTAGGAGTTGTGCACTGAAGATTTTTGGCATATATTAGCACTTCCATGTGATTGGCAGTATACCACTGAATTCATTGCAGCTCTGCATCTATATGGGTGTAGCTCTGAAATTCGGGGCAGCGTTTCCTAGGGTTTATCTGTGTTTCAACCCATCTCCTGCCTATAAAAGTCCATTACCTTTCCATAGGTTTCAAGCAGGGAAAGGGGAGGGTGAGCACACTGGTGAAACAAGTGCTAGAGCCTCCAGTTAGAACTGCTACTAATAAAACTATTTTCTTAGCACCAAAAGGGTAAGGTTTAGCATGGAAAGTTGCATGTGCTGTACCACCCAACTGTGAGTAAAATGGTGAACTGCTTGCTTTTGGCCTCATAAATTATTTTATTAGAATAATTTTCTTGCAGAGAGTATATGCTGGCTTCTGTGAAACACCAAATAGCCAACCTAGCTCACAGCTAAGTAATGGAAAAATAAATGGCTGTGGACTTTCAGAGTGTTGAAATACGTGTTACCGCAAGTCATGCAGGTTCCGTTCTCTGGATATGAGTCTGCAAAGTTTCTGCCTGGCTTCAGATGATTATACACTGGTCTTGGTTTGTTATGCAATGGTCCAGGCTCCGGTACCGGTGGAATTTGAAGCCGGCTGCTGATGTCGCATGAAAAGTGATGTGGTCTCTAAAATACCTGAAGTCCAAACCGCTAAGGGGAAAATACCAGGAAAAATGGAACGGGAGAGCTCCTCCCCGGGCAAAAAAACGGGGCTTTTAAGAAGTCACAAGTGTGCCTAGAATGGAAACTGGGACTGGTGCGTGGCAGAGGCGGGGTGGCAAGCGAGTCCCCTGAACTCCTCAGGCGCGTCTTCACGTCTTGGAGGGTCCCGCTTCCAATTAGCCCGAGGCTCAGACGAGCCCGCCGCCCGATCCCTTCCGCTGACGGGGTCCCGGGCGGGCGCAGCCAGGGCTCAGGTCCAGAGGTCGGCTCTTGCGGGGCGCCCTGGGCAGAGGGGGCCGGCGGCTGATGCTGCAGCGCCGCTGTGGTTTGGGCTCCTCCGGTCCCGCCCTGGTCCCGCCGGCTGAGCCGCGGGAGAGGCGGCTCCATGGCTCACCAACAAACGGTGCTGCGGAAGCAGCGCTCCCGCCCGGCGCTGTCTGCGGGACTGAGTCTCGGAGGGAGAGCAGGCAGCGAGGGGAGAGGAGCCGAGAGCCGGATGGGTAGACGGATGTCTTCCACCCTGCTTTGCTGATAATCTCTGGCATTACGGCTGCCGGATAAAATATTCATTTACTAAAGAACCCGCAAACACCGCGGCAAATGCATTAGGGCACTTCGTTTGCGGGGCTTATGATTATTTCAGAACTTAAAAGAAATGATACGCGTCCGCTTTCAGCGGTGCATTTTCTGCCTCGAAGCAGGCACGGGTGGGAAGCGGGGGCGGAGGTTGGCCCCGAAGGGGAGGCTGCTCACGGAGGTGAGCGGATGGCAGCGGCCCCGGCCAGGCACGGCGCTCCCCCTGCGCCCGTCCCCGAAGTCCCCGGCACACGTTCCCTCCCTAGCACACAAAGGCAGGGGACACCAGCACACATTTGGGGAATCGCAGGGGTTTGGATTTATTTTCCAGCCGTAGTGAAAAAAAAAAAAAAAAACAAAAAAAAAAAACCCTAAAAATCTGGAAAGGTCACATAATAATGAGCACTTACAGCAAACACATTCTTCCCTTCCCCCTTCCTTCTATCTCACAATAAAATCATCTCCTTCAATTTGCCATGATCGTCGCGACCAGGAGCCAGGTGATTATCCTAATTAATGTCTATCTAATTAAATTACTGTCAGCGGTTAACCAATGGCAGAAGCCGTTTCATCCTCTCCACAAGCAGCAAGATCAAAAGTGAGTCTTTCCTGATTGCTGCATAGTGTCAATTGGCCAATCTCTTCTCCCAGGGAAGGGGGGAAAAAAAAAAAAAAAAAAAAAAAAAAGTAAATCAAACGTTTGGGAAGCATTTGGTGGATGAAGTGCTGCTTTCTGCCTAGCGAGGGTCCCAGGATGTCTAGCTTCTGATACTAAGGAGCCCTTTCAGATCCAGGGACTGAAGGGTTATTACTGTGGTGCTAGAGCTATGCAGCTGGAGCATTGTCTTTCTCCCTCTATCATGCTCTCCAAGAAATTTCTCAATGTGAGCAGCAGTTACCCACATGCAGGCGGATCTGAGCTTGCCTTGCATGATCATCCCATTATCTCGACCACTGACAACCTGGAGAGAAGTTCACCTTTGAAAAAAATTACCAGGGGGATGACGAATCAGTCAGATACAGACAATTTTCCTGACTCCAAGGACACACCAGGGGACGTCCAGAGAAATAAACTCTCTCCCGTCTTGGACGGGGTCTCTGAGCTTCGTCACAGTTTCGATGGATCTGCTGCAGATCGCTATCTGCTCTCTCAGTCCAGCCAGCCCCAGTCTGCTGCCTCTGCTCCTAGTACCATGTTCCCTTACCCCAGCCAGCATGGACCTGCTCACCCAGCCTTCTCCATCGCCAGCCCCAGCCGCTACATGGCTCACCATCCTGTGATCACCAACGGAGCTTACAACAGCCTCCTGTCCAACTCTTCTCCACAAGGCTACCCCACGGCGGGCTACCCGTACCCCCAGCAGTATGGCCATTCCTACCAAGGGGCACCTTTCTACCAGTTCTCGTCCACCCAGCCGGGGCTGGTTCCCGGCAAGGCTCAGGTCTACCTGTGCAACAGGCCACTCTGGCTGAAATTTCACCGTCACCAGACGGAGATGATCATCACGAAGCAGGGGAGGTAAGGCACCGCGCGGATCCTCGCCTCACCGGGGGTCGGGGCTGAGCTGCCGGGCTTCGCCGGGGGAGCCGCCCGAAGCCTCCGCCGCCCCGAGGGAGCCGCCCGCCGCCGCCGCTGGGGCCCCTGAGCCGGGCTCCGGGAGCCGGCAGCGCCGGTGCCGGTGCCGGCCGGGGCAGCGTTCCCCCGGATCCCCGCTGCCCTCATCCCTTCCCCGCGGAAAGCTCGACGTTTCGGGAAGGGAGTTTCTTTTGATTTTTATCTCCCGGTGGCTACCGGGAGCCGTAAGGATAAAACACAACGGGCTGGCTCCGCCGCGTGTGCCTATCGCTGCCGGGGGCTTGCTTCCCTCCTTCCCTTTATTTCATTTTTCCCTTTCCTTTTTTATAGGCGCATGTTCCCTTTCCTAAGTTTTAATATTTCTGGTCTCGACCCCACGGCTCACTACAATATTTTTGTGGATGTAATTTTGGCGGATCCCAACCACTGGAGATTTCAAGGAGGCAAATGGGTTCCTTGCGGCAAGGCGGACACCAATGTACAAGGCAAGTTCCTCCAATTAACACTTATCCCGACACATATGTAGGTGAGAATGATTAATTAAAGCCTTTGTGGACTGGCTCTGGCGACTTCTTAAACGCGAATGAGCCAATGATTCTTTGGAAAAAAAAGGAAAAAAGAAAAAAAGAAAAAGGAGGGTGGAAGAGAAAGTAATAGGTGTTCGGAAAACGCTGGTTTCATCCTCGGTAAAAATAAAGGGGGGTTTGACAGTAAAATGCCACTGACTTAACGGGATCCTTCGACCTCGTGTGCTGCTGCGGTGGCAGAACCGGGGTGTCCGCGAGAGCTGTGATGTGGTTGTATTTTGCTGTTTTGCTTAGGAAACCGGGTGTACATGCACCCCGACTCCCCCAACACGGGAGCCCACTGGATGCGCCAGGAAATCTCCTTTGGGAAACTAAAACTTACAAACAATAAAGGAGCATCAAACAACAACGGGCAGGTTAGTGGGGAAGAGGCAGCCGCTCTGCCAGGCTTATTTTTATTGCTTCAGGCAAAATCCTACTGTTACGGAAAGGACGTGTTTCTTTAGATCGTCTAGTTAGGTGACAATGAAAGGAGGTGGTGGGGGAGCCCTCCCGTTAGTTTTGCCACGGGTCTCGCTGATCCTGAGCGCGTCGCCCGGGCGGGCCCGGAGTGGCCGGGGGAGCCGCAGTCGGCCCGGGGAGGTGGGCAGCGGGGTCCCGTTGCCAGCGGGCATCACTCTCCCCGTCCTTCTTGCTCTAATTTCCTCCTCTCTCCACGGCCCCCTCCCTGCTTTTCCTCTGCCCGACAGATGGTGGTTTTGCAGTCCCTCCACAAGTACCAGCCACGCTTACATGTGGTGGAGGTGAACGAAGACGGGACGGAGGATACCAACCAGCCGGGCAGAGTGCAGACCTTCACCTTCCCCGAGACGCAGTTCATAGCTGTCACCGCCTACCAAAACACCGATGTAAAGAGCTCCCGGGTTTATTCCTCTCGCGGTCTCCCGCGCTCCCTGCAGCACACCCCTCCGAGGCCGTCTCCGCCGCGGCACTTCCCGCTCGGGTCTGAGCGCCGGGAGATGGGGATCCCTATCTGCCCCTTTGTGCCACCCTGCCCTGGCCGGGGGTACTGAGTTCCGAGCGCGGCCGGAGCCGCCCGCCCCTGCCTCGGGAGCCCTGCAGCAGTGGTGCCGCTCCGCCTGGAACTGGGCGTTCATTCGCCGCGCTTCTCTTCCAGGCGGAAACAGCTCAGTTAGCTGTTAGCTTAAGCTTTAAGGCTGCAAAGATCAATTAACAACCTCATTGATTGCGCCGGGGGTGACGGAGCAACTTCCTGATATTAAAAGCTCTTTAACGCCTGGCTACGTTTCGGAGTGGTCTGGCTTTGCTACAGACTGGTGTCCTCTTTTTCAACTGACATATGTTCACTCCACATTCTCGCTTCAATTATTTTGCTCGATGCAAATGCAAACTCTTAGCTACCGTTCTGCGGTACGATCTGCCTAATTTCTGGATTTAAATATATTCATACCCATGCAGTAGCAATACCGGCACATTTCAAAACATGGGATTCAATATTAATTTTTACCGTACTTTTTTCAATAGAGTACATCTTAAAATTATACCCTGATATATACAAGCATGCCAAAGCTTTATTTTTCACGTTTTAAATGCAATTTGACCTACTAGTGTAAAGCTTGACTTTAAAAATGTGTTGGCTGCAGTAGGATATATTTTTCAGGCTTTCACAACTCTGGTCCTTTCTTTCCTTAGATCACACAGCTGAAAATAGACCACAATCCTTTCGCAAAAGGTTTCAGAGACAATTATGACACGTAAGTAAGGAGGATATTTTATTTCCCTTTTTCCGCTACACATACATGTCAGGGGAAAGCTTTGGGATGCGGACTGGCTTCTTTTCACATCGAAAATGCGTCCTGTCGGGCTTTTCCAGAGCCCTCAGGGAGGGAGGCACCCTCAGGCTACCCCGGCAGGGCAGCGGAGGGGCTGTTCCTGCGGCCGCGCTCCGCGCAGCCTGCGCTCACCTCCACGCCTGGAGCCGTGCTGCCCGCACCCGCATCTCGCTTTTGCACTTTGGCGGTTTTGTTGTTGGTGTTTCCTGGCACGCATTTTTGCGACCCTGACCAAGTTTCCGTTTCACCTGCAAGCAAAGGCTCCGAGAGAGGCACCCTGGCAAAACCGGGATCAGTCCCGGATCAACCCGCCGGGTTTGGGTAATCCCAGGGTCCGCAGAGCCCGTGTCCAGAGGAAAATTACTTCGTCTTGTTTTGTTCTTCTCTGCGGTTGGATTTTCTATTTTTTACCACCCCAGCCCCCCGCCCGTTCAGGGTGGAGCTAAGGCCTCCGAAGTTTTTCGATCGCGGTTTGTCCCCCAGCAGGCCCAGCCGCCAGACCCACCGAGCCGCGTCCCCGTGGGACCTGTGGCTGATGCCGGCCCGAACGCGGTTCGAGGGGCACCATGCCCCCACTCCACACTTCGCCGGGACACCCGGCTCGGGACCACCCGGCTGTCACTCTGCCCAGACTGGCCGGCGGGAGGCGACGAGCCAGGGCAGCCGGTCTGGGCGGCTTCGGAGCTCACCTGCCCCTCTGAAAGCCCCGGCTTTAAGTGGGGAAACCTCCTTTCGACTCTCTCAACTGCGGGGAGGAGAGGCCTCCCTCGGAGAGCCTAAGCCCGCGCGTAACTTCCTCGCCTGCTTAAAGCTCCCTGACCTCCGACGGCGGCGCAGCATCCCGCAGCAGCGGGATTTCAGTCCAAGGATAGAAAAGGTGCCGAGGCCTGAACTAGTGTGAGGAGGGCCCGGAGCCGAGCACAGGCTCTCCCCTGAGAGAGGCTGGTGATGCAGGCTGTCTCCCCTACGGGCGGGGGTCGCGGCAGCTGTGTCGGGGTCCCGGGCCACGGCAGGAGGGGAGCTTCGGTCCCTTCCCGTGTCATGGAGGACGGCCGCAGGGCCTGGCCGCTCTCCTGGGAGCTCTGCTTGCAAGATGCGCGGCCTTTAGGAAGGCTGCGTGGCCTTCGCCCCCAGCTGCCTTTGCTTTTCTCTTTTTAATAGGAAAGAAACTTTACAGGGAGTCACTTGAAAGGAGACGGGGGGAGGGGGAAGCTTCAATGTTGTCTAGCACGTTGAATTTGTTTAAGGGCCAAGTTTATTTTGGATAAGAAATTCCAGGAGGCGTGGAGGGTTAATTAAAGCACAGTTTTAGCCTGAATTAAATACAGATAGTAGTTATTCATCCATTAAAGTTTTTATAATAGCAAATTGCAGCCCAGCATGGGAGAATTATATATAGGCCACGCAGGGAACACTGGATGTGTCTGGTTTTACATTTCCTTCAAGTAGGTGTTTAAAGATTAGCTTAATTTAAACTCGGTATAATGTTGATGGTTCGTCTGTGACTCCCAATAATAAGTGATAAACAGCCGATAGAATTCCGTAGTCTGCCATTCACGCTGATCGCTGCAAATAACCGGGTTGCCTGTTGCGCATATGGCAGGAGGGGTCAATGTGTCACGGCTCGGGTTTTCACGCCGGTCTCATGCCGGTTTCGGGCAGGAGCAAGGGATCTCGCCCCCTTCAGTGAATGGCCAGTCGATCCCAAAAAATGCGCTCTCAGTGCCTTCCCTGCCCCTTCCCCATTAAGGCCCTCGGTGCACCCAGCGCCGCAGGCCGAGGCCGAGGCCGGAGCTGAGCGCAGGCCGCGGGCAGCACAGGAGCGCACTGGGGCTGGGGCGGCCGCCGGCCCCTTCGGTCCCTTCCTGTCTTTCCCAGAGGGCTGCAGCCCCCGGCTGCCGCGCCGAGGAGGGCGGAGGGCTGCGTCAGACACCCAGCTCTCTCCCCTTCTCTTGGGCAGGATCTACACGGGCTGCGACATGGACCGGCTGACACCTTCCCCCAACGACTCGCCCCGCTCTCAAATTGTTCCCGGGGCCCGCTACGCCATGGCCGGCTCCTTCCTCCAGGACCAGTTCGTGAGTAACTACGCCAAGTCCCGCTTCCATCCCGGGGCAGGAGCCGGCCCCGGGCCCGGCGCCGACCGCAGCGTGCCCCACACCAACGGGCTGCTCTCCCCACAGCAAGCCGAGGACCCGGGGGCCCCCTCGCCGCAGCGCTGGTTCGTCGCGCCCGCCAACAACCGCCTCGACTTCGCCGCCTCCGCCTATGACACGGCCACCGACTTCGCCGGCAACGCGGCCACGCTGCTTTCCTACGCGGCCGCCGGCGTCAAGGCGCTGCCGCTGCAGGCAGCCGGCTGCGCCGGGCGGCCGCTGGGCTACTACGCCGACCCCTCGGGCTGGGGGGCCCGCAGCCCCCCGCAGTACTGCAGCAAGTCCGGCTCCGTGCTCTCCTGCTGGCCTAACAGCGCGGCGGCGGCGCGCATGGCTGCCGGGAACCCCTACCTGGGGGAGGAGGCGGAGAGCCTGGCCCCAGAGCGGTCCCCCTTGCCGGGAGCCGAGGACTCCAAGCCCAAAGATTTGTCCGACTCCAGCTGGATCGAGACGCCTTCGTCCATTAAGTCCATCGACTCCACCGATTCTGGGATTTACGAGCAGGCCAAAAGGAGACGGATCTCCCCCTCGGACACCCCGGTGTCCGAAAGCTCCTCGCCCCTCAAGAGCGAGGTGCTCACCCAGCGGGACTGCGAAAAGACCTGCGCCAAGGACATCGGCTACTACGGCTTCTACTCGCACAGCTAGGCGCGGCCGCTCTGCCCCGCCGTCCTTTTGCACAATAACTCCTCCGCGTTAGCGCACTGACCCCCGCCCCTAGCTGCCCATCCGTACCCCTGGCCCGGCCCGCAGGCAGGCAGGGAGGCAGAGCCGCAGCTGCCGCCGTCCCCCCCCCCCGCTCCCCGCCCGGCCCGGCCCGGCCCGGCCCGGCCCGGCCCGGAGGCGCGGGGGGCACCGCTGCTCCGAAACCCAGTGATTAGTAGGATGCTTAGACTCTCAAACCGTACAGCGCTTCCTTCCTTTTACCACGGATGGATACTAGGGGATAACAGTAATAGTGGGGGAAAAGAACCTGTGAAATGCCTGTACATAGTACTTAATTTATTGTAACCGACTACTTTTCTTTGGTTCTGTTGCTTTCTTATTTGTTTGGATTTTCTTTTTGTTTTCATCGTTAAGTCACAAAACTTAGATCCTGTTTAAGTTTCTCCCTCTCACCTTTGCTCCCTCTCCCCTTGTCCCTCCTTGCAGGCCCCCTTCCCCCCCCCACGTAAACACTCTTTCTAAATGCCTCTGGAAGTGCAGAGCGGCCCGTAGCTGCGGCAGCGAGTAATGGGTTTCTCACTTTCTCTGCAATTCCTCGCATGAAATAATTACGCCGTGCCCTGGGCTAACACAGCTAAAGAATAGCTCAGCTTTCCCTTCAAAAGAACAGAAATAAGTCTCGTAGGAAAGTCGATTAAAGTAGCATGACGCCTTCCAAAAGCAAAATTAACTGCCTCTGTATTTTTCTTTAAAAGGAATAGCTCGACATCAGCAATATTATTATTTTTGTGGTATTCCTCCTCCCCTTCTCCCCCGCCCCCAAGTGCCAAATCCATTACTGGTCCCTGCAGGTGCCAAATATGCTGACAAACTCGTTTCAAATTTCTTTGCAGTTTCCCCCTCTTTCTTTATATTGCTGTAAATCTTTGTAATGAATAATCTTAAAAAAAAAAAAAGAAAAAAAAGGAAAAAAAAAGAAAAAAAAAAGATATAGACGACTGAATTGTTGGTAACCATAGTGTAGTCCAGTGAAGATGAATTGTGAGTTGTATATTTTACTGCATTTAGTTTTGGAATTGACTTTTTCATAAAGTAGCTAACCGAGATCTGACTTCCTGGGGAATCAAATGCACATCAAAAGTAAGAGCGATCTTTCCTGTAAATCTGTTACTAATTTCATGAAGGAGAACTAATATCCCTCCAGTTCTCTCCCCCCGGCGAAGCAGAATAGTAAGTCTTCGAATTTTGAGTAGCAAATCTATACAATTAACGCATTTTTATATGGAGGAAAAAAAAAATACAATTACAAACTGAAATATGCATCAGTCTAAATATTCAGTCTAGATTACACTCGGCGGGGAAATTTCCTAATAGAAATTCAGGGTCATAAACGTGTGTATATTTTTGACTCTTCTGTAAATCGAATGTTGTGATTTTTATATTTGTTCTGTTACGTCTGTGAAACTGAATAATTTATACCAGTACATGCTCCATTGAGAAATGTTTCGGTTTTTGCCCGTTTGTATCGTCTGTGTATAACAAGTAAAATAAATCTGGCAAAACGTTCACGCCGTGTCGGAGAGCACTTTGCCGTTCTGCACCTCCCAAGCTCGGCGACGCCCGTTGCGCCCGAGCTGCCCCTGGGCCGGCTTCGACTCTTTTTGGTGTTTTTTTTTTTTGTTTTGTTTTGTTTTGCTTTGTTTTTGTGTAGGGGGGTGTGGAAAGGCGGCATTGGGGAGAGTTTACGCACCGCATGGCCAAGCATGGAGGTTTGCAGTCGGAGAGATCGGGAGATGAAACCCCGTCGGGTTTTAGATGTTTATAATTACCTCTGTCTTTGACTCTTAAACCCCCTGACAGCACTTTGAAGGCGGCAGAGGTTCCCTGCTGCGGGGGAGCCGCCCCGTTGGCGGAGCAGAGCCGAAGGGCGCAGCGCTGCAGGCCCGCAGCTTTCCCGGGACGGGGGCGTATAGAAGGGCCCGGCCGGGCCCTCTGGGAGCGCGGAGAGGAGGTGCGGCAGAGAAGCCCCCGCTTCCCCGGCACCACCGCCTTCTCTGCCGACCTTCTAGGGACGCTGTCCCCCTTTGAAAAACACGTACCCATAGGCTTTAGTAGAGGCGTCACTCCCCGGCACCTGCAGGGCTCGGGGTGCTCAGATGCTTGGGGTAGAAAAGCCAGTTTTATTCTTGATCCGTCAGCGGGGTAGGCGCGGGTGAAGAGCCGCTACGGGGGCTTTGTCTTGTCGCTGTGTTGACAGGGGGGACCTGAGGAGCTTCGCTGCGTTATCCCCCTGTCTCCTCCACAAGGTGCAGGGTTCGACCTCAGCGGCGCTCCCGCGTCCCCAGCTCCTCCGCCGGCTGCAGCGGGCCTGTGGCGACGGCAGCGGCGGCCTTCGGGCCAGTACCTGCCCTGAGGCTGCTGTCGGGCTCACGGGGCTGTTCCCGAGGCGGCGGTGGGGTCCTAGGGCCACTGGGCCATCAAGCGGCGGGACCCCTCCACCCAGAGAGGGGCCGTATTCCCCGGGAGGGGCAGACCAGGCCGTCGAGGGGGAGAGGGGCCCCGAGAAGCGCGGGCAGCCGGAACGGGGGGAGTGCGTTCCCTTCCCCAGCCGCCTCACACCAAGCGGCGGGTCCGGGCCGCGGCACCGCCCGCTTCACCCCCGCTCATCGCCCACAACTCTCCGCTTTCCGCGGACCCGGCTGCCCCCTCAGTGGCAAGGCGAGGAGCTGGCCCGGCTCCCTCCAAGGGCAGCGAGGCTATAGAAAAGAAATGTTCTCGGTCCTCCTTCCCGCTCTCGGCCAGCAAAACCCACCCTCACGTTTCCTTTCCCCCGCCACCCTCCGCTGCTGCCCTTCCCAATGCGTTCCCCCCGAGAGGGCCAAGGGACAGGACCGAGACCCGACGGCATTCCCGAGGGGAGCCCACTAGAGCGGCTGTCGGTCACCGCGGCAGCCCCGGTCAGAAGTGGTTTTGCTGGGTCGCGTTCTGCGGGGGTTACCCAGAGGGTCTGGAATAAATACGTAACGTGTGACAGGTCTGAACAGAATCCTCTCCTGTGTGTGAGTGGTTGATGTTATTCCATAACTATTTCGACAGGGTAATTCCGTAGCTATTTCTGAGAAAGATTGGAAGAGATAAGGGCTGCAGAAGTAAAAAAGGCTATTTCTTATCGGTAGGTCACTTTACTACTATTCTAAATTTTTAGATGATTATCAGAAGTGCACCTGCGTGTCTGATAACCACGTGTTTACTGACATATTCAAACGTTTGCATTCACCTGGAATCGAACATGCAAGGTTTGACCCAGTGCATGGAAATGATGATAGACTTGTGGTACGCTCGGTTTAGTCAAAGCAAAACCCCCTGTATGAATTTGTTAGACCAGCAACTAATTGCATGAATTTTACATGAAGTATAATTTGTACAATTATTCTAGGCATGCTGAACAGGCTTTTAATTTAATGATTGTGTAAAATAATCTATTCCATTGCTCTTTCTTTGCTTTATTAGATATAACACAAAATCAAGCTCTGATATGTAACAAGTAATTCCAAGCTTTTACCGGTAATACTTTCTACCACGTTTTACATTAATACTATAGCAAATGTAATACAGTGATTTACACTCTGCAGATTTTGCACGAGTATGCTATGCATATTTGATGACACATTGCATATTTTAACAAGGTTTTTAATGACTGATTGAAATGTTTGCTAAGATATTTTTTAAGAGCTGGAGGAGAAATGGTTGTGGAAAATGTGTGTAATAGAATAGTGATAAGGATGGGAGGGTTTTGATTGACAGTATGAGGAAGCAGATGGATGACTAGGTAGGTCAGAGGTAAAGATGCCTTTGACAGCTTTTTAAGTTCCTTTGGCCATTTTGGTCCAATGAATCATGCAAAACATGTGTACATTACCAAACTGATGTCTCTGCATCGTTTACTGTTGGAATCCTCATCTTTTCAAACCCACCCTAACCTTCTTTCATCACCACTTGACGTGCTATGTCTAAACTAGATTGCAAGATCCTAAGAAGGCAAGAATCTGTCTTGTATTACTTGTCAGCAAAAAGAAAAAAAAATAGGAAAAAAAAAAAAATCATGTAAACCTATGGAGCTAGAAGAACAACCGTGACAGATTGGCAGAATAGGCGTAAGGTGGGACATGTTCTTCTTAATTTTCGCTGTCTGGTCATCACTCCCCTCCCCTAGGTAGTGCTCAAGGGAGATGTGGCAAACAATGATTTCCTCTCTTCCCCCCCCCCCCAACTGGCATAAATCTGAATTTTCATAAGTCTGATAAGAGACCTAACTGCATAATTTTCCTTATAACATTATGCAGCGAGTGCTGTTGCTATAGTTAAAATGGTTTTCTTCGCAGTCTGTCTTTTCAGGTGCTTTGTGTGTCCCTCGCAAATTACTTTGTCAGCTGAAAATGCTCTGATTTATCCCTGCAAAAGGTTACTGGTTTTGGAAATCTTGTTTAAATTGCATAGGACAATTTTAAAATTGCTGTGATACAAAAAAATAATGTGTGTATTGGGAAAAGCAGAAAAAGGATTTTTATGGAAGCATGATTTCCAGGTACTGTTTCTGTGCAGAATGGACACAAGGTTTTCTTCTGAGTATTAGAACTTGCCATGAATGTGCTCTCCAGTAGGGAATGTGTCACTTGCTAAGACACAGGGGCAAAGGCAAATAAAAAGAATGGAAATAGCGGAGTGATAAGTAGATAGAAGGCAGCAGACTGTATTCAGTATCCTGTTATTTCAAGCTAAATAGATGTAATATGTTTGTGGTGGGTCCAGAGAGCTGCATGGCTTAGTGATAACGTTTCATGCGTTTATCAGAGTGCACATTAATCTGGGAATGCACAAACAAAAACACTGCTTATTTCAGAGCGTGATCACTCGAAAGCTTCCCATATGTACACCTGGAAAAAATATATGTTGGTTGAAATATATATACACATATATATAACTCTTCAATTTTTGAGCATATGCAATATTTTCCTTCTTACAGATGTAGAATAATCTTTAATTCAGAAAGATCCAAGGCTGCTCTTGCTGATTAGATGTAACTTTTGGCCTTATAAAATATATTACACAATAAAGTCTGTGATGTTTTATTCATGCTATCCCTGCCATTTCTCATAGCTGCAGTGTTTCTAATGCTAAAGGGCTGATATGAGTACAAATGATCTTGTTGGTCTTCAGCTGACTTCTTAGGTCAGTTTTATTTTTATTTTTTATTTTTCCAAACTGAAGGCAGGCTGGATGAAAACTTCAGGCACATTACTTCCACGTATAAACTACCTCTACTGTTACACTGATATTAACAAGCATTTATTTCTTAAGCTTTAAATAAGAAACAGCTGGTAATGACTTTGAATCTGTTTTAAGAGACATTTTAGGTAAAACGCTGATAGCTTGTAAATGTGTATTCCTGCCTTAGTCTCTGATCGTGCATGCAAGTTCATATGTGTGAACAACGTAAAGCAAGAGGTCAGTCCTACAAAGACTATTCACTTGTCTAAAAATTCACAGACATAAATGTTTTCAGGATCAAGGCCTTTTTCAATAATTGTGATAGTCATGTACCTTGAAGTGACTGACTGATTTAGAATACACTTAATAATTTGATTTTTTAATATAGTAGAAACACTGCATTGATGGGTTACCAAAGCGTGTCATACGAGCTCACACTTCAATCATTTGTAATATATTTTTTTGTTTGCTTGTTTGTGTATTTTTTCTTTTTTCTTTTCTTTTTTTTTTTTGTTGCTGTTGTTGTTGTTACTGACAGCACTAACACATAATTTAAACTTTCTAAAAGTCGCATCTTGATTTCTATGGGCCGTGCTACGGTATTAGTTTCTCTAAGAAGGTTTCTTCCTTGGATTATATTTAGTTATACGTTGACTGCTTTAGAAGAAGCAGCAGCACATAATACTGGTCTGGGACTGAAGAGTGCGAGAGCAACACCAATATTTTCAGTTGAGAGAAATTTCAGGTTGCTGAAAGTTGTCTCCTAGTTTAGACGGAGACACCCACCCACCAGGAATTAAACTGAAATCAGAAATATAAGCTAACAAATGCTTGTGGTGATGGATCAACACCCTGCTTACAGCTTATTTACCTTTGTGGAAATGTTTGCTGAAGCGGATGTGTTATTTACCTGGAGTCGACTACAGCTGAACTGTCACTTCTTTGTCTTCCATAGACCTCCTGCTGGAGACACTGATGAAATTTGGTGGCTGCTCTCTGGCTCTGGGGAAAGTTGGGGCTCACCCTTTATCATCTGATGATCCTCCCTGAGGGCCTGGCGGAAGTGCCTCCTGTCTTGCCTTTTGTTCTGTGGTTGGTGCCTACCTTTTGCTAAATCAGATCTGTGGTGCAATAACACAGAGAAATAACTGCTCCCCCATGCTACGTCCTCTTTCAGCAAGCCCTTTAAGCACCTTCCCTCTCCCTGTGTGGCCACTGCCTTACCACTATATTTCTAAAGCATGATGGTTTTGTACATAGGCGTTACTTTAAGCTTGGTGTAAGCTCTCTTCTGGTAGCTCAGTTTACTCTTGCTTTAGGAGAAGGGAACATTTCACTTGAATTAGATGCAAGCTATTGAATAAGAGGTAAAAGGTTTTCCTTTTTATTGACTATTCCTGAATTTCCTATGGAAAACATCATGCATAAGTGATGAGGGGTAGTAGCATTTTTCAAAGTCCATGAGTGGTTTAGTTGCCTGTGATTAGAAATTATTAAAATCTCACCAAGAAATCTCCAGTCTGGTGGTTCTAAGGGATTTCCACACTTCTTACAGTTTGATTTGTGGGCATATTATCGAGCATTTATTTCAGATATTCATTGAGCAGTAGTATTTTTTGCATAGTTGGGATCAGAATAGTGTGGATTAAATCCTCTACTGGTGTACAATTATGTAATTTCATTGGCTTCTGTGGTTCAATGCAGATTTGTATCATCTGATAGCTTCCTCTAGCCAAAGCAGGTGCTGTTTGATGGAATGAAGAGGGCCAAGTATCAATTTGATATGCACATTTGTTTCTCCTGTGTTAAAATAATTATAAAAACATCAACTGATATCGTGCTGTACTTGCATTTTCATTTCTCTCTGTTTATATTATAAAAATAGTCACAGCTTCATTTTTGCTTATTGTCAAGGCTGATTTTGATGCTTTAGTTTTCTTCATAATTAAATCAAAACCAGTTTGTTTGGTATGCATTTTACAAGAATTTGTCCTTTTTTAGGGGTAATATTTAGGCCAACTCTATTCTTTTATTATAACAGAAATGTTCAGAAGTTGAATAGAAAAAAATTAATCAGATATTTTCAGTCCTTCTTGTATGTGTCTGGGATTTTGTAATGCCCAAATCTTTTTCATGTTCTTTGCAGTCTTATCTAGTCTAGCTCTATTTTTTGCCCTTTGTGTTAAATGCCACAAAACCCCTGTGATGTTAACATCTAGTATCGTATTTTTAAGGATTTATTTTTCAGTTTTGTTTCCATGTACTCTTCACTTATAACTTCTTTCTAATCTTTGAGATAGATGAAAATTATAAAGAAAGATTTTCTTTTTTAATGACAAACATTTGTTTATAGAAGTAGACACAAGCTAAAGTAACATGAAGTGTAACAACAGTAATTAAAAATGGGCTTTTAAAAATGAATATTAACATTTACATTAAAAACATGTGGGTATAATATTGCTTCAGGAATATATTTCCCTTTACACCATTCAGACAGATGTAACCTAAAGGCCAAACCCCATGGTAAACTATTAGCAGTGTATGCTTTTTTTCCAGACATGTTGTAACTGCAGAAACAACACAACTAATTGTCCTGTGATGGTGTAAAGTTTAGCTTACACGTGCACATAAGTCTTCGCAGGATCAGGGCCTATGTCTATTTTGCTTCGGCAGTGTTATCTGCTCTGGGGTTTGGGATGTTTTATTTTCCCTTGGTAATTAAAATGCAGATCTGTCACTGTGGTCACATTTCCCAGCTTTAGAAGAACAGGGGTGATGCCTATGCTGAATACACACTGTGCTAAACAGTGATTATACTTAATTTTGACTTTATCTTGATATCTACAGCTGCCTCAGGGTGAGGATCTGGGAGATTTTAAATGTAGTTTTGTGTACCCAACCCTTTTCACAAGGGTTGGTTCACTGTCAGTTCAGCTTGCGTAAGTCACTTTAGATGGCGACGGTGCTATCGCATGGGAAAGGCTACCAGGCTGGTGGGTGCAAGGGCAGGACAGCAGGAGGCTTGTGATCTTTTTCACAGGCAGGTAGGTATGAGATTGGCTTATCTATAACACAAAACTTGCCCTCAGAGAGTTGTTCTGGATAATGCATGTATTGCTTTATTCCTGGGCAATGAAGCAGCAGAGCTCCAAGCTGATGTGAATACATCAGTAGTCCCCAAGTAACCTCTGGTCTCTTCCCCTGGTAGATCTCCAAAACTTTGCATGTGCTCCAGCCTCTGCCTTGCTCTTCTCCATCCTTTTCCTTATGGGGGGGGGGGGGGGGGCTCTTCACTGGCTCCTCACGGCTAGTTCTGTTTAGAGCTTGAGTGTGTAGACAAGTGCTTTCTTCTTTAACTCCTTCTGCGGAGGATGCTTAAACAAGCAAAGCCCTGCTCAGGATTAGCAAAGAAGAGGAGATCGATGGAAGGCTGCTCTCTGTTGTACCCAAACTTCATAATTTACATTTGCGTACAGTTTCTTGTGATTGTAAAGGGTTTAACTCCTATAAAGCATTTGACATGACACATTTTATAAGAATCAACAACGTAAATATTTATAGCATTTGTAGTTGCATAACCAGGCTGTCTCTTTCTGATTTTTTCTGAAGAAGAATGTAAGAGGTGAACAAGTTTTACGGGTATTTCATTACAACTTATGGAGCCTTGCTGATCTGAGTTTGATTCTTTGTAGCTTTACATCTATATATCTATATATCTCTCTATATATCTAATTTAAACACCATTTTCCAAAAGACTACTGGCCAGAGGATATCTTAAAATAACCTGCTTGAAATTTATCCTTTTATAAAAAACATTAAAATTTGTAACAGTTTCTAGTCTATTCTGTAATTGCAAGAATAAGTATGTCATGTCTAGCCAATAAAGATTTAATCTATAGGATTATAGATTTAATCTATAGGATTAAATCTTGTCTCAAATGATGTTATTTCTGAATAATAGAACATTCCAGAACCTATAAGCACTTTTTCTGGGTTACACAAACACACTGTTTTGCCTGAGAAATCCTGAGGTTTATGCATTTTATTTGATTGTTTAGTTTGCTTTTTCCACAGAAAAGTAGACAGCATAATGCAACTTTAGTCCATCTTCTGTATTTTTCAACACAGCTTGGTGTCCTCTTGCATTTCATCAGAGATTTAGGAGCAACTTGATTAGTGCTTTTATTCTACGGCATCATATTTTTCTTCCTTATTTTTCATGTAGATTAGATTAGTATTATATTTACAACATTCTTTGCAAAGTTTCATCTTGTATTACAGTGCCTGCAATGACAAACCACAGCTCGTCTGAGACTGGGAAGATTTTCCTTGAGCATCTCCCCCATCGGACTATGCTGTGTGTATGTCAGTTTTACTGAGAGGTTGGATTAGGGTATCAGCTGTCATTGAATCTTGTCAAGATTTATATTTTGGCTGTACACCACACAACTGTGTGAAGACTGGCCTCCGCAATCTAAGAGATGCATCTTCTAAATCCTTCCTTGCGGCTGTTACTAGTGGCTTTGTTTCTGACAGTTTCTAATTTTCTGTACATAATAAAATCAATTATTTTGCACATATATGCTAAAGCTAGAGGCTGTTTTTTGACTGTGCATTCTACAATTAGTTATGTAAATAGCAGCATATGCTACAAGTTTCCAGTGCTCACCCTGCCTTTATAGAAGTGTTGGCTCAGGCTCTGCTTCAAAGTTAGTTGGCAGAGGTGTTTGGTGCTCCGTGGCTCAGGCTCTGAAGACAATGCTTTCTTCATCAGTTTTCTCTTGTGTTTAGCATGCTAGGCTATAGTACATGTATAGTACATGTTTCTGTGCCAAAGCCAAGACATGACTTGAGTGCACTAGAGATTTTGGTAGTCAGACATTCAAACTTCCCCACATTTTTCTTGATTCATCTATAGGGGGATACTGGTAATTGCATGTGTGCTGTTGAACACCTCCTGTCTGCATAGTCAATCTTCCCCCTATCTCACTTAGGTTATTTCTTAAAATAACAAGGAAATAATAAATAGTTTATTTATTGAAACAATACAGTTTGAATTTATGTCTCTGTCTAATGGTTTCTAAACCAGCCCTTTCCAGAGATTTCAGGGGTATGTAATGAAGTTATATTATTATTTAATCCCATACGAAAGCCTCTTGCAATCTCTTAAATATCATCAAATATTTCGGTGTCTTTTTGAAAAATACTTCAGCTGCAGAGTGTAATCCACAAGGTAAGTTGGTAAAGCAGCAAATTCCAAGTGGTGTTTTAAAAATGCTCACATGCAAATTGGTTTGTTTTTCATCTTCTCCTAGAAGATCCTGCTGGAGCCCTGATCAAGCACCCAATGTGGAGCAGCTTTTGGCACTTTATTTTTCAGTAGGACTTCTGAATCCTAAATCACAAGCTTCCATAGTCTGAGTCACAGGAAACAGACAGGTTTGCTAAAGCTGATTATGTGTTACTTTTGTGCTAGCTTCCTGGGAGGGGTGAGGGGGTGGGGGTGTTGGGGTGTTGGTTAGATGGGCATTTTTAAAAATAATTTTGGTTAGGAATTTTTTATGTTGTGGCACCACCTAATACAGGATATCTGTTGGATGTGCAAGGCCCTCCAGAACTCACTAATAAAGTTAACTTATCTCTTAAGTGAACTCTGTGCTATTCCATGCAAGAATCATGTATTATTTGTATTTATGTGAAAACACCCTACTGCTGAGGGCACATAGTAGTAAAGCCACAGTGTAATAGTAAACAGGAGCTTAATGGCTGGCATGAGATTGAATTTACATGCTATGAAAAGCCTCTGAAAAAAAAATTCAGACAAAACTCAGGCAAGAATCCAAGCCCCTATTGTGGATTGACCAAAAAAGTCTTTGGATATCTTGAAGACTAGTTGATATACTCACTTTTAAAGAGCAATTAGTTCAGATTTTGTTGGATGCACGAGATAAAATATGCCAGGTGAATATATGTCCTCATAGATGAGGAAAATTCCTAAATCTAAGGCAGCAAAATAATGAAGTGCTTTTTTAAAAAAGGAGCTAGCATAGTTGGAAAGGTGGGAAAGTCCTATCACACAGTGTTAACTGATGTATTGGGTTGGTAGAAACAGATCTGGAAGAGAAGAGACCAGTCAGAGGTAGTACAAGCAGCAGTCTTCCATCAGTATCCTTCACCTATTGTCTTCCAACCAGGGTCATTAACGAGTGATTACATGCATGGGACCTTTTATTTTGGAGAAGGACAAAGGCTACTCTTTGACCTGGGGGATTTTAATTCCTGCATATTGCTAAATAGTGCATGCATTAGGCTCTTCGGGTTCATTAGCACACACCTTCTATTCCATCATACACCAAGTGTTCATGCCCTCATATTTCTGGACGTATATGGCGGTTCATGAAAGAGCAAATTCCAGAGGCAAAGTGACCTGTTGGTCTAATAGCAGCTACTGTAACTAAGATACATACTTTAAGTATACTTCTTTAAAATTACTTTTTTAGCCTTTTGTCTAAATTAATCTTTTAAAACTCATTCCACTGAACATGTGTAACGTCTACGCATAGGCAAATGCTTAGAAACTAACTATAATTCTGCTAATCATATGATTGACGAGATAAATGATAAATGTTGAAACAAGTAGGTTAATTTGGCCTGATGAATGGCTTAAAATGATGATTTTATAAGTAATATCTTTTTCTTTGAAAGTTAACCTATTCTCCAAATGTATTTAAAATGTTAATAAACTATTAAATGAACAAGTAACACTATATTCAACATTTTTACACCACTTCTACAGTGGGTAAAATTGTAGTATAAAGTTGGTGTATACTCGATAACAATTTACATGTTTATTTTACCATCTGGTAAATGTGTAAACGATATTTTGAGAAGCACATTTCAAATTCACTTTAACAACTTATCCCCGACAATATGTATCCTATCTCATGTACTGACTGGAAGGATTTTGAAAACCTCTTAGAGAGAAATGCAGTAACAAAACAAATTATTTTTTTAGTGATGCTTCAGATCAAGCTTAGCACCAAGTTGGAGGTCTTCCACAATTTGGGAAGGATTTTGGTACGTTAGTGGTGTCAAAGAGAGATTTCAGACTATTTTACACACCACAGTATAAAGATATCATATCATCTTCCCTAAAGAAACCATAGGGTGCATAGGTAGTAATAACAAAACAAATACAGTTTGCTATGTTGTTGTATAACTGTATTGTATCCTTTCCAGGGGGTTTAAATTTGCTGTCTCTTGTGTCTAAATATGGGAAACTCATTATTAGAAGTGTTACAATGAACCCCAAGTGGATTGCTTTTCTCATGTACTTTAACAGCACTTTGACACCACAGCCTTCTGCCTTTTTATTTTAGTCTTCTATTTATTGGTCTCCCTGGATTAAATTGCAAGCATTTTCTTAAATATAACAAACTAGAGGATAATCTGTTGTAACCCAGCTTTTATTCACCCTTTCCTGACTGTTACTAATCATAAATGGGGGCGGGAAAAAAAAGACTTCCTTTTCTCCTCCCCCAACCCCAATAAAAGTAAAAAACCCTGCCTTGAAAGCAAGTCTGCCTGGAGAACACCTCCACGCTAATTACCATCTGGCCAATCTGCAAATGAGGTTTGAGAGCAGATTTCAAATGTAGGCTCTAGCTAGTCTGTGCCTTGTATTAGTCCATTAGTGTTTATTAAGAGATTTGAAAGCGTTTAGGCAACTAGGGAGCAGGCAGGTACCTTAACTTTTGGAAAACCAATCATGCACTTATTTGTTCCTTGCAGGGTCTAAATGCCTTTGACCTGGTACCTGATCATCAATGCCCCTTTAGCTGTTGTGGCAGCATTTTGTTGAGTATATACTTTATAATGGCCAATGGTCTTAAAACACCTTTTAAAATGCATTGGTGAAAAAAAAACTGTATAAAATGATTGTACAAATTGTAGTTACTCCTGTATCAAAGTTAATGAATTGCAATATTGATTTGTTTTTATCTATGTGCTATTTCAGCAAGGGGGAAGAAAACCCTGCTTAGTACACAGTCAAATCCATTACTCATCCGGGCAAATCGGAGAAACCTGTGAGCTGCTCTGATTTTATGTGCGCATTTAAAAGCAGGCTTTATTATTACTACTAATAATAAAACCAGGTTATCATTAAACAGCAACTTTAAACTTAAAAATATATTTGCATTTTTGCAGGTTAATTAGGCATACTGCATTTAGCATTACTGTTGTGTTTCATTTAGATATTACGTGCATTTCACTAATGAATTTCAGGTTCAGCAGCCATTTTCTTCTTCCTTTACAGAGATTAGACAGGACCTTTCCTGGTTGTAAATCAAAGATGATGTAATTCTTATCAGACTTAAAGGAATAACTTTTAATTTCTCTTCCCTTTGCTGGTTTCTTGTTTTGTCTCAGTTTTGTGAAAAGTGCTGTCAATCTTATGTAAATAATGATCTATTATTGTGTTTTTAATAATAACAAAATCCCAGCCCAGAAACCCTTTCAGCAAAAGAGCACTAGCTGTTTAGGACACTTGCTGTTGTAAAAGATCCTCCTACAGGAGCTGGTTAGCTCATGGGTGAAGTCCTAATTGAAAGCACCTGGGAACATGCAGAACTGAACCTGAGTTTTGTAGTGCCAACAGCAGTTTCTAATAGGTACTTATAACATCTTTCCCTTTAGGCTGTCTGGTGGTATCTATATTGCAGAAGCAGGTGGTCAAGAAATTACTCAGGGATTTAAAATGGTGTTTAATTGGAGTCACCTGGAAAAAGTGGGCAACATGCGGAAAATCTACTTCATAGAGTTCTGGAGAGGCTTCCTGAAATGATACAGGTTTGAAGGTAGGTAGTAAATAGACTAGGCCTTGAACGCTGGGTAATGTTTTTTTATTGTTTTGCATTGGAATCTTAATATGGCAGTTTTTTGATGGAAAAGAATTTTGCTCTGTAGGTATTTACTCTTAGATGTGGTGTTTGCAATCATGTCTGCCAACACCAGGAAGGAATCTGCCCCTTACCCTATGATGACACTTATCCTGGTGGATTCCAAATAGAAGGTCCCTTGGCTTGCAAAATGTAAGCTGTTTTCCTTTAAGTGAAAAATATCCAAGCCCATTTAAAAAAAGATTAATAGAAAGTGACCTTTCAAAAAAGTGAGTTTAAATTATATATTAAGTTCTCATATTGTTAATAACTGGTGCTCATTGGCCTCAGAAGCTTCCCAGCTCCTCATGTTTTTCTGTGTGTCTGCTTACTTCCAATAATCGTAAATATCAAACTATGTATTAGTGCTTTAACTTTTAAAATACAATTTTAAAATTAAATGTGAAATTTTTATAGATTTTGATATTGACTAAAATGGACCTTTTAAAGTGACATAAATACATAAATGGAGATTGATAAATTTATTTCAGACTACCATATGGGAAGGCTGATTACAAGGGCATGTGGAGCACAAAGCCAATTAAAGATATTCTTACTTCTTACTGTGGACCGTTGCTGCCTTCCCCATGTTCCCTGGAAGCTAAACTGAGTAGCATTTATGAAAAATATTAAGCTAAGGGTGTCATCATAAATTCTGTCTTTATGTAGTCCTGTTCTCTATTGACAGTCAGATTTGCATCAAAGAACATGACACCAGTGACTTGCTGGCAGCTTAAGTAATTGGGGAAAAAAGTGGTTATTCATATGGAAACGGCAGTTGGCTCATTACAGCCAATCACCTGAATAGCAAATGGTATGGCTGCCAATAGATGGAGAAAAAGGCAAGTCTAGTGGAAAATAGGAGCATTTAAAGGCCAAGAAAAGACATATGGTCTGTCTATGCTTGCCTTACATGCCTGGAAATTATAAATTAAGCTACAATATAGCCCACCACCTTAATGTGAAATTCTCCATTTTCCCCATATTGATCTTGAGAAATGTAACAGATTTGGCTACTAATACTGACTTCGGCTTTTGTAACAGCGTAGAAATTTTATATAAAAATAATGGCTGAATTAATTGTTATTTAATATTTGATTCTGTTATAGCCATAAAGGATGTACATTTGAAAAAAGCTCTCTTTCATAGCAATTGTAGATGTGGATCTGTTCTGTCCTTTACAGATGTCCATATTTTCATGAAGGTAGGCAAGAGAAGAAAGCAAATTGTTCTTCTTTGCTCCTTCTTATAAGGTAATCCTGTGATGATGGTAAGAAATGATTTGCGTCTGTAATAGATACCTCATTTACTGCTAGTGGTACTAATAATTTTAATTCAGTGTGCTAATGCTCTTCTTTACTCCTTAAAGTATGTTGGACTTTTATTTCATTACAGGAACAATACAAGTTCAAATTGGTCTGCGAGTTTCAGAAACTGGGCTTATTGAGGAGGCTACCTGACCACTTTCTGGTAAAGCACTAGTGAAAGTTGGGAATACCAAATCTTCTAAAATGTGCTTGTGTGGATGCATTTCACTTGAGAGACCAAGTTCTTGAATATCTGAGGGCAGTTTGAGTTGTAAAGATTTTATGTGGCCTCAAGACTGTGAAGGCCTGTACCCTTCTTAGCTGCCACCTTCATGAGCTTTTTTTGTTTGTTTGTTTGCTTTTTTTTTAATAGATTGCTTATTCTAAACCACCCCATGATCTAGAGTCACGTGGAGAACAGATGCTAAATTCTGCACCTTTTTTAATGCCATGTGCTGAAAATCCAATGGTTTCTCCTTTTCAGTTAGAAATACTGAGAAAACACGGGACCCTGACATAAGCTTCCTGTACCTTATTCCTCCGTTTTATGAACCTGAAAGAGTTATTAAAGCTATTATTTCTGGTTTGTATTCATGGGCTTTAAAAATAAACTATTTTTTACATATTCCAAAATTCCTGATTGCAGCTGAAAACTGTTTTTTAGATAATAAATAATTTCTGACTTCATTGTAGTATTATAGGAACAATGAAGCCTAAAATTTTATTTTGAAGGAAACTTTGTATTTAACAGAGGAACAATGAATAGTAAAATTGTGTATTACAAGTAGCATGCACTTAAAGTTTGATATGTGATAGATGTTGTGAAAACCATGGAATTTGGGGCTGCATAAAAATGTATATATGCTTATCTAAAATAATTACATCTATAGAGTTTCTAATTGGGTCCAGTGACATAGTACACTTGCAGTTCCTCCCCTACCCTCACCAATGTTAGGTCCTTTCACAAGTACTTCTGTTGTCCTCTTCCCTACTGCTTCTTTGAGGGTGAGTGACCTGCTGGCTTCATTTCCCTGTCTCCTTTCAACACAGGCTCAATCAAATCATCCCAACTGGTGACCCTTCTGACAAGGAACTACAGAAATGAAGTTTCTTCATCCACTTTGAATCTGGTGCATGTCCTACAGGGTTATTTTGGGATTTTTGAGGTCCAGGGCAAAGAGAAGTAAATCTGCACAATTCTGAAAAAGCACTGCTAAGAAAAGTTCTTATGAAAATATTGCTCTATTTTGGGATCATCCTGCATTTAAAGTACTACAGGCTTATATTTCAAGAAATTCCATCTTGGTGACCTTTTTCATTCAGATCCAAAAATTAACCCATAACTCTTCAGTAAACCCTTACCAGGGAAGAGCAGTCTAGGTAACAAGAGTCTTTGCCCATCAATATACACTGGCATCACACATTTACTGTAGCCCCAATTAATGGTAGTAGAAGTTACACTTGTAAATTCCCCCACGCATTAATGAGCGAACAGACTCCCTCTGTTTAGTTAACCATCTTCCAGTTACCTGGCACTTTCCCCATCCCTTGTGAGATCTCAAATATTTAATTAAAGCCTTTTAATTTTTTTTTTTATTTCTTCCCCCCCCCTCCCCCCACTCTCCTTCATTCAGTTTGTTGGGTTGTAATTCTTGTTGGCCTGATGCCTTGGCAACATTCAGCACTTCTAATTGCCTGTATAGTCTGGCCTAGTCATGGAGCCTTTTAACTTTCATTGAGGCTTCCAGCAGTATCAGCCTTGCTGGTCACAAGCTTCCCACTCAGGTTCCGTTCACAGCCCTTTCGCTGATTACTTGTTATGTATTTAAAGAGCTCCATACTGTTTATTTCATTTCCTATTTGAGATAGTCTGTTTGCTTAATTTTTTTCCATGCTAATTTAATTTTAAACATATAGGGCTGTCTTCCTGGTCAAACAAGCCAGAATTTTGCATCCGTATGTTACATTAAATAATAATAATACAACAAATAATAGTCAATGCTTTCTACTTCTGTAATGTCTACCATTCAACGATCTCAAAGCATTCTTATTTTGCAAGTGGTAAAATGGTGTCAAGAGACATGAACTACTTGTTAAACATTACATGTGACATCTGTTACAGACCCAGACATAGGATTGAGTAGTTTGGTTTCACTAATAGCAGTTAGTCTAATAATTGCAATATGCTATAGAAATTATTAGGCTAAAATATGCTTTAACTGGATGGGCTGTACCCTTGTAGAGCTATGTACTGTGGAGAGTTGTTCTCAGAATATCACGTTCGTTGGTATATCAGACACAGAATGGAAAGTGGAATCCAATAGATATTGATGTGGTCTCTGTAAAGGTTAGTAACCCCTGTAAGTATAAGCCATGTTGGTTCTATAGTCATTATTATGAATCACAAATAGACTGTCTTTAGAGTCATTACTTTTAATCAGAAACAGTCTGGTATATTTTGTCTCGTTTTGTTTTCTGTGTGAAGACCTGGATTTTAGCAAACCTCTGGCTTGCTACGGCTAGAGTAAGTCATTTAAGTCTCTGCAGACATAACATGCTAATGTTAGAAGTTATGCTAACATAATCTGAATGTGTTCTCTTTCAATGTCCAGCAGCATACAGAGGGCAACTGAAAATGGTCACTACAAACTATGGTTTTTAAGGTTGCTTTTGCCCAGCAGCTGATCATGGCCCTATGTTGTGAGGGCTACCATGGCTCTCATCTGTGAGCAAAGTCACATTCCTTTGTATGATCACTCTGAAGTAGTCAATAGCTGAATTTTCAATGCCTGCACTTGGCTTTTAGGATGTGAATACTTATATTCATTGTTATTACATACGTATCTTCTTCTTCCCAAGGTTAGACAGCAGAATGCAAGAGTGAAGAAGAACCAATGTGACTATATCTCTTGTACATGTGAGTGGAGGTCAAGCAAGTAAAAAGAAGGAGAAATCACTGCTGGCTGGGAAAGGACCCCTAATGTGGTAAGCATGGTGAAATGATCTTTCATAGTTTTCTAGAGTGAAATTAACTTAATACCTGTGGTGCTACAAGGATTACTAGGGACTGCATAGGAATAATAAGGTGGGCTGGAAAGCTAACTGCTGAGGTATGTGGAGGTACAAGGTTATACAATATTGTTAAAAGAAAAATCTTAAAATGGAATCTGGTTGTTTTCTTCAGACAAGAACAACTCAAACTGTGATCATGTCTGAAAAACAGTAATATAAAAACCAGTTTGCTTCAAATACAGGATTTCATTTGTTAAATAAATGTATGTCCAATAATTCATTATTCCTTGTTTGACCCATGTGTATTCTGAGCTCAGTGTTAAGCATAATTTGTTGCCCATGGATGCATTTGGGCTTCTGGATAAAGACTGTGTGGGCTTTTGAGCGATAGTCTGCCAAGCAATATATCACGAATCCTAATTGTTTTAGAAAACAGTTGTTCTTTTTCTTCAGCAAATACTGTTGTATCCACATTATTAACATAGATATGTATGGTCTTTTTGAAAAATCATTCTTGGTTTAAAGAATTCTAATGCTTCATGCAGTGATTATGCAAAAGTCTCATGTATAAGCAATACCGATGTTACTGGAAGCGCCTCATACAGAGTCCAAATATAGCAGATCAAATCAAAACTGTGCTACATCTTAAGCAACTGTTGACCCATTTCCATATCAAATTGGTTTCTGTCATAGAAGACTTCGCTTTTTCTTTTAGAGATATTTACTTGTGCTGTGCTAGCTCAACTACAGTAACAGCATGTTTTATTGTGAGATCATTAAATAGCTGGTCAATTGGGTTTTAGCTTTGTTTATTAACAACTTTCTATCTAAGAGACTGTCATAATGAAAGGTTTGTTCCTGCTCTGTGGTATGTGAACATACCACTGGCTCCTGTAAAATCAGTCGCCATGATTCAGCACAAGCAGAGCGCCGGTGCAAGGTGCTATGCCATGTGCAAGATGCCTACCAGTTGGCTTGATAAGCTCAGTCCTAAATACCTAACTTAAATAAACTGTGGGGAGGAAATTCTATTTTGAAGATTTCACTTTGTTCTTTGTTTACCTTTTTTTTTTTTTTTGAGGGCGGAGGGGGGGGACCAACAGGATTAACGGACTCTGGCATATCAGTAAAATCTCAGAGATTGCTATAAATACCTAGAGTAGGAAGAAGGTGAGTTGTTAGCAGTGTAAAACTTGTTTGTGTCACTTTGTTATAACATTAGCAGTATCTTAATATAGATTTCTTTTTTGGCTTCTAACGATACATTCGTTTCACTGGGGAGGGGATAGGGAAAATGTGCTACTGCTGTTTTTCTGACATGAACTGCTCTTCCCTTCCATGGCTCCTGGAGCCTCCTCAGGTGCTTAGTGGGCCCTGTCGTGGGGCTGGCCACTGAACCATGCTCCAGCTCCTGCTGTGTTTGGTAGGGGTGCCTCATTATGTGTGGACACTGATGTAGCTGTCACTGCCAAAGAGTAAATCATAGACCCCTGTAATATTTTAAAGCAGGACTTATTTCTTGCACAAAAAATGTATGGCTCAGGCTGCAGGCAGCAGGCCAGCTGGGACCACATCAAGCCTGCCAGTGCCCGTGATCCAAATAATCTGTTATGTTGCATGCCATCAAGTCGCTCCTACAAAATTAATTATATAATATCAGCAATATCTGAGCATTTTGGCTTAGAAATTACAAATAAATTTGCTTTTTTTCCAATTTTTTGTTATGTGGTCAAGAAAATAATACTACTTGAAAAATAAATGTAATAAATCTTTAAGGTGATTTTGGTACCTTAACAGCAGTTCTGTCCTGAGGTCATACATTTTTCATCGTTAGTGTCTATGCAGATGATTCAAATGTACAAGAACAATTTGTAAACTTAGTATATTTGTATTTTTTCAGTTATTCCTTTGAAAAGTGGGCTCTTATCACTTGGGGGAGCAGTGCTGTTAACATCAGAGTTTTCACTAAAAGCTAAACTTATTTTCTGAGGATGTGGTTTTACACATGCCACCTCCCAAAAGACTTTTCTGATCTCAGTTAGCAGAACCTACTGTTTCCTCCCCATACTCAAGATCTATATATCAAATATAGAAACAAACATGTGTGGTTTTACGTCTCATGTCAAAGATGATGCCTTCAGAAAGCATAGCTGTTTCCATGATGATGCCAGGGCAGGGTACAATATTAGCTGACAGGCATGGGAATCTTATATTTTACTGGGTATGTCCTGATGCAGTAAATGTATGTAAATTACTAGCCTAAGTTGTGCCCTGCAAGCAGGCAGGTTACAGCCTGCTCCAGCTGCCCTGTAGCTCCTGTTCCTCAGTGGTGCTGAGTTCTGTGTTCCCACCTCTGCATGTGGAGACCCTCCAGTAGCATGGGGCTGTTCAGGGACTGGTGACCCATGAGACAAGCTGCCTCATGATAATAATCTGTAGTGGAACATTTTCCCATCGGAGAACAAAGATTTATTTGAAAATGTCCTTTCTAATGGAGATAATTTGCTTGAAGAAGCAAGAAAAATCAAGAAACAGCAAATTCCCAGGGGGCTCCTTGCGAGCCTGGGGTTCCAGTTTCCACCTTTTTGGAGATGTGTGTATTGGGTTGATCTCACAAGTGGACAGTTTCAGATCCTGCTTGTCTTACTGATAAGCCTCTTAAGGCTGAAGGATGCAAGTTTCTTGTTGCCTTGCCTCTGTTAAAAGCTCAAATAGCCTGATGGGAGCTCAAAAGCTGTGAGGCTTTGAAGTTGCTGTGCAAGCCAGGGCTTATCATCTCCAAGTTTTTCAGAGTAAGTGGTCTGTTATTATTCCATCCACCACTGGTTATCAAGCCTGTTTATCTATGAATGGCTGTGATTAATTAAATTATTGTAACTGGTGAATAATTAAATTATTGTAACTGTAGTTTCATGATGCCAGAGAAGCAAAACCTGCCTTTGTAATAGTGTTTTAGGTTGCTTCTGGCTGCAGACTGTGAAGGTGCTAGTTGTATTTGAGAATTTGGCAAATGCCGGCTAAAGGAAGACTGAATCTAGGCTGTGTTATCCAGCCTTTCATATCTGTGAATTCCAAAACTATCTGAAAGGAGGTATAGCAAAACAAACCCTTAAGTGGTATTCTCCAGCTGGAATCCTGTTACACAACATCAGATAGAAATATTGTTTTTGGTGAACTCCTCAAATTGATTTTTTTTTTTTTAAATATTCCACTGCACTTGGCAAAACAAGGGAAAAAATGGAGTAGAAAATGTCTTTGGAATAAATAAAAGGTAGCTGCCATTAGCATTTAGATTTGTATATGATAAAAACTATTTGTGTTCAGGTTTGGTTTTGGTGATGATGCAGCTTTGAGTCATTCTTAAATGAGAGACATGGGTCTGAATCACAGCTAAACAAGTCACTACTGTTTTTTTTTTTCCTTTGAGGATCTTCAGCCTGGCTTTGTTCAGTGAAACTGAATATGCCACATTAGAGCACAAGCAGATGATTACCAACAATGTTTATTGATGCTACCACTAAGAGAAAATGGCAGACTGATATAAAATAAAGAGACTTAGCAGATGGGATACTGGCATTTGAATTGGTTAAAATAGATTACTGATTTTTACCCCCAACCTGCCCTTTTATGAACACTGTGGTATTGTCCCTTGTGGAAGAACTGTAAATCTTATTCATCCTTCTAAATTTATTTCTCATGGCAGACCCAGACTATTTATTATTACATATGCAAAGAATATTTTATTACCAGGGAAATCTAAAGCAGTGGCTCCTTGTTAGAGCTCCTGTCAACAGTGACTGTAGACATAAGTTGCTAGCATAGAAAGTCAGATTAAAAGAAACCTTTCCTGTTTCTAGGCATCCCCTAAATATAAAACCAGCAAAAGCAGATCTGCAAATGTAATCAGACACACGCCTCTAATTGAAATCAATGGGAATTAGAAGAAATATCTATTTGATATTGATTGCCTTTCATTAAACCCTTGTGACTGCACAGTGCTGAGAACCACATAAGCCTGAAGAGGGACCCAGAAAGTCCAGCTGAAGGGTACCGAGCTGTGATATGTGCTTTGACCCTTCTAAAGCCAAAATGCAGATGTAGAATAGGCCTAGGATAGGTGTAAGAACTTAGTGGAGTTTAGGCTATATGTATCTGGCTCTAGGTGCCTAAATAAGACCATAAGGTCTTCATCATGGTAACTCTCATGGACTCCACGCTAGTGTGAGGAGGCATGCAATGGTTTCTTAGCTCTTTGGTTTTAACATCTACTATTTTGTACTATAAGTATTCAGCAAGCTCTGCATGGGCTATCTTTGTTATTGGCAACCCTTTATTGTGGGTCAAGGCATGTTCTCTACATGTAGGTCACCAAACCAGTCCTGACTCACTGGTATTTGCTCTGGTGGCTTTTTGCACTGGATACAGTTCTTGATGTAGCTGAATTAATGGTGACCCTTAGTATCCAGGATGATTCATCACAATTGCCAATACATATTTATAGCAGCAAAAATTCATTCAGTGCTAGTCAAGGAAATCATGTGTGAATTTAAGTCCAGTTGGCAAGGTAGTACAGTATCTGAAATGTTGGCTGTGCAGCAGCTGTCATTCTATGCCAATCTATTCTATCATACAGTAAGCAGGTGGCTCACACATATTGTTTTTACTACATATCATTTTAATTTTGCAATGTCTCACTGAAATAGGAAATGTGTGCTACGGATTTCAATAAGATTTTCTTTATTGAAGCCAGGAGAGCATGTTAATAGCATGCAGCAATTTACAGTATAGTTGGAGTAATACAGCAGCTGCTGAACCTGTTTATTCCCTATGGCTATAGTTGTGTATCAGTCTTAAGTGAAGCTAATTAACTTCTATTCATTAGGGATTTTACATAAATTCAAGCAGAAAAGAGAACACAAGCCTCAAACAGTTTGTGTTCCTTCAGCACCCTTTTGCGATGCCATACTGCAGCAACCCGCCTCCTCTGGTAGACACGCATTGTCCTCAGGCCAGCCGAGGGGGACTCTCTGGGCTCGTCTGTATTTCTGAGATTTGGTAATTTTTTGATGGCTTGATCTGCTGAAGGAATTGTCTTTATTGCAATGTGGCATGTTAGTTGTTGTGTGGGAAAATGATATCTTGATGCATTATAAATAACAGTTTTCACAATACAGTCCCTTGATGTTCCACCTTTCATCAGAACTAGCATTTGAGTAGGTCAGGTGAGGCTGGCAGGACAGTGAGAGACACTGTCCAACTCTGAACAGCCTTAGCATCCCCATACAAATGTGGTCTCTGTTTCTGGTATTGGATGACCTTCTTGGCTCGCTTGATTCTCAGTATATTTCTCAGCTTTGTCTTATTCTGGTTGGGCAAACATTTTCTTTCACAATAAGCAGTATCTCCTACTCAGGTTTTGTTTCTGTTTGTATTTTTTAATTTTCTGACATTTCTTGGCCTGAGAGGAAATCTTGCTTGGTCTGATTGTAACTCCTATTCATATTATGGGAAGTTCTCGTAAGACATTTCTCTTTGTGTGAATTACTGTTGATAGAACTGGGAACGTTTTCTTTTTTTTCTCTCTCTGAGAGTTGTTTGTTTGCCTTTCACTTACAAAGGCGTTGATAGCAGAACCCTTACCTTGGCAAAGTGTTTCAAAATTCTGTTATCTGAGGGGAAGTTCAGGTTGAAACAAAAAAAACCCACCCAAAAATATAAAAAATAATGGGAATTGTAAAGCAGAAAGAGGGATAATAATGAATATCGTATATGGGACTGCTTCTCACCCTTTAGGCTGTAATGCCTCTGAATTCAAGATCTGCATTTTGGTGAAGAGAAGTTTTTCCCCAGGTGAGCCAAAAGACTATGATAGCCCACCTGACTTCCTAAGGGCTCGTTTCATTGTCCCCTTCTCTTTGTGCTCACTTTGTCCTCTCACTTGCACGTCATTACTGGAAGTTTCTTCTTGCTCCCTCTGACTTTGTCTTGTCTTCTGTGTCCTGTAGAATTCTTTCACTGTCCCTCTCTGCTGTTGATTTCTTCTTATGGCCATGACAGTTCATCAGCTCATGTACCATTTCAACTGAAAGTCCAGTCGCTCTGAAAACCCCACTGTGACTCTCACGCTGCTCCAAAATAGAACGATTGAGGCTGATGATGAGATTAAGTGAAGCATCAACATCATCCTCTCCTAAACCGCAGCTATTTTCCACGAATCAATACAGTATCGTTCCGCTGCATATCACGATTCCGGCTGCTCTGGCGCAGCAGTTCCCTGCAGTTGTGCCATTTGAACGCTGAGTGGCACTAAAGCCCATGTCACTGGCAGCGCGAGGCTTTCCGAAACAGGGTCCTTAACTCGGGACGAAGCAATTAACTAGCTAATTAATGAGAGGGCTTTTGTTTGGCTGGGAAGGGAGGTTTTGTAGATGAGAACCTGTAACAGACACTACATATCGTGGACATGTTGGCTCTCCAATTATTTTTGATGAGGAGTTTATCTTAAGTTTTGCTAGGGATCATTCTGAAACCATTGAAGAATTCTTCTGACCATGATATTGACTTTTTTTAACTAATTGACTTTACTATTTAGCTTCAGGCACATTCAATGTATTAAAACAAAACCATTAGTCTGAAAATCCTACATAAATGTGAAGTTAAAAGAAATTTCTCAGTTTGTTTAGCTCAGAGAAGGTGTAGAGAAACCCCCAGCACTGTGCTATTGAACAACCTTGATGTTGTTTCTAAAAATTTTTGTGGGTAGTAATTCATATTTTGCAATACCCCATTGTTCTGGTGAAATTTTGTACAATTTGAAGTCAGTCAAGACCCTGCTCCTACTTATTCAAAAGGTACAGTTTGATCAAAAGCTTTTAATTTTCCTTTGAAAAAAGAGTTCCTGCTTTTATTGTAGGAATGCTGTTTTTGTGAATTGTTAATAATATGGTGTTACATTCAGTTTTCTTAAGAGGTCAAGGTCATCTGTACTTTACTTGAGCAAAACGCCAGGGACTTGGCCTTAGACAGCTGCACTTAGTGTTTGACTGTTTTCACTGGATCTCAAGACTAGCACATTGCTGTCATTCAGTGTGCTGAGGACAAGACTGCACTCTTGGCTCTGACCTGAAATGCAGGAGGTATAGCTGTAGTATGTGCTTAAAAGCGAAACATTCCAATGACAGAACATTGAATATGTATATACAAGTGGCATGCCCTATTTATTTAGTCACTAATCAGGCTTGTGTTACTAATCAGAGTAGTACCCAATTTCTCTTCAGAGCTAGCAGATGATTGTTAGGTTCAGAAGAATTTTAAGAGGATGGCTGTGGGAGTTCAGTGGCAAGCATTACTTTTTACCACCTTTCATCTGCACACTGTGGCACTGCCTTGTTTCTTCACACCACTTTGAGGAAGGTAAGACCTTCCAGTTAAATGAAACTGAGCCAGCTAGACAAGGTCTGGCTTCACCTGGAAAAGTTGACAGTTTCTATAATGACTTACCTAAACTTAGAGGGGGGAAAAAACCTTAACTTCATGTCCAAGCACAGCTTAAGGCAGAATTGTAATTATAAAAGACTGTTGTGTCCTGAGCATAGGACAGAGCTTATTAGAGAAGGGTAAATCAACTTGCATCTACCACTAGGGTCTTTCAACTCTGTGGTTTGTGTTAACTTTCTCACTGGCTTTGTATTTGAGACATGGGAAGGTAAGACTTTAGAATTTTAATGGCTAATGCTTGTTTCCCATATCTGAACCATGTTCAGCTGTATGGAAAGGGTCTTCCTCAAGCTGATCACCTCCCTTGCAGTGTCTGGCCAGTAGCTAGCAAGTATCATAAACACAATCAGCAACCAATATATTTTCTGTTGAAAACGTCCCATAATACTGCCATGCAGTTAATAATGTGGTCCCTTACACTCATGTACGACAAAGATTGTATGTTTTTGTTGCATTTTTCTGGGATGAAAAAGAGAAATATCAATCTAAAAAAGTAAGTATAAAAATGATCTTTTAAAATATAAAAATAATAATGGTCCCTGTTAAACAGGGAGTCTGAGTTTTAGGGGGATGCCAGACAGGGTTCCTGTTGTAATGTTACTCTCTAGATCAAGTTTCAGGATCCATTTTATATGATGGGAAAACTTGTTCATATGTTCATCTGTTACCGAGTTACTATTCAAAATGGAAGTATTTTTGATATTTGCTTCTTCCGCAGTGGCAGATGAGAGTAACTGCAAAGGCCCTTATGTCAAGTGTTCTGATGAACTCATCAGGCCTCCATCTGTGGTTACACGACTCGCATATTTTTGTAGCTCTGTGTGTCATGCTTCAGATAGTGCACCAGTGTGTGGATTGTCAGACAAATGTGGAATTGCCTTTTCATGACTCTCAGGCTCTGTGCTCCGTGGATTGTGACCTTGCACAGGTACCAAAAGCTGTGCAAAATATGTTTTGCAAATTTGGACAAGCTGTACTTGTAATCAGAATTGCTTTAAATGACCATAGATGGAGGCAGTGCCCCTTGAGTGTCAGAGGTTCTTCATGCTTTTTCTACAGACGGAATTTGGATACAGAATTCTTTCTTTCCTGACAGCAAATTCTGAAAATTCATTCATACTTGGAGAATCTTCTTTGTCTTCCTTCTGTTTAATATCCCCAAACCGGTATTTACTGCTCCACAGTGTGAATGGTTTTCTCATATTTAAGCCAACCTGGTGACACACTGTCATTCCTGAACAGTTCTGCCTGGAAAACGGGTAATTTATTGCAGACATTTCATAAGGAAGAGAAAAATGTCTTCCATTAAATTGTTTTTTACTACCTCTAGGCATTAACTTATATTATTTTCTGATTGATGATAGTCTTGTGATTTAGACAAACAGCAGCAATCAGCTAAGGTGAAAATGTACTCCTCTCACCTGAGGGTTTGCTCCTGAGCTAAAAAGAAATGGCTCAAGGGTATCTTGGGCTAGATTTCCCTTTGAGAGACAGGCTTTTTCCATTTTTGTTATTAGCAAATATCTTTACATTTTGTTACAAAAATTTAGAATGAAATACAATATTAATAATCACGTATCAGCACATCCTTATACTTTTTCTTGTCATGGGGAAATGGCAAAGTTTCCGTGCTGAATTTGTTAAACCCCCTCTCAGTAATTTTTGAAATCTTTGAAGATGACCTACAGAATCGTATGGAAATGCATTTTGTTTGGTCTCAAAACACAAAGCATCCTGAAAGATCCTACACGGAGGTGCTCTTCGGTTATGCTCAGTATACCTTACACCTACTAGGCTTTCATAGTCATTATTAGGCAAATGGAAGTTAGACTATGAAAACTAGACTTGCGATACTACCAATTCCTCCAGGGGAGGACAGCTATTGAATAAACTTGCAATACACTTGGTGCTACCACAGTTCCATTGCCAGTGTTAGCTTAGTAATTTAGGCATGGCTCAGATATGAGCATCCATACTGCAACAACAGAAATATAGTTATGTTATCTGAAATAACACCAAGAAATATAATACAAAATAAATGATCTCCTATGCTAGCAGCATTGACATGCAAAAAGGTGCTCTTTTTCCTAAACAAGTTAATCTACTGACAACCCTGAATACAATTCAAGCAACTTAGCATACTCCAGTCATGTAGTTGTAGCTTGGCCTGAGGACATGAGAGAAACCAAAGTGTGTATGGAGAGGAAACACCTCTCTTAGTGTGGTGGTAAAAAATGGATATACTCCTGAACTTGTAATCTTTTCACTAGATCTAGCAAGAAGTAGCAAAACGTAGGTTTTACAAAAGTGGTACAGGTATGATGCCAGATATTTGAGGTGTGAATTTCTTGTAACTGAGAACCTGTAGCATTATCCTGATGACTTTCTTGGGGTAGGGCAGTGATTTGTTCTCATGAGAAGGCTCTGGCCTCTACACACCTTTCAGTCTCTCTGTTTTGAGTGTTTCATGGAGTACTTGAGGTAAGTCCTATGCTCTTGGTGTGCCCTATGTCTTGGCTGCAGCACACTACAGCTTCCCCATATCATAGTTTTCTCTTTGTGGGAAACGGGGAGAAATGGTACAATAATCTTGCTTTGATATGGGCATGTCAGGGTGGGAATCATGGGAGATGAGCAGCAGTTTTCTGTCCTTTAGACAGCTTAAGCATTTGTGTCCCATAGTCCAAGTTATTTGAGATGTTGAGCACAGTTTATGATAGAATTTTGGTCAAGGTTTTAATCAGTGCCTCACTGTTTTCAAGACTCGCAACCTGACGCCAACATCAAATCATGCAGCAGTACCCCAAGGTACCTTTCCAGCAGTGCAGTTCAGCCAGTGAGATATTCATGTTTGATGCTTCAGGTGATCCTGATAACCTCATACTTTCACTCTAACACACATGGGTGCAGTTAGAGTATTAGTGGGATTCTGGAAGCTTAGGCAGCTTCTGGTCTTGCCAGCAGGTGGTAACATATTTACCTGTGCCAACACATTGGCTTATTTTTTAGGAACAGGCAACAATTCCTCAGACTAGAGCATTAGTACAGGCATTGCTGGGCATAATGCTGTGGCTAGGGAGTGGATTTACACCTGTGTCCTTATGCTTACAAATCTACAAATACTGCAGTATTTGCAGAAATGGCAAAGAGATTACATGTACTAAATTGCTTATCTGTCTTTTTTAAATCTCTTAATGGGCTTAAAGACCCTATAAATAGATGAGGTACAGAAACCCCACACTCATTGTCTTAGAGGTCCACAAGCATGTAGATAAGATTTTTTGAGAACTCTTATCAGAGTTTTCTACTGCTCTGGTAAGACTTTGCACAAATAATTTTATCTATGTGTTTAATAAATTACAAAAATAATCCCTGTAATATTGTCATATTAATACTTGTCAGTTTTTTCTTTATACCTGGAAGTCTAATCTTTTGTTTTTCTCATCCTGAGGAGGAAAGTACAATTGTATTTGAGCTCAATTATTGCTTCTTTTCCCAAGCAAAAGTGTTAAGCTCAGTTCTGTGGTTGGTGGATTTAACTTTAGTCGAAACTGGATAAAAAGTGGAGCTCAGACTTTATGCTGATATTTACTTTGTAAATGATCTCTCTTTTTTTCAGGTGTAATGCAAGACTCTTTGGGGGTTTACTATGGCAGAGTTAGATGTGTCAAATGTCTATTGGTATCTAAGCAACTTGTGTGAAAACCTTTTGAAGTGACTTGGAGAGGAACAGGTACTCCTAGATCATGATTCACCTTAAATGTTTACCCTAGGGTAAGATGAACTATAGCTGAGAAATGCCTTTTTCTCTCTATAAACTATAAAATGAGTCTAGCTCACTCCTAGAATTTTAGGCTGTCAGTGCTGTAATATATATACGCAATTTGAACAGACCCCAGTTTGTTGATCTTCCTCTGTGTATTGGGAGCAAAACACCAGAGCTGTGTTATTCAGATGTGACTTTGTGAGTGCCAAGCAGAGGGGGATAATCACATACCTGTACCTGCTTGCTGTAATATAGCTAATTTGGCCCACAGAGCTGATTCATTCCAGATGCATGACTACATCTACTGTTAAACTTCATGAGGTTACTGTCAGCCTATGCCTTCGATTTGCTGAATTCTTCATAAATGGCTGCCTGGTCCTCCAGTGTATCAGCCACTTGCCCCAGCTGGGCGCCTTGCCATGGGCTTCAGGAGGGTTCTTTCTGTCCCATTGTGTGGGTCATTGATGGGATCATTAGAAAGGATCAGCCCCAAAACTGACTGACTGGAAATAGGCACCACTTGTAGCTGGCTGCAGTTAGATTTTGAACCACCAATCAGTAGCCTTTGGGCCAAAATGTCCAGCTTTGTGGTTCACCCATCCAGGTAGTATCACCTGTTTCCCTGCAAGGATGGGAGGGGGAGGGACTGCATTGAAAGACTTGTTAATGTTAAGGTGGATGACAGTGTTTGCCCTCCTCTTGCCCACAGATACAGCCATTTAATTATGGAATGCTTCTGAGCTTTAGGACAAATGCTTTGAGATATGGTTGCAGCTTACAGAATATGTCACGAACAGTTGTGTATTGGGACCCCCAGTATACTTTTATGTTATTGTCACTATTATCAAACATAATGAAATAGGGCTCTACCACATACTATGTAGTCTTCCTAAGGGAAATTTCATGCTGTGAAATTCGTATAAAACCATGGAATTGTTATCATTGACTGTTGTTGTCAAGACGGCCAAAAATCACACACACAAGTATTTTCGGTGACTTCACAAGAAGGAAAAATAGGCAGGTGCTTTATTACTACAAGCCCCTACTTATATACCTTTTCTAACACGTGTCTTTTAGCCATTGGTTAATATTAGTTAGCAACGGTACATTATTGGATAACCCTTTACCACATTACATAAGTCCATTGTTTTACCAAGTCCTTCCTTTGTTTCTAGTTGCTCTCCTTATCTGACTCACTCCTCCAGACTCCTTTTACTTTCCCATTCAGATGCCTTCTACTTTCCCACTCGGATATCTTCTGTTTTCACACTCGTATGCCTTCGGTACCTCATTTTTTTTTCAAGGATACACTTTAACATCTTCGAGTCTGAGTTCTAACTTCATACCTTCAGTCAGGGAATCCATGGGCCTACTGTAGCCCAGCCCCAACAATTGACTTCATTGAGGCCAGTAACTCCATAAAGATTTCATTTTCTGTGTCCTAATTACCTGCCTATTGGGGAACATGGATGAAGTTGCTCTCTTTGCAGAATTAAAAGCTCAAGTGAAAAGTGTTTATCTTCAATGAGAACAGTTACTACCTTGTAGTAACCATTGCACTGTGTTTGAAAGAAGCAATTGCAATTCAGTGGAAATTGTTTCCAAATCCCTATTTTTTGTTTTTAGTTGGCTACTTCAGTAAGGAATGCACTTGATCTCAAAAGCCTATTTGGCCGTACTGGAGCTGTGCCAGTTTATACCCTCTGGTCTTGTGAAATTGCAAGCCACTCAGGATTCTGGATTTCAGGTAAGAGAATTATTTCTGGAAACATAACATGTGGAAAAATAAGATGGACGTGCACGTGTTTCAGTACTAGGTTAATATTAACACAGCACACAGCAAATGTTCGTCCTGTGAGAGCAGCAAGAAGAACAAAGGTGGTATTTTTAAACATTCCTGGAAGGAATGCATGATTAGAATATATGGTAAGAGTTAGTGTTTGTTCATTTGTGTTTGGTATCTCTGAGTGTGCTCCCAGATAGCAGATGCAATTTTTTTCTCCCTAAAAGATGTTACTAGAGTCAGGTTACTACCAGAGGTGGGCAGAGTAGAGAGGGAGCTAGGCTGCCAGCATCCAAAAATTACCTGCAGCAATGGTCTGATTACTGAGGAGCTTCAGTGTTACATAGAACCTAGAGTGGGATTCTTATTGGAATATTTATAACACTAGTAGCTTTGTTAAAAAAAATTAATTAGGAAATTACTTTGTATGTAGATATTTTTTGTTTGTGTGTTGGTTTGTTTGGGTTTTTTTCCCACAAAAGCTTCATGCCAGCAGCCCGTTGATTAAACATGAGTTTAGTTGGTTCGTAAACATTGCAAAGAAAGAGAAAATAATTCAAACTTTACTTGTTTTCTGCATCAAAGCACATCTCATACAGCATTTTTAAAAATGTACCAGGAAAAACATACTCAGTGCAAACTTAAAAAGATAAAAGTTTTGAGGTGAGATCTTACTGCACAGAAGCTGACAGCAGACTTTTCAAGGGCTCCATAGAATTAAGACTTCATCTTTTGTTTGGTATTGTTACACTTGGCTGGGTTTGCATCAACATAAGTCCATTTTACAGACATATCTTCTTTCATTGTTTTATTATTCCTGATGTTTGGAAATTAACTTGTGGTTTTACTTGAAATACAAACACCTGCAAAGGTTGCAAATAAACCATCTATTAAAGGCACATTTTTCTGATAAATATGCACTAATCCTAGTCTTCTCATTTTCTGATTCTGAATATTGTGTGAAATTGTTCACTCTGCTACTAAAATTGGCTGGCAACCTTCTGAGTGCATTTTGGTTTTTGAATTATGAAGGTGGAGGGTGCATCAGAGAGACATAAAAGACTTAATTAGGTAGACTTCAAACATTTCTACTATCGCGACACTTTAAAATGTGTAGGCATTTCTTCAGTTTTATACTAAGAAAGCTTAGCTCTGAATATGTGATGAATTTTTGAGAATTGGATCTCAACTGCAAGCATTAATTAGAGTACCTTTTTTTGCTGAAGCTGTGTGGAAATCTGGAGTTTACTCTTGTGGACAGAAGTTATTAACTGTGCCATTGGTGTGAATCTCATTGATAATTGCATATTAATCTGATGTTGGAGCAAATAGTGGAGACCCTGGCCCGGGACCATGCTAAGTCAAAGGGAGGGAGCAACTAAACCTCAGTGTATGTGCTAGGAACGGTAAGAAAAATCCATATTTGAGGCTCCCTGAAGGGTAATGACTATGACACCACATTAACTAAATACTGTTCTGGTATTCGAGATAATGCAATTTTAACTTTCTAGTCAGGTGAGACAAAGCTAAAGATCTATGTAATTTCCCTGTTCAAATCTAACAGCTCAGGCATGACACCATGCAAACTCTACGCTGCTTTAAGGACCCAAATGGCTTGAGTGCAGATCAGTCTAGTTCTCACAGCTTAGTGCTTCTGTTTCTGGGACTAAAATACATAGCCCTGGTGTCTTAGATGTATGCACAAAATATTACTGTTCGTAAATTGTACGCATCTTGAGGAATAGTTCTTTTTATAGTTACATGAATACCTACAGAAAAGCTCAAGTTTTGTGCCTTTTGCTTGATCACAGTAAGGCCACATGATCAGTTTGGTCTGCTATAGAGGCTGACAGACCCCCTGCTGAAGTGCTTATAGTCTAAGGCAAGTGACAGACAGATGATGCAATTAGGATTTAAAAGGTAAAAGTAGGTACATGCACTTCACAATATTGACTTCAGTATGTATTTGCAAATTTGAAGTATTGCAAACAAATAAAATCACAGCCAGCTTTATCCATCTTTTCCCTCTCTCTATCATCTGACCCTGTAGATGCCCCTGCTAGGAACTCTTGTTGTGCTGCAATGCTTAAGGGAATGAACATGTTTCATGATGTAGAAAGCGGGATGATCCAGAGGTCAAAGGCATACAGTCTGGCTTCTGAGTGCTACATTGTTAAGCCAAGATTTAGACTATTGTGGCACTCCTGTGCAAATTGGAATAGGTCAGAAGAGCCTTGACGGTGGTGCAAAGTCTTCCTTTGCAGTAAGGAATTAAAAGCACTATAAAGGAAGAGAAGTATTAATACAGAACCTACCTGTATGAAGAAAATAGAGGTCATCTTGGCCTAGAAATAAGAGATGTAGCAAGATCCAAGAACCTGAAGTTCAGTTGTTCCAGTTCAATGTTGCCTTACATCTGCAAGATAAGCATTTAGTTATGCTGCTGGGATTATATGTTATTGGAATGCATATTTAGTTTGCTGTTGGAATAACTGAGCAAACAGCATATTAATCCTCCCTTGTAGGTTTTGAATTAAGGTAGCTTAATCTTTCTCAGTGATTATTTAGGTCAGTGACTAATCAGGGCCTGATTCAACGTATTTTATTTAGAAAGTCGGATTAAATGGACATGTTTGAGGAATTTCTTTCACCTAAAAAAATAAGCCTAGAAAGGGTAGCTATCTTAGTAATTAGCAAGCTAATGTATTGATTTATTTTATGTATTGTATTATTTTATTAGGTAGAGTCTTTAACAACTCTTAATCATTTAGATTTTAAAATAGCATTCTCTAATATTAACTTGGCAAGTAGCAAAATTCAAAGGTCCATCTTAGAATCAGAATACCATCAAATTCACAGCCTTTGGTAGGTGATGCCTTGTGGGGGAAGTTAAGGAAGTAACCAAATATTTGGTGCTCTTTAGCAACACAGATTGTTACAGGAGTTGCAGGACTGGGCTTGTGGGCTCAGGCGTATTTCATTGGCATTACTTTCTTTGGCTGAAGAATGTGAGAGGTTATATTAACGAGACAATATTATTAGAATACTTTTTTCCATTTTTGATGCCAGTATTAAAAAAGAGATTATGTCGCAATCACACCTTATATCCCAATCAGTCCTAAACCTTTTTGGATCATATTTCAAATGAATTAACTTAGAGTCAAATAATTTCAGAGTATATTAGCATAAGAAAGAGCCATTACTGCTTTCAAATGAAATGAGAAACATAACCGAGTACCACCTGTCACAAAGGCAGTACAGTGATCCAGATGGTTATTTATTTTCAGATAGGGAGGAAGAATGGAGAGAGGAAAAACTGCTGCCAGAATTTATGTTGGTCCCGCCCCCCCTGCTTTGTTACCTTCTTGTCAGAACAGTTTTTCTAATGCCAGGAAAAAAGAAAATCCTTGGACTAGGTTGTATCGATGGGATGTTTCTTTTGATATTGCGGTAGTTCACTTTTATTAACATAAGATGCAGTTAGAGAGGGTCACCCATTACTATTTCATTCTTGTATCATTAATAAGAGAAAAATAGAATGAAAAGGATTTTGGCTGCTTGGTAGTGATTTCTTTTCCCTCTGAAGCTTAGAAATTAATTTGTAATTTTACTTGAAATCGGAATACCTGTAACAAGCTGAAAATAACCTCCAGTTTTCAAAAAACTTTATTTCCCTTCATTAAAAAAATATTTTCTATGACAAACATGCACAATATGAGCATTCGAACCAATGTGTATTGCGCATGTATTTTATTTACCAGTGTATTTGAGGCTAGACCTTAGGCAAGAATCAAGAGAGGGAAAACTGATCTCACCCTAGTCCTTTCTGATCTTGAAAACTGTGTGAAATTGTTCACTGTGGTGCTAAAATCTGCTGGCAGCCTTGTTAGGTCTGACAGAGTGCAGGTTCTTTTTGGAATTAAGAACATGATAAGAGTATTGGACATGGATGTAAATGAGTGAAGCAGGTTTCAAGCATACTTCTGTTATGGGGACATTTTAAAGTAAGTGGTTCTCATGATCAGTTTTGTAAACTAACTACTATGTGGAAATCAAGAGTTCATTCTTGTTCAACAGCAATTCTCCCCCACCTCTCCCATCCTGGTGGAGTGACATATTTTATGGCTAAACTGGGAAAACAGCCAATGCATCCAGAGTGCCTTCCTAGAACACAAATACAGAAATTGTATTTGGAGAAATTTATTTTAAATTATAGCTTTATTTTGATGACAAAATGAAAACTGACAGAAAAGTATGACAGTAAAAATGTGAGTGGTATTTGGGTCAATAAGTGATCCTGGGCTTCTGTGACAGCTAATTTATATTTATATTAAAAATATACATATACAATTAACGTTGTTTATTATATCAGAATGTCTTCTTGGGACGTAGGTGGAGGAAGTACCTGTCACTCTTAATAATTAAGGAGTAGTTTTTAGGTAAGAAACTAGAACTTATATTACAAAGACATAATAAGGCAAGTATTGCAAGACCTCTCATGAGCTTTAATGCTGCAATTTTTAGGTCTTTGTTTTGGAGCTGTATCTTATCATATGTCTATTTTTGTATATACAGAGCTATGTCTGTGCTGTGTAAGTCAGTGGGAATTTTTTACATCCCTGACCATTTGTCAAACACAAATAGGTAGGTATACGCCACATGCCTCCAAAGTCTATGCTACATATCCCTCCAAACTGCTTTGAGAATGGGCTGAGCCTTCTGAATGTATTTCCCCTTATATATAAAACATACCTCTTAAGAATATATTTTAAGTAATGAAACCTCTGTTAAGTGGGGTTTAAAGCATTAGTCATCATTCAGCAAAGCACGTACATTACTGGCTTGCTGCAGGCCAAAGGGGTAAGAGGCAGTTTTAGGAACGAGAAGAATAAAAGTCAACTTCTGCTGTCTTTGTTTTCTTCTGAAAGATGACACCAGGCAGGGATCTGGTCAGTTTCTAACTTCAGTTCAGAACATTATTGAATGAGAAAAATATCTCCCCTTTTTCCCACTGAAGTTTGCTATAGGAGCTTTATTATTGTAAAACTAAATGTAGAAGCCCTTGCTATACAATGCACTAGAGATATATATAAAGACAAAATTAGAGTCTGACATAAATATGTCACAAAATTCCAATACAAATTTTATTTTTATTTAAATTTTAAATTTATATTCCAGTAGCATATCCTAGGTATTCTTAAAATCTTAAAACTTAAGTGTATCTCCACGTCATGATTTCAGAACACCTGCTCTTCTTGTGTTCAAGTTTCTTGAATTTTTGATGACTTGAGAACCTCCTCTTTTTTCCTTAGCCTTCATGTACAAAAGCTTGAAAATATCATCTGTACTAAAAGTTCCAAATTGATCCTAAAGCCTGCTCTGCCTCATGACTTGGTCCAGTGGAAGGTGTCCTTGCCCATTTCATGGGGGTTAGAACTAGGTGATCTTTAAGGTCCCTTCAAACCCAAAGCGTTCCATAATTCTATGATTTTAAAACTAATTCTTTTGGTATGGGAAGGGGCATTACTAGTGTAATAGAGTAATACTGAAAAAGAGAAAATTACTGGGCACGTCTGGGAGTATGGATCACATCAGATGCAACAGTGAAAGAAACCAACTTTAAATTTAAATTCAATTATAAGCAATTGGAGAATAAATATTACTTTCTCTTTTTTTTTTTTTCTCTTTGGTGTGATATACAGCTAGGAAGTTACTAAAACAAATTGGTAACTTAGTCATGTTTGATTGAAAATAGAACTTTCAGCTCAGTCTTTTATATTTTTCCACTTTTGTATTTGGAAAGCCTTTAGCTTTAGAGCTTTTGAATTCAACATTTTGGATCTTCATACTGTCACAGCTGTTGAAAAGAATGACTTGCACTTTGGCTATTAATTTGTGGCTTTGTAGCTATGGAGGTCTGTGATGGTTTTTTTTTGCGTGAGCAGAGCAGGACAATACAGAATAATTCGGGGAGTTTTGATATTTAACAGAGTTTTTCCGTATTTTGTCTATTATTCAATAATGGTGAACTCCTGACTGCAAAGCACTCTGGCAAAGAACCATTGCAGTCATACCACTGATCCTAAACTCTCTTTTGCTGGCCCATTCAACAACTCACTTGTAGTTCGTGTGAATGGTGCTTGTGGTCTTGATCCTGTTTCTCACTGTGAAACGTTGGGAAACCGTGTCATCCACGCAGTAAGCTGATGCACTTCCTCATAGCCTTTGTAAAATCTGATTTGTCCTTGGGCTTTGCTTTTAGAGTTGTATGTGTGAATGAGTGTGTTTTGGGGAATCTTCTGGGGAGTGAAAGATGTGCAAATGCCGTTGAGCTTGATATGTTGTAGTATATATTAAAAAATGCTCTTGGACAAGCTTGAGGTATTTAGGCAGAGAAGACTTAGGATGCTTATACTAGCATTTATTGAAATTGCTGCACACTGAAATTGTGCACACGCATTGAAATCCTGTACCCTGAAGGTTTTTGGTTTTACAAGTGGTGTATTCACTTTAAATCTTTTTTTTTTTCTTTAAAGAAGGAAAATCACTTTCAAACACATTCCTTTCCCAGCTTATAATGACTTTTATAGCTTAATTATAAGCTCCTACAAATGGGGTTTACTGCACAAATGCTGACACAGCATGTGACCTGAATGGCCTCCTATGTTAATTCCTGTAGGTCAGCAATCATGATATGAAAATATGCATCTGGCTTCTGCCCCAGAATCTGGACCACAGTGTTGTTTGTCTTTCTATACAGTGTTATATGTATGTATTCCTTGGTACTGAGATCAGATTCTCAGTTGTGACCCAGGGAAATGGTCTGCTCCTTCGTGAGAACCAGCTTGAATTCCCTTTCCTTTTCACTACCTCCTCAACTTTCTGCCCGATGTACAAATAAATCAACCTGGAAAATCTTTAGGAGACTTGAAGAATATGCTTCATGGCAGATGAAATTATATCAGATTTAGCAAAACTATTTGTTGATCTACTTTTAGATTGCAAAGCTATCAAAAATGTAGGGGATGGTCTGCTGCTTTGGCAAGGCAATCAATGGTAACAGGGAGACAGATTTACTTTTTAGCTCATTTTCCCTGGTCAGGTCTCTGCTCATTTTGATTCTTATGCCCACAGGTGTGGACAGGAATGTTGTTTTGGGAGATGTGCTGGGAAGTGATGAATATGAGAACTTCTGTAACTCAGCTGTCTTGGTGGGCACCGTTGCACCTGTCCTTAACCATACAAGTAGTATGGGGCTCAACTACCTTTATGCTTACTTGGATAGTCAGATTTGGGCTTTGGCAATTGATCAAGTAGCTTGTTGGGATTTTGGTATGGCTGAACGTTTCTGTTGAGTTCTAGAGCCAGATAGACTAGGACAAGTTAAAAGGTGTACCTGGCTTGGGTGATTAAATTGGTTGAAGGGGGTAACATTCCCATTAAATTATGTGTATCCAGAAGGATATGGTAATTGGGTATGTGTTCGCAACTTGCAGATAAAAGGGGATGGTGGAGTTACTTTAGTGGAGAATGGCCCAGACCACAGACACCCTCTTTTTTGAAGGTGCTGTCTGAGTCTAAGTGCCAAAGCCTGGCAGGCCCAGGCAGAGTTCACTGGTTTTCAGTGCTCTTCGGATGCCGACTAAATCTTGGTCCATGAGTGTACTGAAGCAACAGCCCTGGTGAGACTGTGGCCGAAGCCTGATGTGAAGTGGTAAACTCGGAAGCCGCGTCCTTATCAGGTTTGCTATTGCAAATCCCCGGCACTCGGGGATTCGGGGGTCCGGTCCCTCCGCTCCCTCGGGCACGGACAGGGAGCCCGCTCCCCTTTCGGCCGTGGGGACTGGCATCCCCGGCCCGAGCAAAGGCGCTGTGTGGAGGCACTCGCGGCTCCGGTGTGCCCGGTGCTCAGGCGCGGCCGCGCAGGGCCGAGGCCCGTCCGCCCGCCCTTCCCGGGCGGACAGCAACAGTGGGACCCAGCCACATCCCGCAGGTGGATCCGGCTCGTGCCTCCCCCCGCGCCGGGGCGCGGAGCCATGTGACTGGCGCGCTTCCTGCCTCCCCGCCACCTGAGCCGCGGAGGGAGCGCGGCGGCGCGCGGAGCCCAGCGCAGCCCAGGGGCTCCCGCAGCTCCCGGGAGCGCGCCCCGGCGGGCGGGCGGCGGGGAGGGCGCCGCCGCCGCGGCCCCGCCGTCGCATGGAGACCCAGGACCAAGGGGCGCAGATGGAGCCGCTGCTGCCCACGGTACGGCCGCCGCAGCGCGGCCACGGCTGCGGGAGGGGGGCGAGAGGAGCCCCACTGGCAGGCAGCCGGGGAGGGGTCGCGGTGGCCGCCTTCCTGCCCACCTCTGCTGGGGGTCGAAGCTGTTTTCTCGGGTGTGTGGGGAAACAGGTTGGCTCGTTCCGGTGTCGGGCGGCGAGGCGGCGGGGTTGCCTGGGCGCCACCGCGCTCGGGGATGAAGCGGGGTGTGTTGTTTGTGCGTGTGTATGTGTGTGTCCCTCCGGGGTGAGCACCCTGCCCTCCGGCTCCCCCCGCTTCAGGCATCTTCTTCCCCTCGGTACCCCTGTCTCCTCGTTCCCCCGTCTCTGACAGCGCCGTTCTCGGTGAGGCAGCGCTGGGAGGCGGGCACCTGCGGGCTGCACCGTGCGGTCCCGCTCCGGGATGGGACTGGCCCTGCAGCTCCCGGCCCTCCCTTGCCTGAAGACCGCAGAGGAATCTGGCGAGGTCTGGCACTTGCATCGCGGGGTCTGGCTCCCCCCGGATCCCGGGCTTCCCTTCGTGCCGTGGTGTCGCAGTTTCTTGTGCTCAGTGGTGGAGCTGGTAATCTGTGGGGTTATTGTCGTTTGGGGGGGTGCGGGGTGCACCCCTGCCTCTGAGCACAGTGTGATTACACTGCTACGGCTGGGCAGCGTTTCTCCAGAAAATAGGAAGGGTGTCAGTTGGTGGGGGACCTCTTTCCTGCCTGGCTTCCCCCAGGCACAGGGTTTGCAGGCATAGAGAAGGTGTGAGGTGGGTGTCGATCTTCATCTCGTACTGAGATTCTGTTTGTGAATGGTGGTTCCTGCCTTGCGCTGGAAATCACTCTGTCTGGAGTAGGGAGAAGACTTTCATGTGCATACACTGTGTCTGGCAGGCGTATGCATCCCTGTGAGCACACCGCATAGGTCTGCAGAGGCTTCCCTGCCTCCTGAAATGGATCTGTGTTAGCGCAACATTGACAAAGCTTGAAAGAGACAAGTCTCAGCCTCTGCAGGTTGATGAGCTGCACTCATGGCAAGCCTGTTTTCTGTAGGGTCTGTACCCATCATCTGTTGATATGTTCCATTTTGCAGTCAGGTGCAGGTTGCTATACAGTGTGAGGTTATCCCTGGCATAACCTTTCTCCTTGTGGCAGAGACAGTTTTTCCTGTTGCTCTCTCAATACCTTTTGTGAATCCTAATTCGTGTTACTTGCTGCTCTCACACTTTCTGGTGCTGGAGTACAAGGTCCTGTCTTTTTCACTGGCAGACCAGCTGCATGCTTCCTTTCCTTAGAGAGACAATTCAGGGTAAATCCAGTTTCCATTGTGAGTACTGATTTTTGTGGAAGGTTTAGTCCTCAGTGTTTCACACCAGTGAGGTAGCCTGCAGTCGGTAGCAGCCTCGCTCTTGCTCATATACCTTGCTAGCAGCCTACGTGCTGGTCTTGCTTTGCCAATATGCGTTGTCTCTGGTTGTGCAATGGCCGCTGCACAGGGAGTCAGAGGCGTTAGCTTTTAGAAGGTGCAACATACAGGATTGCCTTGTGCTGTCTGGTTTTGGAGTTTTGTTTCTCCAGGGCTGTGCACAGGAAAAAAGGCTGTTGCTGTGGTTGAGAGGACCAAAGAAGATAGGATTTCTTGTGTGCTGATGAGGGGAGAATTGTCAGTTCCCTTTGCAGCTCTGACTTGCGGCACCCTGCCCGATGCAGTATCTGTCTGCAGAGCTGCAGGTCCCCATCAGTGCTATCACTTAGGTTTGTGTCCTGGTTCCCACCTCCATTTACTTAAGCAGCTGTTGTGCTTGCTTCAAGTAGGAAAGGGAGACTTCTGTACTCCATATAATATCATGGCGTGCCCTCTTCCTCTATCCTCCCTTACTCTCACTGTTTCTGACAGGGCCTCTGCAGGTCAACAAGGCAACGTTGCTTTCATGCCACAGTGATGGTAGAAGGCGTAGCTCCCTCAATCTTAGAGATTTTGCAGTCCTAGTGGCATTTTCTTCTTGCGTCAAGTGATTAAGTGTGTGGATGTGCTCTGGCAGTCTCTGCCTGGCTGATGTCTAGAGCCCTGCATGTGGTAAAGGCAGAAGTGGCTTTTGCATGGTTGAGAGTCTTGTACCTGGAGTCACGGCAGTTTAAGGAGCAGGAATCAGAGCTAATGTTAGTGTTTTTAGCCCGGGAGGTAATGCTGTGACATAGTGGTACCTTTAAAGTGCTTCTGTTTTAGGGATCAATCCTCATCTTGACTTGAAACAAACAAATGGGAGTCTGAGCTATAAGATGAATACAGTTCTTTTCCCAAATGTTGTCCCAGTTTGGTGGACTCTGGGTCTGAAGAGAAATGCTCCTAGCTGAGCTCTTTTCCTTCAAGAGCTTAGTCTAATGGCAACAGTGTGTTTGTTTTTATTTTTATTTTTTTTTTGTGAAACTGTGACACATGATGCAGTTTAATTGTTATATATAGTAAAATGATAGCAAATGTAGTCCTTGATTAATTTTATCTTCTGATAGTGCTCAGAGATTGTGAAGCCTCAGTATAATTTGCCACCAAAATCCCGCAGCTTGTACAAAGTAGAATCTATTTTTACTGTAGTGTTAGTCATATGTTGTTATTGATTTATTATACAACCATTTAATTAAAACCCCCAATCCCTGGCAACTAGCAAAATGATAAAATACTGCGGTTTGGGGTGTGTGTGTGGGGGTGTGTGTGTGTGTGTGTGTGTGTGTTAAATGATTTCCTTACCAGTCTCCTTTCACAGAACTGTTTCCAAAAGGCGATTTACGCAGCCACAGCACCTCTGTTTAGCGGTTGGGATACTGTTTCTCATTTTTTTTGCAGTATGGCCAAATTTCTCTGAAAATTATTAAAACTCTGTTGCAAATTGTCTGTAAGTGCAATATTGTAGAAATAAATGTAAAAGGAAATTGTTCACCTGGAAACAATTTGTTCAAACTGCTTTTGACAATGCAAATATAGTCTTATTTTTATTGTTCAATACGTACACTAATATGGTAACAAATTGCAGGCTTGTATGCTTACTGTATCTAATGTTTTATTTATCAGTCATCAAGTATATTTTTTTCAGTATAATTATTCGGAGTGCTTTAAAATAGTTGTGAGTAATTGAAAGATTGCTGAGGAGTCATCACTTGTTTACAGAATGGGAGAAACAAGCTGCAGATCTTCTCCACAAAGACACTTTATTGATTTCTAATCAGGGGACCAGATACGGTTAGTTTGTCTTTATACATGTGTACCTTATTGCGTGTAAATTATTTTGCAAACGGTCACTTAAGGCAGTGTGTTCGCAGTGGAAGTTACTCTGTAGTGTATTTGTTTACGTCTGTTCTGGATCTCTCTTGTATGCAAGTCAAAATTTGCTTTCAAACCAGGGTTGTTGTCATACAGAGGCTGGATATTTCAGGTAAAAGGGGCATGTACAGACAAAGTGCATGTATTTTCTTAACTGTGTTTGTGCTGGGCATGTCGTTTTCCTGTGTTTTCTGAAGGTAACAGTAAAGCCCATGTATATAAAACCAAATTGGCTTTTCCTTTCTAAGTTTATATTCTCTCACCTTCAAGCTGTTTTCTTTTATTTATTTATTTATTTTAAATTCTGGTAGGTACAAGACCTTAAAGCATGACATTGCTGATGCATGCCCACAGATACATACATGTAATGTATATGCATACACTATGGTATGTTATGTATGCTATAGGTAAGACATTGTTTGTAATTGAGTACTCTTGTTGCTACTGCAAATGGCACGCAGTTACTACTACTTAGGCCTCTGTATGTGGGAGAACAGTATAGCAAGATCTTGGGTAGTAACTATTTTTAATGTGGCAGGTGAGTGTGGGAAGCTGCTCACACTAACGGGCCAAATTCTCTTGCTTTTGTTGATGCTGAGTGAGACCTCTGATGAGACTTGCAGATGAAATGTATTGCTCGTTGTGAGAATGGATGGCAGAGCCTGAGCCCACAGTTTGCATAGCAGTACTAATTCTCAGTTCATCGAAATTTAGGATTATAGCAGCACTTAAGGCGAGTTTATAGAGACTATAGGAATGTTGTGTTTCTTTTGGAAAAATGCAGAAGCAGTATTGCATTTTCAGGACAGGAGTGCTGAGATAATAGCACCGTTGATAATAAAACCCCAAAACCTAATTGTAAGTATAAATCTAGGATTGAATTGCTATTTTGGGCATTTCCCTTTTTCACTTCTTGATTCCAAGTTCTGAGTGAAAAGAAAAAAGAAATCTTTTTCCAGGAAAATGCTAGAATGAAACGAAGTAACAGTCAGGGGCACACATTTATTTAAGTACCTCCTCTCCCCCTTATATTTGCCAACGTCATGATTATAAAAGATTTCACTGGATCATATGGTGTACTGTGGTGTTACTGTTTAAGGATAATTGGCAGCCTGATACATATTTATGAAAAAACAGGAGAAAAGTATGAATCCTGTGTGGAAATCATGTTACTTTAATGTGTCTATGTCTGATTTGAGTTCTTTCCACAACTTCTACTTGTCAAATACACACTTTCAGTTTTCTCTGCTAATAACTGCATCTTTTCTTTCTATTTTTTTTCCTTTGGAAAAAATATGTAGAATCAATTCTAAAACAAAATACTTCCACTGACACCTTTAATGCTTCTTAAGTAATGTTTACAACCTCAGTGGATAAGAGGATTTAAGCAGGTGAGGGAAAACTTGATCTGCTTTAAATCTTCTTGAGCAATTAGTTTTGTATCTGATGTGAGAAGAGAAAGCCATAGGCATAGCAGTTTCATTTCATTTCTGTAATACACTGTAACATACATACTTGGGTCTGCATTGTAAAAATCCCAAACTTTTGAGTAATAATGCCATTAAGACTCCCTTTGCAATAATAATGCCATTTTTATGTTAATGGCGGAGTTATTTAATGGAGGACTGCGTGTGTTCAACACAATTTTCAGTGTTGGTGGACTTTAAAGGTTATTCTCATGAAATGAAAAATAAGCTTTGCATATTTAAACATAATCAATATAACCATGCTTGTACAAGGCTCTTGATTAGGATAGGCAAGGTGAAAGCTGGAATACATCATAAAGGCAGTTACTAAAAATAGAAGGAAGAGAGTCTTGGGCTGGGGGAAAGAAGTTGCAGGGTGGCATAAGAGTGAAGTTTTGAGTGTGGAGAGATTTGTGTAAACTTGGAGAAAGGAGGAGGTTGTATCTGACTATGGTATGAAACAGGAGAGGGAGCTGATTAAGTTTCACACGAAAAAAACTGATTTGGTTACAGCGTGGGGAAAGTAACGGAGGAGCAGAAGCAGGAAGGCCAGCTCATGCCCTTGTACAGCTGGGGCAAGGCAGGATCTTGAATCCTGATTCTTCCATATCTTTTCTGATTTCCCTGTCCACCTGCTGGAACCTTTTCACTTTGTTTAATTAGCTATTTACGAGACATTGCAAAGTTGATTATAAATAGGATTTGGAATTCTGTGGAGATGTGGAAGATACAACAGGATTTGTAAGTTCTTGATTTAAATGAAATGGAGCAGGAACTTGCTGCGAAGAAACAGGCATAGTAACATATTTAGAATATATCTGGATTATACATGTTGATAACTTCAGTTATATCCTCCTGAATCTTGAATTTACTATGAATGTTTACATTTACTGTGGACACATTCAAAGAGTATATTAGGAAGATAGACACCTGCTATTCATCTGATTTTGTGGTTGGTTGCAAGCAGGTTTTAAAAACATACAACAATATAAAATGTAACATTATTTATGGATGCTAATCTGCAAAATGCTAATCTTAGGTGTAGATTTTTAAGCCTTCATGAAGCATTGTTGACTTTTAAAGAGTATAGAAATCTGCATCAGTGGGGCTGCAAGAAGTTCCAGGAGAGGTTTCACTGAGAGCAATTACTTGGTAACTGTTGCGCCAAAAAATGCCAGAAGGTATTCCATGTTCATGTTGCACTTTGGAGAGAAATGGGGATGGTTTCGCACCTTTTTATAGAAACTTGTAATAAAGTAGTCAAAATGATATAAATTAAGAAAAACTGACCTGAAGCCACTGTTCTGAGGGATTGTTCCAGGTATCAGTCACTAACAATTGCACTAGACATTCCTAAGCACTGAAACTGTAAGGATGGATAAAACCCCCAAACCCTGCTGTTAGATTTGGGTAAAAGTAGAAAATAGATCCTTAAACTGTAACTAGTCTGTCAAACTATTTCATTAAATTCAACAACAAAATGCCATGTCATTTCTGGAGAGGGAGGTAATATGTACATATAAACTTCCTTTCCAGCATATGAATGCGTACATGGGTTTTATGTTAGAAGAAAGTAGCCATCAAAAAGAATGTGATTTCATGTTGGATGTATCCCAGTAAAATGCTGAAAACACTGTGGTGGTTGTGTGGAATTAAGGATGTTTATAGTGTTGTAAATATTGATAGGAAATAACAATTCTACAGTCAGGGAGGTTGTGTATCAGATTACAAGTTGGTACGGTCTAGTAGTTTTCATATTTTTTTTAATAGAATCAAAGAATAGAATCTGTAAGGGAATAAAAATCACTTCTCAAGTATTTTAATTTTGGTGTTCAGGAAAATTTTAGTGGTAAATTTAAATAGTTGGATTTATAATTGTAGAATACAAATTAGAAATAAAAAAGGGCTGCATTATATTGATGTGTTCAGTATTTGCAAGATACGGTAAAATTTTCAGTTTTGTTAGTGGACTGAAACATCAAGCTTCTGAATACTAAGATGGATCTGTTTCATTCTGTAAAGCTATATTTTTGTTGTAAGATGAAACAGAAAAAAATAATTCCAGGATAAGATCCTAAAGTCTCTCCTAGATCTGGTTGGAGCAAAGATGCAGTTGATAGATTTGTGCTTGAGCGTATTTCTAGAAAAAGAATTTTGCTTTCAACATAAACCCATCATCTGTCTCTATCTTTGACAGTTTCCCAAGAGCCAAACAGGAGCCCTATCAGTCAGGTTATTAAAATTCAGCTAAGAAAAATGTCGATCTGTTTCCTCCTAAATTAAGATATTGACCTTTTTTATTTTTTTGGAAACGTATACTGGAATATACAGAAAAGGATGAAAGTTTTCTATTTGGAATTAAGCAGCATGATGGCATCTAAAATCATCTTGAAGAATATGCCAAAATTCCAATGCAACTATCAATAAAGTCTTAACTGCAGATCTAGAAATACACATCTTTTTTCAAGGCCTGCATCAGTAGAATTGAAGATGTCATTCTTGTTTAATTATTTAATTTGCTTATCTCACAAGTCAAAGCCTATTGCAACAGCTGTAAACCAAATGTGAATCTTGAGCTTTTTGCTAAATCCATAAATATGTTTTGCTAAATCTATGAAGTTGATATTTTTCATTTGAACTGCAGCTGAGTGATGATAACGAGAAGATGAGAATTCAAGTGGCAAGTATTAGCCGCCCATTTGCTCTGGAGATTTTTCTTTACCTTGGGACTCAAGGTTGAGATTATAGGTACGCTGTTCCCAAGGACTGCAGAATAGCCTTGCAGCAGTGATTGAACCACTGTTATCCCTATTAACAAAAAACCTCTCACCTCTTCTGCCCAAGTGGGAAATGGATAAAGTTGGTATCATCTGCTAAGAATGCAGAACAGTGTTTTTGTGAGATTGCATTACAAGCATCTCAAGTGTATTGATACAAAATTAAAAAGATTGGAAGTTTATGATGTGATAATTCATAAAGGAGAGGATATATTCTCCTGGTATGCTCTATAACATGAAGAATGTAACAAAAATTATAATTTTATATTGACTGTGGAAGAAGGTAGGCATTCTTCTAGCTTTGATTTAATGAAAAAGTGGATAACCTGTATCCTTTTTCAGAAAAGTCAGCGTACTTTATGAATTTCTTTTAATCATTTTTTGACCTATTTAGGCAAGTACTAAAATAGAACCAGAGTGTCCCAGAACAGTACATTATTGCACTGACAGAAGGGATATTATGTGTATTGGTATTTAAAATGAATTTATAGAATAAAAGTAGTGTTCCCTTCTATCCTCTCACCCCCAAATCTATGCAGTCCTCAGGAACAACATAGTTTCCAGTTCTTCTGAGGCTCCTGCTGCCTTGTTTGAGATTCATATGAGTATCATCACTAATACAAATGTTTATGCAGTCTCTCCAAGCCTGCTGTCTTCTGAGACTTTAACATACTTTACTTTTTTTTCCAGAAAATTTCATAACTTCGATTGTAACTCATATTACTCATCTCCTTCAATTACTGTCATCCTTTCCCTTTACTTGAAGAGAACATAGAAATGCTCAAACATAAATCTTGACTGACGATACATTATCTTTTAGAAAGCTTCCAATTTATTCTGTTTTTCCTCTTAATGATTGTGTTGGAGTGAAATACTTAACTATGTCCACTTGTTTTTATTGCAACATTAGAATAGCTTTGAAATTAAATGTGGCAATGAACTGTAAAAGCACTCATAAAGCTGTATTTAATATTCATCCAAGAATCTTGTGAAAATTCTAATAATGGGTAAATTCTATATCTTTTTTTTTTTTTGAGAGAAGTATCTGAATGAATCCAGAATAGGTGAATATGCTCTCCAAATTAGTATTTTGAGTGCAGTATATAAGCCTTCATGCTTATTCTCACCAGTTCCATAGAAAGGATTTTTTTCTGTAGCCATGTAGCTGGCTTTCCTCACTAACATTACACGTGCCTCTTGCTTTTGGAATCTGCCCCTGCCAGTCCTTATCCTGTAGGGGAATGTAGTGAGAAAACCCCTTTTATGAAGTACCTACTGAAACCTTATGTTTCACAGGACTTTGTTCTAAAATGACATTGGAATAAAAGGTTAAAGATTTTTAAAGAAACTTTTAAAGAAAAAAAATTACATTTGGTTTTGGAGAGATTGAATTTTTTTTCAGTGATCTGTAGTTTGTGGAGTTTGATTGTGTTCGTGTCACTTCATCTTGCCTAAAAGTTTATGACTTTGTGTTGCTGTATCAGCATTGATGTACTTTGGCCAGCAAAACGTGAAATTTTTTTTCTATTTGCCCAACCATAATTAAAAGTAGGTGAGAGGTTTCTAAATGCAAACCAGTATTGCCCAGAGCAACAGAAAACTGCAGCTACTTCTGCAGTGGAGAAAACACTTTGGAAAGAAACTTCAGTGTGCAGCTGCCAGAAGCAGGTTTTGAAGGAAAAGGGTTGGTTATGAGAACTGGGTATTTCCACTGTACCCATGAAGAGGGATTTGCCTTGAACTGGCTTCTGCCACAGGAACTGTGTTCCCACTAACAGTTGCAATGATACGTACATGGTAACAGGATTATACCTCGCAAGCCCAAATATGATACAACCAAAACCCTTGGAATCCCAAAGCTACCTTGCCCTGCCTCCTTCCCCCCAATTTTTCCATAAATATGAAACTTGTTAGTATGTGTATGTCTGTGAAAAAAAGTTAAGTTAGAGGGACCAGACAGAATTTTGTAAGAGAATCTGCCAGAGAATAGAAATATTAAAGTGAAGACATTTAGTGAAAGTTGTTATCAAAGCATGTAAATGTGTAAACTTGGCCATATTTTTTTTTACTTTTTTTTTTTCTTCTTTCATGTACTACTTACATGCCTTGGGTAGTTCAATACAAAGCATGTAGGTTTCGATGAAGCATCCAATGTAGGGTCTGAGAAAGACCCGTAGGGAAGAAGTGTTCTCATTCTGAAACCATTTCTTTTTAATCTTAAAGTCTAGAAATTGTGATTCCAGAAGTACCGTGGTATTTAGAGCAACTTGGCATATAAAAATTCTGAGCAGTGTTTCAATGATAATATTATAAAAAGGTAATATCTACAAAACCAGTTCTTGGTGACTCTTAGGCTTCTGAAATTGCAAACTCATCAGAAGTTATGATTTCATGTTTGTTTGTGTCTGTCTGGTCTCCCTTGGCTTGCATGCAAAGAATGGCTGTGAAAAAACCTGCTGTGAGGTAGGTAGCATCAGAGCCTTCTCTTTTAATTCCTTGGTTGCATGTGCTGACCATATATAAATGCAAGGTACGTTTACCCTTGATAAAGGTAGGTTTACCCTTGATAAAATCTGCTTTGTGCTTGGCATCATGTAAGAATAAACACATCAGTTTGTTACAGCATGGATAAGATGCTGTAAATGAGACATCAAGTTTAGGTGGTTGTATTTTTTGTTTATTTGCTTAGGCAAAAGACGGTGTGAACCTTTTGAGATGAGAACTGTATTTTTGTTCTGGATGGATGCAAGGCCTGTCCTGAAGGGGTCCTGGTCTATTACTGGCTAAATTCAGGAGTTAATTCAGTGCATGTGTGAATAGCAGACTTGTTTATTGGCTTGATTTTAAGCAAGTAAGTTTCTGGTAATGGAAAAATAATAGAATCTGCTTCTTTTGTTTAGTTTGTTACTCTCCTGATTGCTCATGAAAATGACTGAGCTATTGCAGCATAGCCATTATGACTGTAATCACATGAAGTGCTTGCTGCCAGAGTGCAATTCATAGTTACAAATGGTGAACGGGCAATTAAAAATACCTCTTAATTTAGGCTTTCATTCATATATCTTTTTAACTAATAAAACTTTTAATTTTCTTATACAACAAACAGTAAATTTTATGGATTCAGGGAAGTGCTGTGTATGGATGTGAGATTACAAAATTCTAGAGGGTTATGATTAATCTTGTTCAAATACTGTAACCCAGAGACTGTTATTCTGCTATACTTTGATATTTGACTCTTAAATTTTTCATTTCACAGTGATTGCAGGCATGATTGTTTATATGATATTTCCGTTTTGAATATTCTTTAAAAAGCAAAAAACATAATTATGTCTGGCAAGGTTGTCTTGAGTGAAACCAAAAGAATTGATAAATGGTCTGTGCAAGCTGTAATACAGTATTGTTAATACTTTACAGTTAGAGTACAGGTTTTAATAACTCATTATTAAGACCAGGTTTATTTCTGCTACCGGTGCTTTTTATAAAGGAAAGTAATACTGATTTATAATTACAGAGTGATTTATTTATTTTTTTCTTTAGTCCATAAATGATTATTTTAACATACAGCATTTTTCCAGCAGGCTTTTCATGGGTATTAAGAATTATTATGGATTTTTATGTCCATATAGATGCAAAAATGAAAATATATTTCATTATAATGGGAATATTTTTTAAAATTTCTGCCTGGTGGCAAGCACTCAGTTCAATTGAACGTTTTCAGCTTTCAGGAAATACAAGATTAGGTAATTTTTCCTTTAGTTTTGTTATTAATACTGTGGTTTAGTAGTAGTTGTACTCCATTTGAATTACATAAACTCAGGTTTTGTTTTGTGATGACCAAACTTCTTCAGGGCACCAAAATCACATTGAGATTTATTACAATATTCCAAGCCTCAAAGTATCTTCTAGCATGTAAAAAATATTTATGGTATTAAGAAAAAGAGAAAAAGAAGTCTCTTTCCTTTTCTTGTTTGGAATGGGAAGATGACTCAATCCACAGTTAGCAGTGGGTTTCCTTCTCAAAGTCTCAATTGTTAAGTGTTTCATTTAAGGCATCTTGATTGGTAGGGTTAGTAATAGAAATGGTAGGAAAGCATCTTATCATTTGGAAGTGCTAAGATAACAGATGTGTTATGAACATGAGTGATCTGAGACATGCATGTGAATTGTGAGTATAATGAAAAGAGCAAGAAATTTAAGAGAAAATTCAGTATCGAATCATTATTGTCAGCTTTTATGTTTCTGCTGCAATCTTGTAGCTCTTACACCAAGAAACACCTCTATTCTAGATTTTTCATTAAAAGGTGAAAATAAAATAGGCAATATTTTAGCCCTTATGGTGGAGATGGAAAACATGAAAACATCAGTCTTGATAATCCAGAAGGCAAAAATCATCGTATGTGTACTTCTTTCTAAATCACATCTTTTCAGCCAATTTCTTTTTAGGTGCTCTTGCTGGCTTTCAGTATCTTTTTTTTTTTTTTTTTCTTTAACAAATTCCATCTCTCCCTGGGATGGTTTTCTCTCTGCTGTCTGGGATGTTTGTTGTCCAGGTTGTGCTCCTTTTTAATGCTGTGCTTTACTTGGGCATTTACTCCTGCACTTCTGTGGCTTGTGCTTCACACGAGTGTATGCCTGTGTTTCAGGGGAGGTGACAGTGAAGTCACTGCTGATGTGGACACAATGTGAAAAAACCTTTCAGAGCACCTTCTGCATGTAAGATAGGGCTGCTGTAAGGTCTCTTCAGAGCTTTCACTTCTCCAAGCTGGGCAACCCCAACCCTCTTGGACTCTCTTCAATAGGAGAGGTTCTCCAGTCCTCTCATCATCTTCCTGGCCCTCCTCTGGACTTGCTCTAACAGGTCCATGTCCCTGTTATGTTGGCAGACCTAGAGCTGGATGCAGGTGTGAGAGGAATAGAGGGGGAGAATCACCTCCCTTGACCTGCTGGCCACATTCCTTTTGATGTAGCCTAACATTCGTCTGCTTTCTGGGCTGCAAGCTCACACTGCTGGGTCGTATTGAGCTTAGTGATGCTGCTGATATAGCACTGAGTGTTGCTAACCTGAAACAGGGCTTTCCCTGAGCTTTCAATTTTAGACTGTAAAGTCTGGATCATATTTTGAGGTGGTGTCATTCAGCATTTCATTACTATTGGGAAAATAGTTTCTGTTCAAATCAAAGCTGTGTAGGTTAGGAGTTGTTCTGGAAATGAGGCAATTTGGGAGATGGAGTATGAGATACCATGAAAAATAAAGAAAAAGTAAATACAGAGTAAATCCTAACAATTTCATTATAGCAGAAATAGTGAATTTCAATAAAATTGTCATTCACTAAGGTAAAAACAAGAGAGAAACACTTTCCACAAAGTATAGAGTTCAAGTGCAAAACTTAAAGTGATGTGGGATATTGTGGGGGCCATTAGTGTAAATAGGTTAAAAAGGAATTAGGTAATTAAGCACAATGATCCTAATTGAACAAATGCAGTCACCATCTTAGGAAAACTTTAAACGGCTGATTACCAGAGGCTGGGACTGAATACCAGAGGAAAGACCATTTGATAGTTGCATTTTTACTTGTGCTAAAAGGGGCAAGTAGTGGAGCAGCCTGAGATCAGATATGGATTTCAAGAGAGTTCTGCAGTTCTGCTTTTGCTTATGTTCCTGGAGTCCATGAAATAGTGTTTGTTATTGTTAGCTTCACAGGCTATGTCTTGGGTATTTTTGTGGAGAGAGGAGTAATTGTCTTTGGTCTTACCAATAATTTATTCATCTGTAGATGAGATAATTTAAAAATAGTAACTTGTCCAAGGTGAATTGGGGTTGCCCATGCACTGTCTTTATTTTCTTGTGCCAAAGAGTTTATGTTCTTTTCTGATCAGTGACATTTTTTGTTGGATTGTTTTTGGTGTTTCAGGAGAAAGATGTTTCTGATTGAGGGGTCCCAAACAGAGGAAAATGTAGCACTTGTGAAATATTTGCTGTTTCAGCAGTGGGCAACAATGATCCTTGAGAAGTCTGTCACACTGTATTCTTGGTGAATTCAGTAGCAAAGGAAGAGGAACCTCTTTCATCTCTGCCCATGCATTTTCATTTTCTTGCAAGCAGCTGAGCCATCTATATGTGGACATCTCCACAGCCTCACAAACTGCTGTCCTTCTTCCCCAAAGCACCTCCTGTTTGCTGAATTTTTAGAATGTGTTGCCTGGCAATTTATGGGGTACAGCTAGGCAGGACGTGCTAAATACTTGCTTTTTACAATGGGCAAATAGTTGGGTATTCTTTTACAGATTCAAGTATGAACTACAAAGGAGGACACAAGGCTGCCACTGAGCCAGGGAGTCATTAGAGGAGCTGATGATGGTGCCAAGTGCTTTCACTTTGATTGTATTAATGACAGAATATTGTATTGGATTTTACTTGGTTGATTCATTTGGTTACCAGCTGTGCATAATTCAACTGGTGAGCCCTAGATGGCATCTTAGTTTGTCTCTTTGCTGCTGCTCTGCATGCTTTCTTTACATCTTTATTGTGTGCTTGCCTGGATGATGGAAACACATGGCTATTGTAATGGGAAAACATCATTGTGGCATTTCTGGGAGCTAGAAAATTTGATAGCTTCATAGTTTCCCACTAGTTTTGGTGCTTCAGTCTAAATACTGAGCTTGAGAGAAATTTTTTTTTCCATTTAGTCTGCAATTTCACATAAGAGAGTTCTGGTTTCTAGTATCAAGCACTACAGTCATGCAGAGTCTTAGTAAGATCTATTTTTGAGATGCATAAACACTTGATGTTGGAAAATCAGCAATTTTTTCTCTGATTGTTACGGCTTTACCACTGCATGCAAAATTCATGGTTGTTATTTCACATATATCTTCAGATAGATCAGGAGAGACACAAAAACCACGTTTCTAATGTATACCACTGCAAGTATTTAAAAATAACATTTAAAACAGTGTTCAGGGATGCTAAAATAGAATTCAGATGCAGAGATCTGTAGAAAAGAGATGTTATGAAACATTTTCCTGGTAGGACTGGGTAAGACTAGATGCTCTGCTGGAACATTCATAAGAAGGAAATCGAAGAAAATATTCTCTGTGTCAGGATTAAGGAATTAAGTTTTCCATTTTGGATTGTGTTTTGCTGAGAAATGAAGCTTGAATTCTAATTCTATTTTAAAGGTTAATGTTCAGGTTTAAAAGTTTGGGCCTAAAAACATCTCAGAATTTTTATCAATATCTCTGTCTCTGGGTTTGTCACTGGTCTATAGTAAAGAAATGTCCTGATGCAGAAATTTTTCCATGCATATTTTTGTTTATTGCATGGTGAGACTTGTACAAATATTATTTGGGAAGGTGCAATGCAGTGTAACTTGATTGAAACCAATGGAGTTGCCCCAAATTTATACAAAAAAGCTGAAAATGTGATTTCTCTCTGTGTATTTCTGTAGTAGTTTTACAGTTCACACAAACATGTAATAGCATATCATTTTCATATGCTAACATCTTTATCCTATTCATTTTGTTTTCTGTTTTTCTACTCTTCTTTGGTTCTTTGTCCATTGTGCCCCACCATCAGGAGCAGATTATCACTTGGTGTGATTGTGCATATGGTTCTGTACAATATTGGTTTTCTAATCCTGACAGCTGGGAGCTACAATGGCAGAAGCTTGAAATTGACTTAGAAACTCGGGATCCTAATCACTGGGCTTTGTGCTGCTTCAGCTGTCTGCACTTTCAGCCAGCTAAACCAAGACTATTACTTGCAGATGTGTGATAGAGCTGATTGATAGGTCAGTTCAGGATTCATTCAAAGTTGAGAACCCAGCTGGGAGCTGAGAAAGCAAGAAAACCTTTTTTCCATGTATGTACATGGAATATGTTGCAGAAGATGACTCCTGAAATTTTAAAGGATATGCATGCAAAATTTCAAAGACATTTCAACATCAAAAATACATGGAATTTCCTACTGAGATTTCAAAAAAAAGTGTAACTAGTTTTGGCATAGTATTTTCATTGAACTAGAGACTCTTGGGCAACTAACCTGATTAAAAAAAACCCAAACAAACTCAAACCCAACAAAAAACCAAGTAGCAATTAAATGCTGTAATTTTCTGACAAAATAATGCAAAATTAACACTGAACAAATGGTAAAAAATATAGTCATGTAAGGAACATGTAAGCATACATTGAATCCTCCTGGCTTTTAAAAATGGGCCAGATTTAATATATCTTGGTTTCTGCTTCACTGTACTTCCAGTGATATACTAATGAATGAAAATAGATCTCTTTTTTGGAAAATATTTAAAAGTCTAACTGCAAAGCAAGATTAAGACAGACTGTTTAGGTAGAATGACCTACAAGCTCATTTAAGGTTTATATCAGTTTTAAGTTGATCTGCTTTGCCTAGGGCGCAGTACAGAAGGGCAGAACCTGAAGAGAGAGTTATGCAGGCAAGATGCCTGTGGCAAAGTCTGATGTACTTTTGGTTAGTCAAATGCTTAAAGATGCTTGCTTCTCTAGGTACCTTTAGCTTTCATCCCCTTCAGCAATGATGAGTGTGTTCTCAAACTGTACTTCCTTTGTGACCCCTTGTATGGTATACTCTCTGCTACTGGTTTTCATTGGGGAAAAAAGAAACCAAACAAACCTCTCCTCTCATTTACTTCTTTGCATATTGAGAGGTATAAGTCAGAGGTGGCAAAGATGAGCATAGGCTAAAATAGGAGTGCATGCTTGATGGTCCATTTGTGGCTTGAGATCATCTTCTGGATGACTATAACCAGAATATTTCAGTATGACAGACTTAAAATTATAGGTAATTAGCATCCATATTTCATAATTCTTATTATTTACAGAGTGTAGGGAAATTTCAGGTCATATTTCTGAAATACAGTACCTGAATTGATGCTATAATTTCTACTGGTGTTTCCAGAATATTTTGGGGATTTGTAAAACAAACAGGAAAAAAAGTAGAGGGACTCTATTTTTTACCTCCCAGTAATCCCTTAAAGCATGGGTGATGTAGTTGCAGTTTCTCTCCAGTATCTGTGAGAGCACTTGAACACTTCCAAAGTGAGTGATCCACCCCAGTGAATCATAGCTGGACCTGCAAGTGGACCTTTACGGTATTGTGCAGAAGATGAAGATTACTAATACATTGCAGAGGTTTCATGTTGTTGCATAAGGCATTGAAAAAGTTGCATAATAGATTAAATGTGTGTTGAAAGTCTTTTTGTGTTAATTTGCTTAATTAGTTTATTTTTGATTTGCAGAACTTTATCCAGTTACTCTAGTAATTGATGGAATCTTCCTTCACTGAAATCGTACAACATAATTGAGTGCTTTCTTGCATTTCAAACTGTAAGGTTGCTTTGTGGTGTGGTTTGTATTTTTTTTTTAATAATAGTGTTTTATTTTTTTGGCATGTTTCTTGTTGGCAAGTTTTTATTGCATAAGGGAGGTGTAGTGTTGTAACTATTGATTTTAGGGTAGAGATGCCTTAGTTAAACAAGACCGCTGCAGAATTTCGTAATGGTGCATGATTTGGCTGGTCTGCTGTGGGAGTTCATTCTATCATCAGATTCTCTCCAGCTACGATTGTTTTTACACTCCTTCCTCAAGCACTTAGTGATGTACATTAAGAAAGCATGCTGAAGCTTTCAGTGTTCACAGAGCCATTCAGTCTTTGATCTACATTATATTTGTTTCAGTTAGGAGCACAGTCTTCAGTTAGTTGATTGTAAATATTTTGAAGAAATTGGTCATGGGTGAGGGATGGCCTAAATGAGGATAATCTGAGACGTCTAGCAATAAAGGGGGATTACACCCATGCATCATCAGTTGCATTAAACTACAGTAACCTAGCTAGACAGGGAAAATGTAACCCTTTGACAGTAGTCAAATTTTGAAGTGGAAGGAAGGGGCAGCATTGCCAAGTTACTAGTATGTACTCTTTACATGCTTATTGTGTTCATAGGTTTATTTTTTGAACTGACAGAGGTTTTTTTGCTGTGCATAATTTGACAGCAGTTTATTGACTATAGTTTCAAAATAGGAATGAAACATTGGCTTAATTACTGTTTACATAGGGAAAATGTGGTCATTTTCCTAGCATAAATACCAAGGCTTTGAAAGAAAAAAATCACGTATCAAAGGAATACGTTCACTTAAGGAGCCAGAATTTTCTCCAACTTGTTATGATTGGAAAATTGATTTAATAGTCTTTCTTTCCCTGGAAAAGACTTGTTAAGGCTGAATGATGTAAAGTTTCTGAAAATAGGGCAACTGTTGTTAAAATAAATTACAAAAAAATGCAGTGAAAGACATCATCTGAATAATGTATTTTTGCTTGGGGGCTTACTTATATTTAGTCTCCATGTTATAAATATCACAGTTGTAATTTTTCGGTAGAAGAATCACAGCAGTAATTGTTCTGATACACTAGTAACAGAGATTTTGGCATATTCCCAGCACCCCGTTATAAAATTTAGGTGATGAAATGTGAAGATGGAGATATTTTTAATGTTGCCTAAGTGATTTTGATGCTTATTGATTTTTAATGACATCTGAAAATCTCCTGAATATGTAACTTCATCCCCTTGATTTTTGCATGTTATTCATGACCATTCAAAAATACTTCCAAATTTAATTTTCTTCCTGAAGTTGTAGAACCTCATATAAATCCCTGCAGCAGCGTTTCTCAATTTCCATCTTGTCTTGCTGACAAGACTAGATTTGTTTTTTAAGTTGTGTCACTTATCAAGGAAGATTTTTCTTTCCTTATGTGGTTATCTGCTGCTAAGGAATGAACAAAGAAGCATCTGCTTAGAATCATGGGATAGTTAGGGTTGGAAAGGACCTTAAGATTGTCTAGTTCCAACCCCCCTGCCATGGGCAGCGACACCTCCCGCTAAACCATGTCACCCAAGGCCCTGTTCAGCCTGTCCTTGAACACTGCAGGGATGGAACATTCACAACTATTTTGGGCGACCCATTCCAGTGCCTCACCACCCCTACAGTAAAGAACTTCCTCCTTATATCCAATCTAAACTTCCCCTGTTTAAGTTTTAACCCCTTGTCTTATCACTACAGTCCCTAATGAAGAGCTTGAAATGCTAAATTATTATTTGATTGAGTCTCTTTACCTGATTCCTTTAGGCCGGAAATGTTCTTAACCTTTACAATTAAAAGCTGATTAGCAGTAGACCATTATTTGGGAAGTGGATGAGTGAGGGTATTTACTTTCTGATAATGCAGAGGTTTTCTTTATTTCTATTAATTGTACTAGGGAAGAGTCAGCTGTTACCATGTATTTTTATTGTTTCCACGTTCAGTCTAGCACTTCAAGGTGTCTGGAAAGTTGGGTTTTCAATTTCATTTAATCTGTTGAGTTCCACAATCTTGTTGTTTAAAAGTTCTTGCTGAAGTTTAATTTGAATTTTACAATGGAAACCTTATTCATGTTGCCTTGAATTATACCTGCTTAAACCATCCTAAATCATTCTCTTCAGCTCTCGGTTTTAATAGTACTTTTGTTATCATCTCTTCTTAAACTCTAAAGCTTTATGATTGTCATTGCTTCTTTTTTAAATGAACTTATTTGTTGACCACTTAACTGTCTGGACTTAATGAAACTTTTGGGAGCATTTGTGTACACCTCTCTCTACCTTCCTAGGCTTTTAAAGTCAAATACAAAAGATGAATTTTAAGAAATTAAATCCTGGCCTACAGCCTAAATTATTGATTTGTAAAATACTTTTAGGATACCTAAAACCAGCTGTCAAAGTACAGGTATTGGCAAAGCATGAACAGAAACTGAAGTGGGAATGATCTGTCCTTGGGCTGGTTCAGGGTTCTGATTTTTGTGTATCTACAAGGCTTCATTGAATCAATGCCCTTGTTCCTTGCAGGTAACTTTGTGAAGTGCAGAAAAAGGAGTGGAGAGGGTGCATGTGCTGAAGGAAATATTCGGCCAGTAGAGATACGTGAACTGGTAGAGAAATTAATTGCAGTTTATGCTATTCATGTGTTACAGAAATGCATTGCAGGAAATACTGCAACTTTCTCCTGACAAAAGCTCTGCACGTCCAATGACGCAAATTCTTCTGGAGGACAAACCATAAGCAAAAAAGTTGTTTCTTGAGACACCTCAGTTACTTTTTAGGGTGAGAAACTTCACACAGCAGTTGTGATTCACGTGAATTTGAGTGTATCTTGCATTAACATGATCTGCCCTGCATACTTATTGTGTTATCCTCTCTAAGTAGGTATTTATTAGTGCTGGGCAGTGGCGTGGTATGTTCTTGAAGGGAGTTTACTTGGGACTAAATTTTCTCAGAAAGGTTATAACTAGGGAGAAGTGAAAGACCTTGCAACTGAGTGCTCAGAAGTTGTTAATAAGCTTACACTTAAGCAGTGAGCATTGGGCATAATAATGTTTGTGAACCCTGCAGCCCATTGTGAGTTTGAGCTGGTTCCAGCAGTTCTCTTAAAGCCTTGCCTGAAAGATCACCACCATCCTGGTATGGAAAAACACGCTAGGGCAAAATTTGCAAACATGATTCGTGTGTTTTTGACTCTGTGTGGAAAAAATAAACCCAGAACTGAAGGTATGTTTTCTGCAGCAGCATGACATAGTGCTTCTGCTGTGTTTACTCAGAGGAGTTTACACTGGGGCTGTTTTCTAGAGGTGCCTGCATTCTTTCAGGCAAAGAATAAGCAGACCTATATCCGTCATATTAAAGTGGAACAAACAAGGGTGGATGGTGTTACAGTATTGCTAGAAAATAAAGTGGTAGTCATCTCTGTATTTTCGGTGTCATTGGACATGTGTTTTTCAGAGAACAGAGAAAGGTGACTGAGCACATATGATATGAGAGCAATACCCTGGCTGGCTTCAGGCTCTTGGTTAGACATTAAGTTCTTTGCCCTGTTGAGACCAAGCAGAATCTTAGGCACAGATGAAACTTCAGTGTGTGTGCGTGTATATATATGCACTAAATATATGTATATCTTTATATACATATAAATATATATGCATATGTAATATTCATATGTACAAATTACATATATATGTAATGTATATATCTGTATATGTAATAAAATTTGCATGTATATACAAAAAAGAGGGGCTCTTGTCCTGAGTAGTTGACTATTGCCAGTACCTGTCATCTTTGTTACTGTAAGTATTCCGGTAGTCTTCTGAAGGGAGTACATGCCTTTGTTTTATTGAGTGCTAATTGGATTATTTTTATTTCTACTAACACATACATCAAAATACTTTCTAGGTATGGTCATGCCCGTTCAAATCAAGTGAAAAGCAGAGGGATAAGACATGGAATGAAAAAATAAATTTTCAACATAAGCCCATAGTATGTATTAATTGCATATAGAGCATTACATGGGCCCAGTGCCAGGCATATGCATGTATATTTCCCACCAGCATTTACTTTATATGAATAGGAGTTTAATTAATCATTTCTGGCTTCTCAGTTGTTTTTCTAACCAGAGCATTTGATAGGAAAGCCTTTGTCTCAATTTTCATAAAGTAAATGTAAAAACCTCGGAAAAATGTTTGCATAATATAGGGAGAACAAATAACTTGTGTAAATCAGATTTTTGCCATTTTGTTAACAACATCAACAATTAAGTATTGCTTCCTAGAATCTGAATATGTAAAATTCCCAGTGACAGCACATTGTTTATGGGCTTTGAAATGATACTTTCTTTGTTAGAGTGTCAGTTCCTTTGGTATGTATTTCCTCTGTCACCTGAGGCTATTTTTCCAACACGTAACACATGTGATCTTTCTTCTGCTTTCTGAATAATCAGCTTTTCCTTTTGCTCATTAAGCATAAAAATGCAGCCAAGGTATTAACACAACATGAGGTATTAACAGTGACCAGTCTCTAACAAATACTAAGTTCTTTTTGTCTCTTATCTAATTAACATACTTTAATTAGTTCACTACATTTAATGATTGTTATGTAAAACTCAACATATTCTACCTTCAGGATAACCATGACATTCAGTCTAATGTGTCAGACTGGACAGTATGAATAATTAATATAGTATATTTGTTAATTTAGCTTGCGGACTAGCTTGACATACTGTGTAGTGGGGTGGTGCTCAACATGGGGGGATCAGGCAGTAGTCTGCTGGACAAGGAGCAGGAGCAGCACCCTGTAATGGCTCTGCCTGGGGAGGAAAGAAAGGATGAACCTTGACAGAAATCAGGACCCTTCTGACGCCAGGTGCTCCTGAATCTGTCCAGGGTCTCCTGCTGGCATGAGACAAAGGCAATCCTTGGCTCTGTCTTCTGCTTTTTGTGCCTTATACCTCCTTTCATTGCTTCACTGGTAGCACTGGTTCAAGTCAGGAGTGCTTAATAATAATAATAATTCATATAAAATGCAATACATGTATTTCTTATGAAAACCAAACCCTGCATTTGAACTATTAAAATCAGGAAGATAACTGCTGAATACTAATTCTTTAAGCTGCTTGAAAGTGAATTTTGAAAAGAATGTGCTATTTTAATACTTCTGACAGATGCTGGAACTTCATTATGTCTTGGGTTAAGTTATGTACAAGAAAAATTATGAAACTGCAAAAAAGGTTTAGCTGAGTGGAAATAGGCCTTTCTCTTGTTATATCAATGTGTTTTCTGCTTTCTCTGACCAGAAATGGCCTGTTGTGCTTGGTAGCATATGAAAATTTTTGGCTTCAGAAACATGTGAGAGGCTGGTGGTTATCCTTTAGCATTGCCTTGTGCACCCTCTGGGTGCAGTGCCCAGTGCTGTAAAATATCCTGTGTGATTAAGACACATGAAAATGTCTCTAGAAAGCTTGAAATTGTCTAGAACTTCTTTTTTGGAAGACCCTTACTAGTAGCAAAAGTGATAGTATAGGTTTCCATGTGGGCATAATGCCATCTAGCTATGAACACCAGTGGCTGTAAGGCTTTGCAAAAAAGTCATAATGATGACCCGGAAAATAGGCTTAGGCTTGGTAATGTCAAATTGATAAAGGGGCTTGAGAACATGAGCAAGGGAGAGCAATGCATTTTTCTTGAAATAGATTATGATGGCGCCAGGAATGAGAGATTCAGTTTTTTACTTAAAATGCATTTTTAGGCATTATATTTTTTGGAGAGGTAATAAGGTGAATTTATGGAGCATCTGTTTGAATAAAGAACTCATTTCTTCAAGTTAGACAAATTCTGTTTCTCTTAATGATGAAAGGCATTTTTTGGTTTTCAAGGTGAGAAAGAGGCAACAGACCCACTTACAATACTACCTAAAATTCACCTGCTGATTTGGTTTCCCCAGCTGCTCTTGTCTCTTCCTTGTCAAGGATGAGTTAGAATAGACTATATATAAGCCCGTGGTCTATCGACTGCTGGAGGCTGAGTGAAGTAAGAAAGTAATTTAAAAAAAATAAATATTTATGAGAATTTCCTTTATGTGATATGGTCTGAACTGCTTTTCTTGGCTCATAATGCAAAATACGTTTTTTTACATTAGCATGACTTATTTGTGTTGCATTTACTCTAGGTACTTCTCCTGCTATCATTGAGTGAGTTTTGTAATCTTTTGTTGCTAATTACTTTTTTGAATGAGTTAGTTATAGGGATAGTAATTTTATAGCTGTGGTATTTAAAATGATTTATGGTAAACTGGCTTTTGCATGAGTTGTGTAAGAACTTTAGTAATGAGAAAGAATTTATGAAATAATACAGGTGGTGGTCTGCAAACAGGCTGGGTAGTTAATAAAATGACCACGTACTAGTGTGTAACATGCACAGTTTATTAAACAAGCACACGAAAGCGAATAAGCACACTAATGCAAATCAGGTATATATCTGTATGTATATATAGTAAATAAGTACAGTAAAGTGAATCATATATATACGTACAGCACAGAGGAAAATTAGCAATGCATCAAATTGTTACTGTATAGAGAGAACAGAGATTAAGAAGAAAAACATCACCAGTTACCACCTAATCATCATCCAGGCCCACACTTCAGTATGGGAAACCCTGTTGCAGCCAATGCCAGGAGTCTCAGGTAATTGGGAAAATTCCTGTGCAGCGCATCCACCCATAGATGAGGCTTTGGATTTGGCTGCAAGAGGGTCCTGTTTTTATACTCTTAGAAAAACAACGGGCTTTATGCCAGCTCTGTAACTGTTTACTCATGGGGCTGTGCAGTTTCTCATGATCTCATTGTTGCCCACACCAAGAACGTTGGCCAGGCACCCTGGTGCGGCCAAGTACGAAAGTCAGAACAACTGCACACCTACGTTTTCCTGCCTCATTCTGATGACAGTCACAATGAACATAAACATACATACCCTACCAAATGCACTTTGACAGGAAACGTACTTCGGTATGTCTCTTATTCACAAGTGGGAATCAGTTCTCAGCTAAGTTCCCATCTATTACAGGTGTCTCATCACCTTACTGCCAAGTAGGTGCTGGCTGCCGTATATTTGTTTTCAAAATGCGCTTGTTTTCTTTGTAGGTTAAGGCAGAGGCTGTAATTGAGATTTACATTGTCTCTGGCCAGCAATTGGAAAATACTGTAGATAGGTGAAATGTTCAAAGTTTTTATTAGAAATGTGTGTAAAATAGCAAATTTTAATGTTTCTTTTCATGATTCTCCTTTCCCATATTGTTCTCCTTTGAGTTTGCACACAACACTGAGCATGTTAAACTGCAGAACTTATCCTTAAAATAAAAATTGGGTTGATGGTTTGATAAAGATTCATTAGAATCATTATGTAGAAGTAGTATGTAGGAAATTGAGAATAATCAGGCTATTGAAATAACACAGTAATTCTTGAAATATATCTGAGGTGGAATTTGTGGCATCATATATTATCTTGAAAGGCAGTCAAGAAGTTCTTGAAAAATAGATTTGGGAGGAACTAACAAAAATATTATTCCTTACATGTAATTAATGAAATTAGGATCCCAGCTATTTAGAACTAACTCAAATCTTCATGTGTTTTTTCACATCTTCTGCTTCACTTCTGAAAATGCTAACTTTTAGTAATTTATCTGAAAACTGTTCAAATTAATGAATGTATCCTTTACCATTTCCTTAACTTTTGGTTTTACATAATAAAAGTAGAAATAAATCAAAACTTGGAGGTCATAGATTAGAATTCAAATAGCTTACATAAAACAGGCATGATAATTACAATATTCAGTGCTACTGTGACTAATACCTTCATGAAGTTATCTTGCTACAAAATTGCAAACAGCAGAGAGTTACAATTTGCATTAGTTTCCTAAATGTTTTTTCATATTAAAATGTGTTTGTTATTTTTACCTAAAAGACTTCGTCCCTTAAGCCAATCCAAGAACTAAAAGAGTTTTAAGAGTTATCGCAGTTGGTGGTGTTAGTCATGTAAGGTGTTTTAAGTTTACTGGTATTTGAGATTTCAGTATATGGCATGATATGGCTAAACAAGTCATGAAGTGTGATACTAAGTACAACTTTTTAGTGTATTGATAATAAAAAACTGCTTTGTGCAGGAGATTTGTAGCATTTTATCCAGCTGAGTTTTGCAAGTCCCAGGTAGTAAAGCCAGTGCTGCTTCTGTTTTGAGACTGTTCTCCAGTTGACATTGTTCAAAGTCAGTTTTTAACCATGTAGTTCTGTGAATTTCACAGTGTTGGGTATCTATGTTTCTTCTAAGAGAAAACAGCATAACGTTTTTGTATCAAACTTTGAAACATTTTTCTGAATAATGAGAGTGTTTATGCCTCAGTGACATGGATTTTAAAGAGATGTGGAGAATGAGGGTGAGGGTGGAAATCCTTTCACTGAATATTTCTCTGATGGATTGATGTCAAATCTTCTTATCAGTACAAACATGGTGTTGCTATGGGCCTTCATTTAGTTCCTGGGTCTGGTCTGAGAACTCGGTGATCAGGTTTTGTTCTAAGTACATCTGGTAAAGTCTTTCAAAACATTGGAGATATCACAGACTGAAGATGTACCCTCTGAGGAGTTCAGTGAGGCTGCTTGACAACTGTCTTGTGGTGAAAATATCTTTGCTTTATAGTTACCTTTTCTCTGAAATTTGCATGGAAACTGGCTTGCAGCTGTAACCTAAGAGGAAGATTTAAAAAGGTTTTGAGCAGTGGAGATTATACAATGACTGCTTGCTTGCAGAACTGGCTGACATCTTTCTCACTTAGCCTTCTGAACTCACCTGTTTTTTTTACCACCAACTTAGAAAACATTAAGTCTTTAAGGCAGCTGCTACAAGGCCTGAAACAGGGCTGTGCTGGTGGTGGATGTATGGTGGTTCCGCTGATGATCACTGGAGGGAGATGAGAGTAGGAAAGAAATCGGCTAATTCAGGAATCTTGTGTCTGCTGTCACTCTCTGGGGAGGTGGTTTCCATCAGTGGTTTTCTCCCTGTCTGTGGGAGAGGAAAAAGAAAAGGTGAAGTTGGGTGCTGCTGAATATATCTTTCAGGACAAAGAGGAGTTTTATTATCCTGGGTATATTTAGCCATGATAGATCTGATCATTTAAGTTTTAGACTGTCAAAACAATAGCTCCTGTCAGGCAGTCCAAGTTCTTAAAGTAGTATAGCATTGTCGTGGTTTAAGTCCAGTCAACCAACTTCGTGGTTGGTTGATTTCTTTCCTACTCAACTTCGTGGTTGACTGGATTTAAAGCATGACAGTTCTTTTTGGCGCCCAACGTGGGGCACGAAGAGTTGAGATGACAGGATTAATAGCCACTTGTCACAATGGTGATTTATTGGCTCTCAAAGGTGTTGCTTTTGATTCTCTTGAGTTCATGGTTTCAGCCTGTTGTACCTTACTTACAGCCGGTATTTGTTATCTTAGCTTTTAGGATATGGGTTTTGGGTTAAGGTTCTTGTTTCATTGTACTTTATTGGAATGACTTGTAATACGGGTGAGCTCCAGAAGGAAGGAGGGGAAGCTGAGCAGGGGTGGCCCCGGGAGCCGCCGGCGGCAGAAGCGGCCCGGGAGAACGGCCCAGGGGATCAAGAGGCTGTGAAGGAGGCAGCGGAGGAGCTGAGCCCCTGCACTGAGCCCAGCCCGGCAGCTGCCGAGCAGCGGGAAGAGAAGCCGGGCCCAGAGCCTGAGCCGAGCCCTGCGGCTACCGAATGGGAGGGGGTCAGGCGGCGGCCATGCCCAGACCTGCGGTGACTGAGAGCATTCCCCAGCAGCGGCCTGCAGAGCCCCACTTTGGGTGCCAAAAAGAACTGTCATGGTTCAAGTCCAGTCAACCACGAAGTTTACTCACTCACTCACTCACTCACTCACTCACTCACTCCACCCTCTTTCTTCCCCCAGTCCTGGGGGGATGGGGAGGAGAATCGAAAAAGAAACGCAACTCCCACAGGTTGAGATAAGAACAGTTTAGTAACTAAGGTATAACACAAATCACTACTGCTACCACCAGTAATAATACAAGAGAAATGCAAGGAAAGAATACAACTGCTCACCAAGCCCGACCCAGCCAGTGCACCCCCAACAGTGAACCCCCCACTGCTCCACCACACCCTTCCGGGTCTCTGCTCCCCGTTTTCACATCCTGGACATGATGTGCTGTGGTATGGAATACCTCTTTGGTCAGTTTGGGTCAGGTGTCCTGTCTCTGCTTCCTCCCGGCTTCCCCTCCTCCCTGGCAGAACATGAGGCTCAGAAAGTCCTTGGTCAGACCAAAACATTACCAAGCAGTAACTGAAAATGCTGGTGTTATCAGTGCTGTTCCCAGGCCAAAAGTCAAAATGACAGTGCTGCACCAGCTACCAAGAAGGAGAAAAAATGACTGCTACTGCTGAACCCATGACAAGCATGAGATATGATTCACTGTCTTCATGTGTATATATATGGTATGTGTATATATATACACCTAAGAGAGAATGACTATGAAGAATCAAGGAAATAAAAGTCTTTGCACCTTTGGCAAAAAGCCCCACCCAACCCAAAGTTAATGGCTACATAGCACCATAGTTAATATTTTTATTTAAGAGTCTTTACAGTGGGGCTATTCCAGAAGATCTGCTGTTGCACTTCAGATATTGTAATTTCACTCTGGTGTTTGCAATATTCTCTTTACTTACAGTGGGAAACAGTGTTTAATAGAACTAGCATTCACAAGAATTGGTGACTTCTTTTTCTCATTCTTCTTCTTTTTCTCATTCTTCTTCTTCTCATTCTTCTTCTTTTTCTCATTCTTCTTCTTTTTCTCATTCTTCTTCTTTTTCTCATTCTTCTTCTTTTTCTCATTCTTCTTCTTTTTCTCATTCTTCTTCTTTTTCTCATTCTTCTTCTTTTTCTCATTCTTCTTCTTTTTCTCATTCTTCTTCTTTTTCTCATTTTTTTTCTCATTCTTCTTTCCCCCCCTTCCCCCCCTTCTCCCCCTTCATTTCTTATCACAGTAAAGCAAACATATATGCAGTCACCAAACTCGCTTCAAAAATGGCGAAGTCCCCTTTGCTGGAATGTGTCTAAGTATTACATTTTCTTCATTTTGGTGTTCTTTTATCTTTCTTTGTCCTTTACACTTTTTCGTAAGTGCTTTGCACTGAAGTACTTGGCTGAAAGGCAGTTTAAATGTAAAAGCTGTCCGTGTCTGACTTTTGAAGCTCCTGTGGGAGACTCTGCGTGTTCCACTGGGTATTTCATCCCAGTTTTTATCTTTGAAGCAATCGTTAGATTTTTTTTTTTTGAGATCTAAACATTTTGTTCTATGTCCTTGTGTTATTGGGTGTAAAATTGTGTTTTAAATATTAAAAAAAAAAAAAAGTACATGGACAATCAGATTTTTAGAGCATTTTGAATTGTTCTAGGAAAGATACCTTCTTCCCCATTTTTATACATAAATATATATGATTTTTGTCTAGTTTATATAGTTTGTATCTCTAATTTTGTAATTTAATCTATAGCATCCCAACATGAGCTTTGGGGCCTGCTTCTTGTTTGGGTGACTTTTTTTTTCACCCCTTTCTGTGTTCTTCCTACGTCAACCAGAGGGGGGCTGTCTCTAACCCAGTGCCTGTTTAGGCTGTGAATGCCTGCCCTTGCAAAGTCATAAAAAAGATGTTTAGCTTTTAGAGAGGTGTGCTGCTTCAATAGCTTTTCTGTGTCCCCTCCTACAGAGGGGATAGCAAGGCAGAGCTGGTGCAGTTAATCTTAGTTTGCTTGCTGTCTGTGTGCACCATTTTAAGTTTGCAAAAAAACAAATGTCTTCTTCGGTGCTCACATTTCAGAACTGATTTTGGAACAGAGTGCTTGATCATTTTATTTATTACTATTTTCTTAGCTGTAGGGGTGATAAAATTAGGTAATAATCTGTCTGATATATTACATTTATGTGATAAATTGCATTTATAAAGCACTCTTTACTGTCTTGCTTTCTTCCTGTCATGTGTTTTTTGTCAAGACTACTAACTAACCTAATCCTAAAATATACTGGTGTAACAGCTCTTTTCCCTTAGCTTTCCTTCACAGCCTTTGAAACTCACATCCCGTATTACAGTCTTCTAAGACTCCAAGGGGCATTTTGCATAGGACTAATGTTAGGTTTATGCTCTGATACTCTGATACTTAAGCATATGAACCCACTTGTTTTGCATGATTGAAATAAGCATTTAAAACAGCCGGGAAAATTTTGGTGTAAGTGATGTATCCAGCAAATTTATTTTTGTATGCGCTTTGACTGAATAATATTGGCTAGAATTAATCTTTATTTATTATCATTCTCATTTAGAATCAATATATTTTATAGCAAAGGAGTGTATGCATAGATGGATTTTTAAAATATCTGTATTTATAGCTATGTTGCCTGTCTATATTTTATTGATAAAACTTTTGAGGGACCATGGTGCACAAACGATGTGCAAATAAGCTGAAATCTGAGGATTCATAAAGGTATTCAGACATTCTGATTACTTAGAAGTATAGATAAATTAAGGAGGAGGAGGACACAGATGAGTCTGTATTAAAGGTATAGTATGCTTATATTTTTACATACAGTAGAGGAACTTGTCTGAAACTCTCTTTTGTCTTTTTCCCCATTGTTTGAACTGCAGCAGAGTTTTGTCTGATTTAGAGCTAGTTCTGAATATGATATAATTTGACATAATCTTCTCAGAGTTCTTACTTTAAGAAAAATGACTGAGTTCTCTGCTCAAATGGGCGTATCGATGTCAAAGCTCAGCAGTGCGTCAGGGTAATTCTCTAAAGCTCTACACAGATTGAAAAGATTATTGAAGAATACACAGGCATTTTTTTTGGTGCTAAGTCTGAAATAGAAGTGGCTAAATCCTCACTGGGTAGAAGTTACACAATTTGGCGATGCTATGCTGATTTATGCCTCTTGAGAGTTTGCCTGCAGCAGAAGCTGGAGGTGATGAGAAGAGATTGGATGAGAGAAAGACCATCCAGGAAAAATTCATCAAATTTGTCATTCTTGAAAGGACCATCATAACATATGGTAAGGCATATCATTTACCTCAGGCTCAGAGGAAAATGATTTCTGCTAGAAGAATATTAATTTTATTTCTTACAGGATCAGCTGACAGGGGAGGCTTTCTTCTGGCTGGTCTTCCCCTTCTGTTTTCTCTAAAGGGAAGGATGGAAGCTTGGAAATGTCTTATCTGTAGCAGACAAGCAAGTTGGCATTTTGCCATAATTTTCTGCTAGCAGAGAGGATAATGGTAATTATATGTCAAATTTAAACATTTCTCTTCTTTGAAAGAGAACTTTTTAATGCAAAATATTTAGAAAAGTCAGATCTATTCTGAAGCGGATGAGAAGCTAGGATTAGTGAACTGACAAAATTTTCTTAAGAAAAAGAATTTTTTTATTCCTCTTCAGGGACAAGAGAGAGATGGCAAGGATCGAAAGAAAATAAGCTATGAGGTGTGCTGTATAACTAGGCTGTAATTTCATTATTGTGTAATATTTGAGAGGTACCCGCAGCAGCATAGCCTGTCCTGCTGTTCTCTCTGTAAAAATACTGGAAGCACTTGCTTTGCTAAATTTAGGGTTCCAGCATTTTTTTGTTAAATTTTTATTTCTTTATCAGCAAAATAGATTTCTGTTGTGTTGTGCAAACACATCCAAATTCCATCTTCAGGATGGAAGGTGAAAATATTTTCCTGTAATCAGTCCTAGCATCCCTAGTGGTTGCAGGTTAGGCCCTTAGTCAGCCATGTCCTTAGTGAATAAAAGGAGAAGGGGTTTCCCAGAGTGTGGCATGTGTTACAGTTCTGCTTAGATGCTTAAAAAGGTGGAAAGCTTTGCCTTCTTTAAAGTCAGAAAATGAAGGCATGGTCATTTAAAATAGGGCCTGTTTACCTTCTAGACACATATAAAATTTATAATTTCAATTGATTTTACATATATTTTTTTAGAATACATGATTTATGTAATTATAGTTTTGCTAAGAAAATAAATCCATGACTGTGAACTTTTAGAATATGTTATACTCTATATTCTGTATTTTTCCAAGAACAAATGTAAGGTCAAGGGAGGTGATTCTGCCCCTCTGCTCTGCTCTGGTGAGACCCCCACCTGCAGTACTGCATCCAGCTCTGGAGTCCTCAGAACAGGAAAGAAAGACATGGACCTGTTGGAGAGGATCCAGAGGAGGGCCACAGAAATGATCAGATTGCTGGAACACCTTTCTTAGAAGGAAATTCCAAGAGAGTTGGAGCCGTTTAGTCTTGAGAAGAGGAGACTCCAGGGGCACCTTGCTATGGCATTTCAATTCTTAAAAGGGGAGAGACTTTTTAGCATGTCCTGTTACGATAGGACGAGAGGTAATGGTTTTAAACTAAAAGAGGGGAGGTTCAGTCTGGATGTGAGTACAGTGAGGGCGGTAAAATACTGGCACAGGTTGCGCAGAGAGGAGGTGGATGCACCATCCTTGGGGGCGTTCAGGGCCAGGCTGGATGTGTTTCTGGAAAACCTGATCTAGTTGAAGATGTCCCTGCTCATTGCAGGGGGGTTGGACTCGATGACTTGAAGGTCCCTTCCAACCCAGACTATTCTATGATTCTATAAGCAACCATCTTTTATATACACTTTAAGTATAGAATTGTCTCTCAGCAGTCTGAGTAAATGATGTCTGCCTTCTCCTACATTATCTTTTGGGAAATGGTATGCCAGGCATTTTGAAGTTGATTTTGAAGGTAAAATACTGGATAGAAATAGTTTTTTCTTTTCATTCTTTTAAAACTGTTTATTATACATTTATTCTAATTTGTCAGCAACATGTAATGCAGTGATGTGGACCATCAGGGTTTGGCCTATGATATGACTTGAGTTCTAATGCTAGGATACAACATTATTGACAGTGGGATATTTGGAAGAGCAGGTTTTGATACTGAAGAGTTGGAAGCAAGCAGTTCATTTCAGGTTTTGACTATGCAGCCATGGTTCAGGTCTGCCTTTGCTTGTTTCTCATTTTGTTTTATAAAGGTTTTGAGTTTCCTTTAACCCCAGCTGTGATTATCCACAGATGACCTGATTAGACTTATGTAATGCCTGTCGAAATAAACACAAAAGGACAGAGAGTGTTGGAACAGTACCTCATTTGTGAGAACATAGTAAATATGTACATAAACCATAAGTTTTTAGTGAGTTAATAAATCTAAACTTATATTTTCTAAATGGTTTTCCTGTTTGCCTAGAGAGGGGTGCTTACATTTCATAAAAAAAAAAACCACAAACGCTACAATAATTTATGGGATAATTAGAGATTCATAGGTAGACTACAGAGAGGTAAATAGGAACAGTCTTGTCATTAGGATTAAAGGGGAATGGGCTATCATTAATTGAGCTTATTCCGCTCAAGCACAAAGATACTTTTTAATCTGTGTTGATGTGTGCAATCAGATGAAATTTAAGAATGAACTGATGAACTACTTTGCTTAAAAGAAACTGCTGAGCTATTTATATTGTTAATACCATTCTGCATATTGAGACAAAAGCTCAATGTTTCCAGTACAGGAGAAACTATTACCAAGTTGTGGGGTGGTTTTTTTTGGTTGGTTGGTTGTTTTGGTTTTTTTTTTATTTGGAGTTATAAACTTATTTCCAATCCTTATTGAGCACCAGGGCAATCTGCCCCTGCTCTTGGTACCTGTTCTGCTGTACCTTAAGTTTCTGCTTTTTTATTTCAACTGTGTTTTCATGATTGTCTCTAGTAGAGATACAGGAATGAAAGACACACTTTTGCATTTTTAGTTTGATTTCCTGCTCTTGCTGACCTTCAGCTTTTTATAGTGTAAAAAACCCCAAACATTAATGACAGATTTGTATGGATTTGTGCTTGTTCCAGGATTTTCTTTTGCATTAATGTTATTTCTTTTTCATTGGCATCTTGGTCTTGACACCTACACCCCTTGGTCTTTTTTTTGTTAAACTAAAAAAAGCAAATGTTTTCAGTTTCTTCTCGGAATTTTCCTGACCGTTGTAGAAACCTTTATCTCTTGCAGTTTAAATTCCTTTTCTAGCCATAGATGATCAGAATCAAGAATAGTAGGATTTTAATAGAGCATCTTGTTATTGCATTAATGCTGATGTGTTTGCTAGAAATATCTTCCCTGATAATTTTAAAATTTCATTCCATTTCCATAGGGACATCATGTTGGTAGCTCATAATTACTCTGTGATCAGCCTGGTCCCCACAGTTTCATCCACTGTAATTTTCAGCTGCTGAGCTCTCAATTCTTAGCAGAAACTTAATAATCAATTCACATCTTTGCATTTTGCTTATTAAATTTTACCCCAATTTTATCTTGTGGTCCTAAAGGTAATCCATGTCTTCCTGGTGATGTTATGTTCCTCATATGAGCAGTGATTTCCAATATCAGAAATTTTTGAGCAAACCCAAACTGTGATTTTTTTTGTATTATTAATACTACTTATGCTGTTGTCATTAATAAGTATATAGCAAAATTGATCCCCCAAAATGATGCCAAGGAATATGTGTTAATATTGTTCTTCCAGCTCTTTTGGTACAGCACTATGTCATCTCGCCTTACTTTTATAATCTGTAATACCTTTCACTGATCTCAAGTGTTCTCCATCACTAGCAAATATGACTTAATTTAAAAAGTTGAGTGACAAAGCTTCTGTTTTTAGCTCACTTATTGCATAGGTCAGGTTTTTTGATGTGAAGCTGGTTCGTAATAGGCTCAAAGTGGCCGTTATTTCACCTTACATAATCCACAGGAAGTCTGAATTCTCTCTCTCTTTTTCTCTCTCTATTTTTTTTCCTTTCTTTTTTCCTGTGGGGGGAAAAAATGAAATAAAACCAAACTGTATTTGTGAGTACCTGTTGATATTCTGAAGGGAATGGGTTACCAAATTCTTGCTTTGAGCATCTCTCAGAATAAATAACTGTACTTCATAAAATAATATTGTATTTATACCATCTCTGTTTTAAAATTTCTAATGAAATGTTAGATTTTTCACTTTTGCAAGAGAGTAATTTTATTGACATGAGGAAGGACGGAGTAACTTCTAGGAAAGGGTTCCCCCAGTTGGGATAATATAAATGAAATTTTATTATAATAATACTGCTGTATATTTCTGAGTGCATTTATAATCTGTACTGAGATCTGAACCTAACTCAGGAAAACAGTCTTCTGTCTTGTCTTCTGCTAGCTCTTGAACTGATTTTAGATGATCTTAAGGTCCTTTCCAACCCTTACTATTCTATGATTCTATGAATTCCTCAAATGTCCAGCTGGGCAGAGATTATGCATTCTTTGTGAGCAGAAACTACTTAAGTGGTGTTTCTGACAGCTATGGTTAAACCTCCTAGTTCTGTGTTTTTCACTCTTTGGGTGGAGATCATAGAATCATAGAATAGTTAGGGTTGGAAAGGACCTTAAGATCACCTAGTCCCAACCTCCCTGCCATATAGTTCGAGGTTTGCAGAGAGAGCATGTGTATTATTTATGAAAGGTGTCTTGGCAAAATACATTTTTTATGTGGTCACTTCTTACCATCTTCCTAGTCTTTGTATTCTAGTTAGGTGGTTTGTGGGGACTTGGAAATGGTTGTCAGCAACTTATAGATGTAACATTGTACTCCCTCATGTAGTTGTAAGTAGCTACTGATCAGAAATTGCAGAACTGCGTGTTTGCATAGGAATAATTAATATTTAATGCTGGTGTATTATTATCTTTTATAAAATTATCTTTGGAAATAAAAATATTACACTGGGAGATACTCTTGTTTAATAGTGATGTACGGAAGCATATTTTCTCCTTCTTTTACTTCTGAATCACTCTTTTCCATTTTTTGAAAGGTCTCTTTGTGCGTATGCATTTATATCCTGTGCACATAGATTTGGTGCTATTTTCTGTGTTGAAATTCATGAGTTTTTATGGAAGAAACTTTAGAAGTGGCAGCTTTCACAATGAACATTCACTATGTACAAAGTGGCACCTTGACTGCCATTATCAGCTGATGTAAAAGGACAGCGTCAGGTAGTCGGGTCTGAAGATTAACTTTCTGGAAAATATAAAAAGCAGTGTTAAGTCTGGCTTGATCTAATTCCCTACTGTACTTCAAAACTTCCTCGGGCTTCGGTGGCTAGCCTCTGCTGGGCTGCTGGTCATGTCACTGGAGACCCTCTATGAATGTGTGGCTGAGTTCCTTTTCCCTGTAGATGAGGCACTTGCACGCTGTATAAAGTGAATCAGTTAAAAATTGATGGCAGGCAGTTTCTCTCTCCAAGGGAAAATCTGTGATATTCATGGACGAGACCAGTTTGCTTTTATCAGTGCCATAATGTGAATGACTATAAGCCAAATTTGATTAAGTTACTCAAAAGACCAGTTACTACAACTATATAATAATGATGTTAAACTAACAGAATAGGATCTGGGTGAATTAATTTAGAACCATTTACTTCTAGATTTAGCTTCTGCTTATATTTCAAAGTAAAGAAGGACATCCAGAATCATTTGAATAGCATACAAGCTGCAGTTATATTAGGAAGACTTTTTTGTCGAAGTTTTATTTGTCTGTAAAATTCAACCAGCAGCAATATATATCAATATGTGTTCAGGTGATGTTCCTCTGTGTTTAAGGATATGGACTGAGTGCCTCAATAGGACTTTCTCAGTGTGTGAACATCAGTAAATTTTCTGTGAGTCTGGAATGCAGAGGAATTGTTACATGATAACTTTTTCCATTTTGTTGGTGGGACTGTTTCATCTTCTGTGAAGTTTTTGTTTGTGTAAGTTTGTTGCCATAATAATAGTGACAATAAACATAAATAGTGATTTATAATAATTTGCATCAAGTATGTGTTTTAATAAAAATTCTGGTTATTACTTTGTAGTCTTAATAATTTAAAAATTACTAAGGAGAATACTATACATTCGTTAGCTTGAAAGGTCTCTTGTATCAGAAAACAAACATGCATGATTGTTTTGTTTGATATCAAAACACATTTTTGCTGTCATAATACTGGCACGTTCTCAAGGCATGCTGTTTTCTGGCTGATAGCAGGGAGTAATGGAAACAATGCAGTGATCATGCAATTTATTGGAAAATAAGCACTAAAAATTCTTAGGCAAGCAATGTTTTTAATTTAGGATTCATAAGGCTGCATAAAATAGCCGTTTTAGTACCACAAAGGTATTTAAATGCCTTGCTGCCTCTGAATTGTTTATAATTTCTTTCTGGTAATTTTCCTTTGGATCAGATTGTGATGCTGCTTCTGAACAGTGATAGTGCTTGTTGAGGAGTGGTCATGCAAGCAAAATGTGATAACCTCGATATGTCACTTCATCTGCCATTTTTCTTTTGTTAATGCAAAGCTGGTTGCATAATATCTAATTTCTCCTTTAGCCGACCAGAGATGAAAACAAAATCTGTAATGGCAGCGCTAGATTTTATAAAAAACGCAAGTGAGGGGTTGAAGGATGTGGCTTGTTCTGTTTGGATGATGCAGGATTGCTTTAAGCAGTGAGCTTACTGTTTTCAGATGGCATTAGCAGCATCAGTGATATAGCTGTGTCAGCCTCCTTGACTACTGGATGTCTGTAATCGCACGGAGGGAACTATATTTAAGATCTGATATCTTGAGGGTAATGACTCCAGCACTTACTGATGGACGGAATGGCTGTTAATGCTTTCTTCACTAGCCCTGAAGATTTTAAAAGATAGATGGGTCTGTGATGTACTTTTGTAAGACAGGAAATGCAATTTTTGGGGGTCTCTGGAAATAGAAAGGTCATGCAGCTTGGAACGGATGAGACATTACAGTCTCTAAGTCATCAGGTATGACCTCATAGTTTATTCTAATATTTTTAACACAAGGGTTTGTTTTACAGTTTTAGGTCGTTTACAATCTCTTTGTCTGTGTAATTGTTTCATGTTGGATTTGCTACAGGATTTGCCGGCTAGACTGTTTACATAAGCAGAGCAATGTATATCTTGGAAATCTAATGTGTTGTTAATTGCTATTTGAGCAATGTAAGGTTATTCCATGTATATTTTCAACCTGTTTTTATTGTGAATATGATTTCTTTTAACTAATCCAGGGTAAAGATTATAGCTTTGCTGTAAAGTAAATTTACATGATTGTATTGTATTTTTACTTTGCTTTATCTGTACATGGCACACAAAGCTATTGTGAATGTGTGTGTTTGTGGTATGTAATGCAGTATAAGGCTACTGTTTACCTACAGTGGCAGGTTATTTAAAACAACGTATCACATTGTGTAACAGGACTGAGCTATTCTGCAGGCACAGATCTTGCTTTTTTTTTTTTTTTTTGTATTTTGCAGTAGTAGGATTTTTTTTCTTTTTTGCTTCATTTCAAATCAGTTTAAAAATAGCTCACTGAACAAAACAGTGGAAGTTTGGCAAGATAACGCTCCTCTTTTTAATTATTACACTTAGTGACACGAACTAATAGTAATGGGTTGTAAATGTGAATAACTTAAATATTTAGAACGTTGTTTAAAACCAAATTCATTTTACTTAAGTATGTCTCATCCATTTTTGTTTTTAACTGTTGCCAACTTTATTGCATGGCTGATACAAAAGTATCTGCAAATGTATTGTGGTGATGGATGGGACAGTCAGAGTACATAAAACCCCAGATATGTGGGTATTTTACATAGAAAGATATTGGCCTAATTTCATGTGTGGAGCACAAAATGTAATTGGAGATCCTGTTACAACCTTAGGTGTTATAAATGCTAGATAATAGCCACTGTTTCCCTTGAATACATCATAGAGCAATTTGGTTTAAATTTGTAGAAGTTTATTTAAAACAGTGATATTCAGCTCCATCTTAAGAGATTCTAGATGTATTTGCAGAACATTTCCATGGCAACGTGTTTGGCCATGTGTTTTAAAAGCTCCACGGAAGCCTGAAAGTAGTGTGCAATTTTTCTGTCACTTGCTTTACCCTTGTAGAACAACAATCTTTTCATAAAACTGGACTGCAGATTGGCAGGGGTGAGTGATAATTCCTGACCCCACAGCACAGGATTAAGTGATCAAGATTTAAAAATATTTTCATATTGCCACATAGAAATGTAAACATGTAAAATGTGGATTTGATTTTGCATTTAAAACTGTATTCTGGTTTCACCCCCATTTAATAACAGTCTGCTGGAAATATATGTGTGTGGGAGACCACAAAAGACCAAACTTAAGAATGTGCAGCAAGTTGCTTCAGTAAAAAAGGCTGTCTTTTAATTTTTAATTAAAATCATATTTGTAAAAAAGTGTTGTGTTACTTTTATTAGCCATAATTTATAGTTTCCCAGTGTACTTATCCATCTTATGTTCTTATTAATAATGGAGAAAGACTGCCCTGCTCTTAAGCTTGATTAGGTTTGGAATGACTTAACTATACCTTTCACTTGCTACAAGATCTTTTTAATCTGTTAAATTTATTTTCAGTATTTTGATGTATTGGTCACAATGAGTGCATTCTGTTTCTTGGCATTGGAATGAAATTCCTGAAAGTATTGGTTTCATGGTATTTTGGTGCTTTGCAGGGTATTTATGGACTTTTTATTAGGACGAACCCTCCCCCTAGCTTTTTTGTTTTCTTTATTCAAGTGTAATTTGAAATCTTGACTTACATGCATTTTAAAGTTGTTTTTGAACTCTCCTTTGCTCATTTAAAATAATTAGATCTCTATGGAATTTTCTATTACTGGAAGCTGTAACAGTATGTCGTGCTTATACTGGACTCCATTTAATCATTTATATTAATTCTGCAAACTGTTCTATGTGTGTTTCTGAAATGTATCATCGATAATAATCTCCAAACTGTGCAATAAACATCCATTGTGGCGTGGTTAGGGTAGAAACTGTGTTTACAGAGGAAAATTGGTGAAGAATGCTTACCTGAGGAAGTGTGTGGTTTAGGTCATTCCATTTTGGAACAGTAATTTTACTGACTATTGCAAGTGAATTTGAATATGTTTTTTCACTTAAAGGAGACAGCTCCATTATAGGTCCTTCTTAATTTTGGCGGACTAAAGAATATTACCCCAAAGGAGTGTATTAAGGAAGTGAAGTTCTTTTCTAAAAGAAGGAGTTGCAGCAAGGTAGAGATTTACACATGAGAGCAAGGAATCAGACTGAAGAGATCTGAAAACTTAAAGCTACAAACTATTTTGCTTGCTTAAAATGTGCCTTCCCCCTCCTCCCCCAAAATCATAAATGACAGTTTTAAAATATGTTTGTGCAATATGACCAAATATCAGCAAATTTGAAGTAACAGAATCCAGTGGCAGTGTCTTGGCATCAACAAGAAGGGTTTCTTTTATTTCTCTAAACTATACCATCTCTTCTAAGTTGATTGCAACTGTCAGTGTTTGAGGAATACTGTGTAAAGAAGGGTTACCCTAACTAAAGTATTCTTTCCCTATGACTACGCATAATGAATACACATCCATCAGTATGTGTTCCCCTGTCTTTGAATATACCAATTTACAGAACTTGATTATAAAGGTCTTAAAAGCAATGGAGCTCTGTGTGGATGTTTTAGGAACAAAGTTAACTACTGAGTTGGGCAAGAAGCCCAGTATCTGTGTAATTTACTAATTCTAAATGTGAATGCTCACACTCATGTCAATACTCAGTTGTGTAGTGGTTTTACTTATTATTGATTTATGTTCTGATTCCACACTGCTGACTTTTTTCCTATGTTACAGTGCCAGTTTATAAGGAAATGGCAGTGCTACGACTGAGGAGATTGTGGCCAAACATTCACAACTAGCAAAACAACACAAGAACTAAAAAGTACTTTCAGATAGAGTTGAAAGAATTTAATCCTTTTGTCCTGTCTGAGTCTCCCTCCCAGGAGATGATCCCATTCTCTGGTCAAATTCTCCTTGTTTAGTACTTTAATTCATATACCAAGTCATTTGGCGTCATAACCTTGAATTATAGAAGGCATAGAATCAGCTGGTCAGAAAGGTCTAAAACATAAAGTAACACAGCATAAATATGTAATAGTGAACAGTAAGGTCACAAAATGCGTAGCTAAGTGACTAGTGTTCCAAGAATGCTCTATTCCATTTAGTGTTCCAAGAATATAATCCTTTGATTAATTGAATAAAAACCTTTTAAAGGAGATTTGCTTGGATGCAATATGAAAATGTGGACACATAACAATAATAATACCACAGTAATCTGTTAAAAAAAAGTCATAATTAGTCCCGATGAATTCTGAGACCACCTGAGAGGGAGTAGTAGGGGAGGTGACCATAATTCTGGTAAATTCCAATAGGCCACTTACTAATTAAGATCAACATACACTACAGAGTAAGCTACCTGATGCCTTCGTTGTGCTATACTGATTTCAGTGTGACCCTTAAAAGGGAGACAGTCACTTTCTGGAGTAATTTAAAAAATATGTATACCAGTAAGAGGTTACAGAATGTGACTGATGATATGGTGGGGTAATACTGCTATTTCCATTTTATAAAGGGCATTATTTTTTCTTAAGTGATACTTCTTATATTTAATTTGTGCTCATTTACTCTTGCCCTGTCACTGGGCACCACTGAGAAGAGTCTGGTTAAGCCTTTGCTACTTCCCCCCAAGTCATGTATTTGTACGTTCTGATAAGACTCCTCTGAGCCTTCTCTAGGCTGAAGCAGTCCCAGTGCTCTTGGCCTCCTCTTCTATGACCTTTATGGCCCTTTACTGGGCTTACTCCAGTACATCCATGTCTTAAAAGAAGGGAGCCTAGAACTGTACAGTATGCCCCAGCTATGTCTCAGCAGGGCTGAGTAGAGAGGTGGAATCACGTTATCTGGCAATGAAATTTAGATTGTTTAACTGGTCAATGAAGTACAGGAAACTTGAATCCTTGAAAAATGAAGTTTTAATGCACTGAAAATTATAAATACTGTCCATTGGTAATCTCCTGGAGAAGAAAAGTTTTGAAATAGCTTTGCTTAATTCATAGCAGTTTTTTTTAGTGATGAAACCTCCTGTTGTTCTGGAATGTCATATATGGAATCTATGTCCCCCAGTGCCAATTGATACAAGCAAAGAATAATGCCTAAGGGGAAAGGTTAAGCTTTTTTGACCTAAACAAATTTTAAAGTAACTGAGTAAGAAGATATTGTCTAGTATAATATCATTAATAATCACAGAATCATAGAATGGTTTGGGTTGGAAAGGGCCTTAAGATCATCTGTTTCCAACCCCCCTACCATGGGCAGGGACTCCTCACACTAGATCATGTTGCCCAAGACTCTGTCCAACCTGGCCTTGAACACACCCAGGGATGGAGCATTTACCACTTCTTTGGGCAGCCTGTTCCAGTGCTTCTCCACCCTCACAGTAAAGAACTTCTTCCTTATATCTAACCTGAACTTCCCCTCTTTAAGTTTAAACCCATTGCCCCTTGTCCTGTCACTATAGTTCCTGATGAAGAGTCCCTCTCTGTCTACTTGTAGGCCCCCTTCAGATATTGGAAGGCTGCTGTGATAAAAAATAAAGGTAAGCTATGGGAAACCTGAACTCCAGGGATTTGTAAGTTTTGTTTTAGTCAACTTGCCAAAAATGATTTGTTAATTTCTAGTGGAAACTCAGAGCATGCACGGAGCTCTCAAATGTGCTCAGCTGATGCAGAAGCCATGAAGTGACTGAAAATATTCAGCTTGGTGCACTGAATGAAAATGTAAAACAGGCATTAAGTGACATGAGGGAGTGTTGTGGTATTGTAAAAAATTTGCTCATTTTTGTAATAGCTTCCCCTTTTTCCCCCAGGCTGCTTAAACAACTAAAAATGTGTATAGGAGACTTCAGTGATTCAAGATTCATCCTTTTCTCTAATGATAACGTAATGGGTTCAGTCGTTTAAATTCTCTTTTTTGAAGATTTTATGCAGGCACACGGAGTCATTAAAATACGTGTAAGAAAGCATAACCATATGGCTTGCATCCATATTTAATGCTATTAAAGCTATTCTAACACAAGTAGTATTGGTTTTATGTCCAAATCCCGTGACAAAAATTTCCCAGGAAAAACAGTGTCACATTTTGTACCTGAATCCTAGAATCCTGAAGCAGAGAAATACATTGTACTTGCATTTGTAAGGGGAGCTGCAGTTGAGTAATTGCATTCAGGCGGGGAGTTGCTGGGGAGATGGGATTTTGCATGGTAGAGACCTCATGTCAAGCTTATTATGTGGGGGAGTTAACTGTGCTTCGGGGGTTTCTGTCTGAGAGTTAGTCAAGCAGGTCAGTTACACCATCCACTGTCATTCTTTACTTCAATTTTTCAAGGTGTTTAAGTGTTCATTTTCAATTTTCCTGCTAAGGTTATCTGAAATACTTAAAACTTGGGGAGGGAATCAGACTGCTCTTTCCCCTTTTCTTCTCCCCATTATTCATTGAACTTTTCAAGTCCTGAATAAACCATGAATAAATTTTGATGAATTTAAAATTTTGGACTTTGTGCATATGCATGTGTCTTAAGCAGCAGTTGTGCATATCACAACTTTGTATGTAAATTTAGGCAGCTCTTAGTATATGAAAAAGTGGAGGTGTCACCTTCATGTTGACTGCCATGTAACATTTTTAATGGAGTGTACACTGAATGAACGTTAGGAGAATCTAATAGATATGGAAAATACAAAATGAGAGTTTTGTAACAATGTGATGCAGTGATTTCTTATGGCATTGCATATTCTGCTGAAGGTTATTCCTAGGTGCTTAGATTTCATGTGACAAGTATAGGCATAGTTCTGTGAGTGCTGCTAAGGATGAAGCTGTATCTGGTAACTGTGGCTGGAACTCTAGTGTATCATTTGTGGTAATTGTGCTAATACGTGTCAAAAATATGACTCCTTAGATCACCAGGATTTAGTGGAGGTTGCTGTATGTTGCTGGTAAACTTTACCTAACTTTACATGAAATATGAGACATGGGGAAATGAAAAACTGTCCTGGCATTCTTCTTTCATTCTGGAACGAAGTGATGACCTCTTTCTTCAGGAACTTGGTTTCCTTGTTTCCTTTGCCAGACTTCTTCTCTCTGCTAGATCTCAGTGTACCATCACCAGGCTTTCTGGATGCAGTCATGGGTGAATTTCTCATTTCTGCTAATGAGCATCTTGCAGTGACTCATTGGGCTTGGTTATTGCCCAGTCTGCCTTCTGCTCTCCTCCTTCTCTTTCCAGAATGGTTTTCTATTTTGTAGGGTGCAGACGTGCTGAAATTTCTCAGCCATCTAACATCTAATGCAAAGATGCATATTTGCTGTGAATGCCAGTGAGAGATGTAATCTGTGCTGTCAAAAGTAGTTACTAGCACTTCCTTGTGTCCGGAACGTCTACAGTAGCAACAACCTCACCACAGATCTGAAGCATGCTCTGGGTCCTTTTCTTGTCTGCTTCAACAGATAAGAAGTGTTAAGTTGTCTCCTTCTTAGTATCCTTTGCAATTGCTGAGACAGGGATTAAATTTATATTTTTAGCCATGTCCGTATCATCAGCTGTAAACAAATTTCCCTGGCAGTCACTTAGACTTTATTTCCCACATGGGCTTCCTTTTATGTCCATATAAATGTCATTATCAATTTCCAGTTTAATTTCCTTTTAATTTTCTTGTCTTTATTAGGCTATACTGTACACACCTGTAAATCTGTAATTTAATATAGGAACATAAAGAATAGCACTCTTATCTTCCAATGTGCACTGCATAAAATTTCTTCAGGTGTCCTGAAGAATCTCTTACACTGTTTATTCAGTCATAGCAAACAAGATAGGCTCTTTGACTTTGGACACTTTTGGCATCTGCTTCTGTGCAGAACTGGGCAGCAGGGATCTTGTAAAGTAAGCCCTGAAGCTGTTGCTGTTCCCGTAATGGATGCTTCTGCTTTCCAGCATGTTCATTGCCATGTATCTTCCTCTCTTGGTTATCAGTTTACTTATTGGGATATTCATAATGATGTACAATGACGTAGTACTGTTGTGGAACAAAACTGCTCTTCTCAGAATTCAGCAGGGGGTTACATAATTTCCAAGGCTAGAAGCACCCCATTCTCAGTGATGCTCACTTTGGGAGATTGTCTGTGTTAATGAAGGCAGGGTTTTCTTTGCTTATTCAGGTTCCTAGTGCAATTCTGCTCAGTTTGAATTTATGTGTATTTATAGCTTCCTGGTCTGTTGTCAGAGGACCTCTTGATCAATTTCAGTGCAGAACTGCAAATGTCCTTCAGATCCCTCAGTTGATATGTGTTTCCCTGGAACGTTCCACAGGATTAATTGTTTTCCAGTATATCATGCTTACTTAGGTGTCCTGCAATTTTATTCTTTATAACAGTTTCTCTAAATCTGCCTGTTGGTAGCAACAGGCTATTGGTTGATTGTTTACAAATGTGGGAAATCTTTTTAGAAGATTTGTTGTAGTTGGTGTAGTTGACATCATATGTGCAGTCTTCCAGTTCAAAGGTGAGTTGGGGTAATCCAGTTACCTGAAGGATGGTATGTTGCACACCACAAGGTGCCAAGGATGGATGGATAGACACCACAGGAAGGATGTTGCACACCACATTCAGTGTCTCACCTGTAGAATTTGAGATTATAAACTGGTTTTGTTGACTAAAATGTCTTGAGAGTAGTTCTGTTGGAAGGATATGCAGATTTATTACCAGCCTACTTCTAGGCTGGCTGGATCTCCACAGAAATGTGATGCAGCATTTCAGAAACAGGAAAACTGAGGAAGCAAAAACATTCAGAAAGTGTTTAAAACACAAGTCAAATACAAGACAATAACGTCACATAGTTTCAATTTTTTTCATGGACAGATTAAAAAAGCCATCATGCCTGTGCTAATCTTTTATTGTTCTCTGGCACGAGCATTATTTTTGTGATTCAGGGTGATGAAAAAATGAAAAAGAATGAGAATAAGCATGAATAAATTTCCCAAGGGAATAATAGGAGCATCTATTAATGGAACTGTGCACAGGATGTGTTGACTTGATCTTTATGATATTGAAAAGGAGAAATTTCTTTTACTTAGTAACTAAATATGTCACTTGCTGCTCCCCCACTTTATTATTTTTTAGCAGGTGAATAATAAATGGACATAGTTGGTGTGGTAGGCTGAACTGCCCCTTCCAGTGATTGTGAGGTGAATGGGCAGGTTTTCACACTGCCCTCTGCAAGTCTCATCTACTGCTAAAAGAAGAAGTGGGGATATTTGCTTTTTCTGTTTCTCTCTTCTTTTTTCCCTCAACGAAAAATTCTTCAGTTTAAACGTAAGCTGTACAGGGAGATGTAGTTTCAGTCTTTAGTGGTCTTACAAAAGCTTTGGGCCTTCTCTGTTCTAAGGTTCAAGTGACATTTCAGTTCTGTTCTTTCTAATATGGCTTCTAGTCTCTTACTGACTTTTTCTACACTCTGTTGCAGTTTAAAATACACTTATTCTTTTTCCTAGTTCAGGAAAGCTCTTACGGTATATGCTTTTTAGTGTTCTGTTGCAGCCCATGGGAATATTATAGTTTAAAATAAAAAATATCTGGAATCTTAACTAGCTTCCATCCTGCTGGGTTCCTGCTGACCACACAGGAGTTGTGCAAGGTACAAGTTAATGTAGGATTCCACATAACTTATGTGGATTAACATCCCTGTCATGATCCGATCTACTGAGAATTCCACCAGTCGGAAATGGATTTGTAATCTTGATGAATTACAAACTTGCTTCCTCGAGTTTTGAATTCTGCCAGGTTTACACCAGGAGGTGAAATGATACCAGAGCATAAAGGTTTGAAAAAAAATATAATTATTACACATAACTCTTTATTTTTTTCCTAAGTGCTGTTGTCCCTTTGTTTTTTAAGCTTGCATGTCTATTTCACTAAAAGGAGTGAATTTCAAGTAACACTTATTTTTTTCCTTTTTTTCCTCTTCTCAGGCAGATCAACTCCTAGAGCTTTAAGTGTTAGCTGAAATCTGTGGTTCCCATATATAACACACCTGATTGCACCCTTATTTGGGAACCAAAAGCCCTGTGTAACTTCCTGTGATAGGTATGGTTTAAAATACATTAGCTGGTATTCTTCTGTTTTCAGTCCTTTGACTTCAGAAATCTTCTACTTGAAAACAATCGTTGGTAAAGATAAGTATCAGACATACTGACTGTGATGTTGGGCTTGGAAAGAATAAGTGTGCTCAAAGTGACAATACAAGCTTCTTAAATAATGACAAACACTCCTTTCCAAAGAACCCAGACATCTGATCATCCAAGGTTGCAGTTCACCAGGTGAAGTTACACTTCACCAGGGATGTTGTTTACTCTCTTGTGTACTATATCTTGTGAAGAATTAAGCAATCAGTATGCTATTCTGGCAGATGATCCATAAATACGATTGAAATTCCTGGGAAAACAGGGCTCAGATTAGTCCAGTTCTGCATTACTGAAGATTTATTAGTGTCCGTTGGCATGAATTTGTAATACAGTTATAGAGTGTGCAAGTATAAAATGCGTCAACCAATACTGCGTATATGGACTTGGCATGCAATATAAACTTCAGTGGATTAAATACTCTCCTAGTGTAACTGTCTTAGCAAATCACCCTTATCAACTAGAATTTTAAATCACCATGTGATTTGTTAAAACAGCTAATGTGTGTTGGGTAGGGTATATGTAATGGCTTCAGATATAGAAGTTTCAGGATATACGAAAACAACAACTAGGAGAGTTCTGTTTCATTTCTGGTTTTTTTTTTTTTTTTTTTTTTGATTGCTTTGCTGGTACTTGGTTATCTTTATGCTTTCTGATACTTTTCCTGCTTTTATGTCAACCAGTGTCCAAACTACACTTCTTTTGGTATTCTCTATACTTCTTCCCTTTAAATTACATCTGCCTTTGGTTCAGCTTCCTCTCTGTGCTGTTCCTGTCACTTCCTTTTTTCCCTCAGGTACAAAGCTCCTCATCTCCTCCATTATCTAGTCTTTTATTTTCTTGATGTTTTTGGAATGTTACTGGTCTCAAAGAACCTGGAGGTTGTCTTTTTACCTCCTACTGTTCCCTGCAGCTCATGGAAGTATGTTCCCTTGTTTGTTAACACTGCATCATCTGTGATCCTTTCTGTGGAGACTGTTACCTTCAACAATATCCACTGTGAATTTAGGTCAAAGAAATTGGTACTTCTCTGCTGTTATTCTTAAGCTCTGCCTGCTCCCAGCTTTATTTATTAATTTACTTTATTTAACAATAGAATTACCTTCTGTCAGCCTTGCTGATGTTTTTATGGTCTGTATGGACACAACTCTACTTATTCTCATCTCTCTGTCTGACTTCCATTCACAATTTCTCACTCTTCAGTTTCCTTATGGGTAACCATCCAACTCTGTAGCTGCCCTGGTGCTGTTGTTTCTCATTTGAGTCTTATAACTGTGCCAAATCAGCTACACACTCAAGTTGGTCTTTTCTCTGCACTTGTTGTCTGAGTTCCTTTTCTGTGATAACTGTTAAACACTTTCACCATTTTTATTCTGCCTCTCTCCAAGAATGGGACTTTGCAAAACTTTCATTTTGTCTGTCTTAATAATATAATTTCTGCTTATATCTCCTTTATTCCTCTGTACTTTCCTCTATCAGCTTATTGGTTCCCTTCAGGCTCTGTTTTTTTTTTTTTTTTCTTCTCATGCAGTTCCAAACTCTTTTGACAATTCATGGTCCTGGCTGACTCCCAGTATCCACTTTCTCAGTTCCTAATGCCATCTGCCATGCTTCAGAGATACTGCTGACTATCTCTGGTGAAAATCTTTTGATTCAGTTGACTTTCTGCATTTCCTAATCTCTGGGATTTTTATGATGTGTTATGAGTATCTTTCTTTGCAGTTTTGCCAGTTCTGTATTTTTTTTATTAATCATACACATTGCATTCAGCTTATCTATTCCCCTCTCTCTCCATGTGAACTTCTTAAAACCAACCAACTAATGCTGAAATTCAAGCTTCCACCTCATTTAGTGGAGCAGACATTACATTTTTGTTTTGTAGTCTTTGAACCTGTTCCAGTGAACCCATCCTAATCCCTGTTCACCTTCTGACCTTCTGCTGTTCTTTTTTTTTTTATATATTTCTGTTTCTCTTCTTGAATTGCTTCCCATACACTATAAATCTGAGTCTCTTCATGTTAGAAAAACCCAACACAAAACAACTCTCAATTTCAGAAGTTTCTGTTTACCAGATTAACATTGTACCCCTAGACCTCCCTCATCTTGCCATACTCTATGATTTGTACAGTCGTCTTCATTACTTGTCTTCTAATGCCTTTCTAGAACTTCTCACTTCTGTTTTCTGTCTTTTGCACAGAAATTTATCTCACTAATGTTCCACTTCTTCCTGGAGGATTTCCAGGCTAGTCCTTTATTCTCCTCCACTCCATCTGTCATCTCTCTGCAATGCGATGTTGTAGTCTTCACTAGATTTTGTTGTTCATAGACATTTGTCCTTTTGTGCCTGTTCTCTTTCTTTTCAGACTCAGTTTCTTATTGTGTGGGTCTTCTCTGCCCCTCCTCCTCTTTTTGTCCATAGGTGTGTGTTTAGATCTCTCAAGAATCCATCCTCAGCCTTTGCATCCTCCTCCACACCTTACTTCAGCTGATGTAGCCATAAGCATGGCTTCTTTATGAGCACATCCCTGCTTTACTTTTTAGTGATCTTCCTCCAATCCAGTTAAGATGTACTTATCTCAGAAAATTTTCTTGGTCTTTGGTGGTCACCTGAATATAATCATGTCAGGAAGAATTACTGAGTTTTCTTTACTTTCCTCATGTGCTCTTCTTGCACTATGCAGTTCCAAGGTCTGTCAGTTCCTGTTTGTCCGTGTAGACATAAATCAGACTGAAGGCTTGCTTGCCTCAACACTGTGATTGTTATGATCTTGTCTGCCTGTCTGATGTTAATACTTATAGCTTTGCTTTACTTAATTACTGGTATTAATATCATCTTCACTTATCATTCTGCCTACATCACTTGCTTTTTAGTCTATTTACTCATCTTCTTAAATGCAAACTTCTTTCTTTGAAAAGCATTAAATTTGCCTTCCCCTTTCCCTTCCAAGGGAGAGATTTTATAACGGAGTCGATTTTTTTTGTTTTCTTTACTGGTAGTGTTGGTTTTGATTTCCAAACGCTATTTGTTTTACAGTCATTAGTATACTTGCTCTTAATGTGCCTAATCTTTGTTGAAGCTCCTCCTCAAAACTTCTGTAGTCCATAAAGTTAAGTATAGTCTGTTAATGACTGGGCAAGTGTTAGTTGTGTGCATCTTGTTGTATTTAGGTTGCCAAGAATTCTTAACTTAAGGCTATATTCTGTTTGTATGCCTACAAGCTATAATGTGTCTTTTAAATTATAGAACCATTGAAATAGTTATAAATAAAGTAATGTATTTGAAGTATTGACTATCGCATCATGCGTATATTTGCAGTATATATATCAATAGAGCCCAGAGACACTATCTTTCATTCTTCACATATGGTGTGTTTAATAACAGTGCTAGTTAAAGAAAAGGTAGGCAGAATTTGCAGGTATAAGGAAGGATGCTTATAAGGCCAAATGCAGATCACAAGGTATTATTATTTTAGTACCTATATTGAGATCCTGCCAGAAGAGGAGGAGCTTATTCTACTAAGCCTGATATAAACTTGTAATAAGTGAAAGACTGATCCAAGTAGCTTGTGGCATAATGCTTATATGACAAGAATTTTCTTTTTTGTGTTCATCACAAGAAAATCCTTTAATAAATTCTTTAAATAAAAGGAAGTAATAAATAAATACTGAATAAAAATTCATTAATACCAGGAGATGGTGGTGTCTTGGTAAGGAAGGCTATGAAAAGCATCTGCTGGATATTATTTTTCGTCATTGTGCTTTTAACTGTTTTCACTTTAGAGTAGTATAGTGAAATACAAGTAGTGATATGTAATTCAGAAATCTCATTACTTGTGTGAATAATACTTGATATCTAGTTATTTCTGCCATTTTCTCAAAATACTAAATACTGGGGACGCTTAGATCAGAGAGATGGAATTTGAAAAGTGAAATTTAATGGGATACAAGTTACCTAGTAAATACATAAATAAACAAGTAAATACTATGCCTGTGAGAAGGGCTGAAAGAAAAAATTACTTTGGAAAAAGTTTCCTTACCATTACCAAAATGGGAATACAGTCCTAACAGCCTTTCTATTCAAAATATGATATCTATCTCCACCAGAAACACTCCCAAATTCCTAAGGAAGAGAGTAGTTAGAGGTTAGCTAATATCCTTCAAAGCTCTGATGGAGATCTTTTTATCTTCCCTTGCTGTTCTCTATCTACAGCTGCATATGGGTCTGTCAGTTGAGTAGCATTATAAGAAAGTAGCCAATGAAAATAATGCTCTTTTCTAACAATAAAATCCTTTAATACAGAAGCACAAAACATGTATAAATTGGTAATGCCATGTTCACATTTACTTTTTACTGTATGGTAATAGTTGTCCTTTTTCCTTTCTAAGAGTTATGTTCTGTAATTTCTATATAAAGCACACTGTTAAAGCCATATCAGTTGTTTCTTTTTATTGCTTGTTTTTATTGCCAAATATCTTAACTAATCTAGAACAACAAGGTCATGGAAGTGGTGATGTTTAAAGCTTCCAGATTACAGCAGACATGCAGTATATACAAGTCTAATTCTTAGACCTCTGAGAGGTAGGAAGACCAGTTGAAATACTATTTATAATTCATATTTACCTTTGATTCTTTGGCAGTGCAGTTCAAATTCCTGAATGTGTGCACTTGTGCTATCTAGATTTATACTGTGCAGATACCTCATTATCTAGTCCATTGTCACGATCACTTTCCCAATATATTTTCAGTGAGTCTTTGATATAAAAATTCTCTTTACAGTGCAGTATTTCATCTCCTGGGCAGAAGCGCACAAGTAACTTCAAAATTGGTATCACAAATCTCTTTATTTGTCCTGTTACTTCTCAGAACACATTATCAATTTCATTATCTCACTTCTTTTCTGCCTTTTGCTTTTCTCCCCACTGCTTCTGCACTGTTTACTGCTTTTCATAATTCCTATGTGAATTAATTAGAGTATCTGAACTTTCAGATAGCAGATCATATCATCAGTGGGTTGGAGGACATAATTATTTTTTATCTTTGTGAATAGAGTGGCTTCTAGCTGTTTTCTCCAGTGTTGCTCTCCCCAATCACCATGGCTTCTTGATGCCCTGAGAGAGATGAATAGTGAGAGCAAAGATAGTCAGATTGTCATTGTCTGGTTATGAGATGGAGAGTTTTTTCTTGTCTTATGCTGTGACTATATAGGCAGTGCAAAAGGCCTTTCCATTTCTGTTAAGGTAACTGTTTGTATGCAGCAGAATATTTCTGGGTGATACAAATCTGGTTTTTTTTTTTTTCCTTTTTTCCCCAATCACATCAATAACTGTTGCCTTGGTAACAAAATCATTCATGACAACAAGATCACATAGATCAACCTAAATCTTTGGAGATGAGAAGTACTGGGTCATTTGTTCTGGATTTTCTGCTGAACTTACTCCATGATGATATAGATGATTTAGGAACTCTTCAGACTAACCCCTACATTTGAATTTATACATTTTGGCCAAGAAAGACTTGTCAATTTTCTTCAAGGAAGTTATTTATATGTTTCAATTTAAAAAAACCAAGTTAACCAAACACAATCATCTTTTCTCTTCTGGAGGATAATAGATCATATAGAAGACAAGTCTGAAAGACTACAGGAATGTAATTTAATCTTCAGACATGCAATAGAAAATTCTATGGTATTTTGAGTTGGGTTTTTTTTTTCTGACAATTGATGATAAAAGGGCCGTATTTTTTTCAACACTTCAGTTAGATCTGGTTTTGCTGCTATTTGAGCAGTAATATCATGAATGTTGGCAAACTTATTTGGAAGATTGGTGATGAGTTTGGCTACATACAAATTGTCACACTTGATCAAACTGACAGTCAGTCTAGTCTCCAGGTAGTTGTAAATAGACTCTTCTAAGTCTCAACATTTTCAGCCCATCTTCAGTGACAGTCAGTCTACCTAAGATCTTGTGTATCCGCTGGAAGCACGTATCTCTTTGCATTGATTATTAGAAAAGTGGATGATGATGTCATCTCTAGTTAAAGCAACTTCAGGTAGGTACCAAAAGTTTTATGGAATTAATCTTTGGATAGTGCTTGTCAAGAGTGTTTGTCAACTGAAAATTGTGGATACGTCTGAGGAACAGAAGAATCACTGAACATTATACTGGTGTTTCTGAGAGAAGGAGTTATGTATTATTGATCATTCTGGCTTGCAATCTCAAAAAAAAGTGATGTAATGAACTGTAGTTGGCATACATTTGTATGTGAAAGATGCAGACTCCAGACTACATAATTTTTATGTCTGTAAAGGAAGACAAAAAGTCCTCTCTCCTGTGTTACAGCTGCTTAGACAGATTCTAATAAGTTGGTCAGGACCTCTTTTCTTCACTGCACTTGCTACTTCCACATGAGTAACTGCTGCAAGAGGACTGCCTTCTTTGAGGAAGAAATTCTTTATTGTAAGAGTGATGAGGCACTGGAATGGGTTGCCCAGGGAAGTTGTGAATGCTCCATCGCTGGCTATGTTCAAGGCTGGGTTGGACAGAGCCTTGGATGGCATGGTTTAGTGGGAGTTGTCGCTGCCCATGGCAGGGGGGTTGGAACTACATGATCTTAAGGTCCTTTCCAACCCTAACTATTCTATGATTCTGTGATTCTATTCTAAGATGGGAAATGTGTCTAACTTAAAACCCTATGTATCTTAATACTGATTAAGAAAGTAGCCTATTAACATAATTTATGTTTTTCCATTTGCTGCCCAGCATCTAATATCCTATTGCATAGCAGGCTAAACTCAGCATGTTTAACTACATGGGAATAATGCTGTTATCTTGGATCTATCCTCACCTGGCATTGGACCAAGAGAGCCCAGACATGCTAAAAAGTGAATCTCATTTGAGCTTTGGATAAAGTCCTTGCATCCATCTTCATGCTGTAGTAGCTGACAGAGCCATTGCTGTGAATGAGAAAAGAGGATTTCAGCTAATGGGACTCACTGGGATGATGTAAGACATTTGAATAATTATGGCAGAGATAAAAAATAATCATGCCTCAGGTTGAAATCTGTGCTGTTCTTCATAATTTTTAAGTATTTGACTATGTAGTAAAGAAAAATATGAAGCCAAGGGAATAAAGTCTCAGTCATATGGATGTGACCCAGCTTAACTAGCAGCAAGGAACACTTTGGGTTTTTTATTCAGAAGTCTGGCTGAGACTAGCAACTGAATAAAGATTTATTTACAGAACCAGCAGATGTGATACGGTAGGAAGGAAGGGGAGAAGTTATGGGAATCTTAACATGACTGAAAATGTTCAAAGAATCACCATAACCCAGGTGCCTTCTTCAGGTTTTGTAAGGCGCTCACATCATTTAGGCATACCTGATAATTTTACTCTGAGGCATACAAAACAGGACGAGCACAGCTGCTATTAAATGTGCATGCTTCAAACAGGTACTGAATCAAGAAAGAATTTCAGAGTTCATTATTTCCTTATAATATCCAATGCTCCAACAGGTTTATCAAACCTTAGTAAGAACATTGTGTGTGTGTGTGTGTGTGTGATCCCCCCCCTTTTGTTGCTACAGTTATTAGTACAATAGGTGCATGAAGAATACATAGCATATTTGCCTTGCAAATGTAGGAAATTTATTGTTTCTACTTAAAACAGCTTTCTAATAAAGAAGATTCCTTATCAAATGATAGGGAAATATTTTAGTGATTATGCATTCATTTATGCATCAGTTCTTATTTGCTGTATTGCGTATAATGGTAAATAACTAGTACAGGATGATTCTAAGTAGATAAACACAGGAACTGCATATATTTGTGAGCATTTACTAGTCTGTAGAAATGCTTTATGTTATTTGTGTGTGCATTTTCTGCTTGTGTTTCATATCATTAATTTTATAACAGTAGTATGTGCTTAGATTTGATGTCTGCAATGATTATCTGTGTTTACATGTTACAGGAATTGCATTATTACATTAAATGTGTGCTTAGTCTCAGGTCAGTAGCAAATGAGTTCTTTGGAGCCAATGCTGATTAGTGCACTTTTTAGCAGCATTGCAGAAGATGGTATTTCTTTACTGAGCTATGTTAAACAGTATCTTGGCTTTTGCTATAAAGGAGAAAAGGGACAAAGAGGCAGAGAAGGATGCTTCTATGCATATGAAATGCAGCCTTGGGGAAGATGCAAATCTGGAATGAAAACTAATTGTTTTCTACTTTGTTGCTTAGCCTGAGCTCTGTGGAGTAGGGCTGACCAAAAGGAGTTATGTGCTTTATTTTAACTAGTAGTGATTACTGCAGAAAGCTGCCACAAACCCAGACCTTATTGAATTATAGATGTGTTTTGATGGGTCTTCCTTGATAGGTGGATAGAGGGGGAAAAGGATGATTATAGTGAAGCTAGTGGAACAGAAAAGCAATTATATTTAATCAGAAAGATAAAATTCACTGTACTTCATACCTCAAAAGATTTCTAAATATGATTATATGTAATATAAGTAATTAAATGCAATTATATTAAAAAAGTTTGGATGTTAAATTTTTTTTTCTTTTCTTCCCTGTGCTTGTCTTCAGAAAGTGAAAAGAATTGTAGGATCTAAATTGTAGGCATACATACTGTGCACTGAACCAGTTTTGTGTGGCTGTGTCTGTTCAAGGACAGTTTAAAGGACAAGGCTGAACATGGCAGTCACTAGTGATTTGCATCCTACAACTGGGAGACATCCATCTACATATAAACAGCTTTTTAGCCATTTAGGTTAATTGTCTTACAAGACAGTCCCAGTATGCTCTTGGCAGATTCTGAGTCCAAGTAACTCACTTTTTGTATTTTTAATAATGCCATTTTTTCTGAAAGATCAAGCTGAACTTGATGAAAGGATCTTAAAAATAGAAATACTGTGTCATGGGTCTGCAAAATAAATACAACACAAAACAATGATGTTGGAATATCTTCAGACTAGGAAGGCAATCATGGTATGTATGTGATCTCTGGATAAGTGTTTAGAATTTCATTGCAGACCATTTGAAAGCTGAATACACAAGGTTTACACCACTGACCTTATTTATTCCAGATTATGTATTTTATCATATATTACAGAGTTCCATCTTTTAATTTGTGATTATTGATAATACAAAATAACTAGAATAATTTTATATTTCTATTGTTCGTAGGAATGCAGTATTTCATATTTTATGCTGACAGGCATTCCTGAGTTCCAGATGGCATTGGAGAATTATGTAGGTTTTCTAATCATCAGTAAGTGGCTTATATGGAGAAGTAATTAATACCATGATTATTTTTCTTATGAGTCATCAGGTGTGTCATACATAATTTCTACTGAGGAAAAGATAAAAATGGCTTCTGTTCTGCTGTATAAAAGTGTACCAAAAAAGATTCCTTTTGGTTGTTTTTATTTGTGCTGTGGGTGTATTAAGAATTTAATTAAAAAGGAAAAGGATTTTACCTGAAGATTTAAAAATGCTGAAAAATTTTCTGTAATATTAATACTCTCTGGAGCTGGTTTTTGTGTTGTGTTTCAAAGGAAATCAATCATCCAGTTTGTTGAAAACACTGACCAAATATCAGAGACAGAAAATAAAAGTAGCCAGGTATGAGGAAAATCAGGTAGAAAGAAGGTTTAAGGAAAGAAGTAATTTCTGGTTTTCCATGTAAAAGAAAATTTTAGTGTTATCCATTGTTCAAAATATTGGTACCAAATGCCATACCAGTGGAGCAGAGTACCTACTGAGGGAAGATCAGTGAGACATATTTATTGCAACTATTTAATAATTTTCTATTGTCCAAACAATTTCCTGTTTCCTAGTGTGTATTTATTGTTGTTCATTTATTCATTTATATTTTTCATTTATGGTGGTGAGCAGCACAGATGATCTTCAGCAGACATTTGTGCAATATTCAGCTGGCTTTTATGATACATGCAACAGTGTCTTTTAAGATCATGCATTGGTTTTCCTTTTTTAGTAAATGCATATAATAAATACATATAAAAATACATATAATAAAAATGGTGTGTATTGTCACCTACACTTTAATCTACCTTCTTGTCATCTAGAATATGTCATACGAGGAATATGTCCTAATTCCATCATCCAGAAATATCCTGAACTTCTACAAGTGTGTCTACATTAGCACATAGGTATTTAAAAATGCTTTAGTATGGATCCATCTTTGAAAGGAGGTACTTTCCTCCTTCCATTTGTCTACCACATGATGAAAGCATCGGCATTTATAAGAGCTATAAATAAAAATGCCCCAAAGCATCTGTCATACAATGATGCTTCTCAGCTTTTCTAATGTGTGGTTTCCCCATTAATTTAAGTGGTCTGAGGTGTAGAAGGGCAGTGGGAGGTGACAGGTTTAAGGATCAGCCTCTTTGCAACACATGATGAATTACGGTTAGGGCTGTATCACAGCTAAAGAGGGAGCTTTGGGAAGCTTTCCAGATCATTTATATAGCTTTGAAATATCCTGGGTAGTGATCTTTATCAATACATTAGTAGAATGGGGACTTTAGGCACTTGTTTTCAGTTTCTAAACTATGGGCTTTTCTATTCCTTCTAACTTAAAATTCCTGGCAACAGCTGCAGCCTCACTTTATACTCTGATAAGCAGGTTGTTGGTCTAAGGTTGAAAAGCAGTACTCCTAGCATGCATGGTGACCTTCTTCCTTCATGACTGCATACCAAGAAGTGGAAGTCGGATGTCTTTGAAGGTTGTTGATTGCCTTTTAATTTTATTCAAATACATGTTTCAATGTTATAATGTGTGGTGGCACTGTGAAGGATGCAGAGAATGACTACTGTCTGCTTTTCTGTACTCATCACTGTATCTAAATTTCTAGTATAAGGAGACAAGAATAGTAACAACTATGTATATAAGACTCATTAAGTTAGGTTTCTCTGTGAAATATGTGGAGCAGATGCTGCTATGTGGTGAAGGTCATTTCAGCATTCATTTGGAAAATATAAGAGGTGAAATCATGGACTGAGTAGAGTTGCTGAGCCCTGGTCTCCAAGGAGCTTGTGGTTTCCACATGAAAGCCTCAGCTTTTACTTACTCTTTCATCCCAGATATATTATTTCTTTTAGTGTGTTTGCTGATATTTTATTGCTTTAGGGAAATAAAATGTTTGTACCTACATTTAAATAAATCATTGTGTGATAACTATGTAAATCAATTAAATATTTACAAATACAATTAAAAGGAGAGAGAAGTGTTAGGTTGTTTATAAATATATGCCATGTTTGTTGTGCTCTGATTACAGCTTCACATAAATATAATTCTTCTGTGGATTGCTTTTGAATTAGGCTAATAGAATGCAAGCCCAGTATATTTATTTTTATGTAAACTTTGTCCAATTAAGTTGTTAAAGTTGTGCACCTTAGAAGTATTAGAAGGTATTAATGTACATTGGTTTGATGAAAAAACCCAAAACACTTTATGCCTAAATGTTGATTTTTATTAGCCTGTTGTTTCATATCATTGTATCTTCACATGAGTAGACTTTCCTGAATTGAATGATTTTCCACTTCTGTGGTGCTTTACAGTTCTGAAATGCTGTGTGAATATATTATCGCACAGAGCAGCCTTGTCAGGAAGGTAGGTAAGTAAGTATTATTATCCCTATTTTACAGATGGGGAAGCTGAGGCACAGAGATTAAGTGTCTTTCCCAAGGCCACACATCAAGTCAGTGGCAGATCCAGGATTAGCGCTCGGGGACTTCCTGGATCCCTCTCACATGCTTTAAGCAGTAGACCACAGTGTTCACTGGACTCAGCAAGCAACCCATTGCAATAATGGACAGTTCCAAGGACTCGTACCTGGTCAGTGTGCCCACACATTTTTTTTGCAGACTCCTGCAATAAGCCAGTATGATTTGAATACCCTAGTCCTAGCAGATTTGTGCACTATGTAAAATTTCTGACCTTCATCATCTTCAAATAGGGTGAAAGGAAAAAGTGTTAGAATTCTGAAATAAACATGTCATGGCTGTGAAAAGCATTGAGTTTTCATGCTTAATTCTGATCCTGCTGAAACGAATGGGCAAAACTGCAGTAGGTTCATGGCTTTGTTAGCGTAGAGGTTGGTTGACTGCTTGGTACATTAAAAGTCGTCCAGAGCATGAATTCTGTCTTCCATGACTGTAGTTAGTCTTGCCTACATTTTCAGTTTGAAACTCTCATTTATTGCAAAACTTAAAAATAATAATTTTATAGTTTTCCTGAAAAACTAATAAAAAGCAGATTATGAACTGAAATTGAATTTCTAGTCTCTAGTCATCATGGGAAAGTGGAGTGGATCTGTTGCTATTTTTACTTGTATGACAATAGTGTTTACCTCTAACTAAGATTAAGACCTAATTGCACTAAACTAATAGCGTGTCCTTCCCTCCTGTCTTCCTTCCTCCAAGGAGGTAGTACAGGAATAACAGAAATTACTTCTAGACTAAATGCAGTGTGACTCCTGTACTGGTAAATGCAATGTGGCTTTCATACTGCTCCCTGGGAAGTGAGAGTGTACAGTGCAAGGCCTGTTTAATTGGTCTTTGCTCAGAGTTTGACAAGTGAATTGGCAACAACACAATACTCCCAATTAAGCTGTTTTTCCCTATAATATTAATGGAATAAGCCCACTTCTGAGAATGAGGCGAGACTGAGATTTGCTGTGACATTACAGGAAGAGAGGCAGGGAAGAAAAAGATTGCCAGAAGCTGAAAATCGAACACATGGGAAAGGAGAAGTCAAAGTGTATGAGCATATTTTGATAAATATTAATGAATAAATTTGTATTTAATTTACTTAGATAATCTGTAAAGGCTTTAAATTGTCCAGTAATTTAATCATAGAATCATAGAATAGTTAGGGTTGGAAAGGACCTTAAGATCATCAAGTTCCAACCCCCCTGCCAGGGGCAGGGTCACCTCCCACTAAATCGTGCCACCCAAGGCTCTGTCCAGCCTGGCCTTGAACACTGCCAGCGATGGAGCATTCGCAACTTCCCTGGGTCAACCCATTCCATTGCCTCACCATGCTTACAGTAAAGAATTTCTTCCTTATGTGCTTATATCCAATCTAAACTTCCCCTGTTTGAGTTTGAACTCGTTACCCCTTGTCCTATCACTACAGTCCCTAATGAATAGTCTATACCCAGGATCCCTATAGCCCCCCTACAGACACTGGAAGGCTGCTATGAGGTGTCCACACAGCCTTCTCTTCTCCAGGCTAAATAGCCCTAACTGTGTTCCCCACTGTAAATTTCTCCTAACATTGTTTCCATGAGGCCTTTTTAGTATCAGTAAAATACTGATGGCTGTCTTATACTAGAATAGCACTATTTCTGATAGGGCTGCAGTACAAATATGGACTTCGGCATCCTGCCTAACCATTCCCCCAGGGGCATGGCATCACGCCAATGTAACGAATGCCCAGTTGTGTCTAAACTGCTTAAAATAATGGAATAATTTTTACCTAAGATGATAAAATGGTTTGTGTGAAATTATACTGCCCTGGTACACCTTAATAGATTATTAGGTTCTAAATTATTAAAAGATAAACCAGTTTCAATAGAAGGCCTCTTCTCATTGCCAGATTGTACTTACATGCTATTTTCTGTGGGAAAGCTCTAGTAAAGATACTGTTGCACCCTAAATCTCTCTTTCTTTCTTTAACAGCCCAGATGCTTGGAGCTGACACATTCCCAGGATTTTTCTATATCACATAGATACAGCATGATAGCTATTTTTAAAAAAGAGAGGAGCCTGAAACAGAAACTTATATCCGGAATGCTTGACATCCAGCTCTAGATGTGAATCTTTTTGCCTGGGGCATCTGCTCTTTAAGGGGAGATGCTTATGTAGTTAATTTCTTGTTATATTCAGTTTCAGTCTATATGTAGGTATAGATATTTAGCATGTAGCATTGATATACAAATTCCCTTTCTTCAGACTTCCATTAAAATACAAATTTCATATACTGGAATCAAGCTGTTCTAATATTGCTTACGAAAACCCTTTCACTAATGACAAGTAAATATGTATTCATGATACATTAATTCATGTTTCTGTATAATTCATCCTTTTTTCTTTATCATCACTTACTGGAAACCACACTAAATCATGTTGTGAAATATAGGCATTATTTAGGAATTGTATTTTTACAGTTGGTGATGTCAAACTCATAGTAAAGCCAGTATTTGTTTTGGCCCTGTTGCTGAAATCCCGAGAGATTTCTGTACTTAGGGAAATGTGATTTCCTCCACTTCCCTCCTTCATGCCAGAAGTGACCGCAATAACTAATTTCTGCAGCTGTATTAGCCTAAGCATGATACACAAAGTCATTACGTGGTACATTTACAGTGCTGTAGAGAATAGTTAAAATGCTTATATGATCACAGTATAAAATTAAACAAGAAACATATGTTCTTAAGGAAGAACAGCTTCTCTCTTTTCTACTATTACTTTTTCTCTCTTCCTTAATTGTAATTGTAATTGGTGTTTGTAAAGAAAAGCAAAACCTTTGCAGTTCACCAGTAAGCAAAGTCAGTTGTTTTCATGGTATTAAAGTATTCTTTCTTACCATGTTGTCAATGAGTATCATTCTCTAGCGTTGCCAGAGAATAGGGAGTGTTTGTGTTAATAATTAGGAAATTCTATATGTAGCTCATGATCCTGGTCAAAAGACAAAAAAAGATGTGCAGTCCCTTTCTTCAAGAGTACAAGAATAAAGCTGCCTCTGCCAGACATTTCTTCCCTCATCTCTTTTGCTGTCCTGTTGACTCATGTTTTTCTTAGTTCCCAGTAACCAGTGTTTATTCATCATCTTGCAGGTTTTAACATTTCTTCACTCGTCAGTTAGCTATAATGTTACTTTATTAAAAACTGAGCCATAAAGAATAGATTTTAATAAGAAAAATTATATTCTTAAAAGCTTTTTTGTTCCTGAGTAGGAAAAATCAAGTATTAAAAGCATTTTTGTTTCATACCACTGTACAAGCTTCCAAATTTTCAAAATGAGAAGCAGCTTACCTGTTCTTTTTTCTGTTTTGCAGAGGAATGATGAGGAAGCTGTTGTAGATAGAGGTGGAACTCGCTCCATTCTGAAGACACATTTTGAAAAGGAAGATCTAGAAGGTGAGATATAATTTTTCTGTGCATTATATTGTCTCTTTTTTTCTGAAGGTACTGAAATGCAATTCCAGTGTGTGAACTTACTTTGAGCGGGGTGCAAAAAGAGTGAACAAGAGAGGAGAATCTTATGATTCATTTAAAAGAGAAATATTACTCTCTTCTTACACTGGTGCTCAGATCGAGATGATGATGGAATGAGTTGGCTGGTTCTCAGTAATCTATAATCAAGTCCTGTCAGCATGCGTGTATGAGTTTAGGTAAGTCTTTCTACCTTTAAGTTTCGAAATATGTAAATGCAAACAGGACTGATGATTTCGTACGTATAACGGCTTCTACACTTGTTTTACTTTCTCCATCTAGTTGCCTAGCCCCATCTTCAGCTGAACAAAAACATTCTGAAGTGACACAGATTGTACAGATACTTGATAATACACACTGGAGAAACCACCTAATGTCATGTAAAAGAAAGTGAGAAGTTGTGAGAGCTGTCTTATCGGCTTAATAATTCATCAAGAGTCGCATTTCACTCTTGTTTAGCGGATACCAAACTTATTCTGTGCTTACACTGTTGTATGAAGTTGTGTGCCCCCCCCCCACGTCGTAACTATTGGATGAAACTGAATTTCTGTTGCACATATGATATCCCATCCCTGAGACTGAAACGTACTGATTTTAATTGTTATTTTTTTTTGTGGTGGAATGTGGAAGGTTCTTGTCTTTGTCATACAGAGCCACAAGAACCAGCCATAAGTGAAATACTAAGATCTGGAGTGTGTATTGAACTTCCTACTACTGAAAAGTTACCTGCCTCATGTCTAAAGAGAGTTATCTCCATCTGTGCATGAACTCGAGCTTTCAAAATGCCTACCCTTGATTACTTCATCTTTTTTTTCTTCTCCTTTCTCTCTGGGTGTATGAATTTCGTATTCTCTGCTACATGATGGCCATATTGATGATTTCATGTGAATATCAACATGATACACAGCAACTCCCTGTTTTGCTTCCCTCAGCAGTGCCTCAAAAATCATTTTGAAAGGGGCCTGGATATGTTAGTCTGTATGAGGTAATCTCCTACAGAAGGATGTGTCACTCAGTGTTGTATGTATAAGATAGGTAGCTCTCTGCTCAGTCTGTGGCAAGTCTGTATACATGCAAGAGTAGATCTCGGGTAAGATGTTTCCAGAGTGGCATTTAGGGTTTTTTGGTGTCTCCAGGGGTAAATGGCTACCAGTGGATCAGGCTGGCAATGACAATTTTGAACTTAAGTGCACAACCCCTTTTTTTTTGAATCTCACACTTAGTCTTCTGTAGTATTCAGTCCCTTGATCATGTCTTTGGACAGAGTGAACTATTGTATCTGGTGTCCTTAGAGGAACATCTGATAGAAGAATGCAGATCTCCATGATGCTAATTCACAGAATTTTTTGTTGGGTTATCCTACCCCCAAAAATTCCTTTTGCTGAGTCATTTTACTGTTGATGGTAAGGTGGCATTATAGAGATGTACAGCTTTCTAGAGAATGACATCTTTAAGCCAGTCACATGGGTAGACTCCAGTGTTAAGGACATCAGGATGACTGTGGTGTTCCACATGTGATTACGTGGAACCTAAAGCTTCATCTCAAAATTTGAACAAGTATGTAGTTTAAAAATGTCATGGTTTAAGCCCAGCTGATAACTCAGAACCACGCAGCCGCTCACTCACTTTCCCCTTTCTTCCTCCCCCGCTGCTGGTGGGATGGGGAGGAGAATCAAAAGAATGTAAACCGCACAGGTTGAGATAAGAACAGTCCAGTAACTAAGGTATAATACAAAACTATTACTGCTACCACCAACAATAATAATAAGGGAAATAACAAGGGAAGAGAATATAAAACTAAAAAAGGAAAGGATAAAAAAACCAATAAACGCAAGTGGTGCACAATAAAATAGCTCACCACCCACTGACTGATACCCAGCCTGACCTGACCAGCGATCTGGGCCTTCCAGGTGACTCCCCCCAGTTCATATACTGGGCATGATGTGCTGTGGTATGGAATACCACTTTGGCTAGTTCGGGTCAGGTGTCCTGTTTCTGCTTCTTCCCAGCTTCTTGTGCCTCTCTTCACTGGCAGAGCATGAGAGACTGAAAAGTCCTTGATTGGGGTAATCAATACTTAGTAACAACTAAAACAGTGGTATGTTATCAGCATTTTTATCAGGCTAAAGCTGAAACACAGCACTATACACACTGAAATATAAGAATGAGAAATGTAACTGTTACAGCTGAACCCAGGCCAAAAAACTATTTAATTACTGTTTTTTGCCACCATCTTATATATACAGAGTTGCTCCTTTGAAACATCAGTGAAATATTCTTCCAGAAATCTGCTCCTAGGGTGTTATCAGTAGAAATCAGAACATGACAGTGACAGCCCCCCCAATCTTTCCAGGAGTTTAAATTGTTTAGAATACTGAAACATTCTGTAGTGAGCCAATGAGTCTGCTTTCCTTTAAAATAAAATCACACTGCTCCTTAATGTTCTAACAATTATTCATTATAGAATCTTCATAATGCGGTTAGCTTTCTCAGATAAATTTCATGTCCAATCTAAGATCAGATCAGTGTGTGTAGAAATATATAACTGCATCCAGAAATACCAAGTGACATAAAAAGATCATAAGAGATTGTAAATTTTAATATCCAGTTGCTGTTAATAGCATGCCCATTTGTTTTGCAGCACATTGTGACACTTTTCTGTCTGGAAGCAGTGGATGTGACTCACAAATGTCACTTTCTTATTTTTATCCAATATACATTGTGCTGGGTTCTGCTGAGAGCTTACCTTTTTCATAATCATAGAATCATAGAATAGTTCGGGTTGGAAAGGACCTTAAGATCATCTAGTTCCAACCCCCCTGCCATGGACAGCGACACCTCCCAGTAAACCATGCCACCCAAGGCTCTGTCCAACCCAGCCTTGAACACTACCAGTGATGGAGCATTCAGAACTTCCCTGGGCAACCCATTCCAGTGCCTCACCACCCTTACAGTAAAGAATTTCTCCCTCATATCCAATCTAAACTTCCCCTGGTTAAGTTTGAACCCGTTTCCCCTTGTCCTATCACTACAGTCCCTAATGAAGAGTCCCTTCCCAGCATCCCTATAGGCTCCCTTGAGATATTGTAAGGCTGCTAGGAGGTCTCCACACAGCCTTCTCTTCTCCAGGTTGAACAGCCCCAGCTTTCTCATCGTATCTTCATACGGGATGACATAACAGATATAAAATATGAAATTATATAATCAGGTGCTAATTGCATATCTTGGTAAAAATAATATAATTAGATAATTAATATGTATTATCTAATTAGTTCTTTGACAGACACTTAATTGGATTCATGTTTTAAAAATATAAATAGCTAGTTACTGAATATTCTAGCAAAGACTAGTTTTGACAGGGTTTAAGTTTAAATAGCACTGTATCAGCAACATCTCAAAACCTGCAATTCATACGAAGAACTAAAGGTTCTTTAAATCTGAAAATCAATATTCTATTTCTTCTGATTAAGTTTTAAAATTGTAAGTATTTTTCTATATGTTAATTTTAGACTATCAGCATTCAGATGTCAGAAATATGATTTAAATGTGTACTGAAATTTCTATCTGAAATTTCTTGGCCCAGCAAAGACTTGTATTTTGGGACAGCCATTGTGCAAATATATTGTAAGTACATATCTTGCTGAAAGCATGAAAATATCCTGGTGATTAATGCTGCCTGGAAGAACATCCACAAGACCAGAATTTTGCCTCAGTCTCTCTTGATCAGTGTTTTTTCCTTCTCTGAGCAGTATAATGAAAATCTGGGGAGATAGGACAGGAACTGCAGTACTTACAGGAACAGAAGAGATGTGGTGCTAGTCTTAGTGCCAGTAGTGATGCTTGCAGTATGTACTTCGAATTGTAACATTTTACTTAAGTGCTTCAGAAGTAGACTGTTTGCAGAACTTTGGCATTCAGATTTTCAGCATGGATGATTTTTGTCATGTAATTCATTTTTGCTGAGTTGTAAGGTCAAGATCGGTCACTAATACCAAAAAGGTCATTTGTCTGACTGTTGTGTTAATGAAAGGACAGAGAAAGCATTTCTAAAAGCAAACCAAGAAGCCTATATCCCCTGGTTTTAATCGCATACTTTGCATGTTATCTTTCAATGTGTGTGCAGATCAGTGGTGAAATTCCTAAATGAGAACTGGGCACTGATTTTGGATAGTAAAGTACTTAATTGCAAAAGGACAGGTTGTACATGTACCTGAACTGGGAGCAGTTAGGCAAGTTTTCATAAACAGATGTGCACAGTTGCACTCAGCTTACTCCCTGTTGTCATCTCTGGCTGTCTGCCATTGCTTCAGTGGGTGTTCAGTAGTAACAGTTTTCTGACAAAATACATATACCTACTTTTTCTCTCGTAGATTAAAAATGTTTGGCTCGATCTCCCTGTATTGTGACTTCTGGACTATATAGATATGCAAAAGGATTGCCACCAAGTGCACTATCAGTAAAGGATTTTGCTTACAGCCACCATATTACCTGAGAATGAAAGTGACTGTTCCATGGCTGTCCTTGTTAGTGGTGTTCAGCTGCAGATCCTGGATTTTTATGGCAGGATTTCAAAACTGCTGTGGTTTTAGAAGAAACTTCAATAGAGAGATGACTGAAGATAGGATTGTTATGTGGAGGTTCAGGGATGAATTCTGGCTTTGTTGGAGGAAATCACAAAATGATCCTTGATTCAGAGAACTCAAGATTTTCTTAAGCTTTTTGTGTTTCATACATTTAATCTGCCTAAGTGGTGTGGGAAATATTTGTCTCATGGGAAATCAAGTTTGTCATCTTTCGTGTCTCTCAGGATACATAACACACTGTATCCAGTATATAAATCGCTGTACATCAGATTATTCATTCTGACACTTGACAAAATTTAGATTATGTGGACTGATTACTGAAAGTCACGAAGGACTTCGAGATAAATTAGGAAATAAACAACACTGAATAAGATTCAAAAGCTGAGGATTTAAACTTAAATGAGAAATTAATTCAAAATGTTAGGCATGCTTGTAGAGATATTTTGTATTTAACAGCCTGCATGAAGATTAATTTTGATAGTAGATTTTGTTCTGCTGACCAAAAAAAGAGAAATCCTGGAGTATTTAATTATTGTCTTTTAAAAATGTTTATTTTAGTTATTATTACTTTCTGGATTTCTTCCAATTTGTGACAGTAATTAAAAAAAATTATTTTAATGACAATTTCAATATACACACTTAGCTTTAATATATGTAAAAGTCATTGTAATTGAACTCTAATCTCCATATATTATTTAGTGAAAATCTGAATGGCTCCAGATCCTGAAGTAGCCTTTTATTCTCAGAGACTGGACTTTTTTTATAGAAATAACATGACTGTGGACCTGTCTGCCATTAACATTATTTACCTGAGAGTTAATAGCAGCTCACAGGACTGAGAGAGGATAAATCTTGTTAACCTGCTGGCTTGGATTCAGCTTTCCCCCATGTAGAAGCAAGTCAGTTACTAGTTCTGCCTGGCTAGACAGGAACACTGACCAAGATCTCCCCTCCCCTTGACTGATAGGTTGGTATAGCTTATTGCAAATCATTTTTTACCCCATCAGTACAGATCTCCCCTCCAAGCTTCCTTGCCTCTGCTTCCATTGGATGCCCCATTCATCCTAATGTGCGCTCTCACCTACCCATGCTCCTTGCAGCAATGTTCGTTAGACTTAGAGGTGTAGAATATAAGCTGTGGAAATAAGGAGTTGGAGAAAGATTCAGGTTAGTCTACGCCTGTAATGTCAGCTTTACAAGCATAAAATTCCTTCATTTTGTTGCCTGTGAGGTATTACATGCTCTTGTTTGTTCCATTTGTCATTTCTAAGGCACATCTTTCTCTATTTTTGACTCCTTTTCCCTGTGTCTGTCAATATTTGTCAAGATCTCACGTTCTCCTGAGCTATGCTTGCACTCTTGCCTTGGCAGTCACCTGGAATCATAGAATCATAGAATGGGTAGGGTTGGAAAGGACCTTAAGATCATCTAGTTCCAACCTCCCTGTCATGGGCCAGGGCACCACCCACTAGACCATCACCACCCTCGCAGTTAAGATTTATTCCTTATATCCAATATAAATCTCCTCTGTTTCAGTTTGAATCTATTGCCCCTGGTCCTGTCACTAAAGTTCCTGATGAAGAGTCCCTCTCTGGCATCCTTGTAGGCCCCCTTCAGACACTGGAGGGCTGCTGAAGGTCTACACACAGCCTCCCTTCTCTAGGCTGAACAGCCCCAATTTTCTTAGCCTGTTTTCATGTTGTCCCTTTGCAGGGGTCTCTTGTCCCTTGTTTGTGGGAAGATGGTTTGCCTTGAGGATTCATGAATAACTTTGCAGGACATGTTCACATTCTGTGTCTGCTGAGGTTTTTGGCAAGGTCTGAGACCTGATCTCGTGATAGGACTGTGCACACAATACCTGGACTGCTCTGGAGCAAGTGAGGAAATCAGGAATGAACATAAGTACAGTTAAAAAGACTTTTTAACCTAGCCACAACCTGGAAAAATGTTTTGTGAAAAGGAGAGATTTGTTGGGAGGGCAATGATTGATGGGGGCTCTTTAAAAGGTCCTTAACTTTAATGGCTTCAATGAGGTACGCTTATCCTCCATATTCAGTGTGTCCTTAATACTTTCTGAGCCAGGGATGTTGTTTATTCTTTTTTCTATATAATTTCTGCTGTAATTTAACCTAAAACATAAGTTGCATGCATGATGTAAAATTTTTGTGAAGGCTTTCTTGGCAGTTCCTGCGAATTACAGCATAGCAAAAAGGTGAAAAATGTCCCTTGAGCAAACCATAACCACAAACAGCAATGTAACTGCTGGTTTAGGAAGTATTGCTTTTGTCCTTTCTGCTTTCTCGTTAACTCTGCCTTCCTGCTGCACTACAGTAACAAATCATGAGTCATGTATTGTCTACTCCTACACAATTCGCTATAATCACTTTTTCTTCTATAAGAAGGGACTGCTGGATTTCTGTCTCTACTCACTGTTCATTTTTTGAGAGGATGGAAAATTGCATTAGGTTCAGCTGTATCTGGCAATACATAAAAGAGGCTTCAAAGCACTCTTTCCAGAGGAGGAAGAAACCCCTCCAGTCCTGTTGAGGTCAGCAGTGTTTTGAGACTTGGCTCAAACTACTGGCAAAATATTCTCTCTCAAGGCATCTTGACTTTGCAGTGTGTTTCCTTAGTAGGTCACAGAAGCCTGCCTTTCCTCCTTCTGGAGGTGTTTCAAGACCCATCTGTTCTGTTATCTGCCCCTTCACGTCATGCCTGTGAGCAGGGATCTGAAAGGCTTGGTCTCAGTAGGTGCATAGCAGAGATTCAGAACCTTCCAGGTTGAAGGCAGCACAGGCAGATGTACCATGTGCATCTGGCACTCACAAACATTCACATCCAGGGCAGTCACTTTTTATGCAGTAGTTATCACCTTGGCTGGTTCACTAGGGAGCAATTAAAGTACCTGCTTGAGTCCCACATGAATGGTGTAGCGTGGAGGCCTGTGGAACCTTTACTGGTGGGGAAGCAGGGAGGTGCATGTAGATTATATGGGTTTCTTCCTACCAGATAGCTGTGTGTTTTCTGTGTTAAATTTGAGCTTGGAAAGGAGAATGGGAGGCACTGGGGCGAAAATATCTGTACTCTTAGCGTTCCATTAAAAAGATCTTAATTCCTCTAAATTGAGGGAAACATTTAGAATCCCTTTCTCTCAATCTCCATTTTCTGTTGCAATGTCACATTCATTCAAACAATTCTAATGAGATTTCCAGAAGTTCCTAAGTTAAGTCATCAAGCACCTTAATTTATAATGGGTACATATATTCAAAGCTTTAGAAATCCCACTACATTTCATTTAATTTCCATTTATTTAATGAATAAGATAAGTAGTTAGGGCAAGCCTCTGTTTTAATGACCCAGAATGCTAGGTTCTGAAAACTGGTTTTAGGTGTTACATCTGTAATTTTCAAGGGCTGTGCAGAAAGTACTTTATTTTCTGAGGTTGCCTTTTTAGATTGTTAATTTAATATTGGGGTCTTAACATTTAGGTGTAAGGAAAAATTTCTTCTTTGGAATACAGTGACCCCAAACAACCCTTCTACTTAGATTTTATTCTGGGAAATATCTCTAAGAGATGTATTCATATTAATAATGTATATTTCATATCTGTCTTCTCTAGGGCATAGAATTCATACCTCCACAAAGTGGAGGTATTTATAGCACAGTACGCTTTTTCTTCAAAAGATTAGGGGACACTTGATTTTTACGTATGCTATTACATACTTTCATCTATATGAAAATTAAATGTAATTAACATGATTCCTTTTAAATATTTTATAATATAATTTGGGTTTGTTAATATAATCCTATAAAAATTAGAAAGAACACTTTATAAAAATGGTCATTATGTCTTAAATCCTTAAAATATTTGTACCTAAGGAGTGTTTTAATGCTTTGAAGGTAAACCACAAGGGGTCAAAGCCTCTTATACTATAAATGTATGGATTTGAACTAACTTTGTATTCTGGGTTTTTTTCCCCAGCTGTATGCAATTTGATTGAAGCCAGTCTTTTTTTAAAAGCAATTTTTATAGAATTTAATAGTGGACAGGTAGCATTGTGTAAAGGTGACATTGCAGAGCAGATCAATTAAGTGTATTGCATTTCACTAATAAGCTTTCAGAGTGTAAATAATATTTTATAATAATTTATTTTCTTAGAGGGTCAGTTTTTAAAAATTATTAGCTCCTAAATCCTAATACGTAAAATACTTAAGCATGTGTTTATGTTTGGCTTTCCTAGAGGCATGTCTGGAGTAAATCAGTATTTTAATTCTGAGTGTGTTTTTGCAGGAACAAAATCGTAATCTTTCCATGATAAAACTCTGTTGATGTTAAGGTAAGGTGAGTTGAAAAAGCTTAGGAAGACCATAGGATAAATCCTACGGCTCACTGATATCTAACCCCCTTGACGCAGGCAGGGACACTTTCCACTAGACCAGAGTGCTCAAAGTCCCATACAACCTGGCCTTGAACACTTGCAGGGATGGGGCAGCCACAGCTTCTCTGGGCAACCTGTTCCATTGTCTCACCAAGCCCATAGTAGAGAATTTCTTCCTTGTGTCTAATCTAAATCTACTGTCTTTCATTTTAAAACCATTCACTGTTGTTGTCACTACATGCCCTTGTAAAAAGTCAACCTGTTCTAGTGCTTCACTGAACCTTGTTGTGAGGATCTTGATTCTTCTCTATGTTTAGTGAAATTATACCTTGGTAGAACTCTGTTGGCCTCAGTAGGTTCACACAGAAGGAAGAAGATCCATTTTGCATTTTCTTGGTTATCCATTTTGGTTTCCAGGTTCCTGTTTTCTTTTTCAGTGTGAACCAGTTCTTTCTGCATAGGGAAAAATTGTGGTATTCAGACATAGATGAATGTTCTGGCATTTTAGGGCCTGTTTCCTAGTTCACTGAATAAAGAACAGTCTGGACTCAGGTCCTGGATTCAGCTCTGGAAATTAATGTGTGTGAACCTGAACCTGCATTTCCTGATGCAGGTACAACCTGTGCATTGAAGTGGCACAGAACTTCAATCATGCACTGAAGGATCATCATGCCCCCTTCTATCACAAAGCAGCAGGAATATATTAAATTACTGAATTGAAAAAGCAATCTATCTGCACCTCTGGAAATTATTAAATCTTAGGGAAGATAACCCCATTCCTTTCAAAATGTTTTGGGCTTTTTTTCTCTCCCAGAAAGGGGACAAGGAAGTGTTGAATACTACATTACTGTCCTTTAGTATCTTTGTAATGAATTCTTTTTATGGAATACATTTTTCCTTGTTTCATGAACGACTGATTACAATACATTTGAAATACACCAGAGCCATCAGTTCTCATTAAACCATTTCTTGGGTTAAATGGAATAAACATGAAGAAAGTGGCGTCTAATAAATATTAAAAAAACCCCAACAATTTCAGTTCTTGGTCTTTGCTTCAGAAAAATTACCTGACTGTACAGGAGTAGTTTCCTAAAAATTGATGTCTCTGCTTTCTAGTCTCCTCTGCATGCATGAAAGTTGGGGAGGTAACTGGTGTGGTGTCCAGGCCTTTTCTCCCACTTTTTTTGGCTCCACCTTTGCAGAGCATTCCTCTGAGCTTTGAATTTCTTTGATGTATTGTAACAAATGCTGCCTTGCTCTGTTTTCTGTCCCTGCTGGAGTCTCCATGGGATTAGAGATCACGTGCTACCTTTGCTTAATGTTCTTGACCTTTTTCAGATGATTGACACTGCTGAATGATTACAGCAAAGCAGCAATTATCCGCTAGCTGTGTTATGCTTATTTCAAGGAGAAGATAAATGTTATTTGAGATGAGTAATCTGGACTGTGTCTTTCTGCTGAGTAACTGCATGAGACTTGCCTGTATTGAGTCACGATTCCTTTCCCATTTGTTCTGTTTTGTGGTACTTTGTGATTGCTTCCCTTCTGCTCTCCCCCTCCTAAATGATTTACTGTGCTCTGATCCTGTTATCCCACATGGCTAAGAGCTAAATCTTTTGGGCTTGATCAGCAACATAAAATTCCTCAGGCTCAAAGATGGTAGTAGGCGTGGCAAGGTACCTTCTTATGTATCTTAAGAAATGAAAGAAATGAAAGCACCCTCAGCTACCAGCGATGTATTTATTCAGTGAGCACATAAAATTGTATAGGGATTTTGCAGTCTAGCTTTCGGAGTGTTTTATTGTTTTCTAAGTAATCTCTTTTTTTTTCTTTTTTCTTTTCTTTTTTTCTTTTCCCTTCAGTTAATTTCCCGCAAGAATTCTGTCAAGGTTTGGCTCATAAATAGCAATGAGTTTTGTAAAGTTCCTGTACACACAAAGCAAACAGCAACTTCACCAAATGTTCAATGCGAAGAGATCCATGTGTCTCTTCATGTTACTGTTTTGGAAGACATTTTACAGAACACCTGTCTAGCTTTAATGAAAGTTCACACACAGAGATGCAAATTTGAAGAAAAAACTTTAAAAATCTGGCACTGCATCATAAGGACTGTATCAAGTATGACCTCTATCAAGGGTTTTGTATACCTGTCCCACTACATCATCATTATTGTAATCAATAAGGTTATGGCTATGACATTAATCAATATTATATGATTACACGTTCTAATGATTATTATGCCACTAATGCTGTTGTGGTTATTAATATTGTTATTATGTTGCCACAGCCCCTTTTTAAAAGGCAAATTTTTTTTTCCCCATAGGCCATCGAACATTGTTCATTGGAGTTCATGTGCCACTGGGTGGAAGAAAAAGTCACCGACGCCATAGACACCGTGGGCATAAACACAGAAAGAGAGACAGAGAGCGAGATTCAGGATTAGAAGATGGGAGAGAGTCTCCTCCATTTGGTAAGATAAATTTTATATTTGCATTGATCTTTTAATAATAAACATCAGTATTGGTTATGCATACTTTACCCTGTTATGGCTTGGGTACCATTAGCAGTGGGGTTTTGGAGAACTCACCAGAACCTATCCAGTCTCTGCTGGAGAGCCAAGATTTGTTCCACTCATGAAGAACAGCAGACAGTGACAGTCAGTACATGAGAAATCTCTGTAATTTCTACCACTGTAGGTGACGGTCCGTAAGTGTTCTCATAAAGGTAGACTTCTACCACCATTGAGAAGGGCTGAGCGCTTTATGGCACCAGCTGCCCTCAGTGAAGGCTCTGGAGTATTTGCCTCTAAAACCATAATGTGCTGGATGCTGGAGTGGTGGTTCTTTAGACTTAGTTTTGTAATAATGTCCATGTTACTGAAGCTGCAGTGTTTTATCAAATGTGAACTGTGATATGGACTGTGTTTACCTTTTACTTATATGACGTCATAATGTGCCATTGTGAGATGAGTATGCCGAGGACTTGAGAGCAAACAGGAAAAAATACTTTTCTGTTAATGAACATGATACAAAACTCCTAAAATTCTCAAAATTTTAAATTAAAAAACATTACAGAGAACAGAAAAAGGTAGTAATGAATTAATTAGTCAAGCTTTGTTTCAAAACATATGCAGATATTATTTGCTGTTCAAAAATAAAAAGCCCATGTGCTGAAATATCCAGTAAGTGTTGAAAATATAGTGGAAACATGTATAGAAAACAATTTGTCAGTGTGCAACAGAAGAATGTTTTTAAATCATTAGGGAAATGTGCCGATATAATTTCAAGTTACAGAATAGTAATGATAAGACTTCATTTTAATCTGAAATTTGTATTATGTATGTATAAAGATTTGGAGCAAGTAGATTATAAGTGCTGATGGTTACAGAGAATGGAACAAAGTCAAGCTTTTTTCAGACTCAGTAGATATTGGCTGTGGTGTTTCTGTCTGGAATGTATTTCAAATTTACAAAGACCCAATGCTGTATTGAATCCAGTTTCTTGGAAAACAGCAAAGTTCATAAATTATTAAAACAGTTTTCAAAAAGAATATGCATATATACATATAATGTCAGATTGAAAAGAAACAATTGAAAGTGACATTAGCCAAGAAGTGAGATATCTTAAACTACAAAGCAATGTCTTATGTTAAGTCATCTGGTTTTATTTAAGTGCCAGTACGTGACACATTTTGGCTGAGAACTTAGCTCTGTTCCTTCAACTTCTGGAGACCTAGGCTTGTGTCCTTCCTAATGTCAAAAAAAAAAAAAAAAAAAAGCCCGAAACCAAACCAAACCAAACCAAAACCACCCACAAAACCCCAAACCTGGTTGATTCTGTCCTTAATAGTCTTTTGACAGTTGTGCAATAAAATGTGCTGTTCAACACAATTCTGTGTTAAGTTAAAATCAGCCTATGTTCAAGAATGCTCCAAGAGGGGAACAGCAGTGATATGAAAAAGATAGTGCATTTTGAAGTGATTTTGAAGCACATTTGTAAATTGTTGTTCACATCACTTTTCTACAGCCATACTTGTTTGAAGTAACAGGACTGCACTTTTGCAAGTCACGTTTTCACTTGTAAAGGTATTACAGCTGTGAGTTAAGGGGTATGTAGGTAACATAAATCATTATTTTTATAAAAAAGGCCAGGACACATGAGATATAGAAGTAATCTCTGGATCCAGAATGCTGAAGATGCTCTGCAGAATCTTTGGGTGATAATAAATGAAACAAGCAAATACAGAACTACCAAACATTCAGAAAAGTCTGGGAGTATCCAGTTTTTCCACCCTGAAATAATATCTATTTAGAAAAATTTGAGGATTTTTCCCTTTGGCTGTCTGGCCAGAGAACCAGACTTTGAGTGTTGACTTCTGTCCAGCCAGGCAGAAATGGGGCATCACGTAGACAACAGTGGAAGGGATTTGTCTTATGAAGGTAAATCTGACAGTTATACAGTGATGGAGGGGTTGAATGCAGAGCAAACAGACAGACAAAATTATACAGGGATTAATCATAGCCTATATCCACATCCTTGCTTTTACAGTGGATTTTCCTTATAGGAGTTTCAAACAGGCGGTTCTGCTGCCTGGGGAAAAGCACTTCCTTTAGAGAGAATATAAACATAGTTTTTCTATGCTTTATTTACTCAGAGGGAGCAACAGATACCTCTCAAGCTAAATCTGAATCCACTAAACCTCAGTAATACTTCTTAGCTCTCATCTCCCAGTGACCACAAGGTTATAACTGTATTCAGAGGCTGAAGGAAATTGCAAGGAAGACAAATGCACTTCTTACTCTTGATGCATAACTTACTGTGAGGTCCTGATACCTAAGAGATCGGATTAAAAATAGTCCCATAATTTGTGAATCATTCTGATTTAATTGAACACTCAGAAATGCTTAGCTGCCTCTTTCTCTAGACGCCTTTTAATATGTTTCTGTTGAATGGTAGGAGGCTGTATTCTTGCGAACTGAGAGGGAGGAAGGGAAAGAAAATGTTTCAATGAGCAGGTAGAAGAATAAAGACAGAGAAAATAAGCATTGTGAGCACAGCTGATAGAAAACAGTGCTTTGAGATAAGTCAGAAAAATAAATTGGATTTCTATGTACAAGAGAATAAATTAGCAGTGTTTTGAAGCAGTGAAGCATGAAAGGAGCTATAATAAAAGATGCACCAACTGAATAATAGAGATGCTGGAACAAGTAAAGGCCTGAAATATTCAGACATGAAGTGCTCCAGACTGCTCAGTTAACCAAGCATGGGATGAAGCATTATTTTTTGTCATAATCTATAACTTTGTGAGTTATCACTTCATCTGTGGAGTACCATTAGGTACAGATCTTGCTCTGCTATTACTGCTTCAGGGAGCTGTGCAGTACACAGTGCTGTGGGAATGTGCAGGCCCCACTCAGTGGACAAGTGCCACCAGATTCCTATCCAGTGCAAACCAATTTCCAGAACAGTTTCTTAAACAGTTTTCTTTGTATCGCCCTGGCTAGAAAACACCTGTGTTCAGTGCAATGCCCATGGCTGGAAGCTTCCTGTTACTTTCTTTGAGTCCTGTCTGGGAAAACTATACCAGCTACTTTCTGAGATAAGGTGTTTGCAGAGAACAGATTTTTTTAGAACGTTCTCGTGGCAGCTCATAAGCTGTTTTCTTAACCTCCTACTGTCACTTTTCAAAGGTACCCTGAGTATTCTCAGTGTGCTTGTAGATTCACAGCTTGTAGACAAATAATACATGGAATATATAGGTAATGTGTCCTTTGGGGGCACAGATCAGTTACTCAAGTTTTATTTCTGTTTTCACCACACCTGATACTCATTGTCTGTTTGTTGCCTCCTGATGAGATGAGGTTGTGCAAGATGTTTCCATTTTGCCGAAACGATGTGTCTTTGAATCATGTAATTTGCAGATTACATGGCTTCCTCATAGAGAGGCTTTTTTGGGTAGTAAAAATTGAAAGCAAAGTGATTTCATTATTCTGGATTTCCACCAAGTTGCGTCACAATTTTTTGGAAGAAAAGGAGGAATTCAGTGAAATTACTCACTCTAGTTAAAAATTCAGTAACACTATTTGCTTTATTGAAGAGGTTTACTGTTCCCAGCTGAAATGCTGCTGTTGCAATTAAAGACCCAGTTTCATGCCATTTAAGGCCCCTCCTCCACAGTTTTTTGCATGGGTCAAGTGTTTCAGCTGCTCTGTGAATTAAATTAGGGAATTGTTATAAATTTAAACTAGCTTGGCAAAAAAAAAAAAGCTGTTTCTAGCCTAGAGTAGCTCCTTGTGCAGCTTGTTGGAAGGGCAGTGTGTGCCAGCCTTGGTGGGCTGCATGGCCACAAGCTGGCTGGGACTGCTCCATCAGTGCTATGGGTCATGATGGTGCTGAAAGTCGCAATAGATTTCCTGGTTAGGTTGCACTTGCTTGGTATGCATGTGGATTTTAGTGGCAATATTCAGTATTTTCTTGATGTCTGGTTATTTTGCCTGTAATCAGTGAAACTGCTCTCTTGTCCTTGCGGTCATGAGTTAAAGATACATTTCCATTTTAAAATGGGTTGGAACAGGAAGACTTTAGCTCTCAGCAGGGTGTCTTTAAGGACAGGTTTTGTAAGAGTGAAGTGAACACAGCTGTGAATACTGGGGTTTGATTTCATTCTCCTGTGCTGTTTTCTAGGACTAGATACTATTGGGGCTTGGGCAAGGTTTGGTTTGTTCTTTTAAGAAATCTGGGTTTGATAATCTCTAGTTTCAAAGAGGCTTAAATTTGTAATTCATGCTATTGGATGTGGCAAGGGAAGCTGAGCAGCTCTGGAGATGATGCTAACAGAAGACTGTACGCACGGTTCAGAAAAGGCTCCTTGAAGGTAATGCAAATAAAAATGAATTGCAAAGGGGAACTTCTCTTGGTTACTAGAGGGGCTTGAAGAAAGTGTAATAAAAGGACTCAGCTGGCAGTTTGGTAACTAACCTCAAATGTTGAAGGGGTATTAATGGGGCAAATTTAATTATTTGTAAAGAATAGGGCTGTTAAGAGAAACTCCTAACCTTAAGTATAGGCTTTGTCTGCCGAACAATGGAATTAGAAATTTGAATCTCTGGGCAGCTGTGGAACAGATTGAAGGAAATCTGGATTAATATAAAGTATCATAGCTTCAGTTTTAAGAGTCTAGCAAAAAGATGATAATTGAAGCTTGGGAATTGCCCATATTGTCAGATCCAAAATATAAGATTATTTGTCATAGCCTTGATGTGATGGAAGCAATTAATGGGAAGAAAATGCAGAGAAAGCTTCCTGAAACAAGATTATACATATAGGGCTGAAGTCCCAGAGGAGGAAGCAAGGGAATGCTTTCTTCCATTTTGTCTATGATGTTTGTTTCCTTATGTGAACTTCTGTAATATAAATTTTATTGTAACGTTTAACATGTTTTTGCATGTAGAAAAAGTAAATTTTCACTCCTACATTTACTGACCCCAATAAGAAGTATTAGCCCATACTTCCCTTAAATGAAGGCTCTCAGCAGGCTTAGAAATATAGAAACCTGTTCTGACAATTGAGGTAATAGAGCTAGTAGACTGTTACCGGAAATATACTTTTGTACGCTTTCTGTAGCTTACTAAGGGTAGAGGACAAAATTTGGCTACATTTTACATGTGTTTCTGATTGTGGTATGGCTTGGACAGATTGTGTGCAGTTCTGCCTGATGGCAGGGTGGTTTGTCTCAGGAGAAATCCTGGTGTGCGCTGAGGAGGAGCTGTGGATCACTCTGGTGCAATGGAGCAGTTTGTTTGCTGGGATGCTGTCGTGGTTTAAGCTGTAAATCACCCAGCCTTCTCACTCACTTCCCCCTCTTTCTTCCCCCCCACTCTGAGGGAGGGGGGAATGGGGAGAAGAATAGAAAGAATGTAACTCCCATGGGTTGAGATAAGAACAGTCCAGTAACTAAGGCACAACACAAATCACTACTGCTACCACCAATAATAACAATGACCAGGGAAATACAAGGGAAGAGGATACAGCTGCTCACCACTCAATCACCGAGCCGTGAACTGAACTCTTCCGGGTTCCTGCCCCCAGTTTTACATCCTGGGCATGACATACTATGGTATGGAATACCTCTTTGGTCAGTTTGGGTCAGGTGTCCTGTTTCTGCTTCCTCCCAGCTTCCCCTCTTCCCTGGCAGAGCATGAGAAAGTCCTTGGTCGGACCAAAACATTCCAAGCAGTAACTATAAACATCGGTGTTGTCAGTGCTGTTCCCAGGCTGGAAGTTGAAAACACAGTACTGCACCAGCTACTACGAAGGAGAAAAATGACCGCTGCTGGTGAACCCATGACAGATCCATTTATGTGGAGGGGCAGAGAATGATCCTGCTTTCTTATCCCAGAAACCTTTTTCCCTTTAGGTGAAAGAGGGCAGTCCTGTCCCAGGATTGTGGTTGCACTTGGGGATGTGTTAAAGGGGAAAATGCCAGTTATGGTTCTTTCCTACCTGTCTTTGGAAGGTGGGATGCTGATACAGGACACTGTTCCCCCTACCTGCATGCAGCACTGTTCCGGGGAGCAGCTTGTTATGTTGCCCTCTGGGAGTTAGGTTATTAGCATTTTTGGCTTTCAGTTCAGCTGTTTTGGTGTGTCTGTGCCCATATCTTGCTTTCATTTTAGGGGTGCTAATGACTTTACACAGAGCCTTTGTAGTGAGCAGCATGTCAGGTTGCTGCAGAGTCACTTTCCTGCAGCTTTGAATTCCAGTGTGAATTTGTGCTTTTGACAAGAGCTTATGCACCATGCCTTAATTTTTACCCTTTTGACAATGGAGTGGAGTTATACAGATTTTTAAAACTAAAATATTCAGCTTTTCTATGCATGCAATGGATTTCATGTATCAGAGGTAGTTTGGGTATCTATGTGAGTGCTGCACATATGATGTGAATGCAAGCCCAGAGGAACACAAAGTCTGGCAGGAGGCTCCCATGGTGGAGCCACAGCAAACAGAAGCTGCTTCAGCTTTTCTTTACTGAGATGGCTGATTAGCCAAGCATGGGTGGTTGCTGATGGTACTCCTGCTCCTGTCATGTACCAGACTTTTTGCCCAGTCTCAGCTGGTCCTGGAGGATTTCCTGAGCTGGTGATGAGCCATTTACTTGGGAGAATCAGCAGCTGCTTAGTGTGGAACTTGAGTTCTAATTGCTTCCAATACCTCTGTGCTCTGATATAAAATAGCAGCAGTTATAGAAATACTAATGTAACAAATTAGTACCATTCATTTATTTTTTTTAGCTTAATCTAGATTACTTTCATTATTTCTTAGAAATAGCCACAGTAATGTAAAGGATTTTTTAAATGTTGGCTGTACTACCTGAAATAAGGATTGACACAGGTAGTATTCAAGCTGATTTCTGTTTTTCCAGACTTCAAAAACATTGAGTGTCCTAAATTGCAAATATTATGCTTCTAGACTGAGGATTAAGTTATCACAATTTGACAGTCAGGAATTGAAGTCTTCTTTCATACTGTTTTTGAATCATAGATTACTCATTTTCCATATAATACATTAATGATATATTTGGTATTTATTGCTCTGATGAATAAGAGCCAAATCCATCTGGCATTGCTCACATGAGTAATCCTGTTAACTCAGTTTTACAAGTAGAACCAACAGATTTTCTTTTTTAATTTTACTGTTTTCCTATTGGGTTTGCCCTTGAAATAAAGTTATTGTACTATGAAGCAAACAATAACTTCTTTTTTTTTTTTTTTTTTTTTTTTTTTTCCCCCCCAGCTTGGCATCCGAAACTCCACCTATGGTTTACAGGTTTCAGACACCAGTACAAATTACAGCAGCAAAGAAATTTAGCCAGAATCTAGAAGCTAGTTTTACTCTTGTCCTTGAGAGGATGAAGATAATTTAGTGCATCTTTTAACATACATATAGATTCTTCACTGTTAGTGAAGTAGCTGTGTTACACAGAAGACCCAGTAAGAACAGGTCCCAGTAGCAACGTGTTTCCTTGTTACTGCTCACCTGACTTAAAGAGATTTCTGATCCTCTACTTTCCTTGCCACACTGAAAGTGTGCATCTGTATGAGTATCACAACTTTCATAAAACTGCAGCTCTACTATACAACACTGCTCATTTATTACTTAATAGTAGCTGTTGCTGTAAATCAGTTCTAGTGCTGATTGTATGAAGGGTACAGGATGTTCCTGGCAGTGCTTATTCTCGGATTCTCACTGCAGTCCAGCTCTCTACCAAAGCAGCTTGTTCTCCATGTTCTGTTACTTGTCATGTGCACTTGCCCTTTGCAAATTCATATGTCACTGAATTTTTTTCCTTTTGGGAAATAGTCTTAACAAGTTGCGCCCTTCTTGACCAGAATATGCTGTCTAGTCTCGGATTAAATCTTGATGTTTGTGTTTACTTTATCCTTCTCCAGAACATACCAACATGTGGATATGAAGAACATAAAGAATTAAAAAAATCCCCAAGTAAACAGAAATAGGTAAAGAGAGGCTGGAAGGGGTCTAGAATAGAGGTTGAAATGGTCTTAAAGAAAAAAGAGGACTGAAGAGTAAGAGAGAGAGTAACAAAAGAAAGGGTAAAGTGAAGGAGGTTATTGCTATTCTTCAGTGATTCACCACAAGTAATTTCTGTCTGCTTGGCTGTCCTCTTGCAGTTCCATCCTCTAAAGCTTAGTAGTATCTGAGCCTATCTTTCTTCTGTCCAGTATTTCTTCCTGGGTTTCATTTCCTTGCTTTGTGAAGGAGGAAGTAGCCTTGACCGTATCGTATCTTTATGCTCTGCTTAAGTAAATAGACCTTAGGTGAAAACTGTCAGGTACTGTTTGTACTTTTTTGCTATAGCAAATTTACTACTACCAAAAAAGGTATCTTTACTGCTGAATTTAATCTTCTGTATCAGCTGCCCATTAAATTATTTTTGATTAGAGCTGTATTTGCCCTTCAACTAGCATTTGGTGAGTCTATTACCTCAGTTTTTCCAAAATTCAGAGAGCTTGAGGATCCTATGTGGTGATGCTCTTCACTGCTAGATGAAAAATACTGTAGCTTGTCTTACAAATACAGTTGTAAAACAGAACTTCATTTAGAGAGCGTTCAAGGAATCGCTGAGCTGTTCTGATGGATAATCAATTTTTCAGTTGACTGGCAGCCTGGACCCTATCAGCTCTCACAAAGGGCTTTTGGTTCCTCTCAGAAATGTAAAATACATTAGCAGAGAAAAGAACTGTGTATTTTTAGAGAGACTGGACTTCCTCCAGAGCTTGTTCATTTGAGATTTGCATCTAAATAAACAAGTAGGATTTTATTTTTTTAAAAAGCCTTACAACATTTGAGCTATGAACACTGAATATACATGTATGTTAAGGTGCCTTTTGAGTTCTGGAAATTTTCTGAGTGATGTGGAAAATGAGTAGTATTTCTCCAAAATGCATTTAGTGTTCTGCACTGAAAGGTTATGAAGAAAAATAACTGGTAAAGGGAAGACAAAGATAGGAAGAATAAAATAGAGAAACTGGGACGGATAAATGACTTCTTCATTTGTAACAGCCTAACCATGTAGAAACAGTTTACAAAGGTGCAGGGAGTAGTAGGTATGTAGATGGTGATTTATTCTTTCTGAACTTTCCAGTGTATATTGACATTATAGAGGGTTTTTTTCCTGGTTTCTTTCTGCAGAAAAGGTAAACCAAAGAATGTACATTTAGTATACCAGCTTTGTGAGCTGAACTGGATTTAGACTTAAGATGTGGCAGAGTAGTTGTAACACTGGAGTAAGAGACTTCTGTCAGCTCTATCTATGCTGCTATCTGTGCTATTTTCTGTGAGATACCATTTCTGCTTCCGATAGTCACTATTTCTGTACATCACATTTTATCTTTAGATGAGATTGTTTAATTAGCAGGCTAGACAACTATGATAAATAAAGAGGTCTCAGTCTGAAGGTGTTTGTATATGAATGATTTTACAGCATAACTGTAATCATGTTTTCTTTGTGGCACTAAGTGATAGTGAAAGAGTCTTGATAATCTCATGAAATTTTAAGTATTGGCTTGCTCAGAAAAGTAAAAATGGTGTTCTGGAGTTTATATTTTTATTTTTCCCCAGATACCCCATCACAAAGGGTACAGTTTATTCTGGGTACAGAAGATGATGATGAGGAACACATTCCTCATGATCTTTTTACTGAGCTTGATGAAATTTGTTGGCGCGAAGGAGAGGATGCAGAGTGGAGGGAGACAGCAAGGTGAGTGTTTTCATGAGTTTTTAAAAATTATCTGTGGCTATTGGTTGCTGGTGTGTTGAGGAATGATGTCAAAGCTGTGGCGAGCTCAGGGACAGATTTTGGCTATAAAGCTTAAATAAAACTGTAATTTAAATCCTTGGACTGCTAGTATTACAACAGTATTTGTTGTTTCCCAGAGCCAAATGTTTTGATCTGGATTTATGAAATATAGGTCAGAGTGAATATCAAGGGAAAAAAATATCAAAATAAACATATCATCTATATATATAAATTAAAAATTACTGATTTTATTAATATTTTTGCTCATCATTTTGAGAAACTTTCAAACTTCCTATTCTGTTTGAATCCTTGAGAAACAGATAAAATTACCATTATAAAAAGGTTGAAGTGAGGAATGAGATTACTTTGGAGCAATAAAATTTTTACATATTCTAGCTATCAATGAACAGTTGATTTTGGGACTTTGAGTATTCAGTGTTGGATTATTTTGTTTTTGTTTCTGGTTGTATGAGGTTTTCATTTCCCCTCCCCTCCTCTTTTTTTGGATTTTGTGAGGAACTACCTATGTGAGCTGTTTAGCATGAATATGGCTGTTAGCTTACCTTTAGTTTTACTGCAAATTCCAGGTTTCCAAGAGGGGCACAGAATTTTCTATGACCTTCCCTTTCCTTATCTGTCTATAAGAGGCATAGACACATGCTAAATATAGATCTTAACATGTACAAAATTCTCGTATGGGGGTTGTGCTGCAAAATGAATGTAGTAGTGTTCCTAACTAATCTTATTAATATTCAGAGAGAGTAAATCTAATCAAGTTAATCATCTGCAGTGTTCTTATAATGATGAAGAATATATAGAACCTTCCAAGAAGGGTGTCAGCTTCTATTGTGATTAAAAATAAAAATCACCGTAGCTTAAGTTACTTTTAGGGAGGGAAATAGCTTCTTTAGTTCAACAAAAAAAGAAAAAAATCCTTTGCAGAATTGTGCTTCTGCAAAATGAGAACAATTTTTGTTAACATAAATAAGAGAGAATTTGAAAGGAATAGGTGAAATTAAGAGTTTTCTGTTTGTATAAAAGGTTTAATCTATCTATATGTACAGCCTTTCCAATTGTTGTTTGGGAACTAAAGAATCAAAAATGTATAACAGAAGCAAGATGAGATTGTTGAAAAAGGACGTTGAACCCCAGACAAGAAAACTATATTCAGAAAATACAAAAGTGAAGTGTAATAGCTAATACTAAAAATTTCTTTAACTTTAGAAATAAGATGAAAATAAAGAGTTTGATTGCCATGCAGAAAGAACTGGTCAAGATAAATGATCTTCACTTTGGATCCAAAAATTGCAGATGGCATTTGACATGGCGTGGCTGGCTGTTAGAAGAGGAAGTGATGGCAGTGAAATGACCAAATTCAAAACTAAGACAAGAATCAAAGTGCTTTATCTGTGCAAACAAGAGGGTGCAAAAATTTCTGTCATAGAGAGATGAAAGAACATGTATTTCATGAATATGGTAAATCCTGTCTTCCTGTGAATCTCTCAGCTGCATTGTTGTACTATAGCAAATGCAGCAGCACTGTTCAAAAAAAGATAAAATTGATTGGGATGAACAGAAGCCTGAAAGTCAGAGTTTGGAGCTATGCAAGGCTTAGAACAATATATGAAGGAAAGAATAATTATAGACTTGGAGCTAAGTGGAAAATTGGATCAAATGCAGTACAGTGGCGTATCATGTCAGGCTAACAATAATGCTTTTTAATCAGATAATTGATTTTTGTTTTTCTGACAAAGGAGAAACAATGGATCTTTTTTTTAGTGAAGCATTTGATATGGTACAGCAGTGGGAATTTATTACTTAAACTGTTCTGGTGTAAAATTGTATTAGTGGGTAAGGAACTAACTGAACAGGTGCAGTAGGTCATGCTGAAAGATTAAACTATTGGTGTGGAAGGTAGTGACAACTAACTTCTGAAGAATTAGTCTTCATAAATAGCTTTATTCTTGAATGACAAAACTAGGACTGTAGTAATGAAACTTGCCGATGATAAGAAATTGGGAGGTATTATTACTCTAGAAATAAATCAGGATATCGTACACAAAGAACAAAGAGACTTCGAGTAATAGAAATGGGATAGTGTTCAATATGCAAGATCATATACTTAGAAACTAATATGCTGGATTACTTTCAATTTCAGTGGTTGATTCAGGATTTTGAAGGTACTAATTTGATTAAAGGCATGTCATGGAAAGGATGCACCCTGAGTTTGTTGCTCTTCCAGCCTTATTACATGTTTTCCATCTGTGTGAAAAATGCCACTAGCAATATTTGTAAGTCTAATTGTCTGGCATTGGACATAATGCCATGCAGATGAATTAAAATTCAAATGGTAGAGGTCATTAATTGTATTTAGTGAGAATGATGGCACCAAGTGATTCTGTATTCATTTCACCAAGCTCTGCCTGGACTGAAGGGTTGGGTTCACTCTGTTGCAGTAAATCTGCATCTTCATATTTTCTGTTTGATTAAAAATGCGCAAACAGTTCAGCTTTAAATTTTTTAAATTTTATGCTGCTTGCTCAAGATATTTGGGACATTTTGTTCTTATTTGATCAAAATAGTAACATATCAAAGGGAACCATGGGTAGGATTTGACTGAACCTTGGTGATTTCTCCCCTAACCCTCAACATTTTTCATGACCAAAAGCATTCTTGCAGATTAATTAGTAAGAACAAGAAAAAGTGCACTGCTGTTGCAGCCTATTCCATTCCAGGATCTGATTTAGGCTTTCCTATCCATGAAATAATGTAGTTACGTAGATACAGTGATAAAATTTATTATTTTTTCTCCCATTGATTTCAAGCCAGAAGAAACATTATTTTTAAAATCAATAAAAGTAAGTTTTAATATTTTGTCTGTGGAGATTGCATGATGTTTCTGTTCTGAAAAAAATATCTCCAGTAAGTTTGTAGAGCAGCACATTGATGCAAACCAATTGTACTTATTTTATACACACAATAGTATAGTTGCAGATTGCAGCTGTTAGATTTGAATGTGAACTACTTTCCTATCCTGATAACCTCTTGTGATCATGGCTGGAAAATAGTGCCTGATTTTTAGCAAGTTTTACCCAAACTGTTAGGACTCATGTGCTTATATAAAATGAAAATTTTGGGGAGAATATCACTATGTTTCTGGAACAGAAAAGAATGTATAGTAAGAAGGAAAATAGGAAGACACTTTGGAACCAACAGGAAAGTGTTCAGGCTTCAATTTTAATGAAACAGCCCGGTTATGAAAATAAACCTCTGTCCATAGTTGGAAAGTAAATTATTAATAGTGGGTACAAAATGGATGTACTAACGAAAAATTATGAAGTGAAAAGGCATTTTCCCTAGATTAGAACTTTCTTCAAAGACATTAAGTCACAAAAACCAGGTTTGTCACTTTCGCTTTGTCTCTGACATGCTTGTTCACTTTCAAATCAGCATAGGGAGGTAAAAACTCAGGTGGAGATCGTAGGATTACATTTATACATTGACTCTTGAGTGGGTTGTGAATGTATACTCCAGCTCTTTGCTGCAGACAGAAAAGACTATAAAACAGATTATGTTCAAGGCTTCAACTTCGTGTTCTGCCCCAAAATGTAACCGAGTCTACAATGAAGTGGCCCCACTCTTACCAACTCCTAAAAATTAATGACTTTAAAAGATGTTATGTATGTATGTATGCATATGTGTACACAAACACATCTGAGTAATATTTTTCCTACAGTAGCATACTTTGCTGAAACTCTTCTTGGCATGTTTTGTTCCAGAAAGCATGACATCAGAGGAACTAAACTATGTGATTGATACACCTATGTTAGTCTTTACCAGTAAAAGAAAACTGTATGATCAAACACAACTAAGGTAGCTCTAAATATATTCGAAACACATGGGGATACATGTGACACATGAGCTAATGTGATTGTGTTTTCTGGGAAATTATGAAAGACTTGTATGTATCAACCACATCAATTTAAGGGGTTAAACTGCAAAAGTAAATATGTTACAGTTTGTCTTTTTCTCTGAGAAACCAAAGAAATGTAGCAAATTGGCAAATCATGCCTGAATTTGGATTTCAAACCCGTTTCTATCCTTGAATCTTGTATATGAATCCAGAGGGCTGTTGAAATGGCATTAAGATTTTTAAAACCACTTGAACACTTAGAGTTGAACAGCAACATGTAAGATTAGAGATTTGTTTGGTTTATGTTTTCTGCTGCTGTTTCTCATATGTTAGATTAGGATTATCTGACGGCTATTTCTGAAAAGATAAAAGATGATAAACATGATTTTGTCTTGATGGGATGAGTAAACTCGTAACAGAAAATTACAGAATAGAAGTTTATTACAAATGTAGAATTCTCTAAGGTGGGCGTGACTTTTGTTTATATACTAACATATTGGCTAATTAAATAACAATGTATGATAATGTGTTTGAACACATAAATTTTAGTAGCAGTAGGAAATTGGATACAACACATAGAACTGTACTATTCAAATTGATTGAAACTCAGAGATTATCATGATGGCAGTTATGACCATTTGAGCAGTAGCAGTAGTTTCCTATGGATTTTTGTGTTGTGCTAAGCTTTGATGTCTGATTGACACCATAAACTCTAATTAAAGCTGTTTTCATGATTTAGACTTTTCTTGTCCATGTGTCCATAGTAAGTTACATAGTAAGTTCTGGTTATGAGCCTGCCTTTGTTCAGTCACCTTTCTTAATGGAACTTTTAAGAATGTGTTAGTCTTTTATCACTTCATTTAAAATTTGCTTAGAATTGGTCAGTAGATTCAGAATAGGTACTATCAAGAGCAGACTGCAGCAGTATAAGCGAAATTGAAGATGGTCTACAACAAAACAGAAGGTGATGATGGTATGAGTTTTCTAATGATATTCTGCAAGAACCTAAAATTGGATCATGGGTTTTAGGGCACCTATATATAGAGAGAGTGCATAATGGGGTTTTTTTTGTTGTTGTGTTTTTTTTTTTTTTATTTTATTTTTTTTTATTCTGCAAAAAACCAAGATAACAGTACATCAGAAATAATTTGGCATACCCAAGCGCAAAGATTGTAATCTTATAAAACTCCTAAAGAGATGAGAAACATGCACAAAACCAGAGGTATGAGAGGATAAAAAAAGTATATTTTGCAGGGTCTTAGGGGGCAATAGTTCAAGAAGGGCAAATAATGCACCGTGTTTGTGACGTTAAGGCCACAAATAGGTCTAGTATATTTTTAGCTTGCCAACATGAGCACCATGAGTATGTTAGGAGCAGCCTCTTATGCAGTTCAAGTGCAACTGCAAAGTGAAAGAAAAAAAAAAAAGTAAAACCCCAAAACTCAACTTCATTTCCCCTCCCTCCCCCCTTATTGCATGCTTCCTATTAACTTCCCTGAGTAGTTGTAGTTCATCCCTTTCAAACCATGGCTTTGAGTTTGGCCTGAGTGGGGTGTATTAATTTGTTTGATGTATATTTGAAAATGTATTTGGAAACCCTCATTTTCATATCCATATTCAATTTCACGGTTCAGCTCTGTGGAAGCAGATTCTTGTGTGTGCTGTGTCCTTCTTGCTGCTTCTTTGGAAGAATGAAAAGGTAAAGTAGATAGCCCTGGGAAGAAAAGAGAGATTGCAGTCAGGGGAGTGGAGGACAGAAGTTTGATGGAGAGGAAAGAGGCCTTATGGGCAAAGAGAAGGTATGACAACTGGCCAGCACCGAGGAGATAGAAGGAAAAAAGTTTAAATACAAAGAGGAAGAGAAGACCAGACACAGGAAATAGAGATTTTGGAGGAGCCGAGGAGCTGGGGGGCAAACTGGGTGTGTAAATAATGGAAGAGTGATTAGGAAGCAGCTGGTACAGTTAGGAGAAATGGAATGCATCAGGGATGGAGCCTGTATGCTGGTGAGGAGTGGGGTCACTGAAGTAGTGGTTACTCTCGGGGTGGCCTCAGGAGGGGGAGAGTCTGATACACAGGGACTGAAAGGAGAGAATTATCTAGAATACATGTACATTGGCATATTTAACAAGTAGGAGCAGAGCTAGGCAGGTGCTCTGGGAACAGAAGAGGTCAGTTGTGTTTGGTATGTTACTGGGCTAGTTGGTAAAACTGGAAATTGCTTAGCTTTAGAGGTCCTAAGGCTCTACACTTCCCTGCTGTCTGGAAATAAGTGTGAAGGTGCTGTCAAGGTGTGAGGCTCAGCTTGACTCCTCTGCTGCCTGGTCCATATGAAATAGCTGAGTGCTGTTGTGTCAAGTGACAGAGGCTTGTGCTGTGGCTGCAGCTGTTCAGACCTTGCCAAGCTGGCAGGCTGTATGGCTCCACACAGCAGCATCTGTTTATGCTTGAAAGACTTAATAACTTTAATTTAAAACATTTTTGCATATGTTAACAGACTTTTCTTTTTACTTTTTTCTTTTTGTTTGTTTAGTATTCTTTTATCATTTTTAGGGTAATTTTAATCAGTAAAAATTAAAAAGTCACGCAAGAAATTAATCCAGCTGGCTAGTAAAAAAAGACTTGATCCTCTCATGCCAGTTTCATATTGTCTCTCCAGATTTACACTGAACCTGAGAAGAGGAGAACGAGACTCAAAATAGTGAGATACGATATTATTGGTGTCTGAAGTGATATTTAATGTCATCCACATGACTGTTTTACCTTAATAAGGCCCATATTTTGGGGCTTGAAAGACTTCACAAGTGTTTACACATTGCTTGTTTGTACTTATATGTGCCTATGAGGTTTTTCATTTTAATTAACTTTTACATGAAAAATAGCCTAAATTTTGCACGCTTAAACTGCCTTTATTATTAGCTTAGTGCACTGAAACTGGATGCAATTCTGTGAAGTGTGAATATGTCAGTATGTTTACTTTCAATGAAAGATGTCTCTTTGTTATGTTTAGTCCAAAATGAAGACTAACTGGAGAAAGTTCTATCCTGTGTTCTTATGATGTATAGCTTTTCTTTTTCTCTACCAGAAATTCTCTATTTTTTTTCATACCGCTTGTTCTATTATAGAAATATCATTGTATGCCAAAGATTTGCTCAAATTTTCTGTAAAATACAGTAATGATTACTTAAGATGCTTCTCTTTTCATCTCTGTGGTCAGAATTGATCTTCAAAAATGGTATAATACAGCATTATAGAGGAAGAACCAGACAAGGGAAGTTTCTAATATTTCCTACGAAGAAAGAATAAAATGAAATTCAAACGCATGTTTAACAGTGATCTTTCAATATCTATGGAAGTAATTGATATTTCTTATGCACAATGGAGTTACAAAATTGGTTGTTTGTACAGATGGTTGAAGTTTGAAGAAGATGTAGAGGATGGTGGAGAGAGGTGGAGCAAGCCCTATGTTGCCACACTATCACTTCATAGCTTGTTTGAGCTGAGGAGCTGTATCCTGAATGGCACAGTTCTTTTGGACATGAGAGCTAATTCCATAGAAGAAATTGCAGGTAAGTATTGATGCTGCATTTATTAGTTATGAAAATCATAAAAATAAAATCCTTACGAGAAAACTATTGCATGATAATCAGTTCAGTCCTAGGAAATATTTTACTCATAAAATATATAAGAAAAGGATCTAATGTCTGACACAACTGGTAAATATTTGTATTTATTGTATAAACTTTGCTATTTGCAGTCAGTTTTTACGTAAAGGGGAACATTCAAATGAAGCAGAGTGGGCAGCTGAGATATATTTCTATATTTCTCTGGCGTGTTCTCTGCTCCTGCTGTGCCACCTCACATTGTGAATGATGTGTGTGCTGACTTCCACAAACTTAACCTATTGCTATGCTAATTGCACACATTCTAGCTTACCCCCCCCATATATGTATAAAGGGAAGTGTGCATCATAATTATGAAGCACAGTTTAAAAACCATGTCTCTGAATTGAGAATGAAACCAAGAGCAATAATATTAAATTTAAGTTATGCTTTTTGCATTTACCTTTCCCAAATCATTTATGTCAAACTGACACAAGATATTATTAATCCAAATCTGCAGAAACTTGTGTGGGTTTCTATTCTGTGTTGAGAGCTGATTCTCCCATGAATCATGGTCTGAATCAGAGCTTTAAAATTTGTCTTTAGAATGATAAAAGCTAAACGTGAAGAATAAAAAGCAGATGATTTGAAAGAACAAAAGTTTATCAGTATAGAATCATAGAATGGTTTGTCCCAATATGCTGCTTTATTAAAATTTTTAACAGTCAAGAATTACATCAGCTGCTCAATGTTTTTTTATTGTATTTTTGCTAAAATAGGACATTAGAATTTTCAAGTTCAAGCTTTACATTTTTAATAGAGAAATCTCAGCTTCTTCTGTAGTCAACTAAGAGATCCCTTCCAAAATTATTTTAAGTAGATAAAAAAGTAAGGATTAATGCAATAAAAATAACTGCAACAAACTTCTAGTTTTTTCCTGGTTTTGGAAGATACTTCATAGTGAGACCACAATGCATTCATGTTTATAATCTCTTAATCCCTAGTTATTAGCTATAGTAATTTTGTTTGTTTAGTTAACATGTCCAAAGATTTGAGCATTCACAACCCTATCTTGATTTGTTGATTAGGAAAACGTGTTCTGAGAAGGGGCTTTAGGATGACTTTCGTGAGTGGGCATGTACTATTTTCACTTTAAAAGTACCCATTGTTTTGCCAGATTTGGGTGTGTTTTGTTTGTTGTCTTATTTGAACTGGTAAGCATCCCTATCTGATGATAAGGTTATCTGAAATAGGATAAATTTGCATGGGTCTTGCTTTGTCTGTGACAGAGGATTCCCACTACTCTTCCCTCCTCTCCCACCCCCTGATTCAATACGGAATGATGTAATTATTTTGCAGCAGGTTCTTCTGGCAAGTAAATCAGTCTGTAAATTGCCCACGTTCTGTGTTAGGTTTCTTCGAACAGATTTCTCCCCCTGACCCCGTGAAATAAGGTTGCCGTTCCATTTGCTTTTCTCTGTTATTTTTATTTGTCTTGAAGTAATGCTGTTTCCCTCTTCCTCAGTCAAGTTCTTTTGTAATTTGTTAGTCTAATACTACATGTGTAGCTCATTCTCTCCATCGCTTACAAAATGTTACAAAGAGTGTAGCACACATTAGGCAGCGCTGGGAGGAGGAAAGACTAATATGAGTGGTGACTGTGTGCCACCAAGATATGTGTGCTTGGTATGTTAGAAATTTGGTAATTCCAAATAATATGACAGGCTGCTTTTTCCATATAAAGGACTACTGGACCTAAAGATTAGACAGAACTTGTATTTCTCAGAAAATCCTTTCTTGTCTGTTCTACTCAGTTGCTATTTACTGCCAGTAGTTACAATCCTACTTATTGTGTGCTTTACAGTACGAACATTGTTTTCTGGTGTTGCTATGTATTGCAGTTTGTATCTGACAGTCTCAACACTTTAGAATGTAAAGAAATGGTTGTTCTCACCTGTTGGCTGAAGTGTTTGGTTTTTTTTTTTACCTCTCTCCTTGTTTTGCTTGCTGGCCATTCTCATGGTTGCTCGTCCAGTGATGCTGAAGGTCACTTTTGGATGTTCTTTCCAATGCTACTATGCATACCACATGTAGAATAAATTATACGATGTGGTCTTAAGTGTTACTCCTAAATTAACTTTGTTTCTTGTACTTTTGGTTCATGTTTATTATTATGGGTTTTGTTTTTTAATGCAATCTGTTGACAATTTTATTGCATTACTATAGTGCATCATATCTTTTGAGAACAAATAAACTAATTTTGCACATGTACTTTCTTTACACTTAACACTTTGTTAAGAAGAAAAATGTGTGTTTTGTATTTGTTGATAATGTCTTGCTATCTGGGCTATATTCCAATATCAAACTGAATTTCTGCAAATGCAGTGCCAGCCTTCATATCCCTGAAAGAGGTGTACTTAGTCTTCCTTGCTAAATTGAGACAAAGAATTCCTATTTGTTTTAGTCAAGGCTTTTAATCTATAAACACTCACTAAGGCATTAAACTCTCAGCACCTAGCCCTTGGAAATTTCTTTTATTAAAGCCTATGTTTTAAGACCTTAATGGGCTTGTGGCAAACTCTACAGATGAAAAATGTCTTTTATACTGTTTGCATGGCTTCCAGAACATTTTGTATTTCATCCCTGGAAACTCTTGATAGCTCTGCATAAAAATATTTTGGCACCAGTGATGTGGTGAGAATTTTTAAATCATCCTGTCTTCCAGCATGTCCATTCTTTATTAGATTCTTTTTCATTCCAACTGTGTTATTAAAAAATGACTTGATCTACAAGACTCTGAATTTCTTTGGACAGTCACCCAATTTTCTTTGTTGATAAAGGGCTTATTTGTACCTGTGATGCTGAATTCACACTCACAATGTAATAGAGACTTCTGAGATGAATTTCCAATGTTGTCATCATGCAGAAAACTATCACATTTATTCTTGAAGTTTCTTAAATATTTTAAGATGGATTATACTTTTTGCTTGAAAAGAGCTCAATTCCTATGTTGAATTTTTCCTGTTTTAAAATGCACTTGTTATTAAACATATTTTAGGGTTTTTTGTTACTATTTTTAATATGTGACATTCTTTTTTTCATATGTCTTTGCAGTGACTTCTATATCAGTAAGCTAGCACTCCATGCACAAGGAATTCCTTTGAACATTTGATGTAGTAATATTTTATCGATCACTTCTGTATAGAACATATGCTAAAAGGAAGTCTGAAAAATCTATGTAATCAAAACAATTTATTTTGGAACTTGTCTCTTGAGGAGGTATTTGCCAGAGTCTGGCTGCACCATTAGAGAGCAGCTTCACAGTGTTGTTCAAGTTGGCAGATTAAAATGTTCTCTTTTGATATTTTCATTTAATTCCTTTGAAACCATGTAGATTCTCAGATTACCATCTGTTTTTTGATTGTAACCACTGAATGAACCCAAAAGGTTCTTCTACTTAACATATGATGCCATTTTCTGCTGTTTGGTTCGAAAACTGTTCGGTCCAGCCTTTAATGGCAATACTTTCTTTACAATATGAATCACAGATCTTTCATTTTCTTCGTAGTTATGCAGAGTGTACTGTGAACAAATGTCAAACCTTGTAAAATGCAAACTGTGGCCTCAGCGTTGCACAGCAGTGCTTTGGGGATTTACGCATGTTTCAAATATTAGATAGTCCCACTTATTTTAAATAGATGAAATGTAAAAATGGTTTATTTTTTAAATTAAGTTCTAAATATTCCCATGCTTTCCAGTCCAGAGATCTTTTTTTTTTTTTCCCCAGTCTTTTGTATGTTTCTCACAATTGAATTTTCAGTCTGTGTAACAGCTTAATCTTGTGATTGAGGTCACTCGACTCTGTGCTCAACAACTCAGGGTATTACATCCCAAGTGTGCAGTTTTATTGAATTCAGTAATATGTTAAGCTTTCAATCTGAACAAGTCTTCTTTTGCCTCTGTTTGCTTTAGGCTGTATTAATGGCATATTAATGATATATTTAAACTGGCTTCCATTTAGATTTTATTTCACTTGGAGACTTTTGTTTCACTTGCAACGCTTAAGTTGTGTTATATTTCTGGCAGTGCTTTTATGATAACTTTAACTTTTATTTCAACACTGTAACAAAGTATGGAATTGCCTGTAGAGCAATCTGCTTCTCTGTTTGACCCTACACCTGTCTTGTTCAGCTTTCACCTTCTCAGTTACCCAGGTTTTCTCATTTGTTTGCTTTATTTATAGCTTACCGTTCAGTGATCATCTCTACAAAGAAACCTTTGTCAGGTTTTGTTCCTTTGCCTATGGATTAATTGTATTCTAGTGTTTTGGTTTAGTATTTTCCCACGATAACCAGAAATCTGGGAATTTCTTAGATTGCACAAGTCAATCTTGGCTTTTGTCTTGTGTGTAGAGACATTAATTAGTGTTACTCATGGCTCTTGCTCTGTTTAGAGATTCAAAGTATATTGTTCTATAAGGTCGGTGTTCTTCTTCATCCACTGTGGCATGTTAGCATATCTCTGACTTAGAACTGTGCTTGCTCTCTGAGATGCAAGCTGGGAATTTTAGCCTCATCTCTACATTTTATGATTTTATGAAATACTTGCTCTTGTTCTTCAGTAAAATTGCTTTACTATTAATTTGAAGAGAAAAAAAAGGCATTTTTCACTTTCTTGTCTTTCTTTTTCAAGTAATTGAGCCGAGAGGTTGAAGAAAGTAATTTCAGGTAGAGCTGGAAATAGAATCTGTCTCTCAGTGCACTGGAATGTTGTGCCTCCTTGGATGCGTGGGCTAAATTCACTGGCTTAGATAGCTTATTTATTGGTCACCATTGTAAACGCTGTAAATAGGTCTTGGTTCACAAGTGCAGCCCCAGAATTCTAATGATCAGTTTTATATTGCTTCTAGTGCCTAACTCACTAGGGAAGTATATATTTGGGTTCCTATTAGAGACAGGTTAAGATAAAGGACAGCATTTCAGCTGAATGTCTTCTATAAAGCACTCTCTTAGGTTTACTTGTGTTTTCTTCTCCCCTGTCTTTAAGGCAAAGAAAACAACCACAAACCAAACAGTCCTTGGCTTTTAAATTAGGTTTTGTAGTCAGCTGTCAAGGCAGTCATGACGCACACAAAAGCCCATGTGTTCTATTTTTTGTCATTAATCTCTCATTTTGTCCTGCAATTGCACAGTTATAAAATTTGGAAGATTGAAGGGTGTAAATACTGTCAGTTTTGCTGGTATATATTGGGTTCAGTTTCTTCCACTGTAAACTGTCAGTGCCAACCTTTATCAGGAGAATACGAGCCCAGCAATTCAGATCTTATATTTCTTCTACTACACAGCTCCAAAAAAAACCCCAACAAACCCAAAAAAACACAAAAAACCCATCTCTGAATCTTGTTCCTTTACTTACCAATGCAAAAGTCAGGCTCAGTTTAGCCTGTTTACCTGTTAGTAATTTCTTTTCAGACAGCACAGTCTACCTTCTGTATATTTATTCTGTTTTATCTGGGAGTTTTGCATATGTGAGGTGATGGGCGCACTGTGAACCTGTGAGGTGTGGCCCCAGTTGAGCATCTCCATATTGCTTGTTTGCTTGGACCTGGGATGGCTCCACGTGGATCTGGCCTCATGTCTATCTACAAAACTGCAGTGTGTGATAGGCATCTCCAGAGTAAGTGGAAGCAGCCAACCTGCTTTTGCATCTTTGGTGGCTCTTGGGGTGGGACAGATGCATTTTTCTGTGCGGGGCAACACATGAGCTGCAGTACTGAACTGATTTGAAGTGTCTGTCGCCTGATGCTCTAATTCACAGCCTACGTAAATTGTTCAAAGGTGATGAGGATTGACATTTGAGTTCCTACAGTAGTTCTCACATTGCCCACGTGTACTCACAAAATCAATTATATGTAAATGATGTATTGTAACTGAGTCTGAATGAAGAAAACATTCTTGAAGTGATATGAAACCGCAAGTTTCTTTGAATCTTTTCAAACAACCAGGGCAGGAGGAATGTTTGTCCTTAACTGAAGAAAAAAATGATTTCATGGTTCTGGTGTGAATCAAGATTCCTTAAGGAAAAAAACATCCTTCTTCAGTGTTCGTGATGTCAGCAGAAATGGTATGCTGTGAGCAATTAGTAGAGTGGGTAACACTATGCTGATGGATATTCCACGCATTGCATCGTGCTGAAAGCTTCACATGGTTGTGAAACATCCTTGAAAAATCTTATGGCAAGCTGTGTCTCTGGCTAGAAGAGGGCTCTGTGGAATTTAAAAGGTCATTCAAGAGGAAAATTCTTTAAAACAATCCCTAAACCTTTGTTGCTGAGCATAGAAACCCTGGAGAGTCTCTGTTGCTACACAGGAATGTAGCTGAGATACAGTGCTGTGAAGTTTCAGATCTGTGTTCTTTACTGTCTTTTCTCACGTGAAATTTGGAGAAATGGCCATGTGCTCTAGACACACAAAACCGACAAAACAGGGCTTTGAAAAGAACATGCAGCTTCAACTGGTGGGACAATGTAGAATCTTCTCACAGGATTAAAGAAATAGAGTTTGTTTTGAAAAGGAGATGTTTTAAATGCTCCTGTTTGCCATTTACTTTTGGGCTTTACCTGTGTTGCTCGTTTTGAGGCTTATCTTTGCAATCAAGAGTGTTATCACTGACATTGCAGGTGCTTGGGCTTATAAAAGATATGTTGAAAAACTTGGGAAGGAACTGAAGTGGAATCCCGTAATGACAGGTGCTGAAGGAGACAGTCTTTCTTACTGTTATTCAGATCTGTTCATGTCTTGAAAAAATGGTCAAAATACAGCAATCTGGCAGTAATTTGACTGCATTTAAACTCCTACAGCTGCTACTGCAAGTGGGTCTGTATTAAAGGAATGACAACTGCAGGGGAGTATCAAGGCAAGGAAACACATCTTCATTTTCCAAATCTGAATGCGTCCTCTCTTTTTACATGTGGCAGAGGTGCTAAAGTAAAGGGGAAGTTGTTAAAAAAAAATAAAGAGAAAACTTAAGGTAAGCCACTTTCTTCTCAGTTTTGCAGGAAATAAAAATTGTTAGTCACACTGGCACTTAGCTCCATGGCTTGTGTGACTGTTAATGAGTCTAGCAGAGCATCTAGGCAAGAAAGAGTATAAGGATATGATTTTCCTGGCATTTTTGTCTCCTCAAGTTGATCATCTTAAATATTGACATCATCCTCAGAAGTTAATATGTTTTAATATTTACCATGGAAAGTACTGTAATTCTAGGAATGACACCATACAAGTAGAGTTTCATTGATCTGTAAGCAAGGTGATGACCACAGTCTTAAATTAGCCTGTTCTAGAGGAGTCCTTTTCTTCAGCTCTTCCTTTTGATTTCTGTCTTAGAGCAACTCGGAGAAGGTAATCTTTGGTTTTGCATCTTCTACAATTTTTCTTTTGGTCAGCAGAATTAAAAAGTTGCGGGGAGAGGATCATTTCAATTGTGCTTTAGCAAATATGTCCTAAGTTATGTATGTATTATTTATTTTTATCTTCTGGAGATCCCCTTTCATGTTACGAAAAGTACTGGCCTGTTTTGGGAACTGTGACATGCAAATTCATGTACTAAGGCTTTCTAAAGGGAAGATGGGCTTATCCTCAGGGCTGAGGCAGTTCTTTAAGAGGCAGTAGAGTTGAGCAGGAAAATGAACATTTTTCTTGGAGCTGGAGCTTTCTTTTCTTTTTCTTATGTTTTGCAAATTCTCGGCTCCTCCTGACAAAAAATCTACCGAAGACTTTCTCTTGATCTTATGTTACCTTCTTTTTTGCCTTTCTGTCACTCATCTTTCTTCTGTGCCTCTCTATCTCTTCCATTAGAGTCAAGTGTAATGGAAAAGCAGTGTTTGTCTAGGCTGGGAGTGTAGAGGTAATTGACCTGCTGGTGAGTTGACCCTGGAGATAAAAGTTCCATTCAGAGTCAGGTGAAGCACCCTGAAGACAGGTTTTACTAGTTCAGGCATACCACCAGGAAGTACTACTCTTCAGTATTAACTGTTTGGTCAGCTCTGTCTACTGCATAGAATGTAATTGCTGGAGACAGTCAAAGGCAATGTCAAAAAACTTTGCATTACTCTTCATTGTGAGATGTGGATACATCTCTCATGTTTGCGTCTGCCGACAGCTGCATTTATCTGTGGTCCTAGCCTTCTCTTTTTGTGTGTGTGTGTGTGTGTGTGTGTGTGTCATCCTAGAGGTAAGATTTGTTGATAGCCTCTACATAGCAAATGAAATATGCACGTAATTTGTTGTTCAGCTCTTGAAACAGCTATGTATATGATATATTGGCTTGTTACGTGGTTTTTGAGAATTCAGAATTCAGAAAAACTGTTGTGCTCTTTAAATGTGTGTACAGGGCACAGTTGACTGTTAGCAATTAAGCTTTGCTTTTAACCAGCATAATTGTTGAGCCCCTTTTATTATCTGTCTTCCTTTCCCTTGCTCTTGGCAACTATCAAATACCTGACAAATTATGTCTCTACTGATGATGCATCTGCATTTTCTTTTTTTGTCTCCCTGCTCTGCTTGCTTTCCCACTGAGTTTACTGGTAGATATGAATCTGACTCCAGCGCAGAATCATGAGATGTCTGAATTTTCAGTACACGGAGTTTTTGAACCAGCTTATTATATCACTGTTTTTGTGCGGTGCATTTCTTCAAATTGATGTACAAGGACAGGGTGTACTTAGCTGCTGTTTTACTTGCTTTGGCACGGATTTTTTTTTCTTACTTTTCTCTTTATTACTGTTGCTAGCAGGATTTCCCAAAATAATAATTCAAAGAAAAATTCTCAACAGTTCTTTCCCATTTGAAATATAGAATGTAAATATTTACAAGTAGTTTTGAATATGAATAAGTAAGAATATTTTCTGCCAGTGGACTGCAAAAATGGTTGTAATTTCTTAGCAGGGGGATCTGTTTCACTCGCACCTCTATGTAATGATTCTTTTGCAAGAACATGTACATCTGGCAGTAGAATGAGATCCTATTAAGTATTTGCAAATGATGCAGCAAAATTTCCCATATTGTCTTATCTGAAACTTCTTTATATTGTACTGAAAGTATTGTAATTATAGTTACAAGAAATAAAGAGCTAGAGTGTGATGTGCTGTGGTAAGTATAAGGGAACAAAAAGTTGTTGCCTGTTGTTTCCTGACGGCATACAAATCCTTTGTAGCAAATAGGGTAACGTTTATTTGGGGGGTGGGGGAAAGAAGGAAAAAGAGTGCTTAGGGACTGACTTCAAAGCTACATAGGTGACCTTAATTTGGGAACTGGATATCTTTTGAGGGCTTGACTTTTTTCTGTTGATAGTAACATTATTTATTTATTTTTACTGAGAGTGCAACACTTCTAGATAAAACTTAACATTTAAATTGTCTCATTAAAGGACTAATTCTTATTATTGTAATTGAAAAATGTTTCCACTTTCCCCTCTTTTATCATGTTTCTGTATGTTTTCAGATATGATTCTGGACCAGCAGGTGGGTTCTGGGCAGCTCAGCGAGGATGTTCGTCACAGAGTGCACGAGGCATTACTGAAACAGCATCATCATCAGAACCAGAAGAAGCTGAGTAACAGGATCCCAATTGTGAGGTCCTTTGCTGATATTGGAAAGAAGCAATCTGAGCCTCATTCCATGGATAAAAATGGTAATGCGTTGCTGTAGTTTGTGTTTTGGAATTTCAGTAATATCTGCTTGTTGAGTATTGCATGTGCTTTGTACCCAAAGCTTGAACTTGGCTTGTTTCTGCTCTGAAAAGCTACTGTGTGAAAGTGGTGCCTGTTACATGAGAGTTGTTACTCTAATGCATTCAGTAACACACCTGTTTAAATTAGAAATTCAGGTATCCTGCACAATTCAGGGCTGTGCAGAGATTTTCAAGGGACCTAGTTCAGGTGCTGGAAGCAGGCTAGCTATGTTGCTGTGCCATTCTGTCCTGGGTAATTGGCATGGCACATTACTTGTGGTGCAGCAGAACTCAAGGGCACTTGTGGTGCTTTAGTATCTCTGTGATCCTTCAGATTGAGCTCGAGTATTTTGCTCAGTGTTGCTCCAAACTGTGAATATGTTCCATTAGTGCCAAAAATAGGATATGACTATTTTTTTCTTCTGTTGACTATCTAGGCCTATTTTGTTAAAATGTAATGGATTGTTGGAATAGTTTCTATGACAGTGTATGCATTAGCCTAGTGTTCAACTGGTGCTTTAGATTTCATAGTTGAGTTTGAGGGTTTTGAAAATGAGAAGAACATTTTCAGATGACAGTGTTGTCAAGATGCTGCAAGAACTGTACCGTATTCTTCCAGAAAACCACTTTTTGAAAAATCAAGTTCATGGACATGAGAGAGCACATTTGTGGAGTTGTTATTCAGTAAAATGTTGGCTTAACCTTTTTATTTCTTGCTTTTACAGAAGCCTTTATAAGCTGTACTGTTGCTAGGTTAATCATAATGAAAAATAATTTCTTGTTGCCTCTTCCTTATTTACATAAACATGGGCCTGTGTTACAAAAATTGCAGCCAAATTTTGCAAGTATTTACAATTAATTCACTGGAATTACACACTGCAGTGTTACTGAGCCTCTGTATCTAGTATCATCACAATACCCACAACACTTTTGTCTGAAAACCATTGGACTATAGTGACTCTAATTCCAGAAATCACCTTAGCTATACCGAAATCTCTGTCCATTCTGCTCTCTTTCTGGTTTAGGGCCCTCCTGAGCTCCTGTTATCCTGGGAAGTGGGGGGTGAGAAAGGAACCATAGCAGAGGAAAAGTGCTGGGTGCGAGTCAGCTATGTGCTGTCAGGTGTAGGGTAGAAGGGAAAAGAGTAGCGCAGCTGATGTGGAAAGATAGGGCTGTTGGTATAAAGGTTAACTTTGGTTTCAAGGAAGGACCATTTGTTTCAGTCATTGCCAAGTTTTAATAGGCACTTATGAAACTAGCTGCTTCCCAGGGGGAGCCTTTCAGACCTAAAAGGCAACATAGAATTTCATCTGAAGAGGATGTTAAATAGAAACATATTGATTATGCCAAAATATAATTTTTAAGAGTAAAGAAAAAATACTATTTATTGGAGCAGATTGTCCGGGGAACTTGTGGATGCCACATCCCTGGAAGTGTTCAAGGCCAGGCTGGATGGAGTTTTGAGCAACCTGGTCTAGTGGAAGGTGTCCCTGCCCAATAGCAGGGGGCTAGAACTAGATGATCTTTAAAGGGTCCTTTTCAACCCAAACCATTTTATGATTTATTAAAACGTGTGTGATCATGTATATTGATGCACAAGGGTAAAAGTGAGTAGGATGAACATCCATCCTTTTAAAGGCAGCTTTCCTGTTGATTTGTGCAATTCTTGTTAATGAATGATGACTTTAAACAAGTATTCAGGAGCAATTTAAAGTTAGTACTATAATATTCCTATTTCTCAATTTGCGCAGGATGCAAGATGGAAACTTGCATTCCATAAGCTTTTTGCACTAGATCTTATATGACAAATAAGCAGCAGATCTCCTTAAAAAGACCGCTTAGGGCAAGCTGTGAAAGTATCATAAGCTCAGTTTTTTCTGACTTAGTGGAGCTGATGCAGCAGTTCTCTCCAGAAACATTTCCCTTTAGCATATATTTCTTCAGGGAATCTTTAAATCTTGTATCTGATCCCCCCCAGAGTAGATTCTGGACAACAGCTAAGTCCATATTAAGCACACTTATTTTATATATTCTGTGGTTAAGTGATTCTGTAGGTAAGGAGGCACATTCTTACTGGTTTTCATTTGTCTGTGATTATTCTGCAAGGTGAAAAATTGCTGAATTCAAGTTCACATGCATATGTAGAGATACCTTAGAGCACTCAAACCCCAGGATAAAAGAATCACTTGGTTGCTTTAACTATCTTAATTTAAATTAAATGCACCATAAACAATGCAAGTCTAAATAATTTTAGGAAAGTTTATATAAAGGTGAATCAGCATTTTATCTAAAATACAGTGAAGAGTTCCAAACCCAGTCTTTTTGGACACAGATGTTTTTTAATCAGCTTGAAGTATTGCTCTTCTGCTTGCATCCTTTAAGTGCTAACGCATATTTGGCAATCTTCTGCATTGGCCTGTTCAAAACAGATGATGGCCCTGTAGTAAAGCAAAGAGGGGTTGGTTTATTTTAAGCTTCTCTCTTGCCATTCATTACCTTGTTACATTAAAATTCTGATTCTTATTGCCTGAATTGTACTAAAATTAGCATTAGCTTTGGAAGAGGAATATTCAGTCTTTGTTCTTAAAAGGAATCGCTATTTTTTCTCTGTAGGACAACAGCAAATAAGCAGGACATGGGATGGAGTAGCAATTGTTGCCTCACTAAACCAGGGTTAAAGGAGTGGGGAAAGAGATGGATCTGGAGAGCTGCTTAATGTCAGGCACAGAGTGCTACCTCTTCTGGCATACTCTTAAGTTCTTTCTTTATCCTGAGTAACTTGCTGTAGTACGTGTTGTATAAATTATGCATGAATCTATGCTGAAATGCTCGGTTTTCACGAACTCTGCTGTCCTTAGAAGCTTGACCAGAGGTAGCTGCTAGGTTTCTGATCATCTTCTGCCATTGCCTCATGACCCAAATGCTAGAGTTCAGCTACAGTGTTATGCTTACTGCAGCTATGTGTTTCTCTTTAGGTTGCTATGGAATCATACAAGCCTCTAGTAATAATACAAATAAGATTTGTTAAAATGTAACTTTGGATCAGGTGAAAGCGAAAGAAAAATCAGCTAAATATGCATAAAAGAAAGCAAAGCAATTATATTGTCAAGAGTGTGCTGAGGCTCACATCTTTGTTACCTAAGGACAAACTGGTAAAATGCAATCAAGGCATAATTTTAGTCTGCTTACTTCCATTTGTGCATAAACATTATGTAGGCTATATGAATGTAATCTGTTCCATATATTGTGAACAGTGGCAATATTATTCCCTCATTTTAATATAAAATGCATTAAAATAGTAAAATATTGTATTGCTTTTATTTTCTGGATGAGAAGCTTAATACCTAGAAGACTGCAGAGAAAACCAGATCATCTCAGGTACTACTGATGAACTTACAGCTCAATTCACCCCTCTCAGAGATGAGAGTTTTCAGAAATGGCAAGTGCCAGGAGCTTTAGATGAGCCCCTTGTTTGTCCCCATTGAAATTAGTCAGGGGAACTTGGACATTATTTCTGGAACTGAGTTGGGTTAAATTTGAGTTTAGTGTACAGAGTTTAACTAATAACCATCCTTAGCAGTCTGCAGTGTGTACAATAGGTGGTTCAGAGCCAAAAGTCTATGCCATCTGTTCTGTATAGTACAGCTGAGGATGCAAAACCCCTCCTTTGTCCATGTTCTGGACTATGGTAGCTAATCAATGTATCAATCTTCAGATATTCAGGAGCAAAGTCTGAAAACAAACACGTAAACTTAAATTCGATATATGGCTGTGCTGTTGACAGACCACTGTGATATCTTTGCTGGAAGATAATTGTACATATGTTCTCCCTCCATCTTTTCTTTGTTTAAGAGTCTGTCAGTCCATCTAATTAATTTGCTTTGTATTTAGTAGTATCTTTTGTTTACGATGGCTTTTCTTCACATCCTCTGCAGGGCTAAGATGTCAGTGTGCTATGGATTTACCATGCATTTTTAATGCTGCCATGCTGTGTTTAACTTTCACTTTTCATTAAGCATCAAAACTGTGAGAATTAAAAGCCTGCTTTTGATGTTCCAGTAAAAACCGACAGTCAAATTTGGCATAAAAGCAGCAAAAATTATTTTTTTTTAAAGTCTAATTTGACACCAAATACCCAAAATAGAGGGTGACAAGTAATTTTAGCATAAATACTGTAAAAAGCAGGTAAAATATGAATATTTGTCATTAGTAAACTTTGAAAAGTTTGGTTCTTAAAGCAATTTAAATTGAAGTCAATAGGTTTTTTACTCTGAAACCTGAGAGCTATGTCTGTAAATTCTTACAAACATGGTCTAAAAAGCCAAAGACAATTGCAAATTGTGACTTTCTATTGTTGGAAGAGTGCTAAAATGATTTCATAATCCTTTCCCCTTTTATAAGTGTGCATGGCATCAAAAAGTAGCTGATTTGATGAAAATGTAGTTAGAAAAAGAAATTTTCATCATGTAAATACTTTAGGGTTTTTGACTGGCTGTTTCACTTTTAGTCTAGACTTCAGAGTATGCATGTATGTATATATATGTCAGGAATTCTAACAGACCTTTTACTAATTAAAATCAAAGAGGAAGGAACTAGGGGAGAGGAGCATGGCAGGATAAGTGACTTGTAAATTGTATTTCCATGAACCTTGCTGAAATGTTCTTTATCTATAACATGAGCATGTGCCTGTTTTCTGTTCCATACATATGCCGTTTATAACTGTTTCTTCTCCTTTGCTGCCAGAGCAGACACATTATTAATGTAAAAATTATATTATGCCACACGTGATGTCTGATTTTGAGAAATTCTGAAATTCCAAGGTTTATTGATACGCCAAAGAGCTTGAAGAAAGCAATGGCATATTAAGTTTGTGATCTTCAGAGTTAACACCATGAGCTGCAGGGGCAGTTCATTTAGAGAGTTCTTTTTCAAGCCTTTTTCCAGTTGTTTCAGTTAGCATGATGGGCTGGTCTGGGCTTCTTCGTTGTTTTATGGCAGTATGAGCACACATGGAGGTGTTTAAGATTAAGCTTGGGTGGCTAATTTAGGACAGTATGCATTAGTATCTCAATAAATCTATATTACCAGTTATGTGATGGTGTTTGTTTCTTTCCTCTGTTTTCTGATCTCTAGTAAAATACAGTTCAAGCATTTATGCCACAATTCAGAGCTAGTTCACAGCATGTAAAACTCTGATGTCAGTAGTACCATGTGGAGAAAGATGGACATTACTTGGAGCCATATGAAAAAGGTAGGGAGGCATTGCTAGGTTTGTGACAGTTTTCCTTTGTTTTGGGAATAAGTCACAACAAATATCATATATATACCCAAGTTTTCTGGCAATATTGGATCTGGATCAAGTGGGTTGCTTGAAGAGATTTTCTTGAAGACAAGGCAAGCTCAAAGATAGTTACTTCTAGCTTAAATTTGCTAATGATCTATTTCTTCTTTTATATTCTTCTCAAATACGTTAACCAACATATCAACATATTCTTCTCAAATATGTTAATCAACTTGTCTTATCCACTGGTTTTGTTACTAAAATATATAACTTGTATTTACAAATATTTTAATTGGATATTTATTATTTCTTTCTCCACATTTTCTTGTACCCATGTTAAAATGTGTATCTGTAAGCCAGTATCATTCATCTTTGCATATGTTTATTTTGCTGTCTTTGTTGTGTCTGTCTCTAACAGGCTCATGTCATCTCTGTATCTCCTTCATCTCCTGTCCTTTGGGTTCTGTAAGCTCCCTGAAGGTTCAGAGGTAGTATAAATACCTGTTCTTGCCTGGGCTTCAGATTATTTCAAATGTTACACCCATGTCTTCATCTCAGTTTCTTGAGCATTCAACTTCTTGCTCTAGTGATAGTGAAAAATACCTTCCTTTGTCAGCAGCTGTGGCACACTTAAGCTTGTGTGGAATGATGGGTTAGGGGAAAAAAAAAAAAGCCATTTCTTTGTAAATTCATTCTCTTACATCAATTTGTAAAACTTCTCTTGTAGAATCTCCTATATTATGTATCATTAGTAAGCACCAAATCTGCTTGTGGTTGCACAGGTGCAATGGGACTGACATGGTTCTTTATTGATTTAAAATGTTATGCATTAAGGTCTAAAGATACATATACAATTCAGCCTATGAGGATTGTCTCACTGCTCTATTAGAATTTTGCCATCTACTTAGGAAAACTTACTTTTTTCAGTCCTTGATTTTTGATCTGGACAGCATGTCTATTTAGATTTAGAAAATGGATGAGTAGTTGCAGTGAATAGCCTGAAGATTGTAATAGCTGACTTGCAAATAAGATTTTTTTTTCTAAATGGAAAGGAATCCGTATGGTCTAGAAAAATAAGCAACTTATTTTCTGATTCAATTTCCTTTGATGTGTTAGTTGCATCCAGTTTGTTCCTGTTAATCTTGACTTGTATCTGAATGAATTGTTCTTGTTTTCTGTCATTGGCATTCTAGATGCTTCCTGGGTTTTGATTAATAAATGTAACATAGTTCAGTGTCTTTTAAGTTTTAGGGAGTTAATAGTATGTTGCATGTGACATTAATTTACTGGGATTAATTTTCTTTTTTTTTTTTTTTTTTTGTTTTTTTTTTTTTTTTTTTTTTTTCCTAGCTGGGCTCAGTCTCAAAATGTGGCATATATCATCAAATGCAAACTTCTATTAGTGTAACAAATATTAACCTTATTTTGATGGATTTCTATTTTTAAGTGGCTTGGCTTTTCAGGGTGTAATATTTTTATGTGAATTCTTGCTCTAGTCAAAGCTTTGGTGATTCCTTATTATCTGAAAAATAAAACCCCCCACTCTGTGTATACCAGTTGAAAATGCAATTTAAAAACTGTGCTGATACAGGCCTTTTAATACATATATGAACTTTAACACCCATGTTAGTATGGTTTTCTTTTAGGTATTAAGTTCGTTTGTATAGCGGCTAAATATTTCAGTGATACCACATCGTTCATTTGTTTGATACTTTCAAAAATCTGAGTGGCTCTGATGAATTCTCAAAGAATGCAGCTCTTCAGATACCTTATGCAGATGGACTGCAGGATGAATCTTTTTTAAATATTTTAAAGATTTTAAAGCTTTTAAACTTTAGATTTATAAGGACTTGAAGTACTACATTACACTCTTTAAAATACTGTATTTACCCCATATAATGTGTGAATAAATTTTGCTCAATAGAGCTGAAATAGAACTAGCAAGGACAGGGCATGGAAGAGCTGAATGAAGTGGCAAGGCTGTTACTGCTCTTACTCACTCTTACAGAGTTGATGGTTTATGCCTTCACCATTCTTACCCGCTTAAACCCCATATTGCTGACTCAAAGAAGTAACAAACCATTGTAAGTTTTTTTTTTTTTTCAGAGCAGATATTTCAAGCCTAGCTAGGGTTTGGTGGTGGGTGTTTTTTGATTAATACTTTTTTTTGCCCATACTGCTTTGAAAGCTCCCATATCATAAAGGTTAAATTTGGAGAAAACATGGATTCAGTGTACCTGTATTCCAGGGACAGTCTGAGGCTCTGGTGACCGCTGACATTTTGGTGGAAATCAGAGAAGAAATGGTTTTTGTTGTTTGGTTTGGTTAGTAGGTTGGTTTGTTGTAGTCTAGGTACAATGTGATAGCTGTTTTGTTCACATAGCTGTTGAATTGATTGTTGCTTCATGGGACCATCATGGTGCCAAAAACTGTGTCCTTAATTCAGAGAGAAAAAAAATCAATTTCTGAAATTAAAAGGGGCTTGAAGATAATGCACATCTATAATTGCCAACATACTTTAGCAAACTGAGTGTTTTTAATGACGTTGGAAAACCAGTCTAGCATAGTGCTGCCAGTGTTCACTTGGTTGTCATTGGTGTGATTCTGGTCCTGACCCATTGGGAATTACTCATGTGCTTCACAGTATTTGCCCCAAAGACACCTCCTTTAAGTCAGTATGAAATTATACATAAAATGAAAAATTAATTTATGTGACTTCATTTATCAGAAGTAGAGGAAGCTACCAAATATAAAACCATGTAGCATTGCAGTCCTGCTGCTAGGGAGAGGGTCACCATAGCACTGCGTCTACCTACTATCTAGTGCAGAATATATAGACGTTTAGTAAACTACATGGGTATAGGAGCAAAACTCTCTCAAAACCCAGTACTTTTAGTCTTACTTTTCTGTTGAAGGGCCATGCAGAAACCAAGTTCCAGATTCACATTTTACTGACTTTATTTTTGCACAAGAAACACATTCCTGCAGTTTAAGATGCTCTTCAAAAAACTTTCTCCATGTCTATCATGTGAAAAGTGAAATTACCTGTCTTCTCTACCTTGTATTTTGTTTGATATTCAATACAGTAAAACCCCCAAACTTCTTGTTCTAAGATTCAGAAAGCTGTCTTAACATGCAGAGCTATTTAGACGTCTCTTACTGCCTCAAGGTAAACTCATGTTCTTTCAGATTACTTCAGCATATGGCTAAATCAAAGTTTGAGGTCTTCTGTTGGCACAGAATAAGAACATATGCTATTCTTATAAACTTCACATACTTACTGGTTATGGCTTTTATTTGCTACCATGTATATTTTTACATGTTTTTCTCCTAAAAGAAAAGTGGACACAATGTTTAAAAGCTAGTCTTTGGACTGTTATGCTAATTGCCTAGAGGCTTTTGACACCTCCAATTATGATGTTAAAGTTTCAGTATTTATAACAGGTGGTCCATGCTCTGACTCCTTTGTTGGTCAATATTTTTATCTCCCTGGCAGATATCCTTGCTCTCATTTTCTTTAGTTTTTGGTTCCAGAAAAAATAAGTATAAATGTAAATCCCTAATTAGCAACAGAAAGATAATGAACTACTATTTCTGTTGCTTTCCTTTAACATCTTTATAATATAGTATGTACATTAGTATGAGTAATTATTACAAGTATTCCTCTTTATATAGATCCTAAAATATAGAAGAGTGTGTAAAAGAAAGAAGTTAAGAGTTCAAAGATTTCTGGGAGTAAGATAAGGGAGAAATTTTCCCTGAGCATTTTAAGGCTTCTCTTTTAGAATTAGTGGGAAGTTTTTTGGGTTGTTTTTTTTTTTTTTTTTATATATATATTATTTAAATCTTCAGAGTGGTACAGAAATAAAATTTATGTGTTAATTATTTTAAGAGTTATACAGGATGATTTCTGTAAAAGCAATCCTAAGTCTACTAAATAAATAATACAGAAAAAATTACGGAGTGAATTAGTGTATGGAGATACACAGTGTAAAGGTGATGGTGTAACAGTGATAGAACTCAGTGTTTTTCTTTAAGTTCTGATTAGAAGTCAAATTGAATGACCATTAATAAGCATCTTGCATATTGAATAATTTCTATCTTCAGGCTTGCAAAAGTTGTATCTTGTTACATTAAGGAATTAAGTCTTTTAATGTGAACTCCTTTAAGTTACATTAATATGGTGCTTTCTGAAATCAGTCCTTTGTTCTTGCCATATGTAAATTCTAATCCTGACTTATTTTTGTCTACTTGGTTAATTTAACATGCTTGTCATGTCTGCTTTTTTTTACCATTCTCTGTTTATTTCACTGTAGTGCTGAACAAAAGCCGTAATTTCTGTTCCTGCTTTGATCTGTCTTTGTCCTGAATCAGAAATTGGACTATTTGCATTTTTAAGACTGATACATTTAAAAATAAGGCTCCTAGCAACACACTTGAAAACATTTTGTTCCTGTACTTCTTAATCAAAGTGAAATATCTCTGGCTATGCTACCCAGACACAGTACAAGAGTCTGAAAACTGTTTTGTGTTATGGGAGATTTGCATAGTGGAAAATAAGATGTTGATTTTCATGAAAACCAACCTTTTCTTTGAGCAAGTGTTACGACTGGGAATTCATGACCAGCTTAGACAAGGATACTGTAGTGCTCAGCTGTGACAGAAGCTGGGTACTTAAGTAATTTTCAGTGGCTGAGATCCTCTTGCTAGTTTCTGGTCCTGTTCAGACTGGATCCAGTGAAGTGTTCTGTTTCCTGTTTGTGGCTGAGGACATGCTTGGACTTCAGGCATGTGTTTACAGTGGTGTAAGGGGACACACCATGGCTTTTTGAATTGCCCAGACAACATGCCTAGCTGAGGACTTTCTGACTGTCTTTGTCTTCAAGTATCACGAACATATGGTCTTAGTTACTGTGCAAGTTTAGGTTGATTTTCACCAGAACCAATGTTTTCACATCATCGTTTCTCAGTCATATGAGAGACTTTATTTGCTATGGAAACAAATATATGCTGGGCACGAGATGCTGACTCTGGGCCAGTTGGACTCTGTAGTTATTCCTGGGTATGTGTTAGGGCAGTAAGAGATAGTTGGCTCGTATATTTAGTACTTTTTCCTGTACTTTGTTGCAGTGTTCAGGGCTGTGCATGGCTCCTGCCGTGCCAGGGATGGAGGAAGAGTGCAGGCAAGCAGTGAATGGCCCATCACCCTGTGGGGTTTGTGTGCCCTTAGTATGTGGATGGTGGCCTGTGACTGTGGACAGGGGCAATGTTGGCATGCATTAAAAATATACTTTGTGTGACATATACTTGATGCTTAATCCTATTTTTATTTTTGAGATTTTGCTGGGAGAATTTATTGGTCAAAAGTCTTTACCATTCGCTTATGAGATTGAGGCATGTTTAACCACTTCTCATCTTGAGATATTTTTAAAACTTCTACAGAATGCTAAAGCCTCAGTGGAATTTTTTGAAAAAGTATTTGCTGAAACATTTGGTTTACACATGACAATAATCACATTGTTCAATGCTGAGTTTTTAAATCAACTTGATTTTCAATACATCTGTTCTTATAGCAGCCCACTTTTATGCTGGGTTTTGTAGCTGTTGTTATAAACAGGGCATTATTATACACAAGTGAATTTATAAAAATTAGTAATCCTGTTTTATTCAGTGACGAGTTTTCTTGTAGAGAGATATTACCCAAAATCGGCAGCTCCTGAAATTGCTAAGAAACCCATGTGAATAGTGGGACTTTCATCAAATGTAGTGTCTCAAGAAGCACGACCTTTAATTGGCATAGAAAGCTTGTCTTCCAATATATCAAAGAGCATCTTTTACATTTTTAAAGTGATGTTCTCCCATTTCTAACTGCACATGATGAATGTTCTATATTTTGAGAATGTGCTGTTCTCAATAAGTATTTAATTAAAATGCCATGTTTGGATGCTTCATATACATATGATATGAAATGTATGTAGGTCTTTAACAACTATTTAATTGGATGTTGCTTTATTTATAGAAGTAATTGTTAGTAGTCTGTAATAATGGTACTTCTTTCAGCAGGTCAGATTGTTTCCCCACAGTCTGCTCCAGCCTGTATTGAAAACAAAAATGATGTGAGCAGAGAAAACAGCACTGTTGACTTTAGCAAGGTGAGTGTTCGCTGGCAGTGAAAAGAGCTTTCTGACTACCAAATAGATCTTTTAAATTAAATCACATGAATCCATGTGAATCAGCAAAAGCTATGAAGTGCAACTTTTACTTCAGCATTAGTTTTGTGTGCACAGCAAAACAGTTGTATACAACAAAAAAGAATTTTTCATTTTCTTGATAAATTACTGGTAACAGGAAATCACAGCTTAGGAGTGTGGATAAATTTATTGCATGACAGTATCATAGGTGTGCAATTTGTAGGGGGAATTTTTACAAATTAACAGATTTACCTAAGTAGGAAAGGAATTCGGAGTTCTTTTAATTCAGATTTACCTCTCCAATTTTTACTTTTTTAGAAGAAATGCATGAATGCAAACTATGCTTTTTATAACCTGAACTCGTGGATTCCAGATGTCTCAAACAGAATGTGTTTCTGTAAACCTATAACTTAATTCTTCTGGCAAGCCAAGATATTTCAGTACGCTTCAAAAAGATGTTAACTTTGCAGTAGTGGAGATTGCAATGACAGTTCAATGTTCGAGAGCAAAGAAAAGCAAACAGCTTCTCAGCTTTAATGTAGAGGAGAATCCTAATTTGTTTAAGAAATCTCTATGTACCTAAAACAAACTATCACATTAGATACAGATGATAGACCTGACAGGGATAGGTGACTTCAGCTGACACATTAATACAACAAAGGTTGAGAAAGTGAAGAAGGGTGATTTAAACCAAAATTCTGAAGAACTGCACTTTGAGTCTCTTGAATCTTAATGTTAGTGCAACTGAGCTAAAAGTAGAGTTGTGTGATTGCTCCATCTGGTGCCAGACTTATTTCCTAGCAGCAGTAGCTGTTTGCACCATTCAAATTCTTGACTGAACATGCCACACTAGGAATGGTATATGGCTAAAATAAATATTAGAAACAGATCTTTTTGTCAAAGACAGAAGAAAAGAAACTGGCTGGGGATGTATTATGGACCACATTTCTACAGAGGTGGCAAGGAGATCTATAAACAGTGACAAGTTGTTAAAAATGTAATGCTAATACTTTAAAATTATTTAAAACTAAGAGTATAATGCTTTGAAAAGTCAAGTATGATTTTGTTTTCCCGATGTTTATATTGAAAGTGTTAAATAAATCTAATTGTTTTGGCAAGATTTCAAATGTCAAGATACAAAATTTTGTAAAGGGTATAAATAAAGCTGTCTGTTCAAAATTAAGCTGTACAGAGGTGAGGCTCATAACAACCCAAAGAGAACAACACGACTTTCAGGAGTGCTTTTCTTGCACATTTCCCCAGTTGCTTTCAGTGCTGTGGGATCAAAATCCCAGTCTGTTATCTAGCTGCATGACGTTTGTATCAAGCAGGATTGGAAGCTGCTTCCTTTGATCCTTCACTTACTGTTTTAGTAGTTTTTCTGACCAAAAGAAATCTTCCTATTTAAACTAGCCTGAAAAGAGATCAACATGTAATTTTTTTACTAGCCTTGGCACTATTGGATACCCACAAGGATATGAGGAATATGAAAGGAACAATTTTTGTTTGCAGGAATGAAATAACAGTAAAGGATTGTAATCTAAATATCTTTTTTTACTGCCTTTAAATAGATCCATTTATCCTTTTGAAGATGCGTAAGCACAATTTCCCCTTGAAATGTGCTATTGCAATAACTCCCAATGGTTATAATTGGAATTATACATGCAGATTGAGAGAAAAGTAGAGCGGTACACTAATTTTCTCTTGAGTATTGTGATTTCTTGCTCTAATTTTGTTCCACATATTAATTTCATTTATCTTCTACAAAAAAGCACCTTTGACTACCTCACATATTCTCTCCTTGCTAATCTGTCTCCCTTGGGCTACTTCAAATATTCCAGATTTTGGAGTGGATTCAAATAGCTGACTTAATCGGAATACAGTGCTGAGACTGTGTTGATTGTATTGGCATCTATTTATGAATAATGTAAGCCATGGCACTGAATGCTGTTTTGAATGTCACTTCAAGCACAGAGAGGGAGACATAGTTTCTGGTGTTTGAACTTGTAAATGTGTCACTCCTCTCCCTCTTGGGAGACCACTAGGACTTTGTGTTTTGGGGGTGATAAGGAGGTGATCTGTTACACCACCACTTGATCCTGTGTCTGAGCAAGATGGGGATGGCAGTTTAACAACTGCAGCTGGCTGATTTCTTCTTATGCCAGAGGCTGAAGGGAACCCTACTTGTCCTTAAATACAAAATGTATGAAGAGTCCCTTCTCATGGCAACATTCCTATGCTCCACATGGAAACATTATTTCTGAATTAAACCCTGATCCCATACTGACAGTTTCTTCTTTAAGCTACCATGTGAAATAATTGACTTGCTTTGAATACTGGTAAGCCTTGCTTATAAGTGAATCTGCTTAATATGTGTCATGGCTTTCCTAAGAAGTGATGTTGGGTATTTTCTGTTTGTCTTTATGTCAATTTATGTTTGGCTCTGGGGAAGGACTCCACCACCATTTTCAGTCCTTGCGTTGCCCTGTAGTGGAATGGCCTCCACATCAGTTATTTAGTTCCATGTTTATTTGGCGCTTACTGGGACTATTTAGTGACAGGTCATGAAATGTGGCTCAGGTTAGGGTGCAGATGAAGATCCACATGAGGTCTCTAAGCTTAAGACTGCTTGTGATAAGAGATGTATGATGGATAAGTTAGATGAAGCCTTTGAAAAACGCAGATTCTGCCTTTGCCCTAAATTCATTTGAGGGCCACCTCTGCTCTTGTTATGTAGTGGAAGTAACACCTGGGGTTCAGGTGTATTTGCCCAGTTTGATGCTACTCTGCCAACTACTCTCCTTTTAACTGGGGCTCCCTTTACTACCTAGAAGACTGTGGAATCTCAAGATGAGAAACAGTACAGGAAACATAACTGAAAATACTTTCTGGTACACAGGAGAGTGAATGTTTCCTTCAGATCTGAATCTTGATCGTGTCATCTGTATGTTAGTGGGACCTTAAGGTGATAACTGTAATGTGTTGTACATAAGACATTAGTTATTAAGTGTTAGATCTGTTCACAAGGTAAAATCTGTACCAAATGCACATTGCTATAGACCTGGAAGACTGCTTCCTTTCTCTCAACTATAAATGATCTATGACACCAAAATTAGGTGCAAAGTGAATCTGTGTGGGTTTTGTCTTTAACCCTGAAGACTTATTTTGTGATTTCAGTGGGAAATAGAATTTACCTCACTGATACTTTACCTGGAAAAAGTACTTGGTCTCCAGCCTTCCAGGTTGATTTGTTGCTTGTTTAACTTTATGAGGCATTTGGTCATGGTTCTAGACTAGTTTTGGATAGCATTAGACATCTCGCTGTGATTTCAGAAAAATAAGATTTCATTACACAGGCAACTGTGTTATATCTGAATTCTGATTTACTGCCAGAGCCATTTGCAAGAAAACAATTTTCTAAATATTACCAAAAACTATGCAAACTAGTACTGACAGATGGCTGTAAGATAGACATTAAAATGGTCCACTTTAACAGTTTATATTGGATTTGGTTGCTGTTGTTGTGTTTAGATTAATAAAAGGAAAGCAAACGACAAAATTCATGCATTTTGAAATGTAGACAATACTGGTGCATAATGAAATCAAACATACATTATATATGCTATTACTGCATGTTGAACTTTGTTACAGAGTAAACTCTGGACTAATACTAAGGAAATAAATACAAATGAACACATTCCTAGGTGAATACTTTGAGTTTATATGGCAACGTCATGGTGAAGCTGTTTGTCTTTTCCTCATTTTCTGCTGTCCCCATGAAAGTCAACATCACTGCCTTAAATCTCCAAAGCTTTTATTTTGCTTTGTTCTTTCCATTTACTCCTGAGACAGTCATGGTCATAGCTTATTTTATGTTATTTTCAGCAGAAGTGCAACCATCTTTCATTAAATCCCAAACCAAAAATACATCTCGGTCAGAGTAGTAGAAGGAAAATCGTGTAGTGGAACCTGGTTTTCTTCTCACTGAGATTATAATATGGCAACTGTGAAGTATGAATTCGTGTTCTCCAGAATTTTTAATTATAGAAAAATTAAGGTGTCTTCATTTCTTCTACTGTTATGACTTAGTGATTCTGTTATGAATTACTGATGCTGTTATGGTTATTGATGAAAACTATTACTAGGAAATTAATATTGTATTCCTAACAAGATTTCAAATGTGATTTTTTTTGTCTTTATAAATTAATTCTGCAATATTTAAGCTGTGTTTCCAAGAAAAAAAGTCAAATAATGAAAGACCAGTTACTTGGTTTTGAGAAATATTTTTACTTAAAAAAAATATTCAACAGACAAGAATAGTAGAAACTATAATTGAAATGTCTAAGATCAGAATGCAGTGACCAGAGAGTCCCTATCAACAAATAGTGGAAAAAAATACCTGTGAATAGCTTTTAGGTTATAATTTAATATACGTTTCCCAGGTTGACCTACACTTCATGAAAAAGATACCACCTGGAGCTGAAGCATCAAACGTCTTAGTTGGTGAACTGGAGTTCCTGGACCGAGCGGTTGTTGCTTTTGTTAGGTTATCCCCTGCAGTGCTGCTTACAGGAGTAGCAGAAGTTCCGATTCCAACAAGGTACAGTTAGTTCTATTTCTCTTCATGTTTTTATCAGTTTGTGGAGGCAGGGTCATGTGACCTTCAGCTTTTGTCAGTTACTGAGCTGCAAATTCAGTTCTTTCTTTAACAAAGACATTTATTAGACACATCTCTCCACTCATCCTTTAAATGATGTATAGATATATTCAGAAACATGCCATTTGTGTCCGCAGATAATAGTTCTTCACAGAAGTAGAAATAATTGCTTGTTAGGTTACAGCACAGAGTTTAACCTGTACAAATCGGTAATACTGCCGATGAAATACTAAGGTGAAATATTCAGCTTCTTAGAATATTTCATTTGAAACTGAAACTATTTATGTGATGCTGCATAATTATAGCCAGAAGAAAGAAAAATGAAGAGGAAATAGAGTAAAGGGATAAAAGGAACTGTGATTTGATTGACTAGGGAAGAGTGAATGAATGAAGAGCATGCTGTAAATCTCATACTCCTCTAAAAGTTACTTTGTAGATACTTGCACATAGTGAATGTGACTTTTAACCATAAATTTTCAGTAGATCAGTTTTTTCTAAGTTGAAACTTTTTCCTGATGAAGTACTTCCATTGTGAGAACACATTATGAGGAATTAAAAAAAAAAGAAGTCTAAAATAAACTTTGTAGTCAAATAGAAAGCATTTAAATAGACCTTCAGGTATATTGTTTCCTGCTGGGGTTGATTCAGGTCAAAACTCTGAAGTGATTTGCCCGTATCAGAGTTCACTGACTTAACTGTTATTGCAGTCTTTCACTTTTTTCTGTATTTGTGTGTATGTTTGTGCACGTATTCTGTCTCTTGTTCCCCTTCTGTCTTAATGTCTATAGAACTAGAATTCTGGCAGAAGGCAGTGGTGTCTTCCAGGTGTTAGAGACACTCCAGAAGGAGTGTTATGCTATGAAATGCAATGCTGAGACTCAGATCCTTACTCCTAGTCAGATAAACAGTATAAAATTTTCTTTTATGTTTTAGTTACATTCTAGTTACTTTGTATATGACTTTGTCTTTTCTGACTTTTACGAGTGTGTAAGGAGCGCTGGGGGACTGAGCTTTTTTTCTGAAGCCTTTCCTTGTAATCTCCCCCAACTTCCCATCAAAAAAAAAACCCAAAACCGTACCAAAAGAAAACCAAATTTTCTTGATTCTTGTCCAAGAGAAAATGAAGTAATTAAAATTCAGGATAATTAGGAATCTATGCAAAAGTGCTTATTTTTTAAGAAGTTAATGTTAGTCAAAAAACTGTCTTTTGCATTTTAGCACAACTGAGAACTTCAATTATTTCATGTGGACCTATCCTCTGCATTTTATAGAACCTCACTAGCCCCAGGCCTAGAGTAAATGCTATCCAGAGCTTTAATGGGAGTAAGAATGATTTAAAAATTCTTTTTATTCAGTTATTATTTTAACTTCCCCAATATTGCAATAAAAATACCATGATCAGAAAACAGTTGATTCTATTGAGTTAATAGAATTAAATAAATTAATGTGTTCTGTACATAGACTGTAATTGCATATATTTATTGTGTAAGATGAGGTTTGTTATGTAAGGAGGCTTTGATAGTCTCACTCAAGTCTGACTGTGAAGCTTATGGTATATTTTTGGAAGTTATTTTCATATTTTTTTCTAACCAGAGCTTCATGTTTAAGTGCATGTGTGAGGATCTTGAAGGAGATTATATATAATATTTGTCTTAGAGGTTCTGCTAGTCCAGTTTTTAAGTTTTTCTGCAGTGTGTTTAATTCCTTTCAACCATCTATCCTTTGAAACATTCAAATTTACTTTTTATTTGCAGATTTTTGTTTATTCTTCTTGGGCCACTGGGTAAAGGGCAACAATACCATGAGATTGGAAGATCAATTGCAACACTCATGACAGATGAGGTATTTTTATTCATGGCTTGGTTTTAGTCATTTTATTCTGGCTGATGAGGTTTAGTATGGAATCTCCAGTGTGGAATTGTCCAAATGAAATGTAGCTAATCATTCTAATGAGGCACAAAATAGCATTCTAGTTCATTTCATGATTCTGTAACAGCCCAGATTATGCTGCCATAAGGAGATAACAAAATGAGAAACAATGTTCATAAGCAAAATTATCCTTACAGAGAAGATTCCAGTTTACATAGTTACTTTCTAGTTGAATTGCGTTTAAACTGTAGAACCTCTATAACATTTAGCACCCATAAGGATGTTTTTTCATAGCAGCTGGAGCTTCTATGAAAACTATTTACTCTAATCAGTTGAAGCTGAGATTGTTTGGTAGGAACTGCATGAAGTGCTTTCTGTTCCAGAGAAAAGGGGCCATTGTGGAAAAGGTTATGAGAGTATTCTTTCTCCATCTCTTTTCCTCCCGCATACTTGTCTCCCATTTTTCACAGGTGTTCCATGATGTTGCTTACAAAGCAAAAGACCGCAATGACTTGGTGTCTGGAATTGATGAGTTTCTTGATCAGGTTACTGTTCTCCCCCCTGGAGAGTGGGACCCAACAATTCGAATAGAACCACCTAAAAATGTTCCCTCTCAGGTTTGTGCACTGTAAAATTCAGACACTTTTAAACTTTGTGGTAAATTTTTGCTATGTAGAATTAAGTCTCATGAGTTTAGCATTTAGCTGAGTCACTGTATAGGCATTTTATGTGCTCTTTTGTTTAATTCGCTTTAAAAGAACCCTTGTCTTGCCAGCATATGGTATAGCAATGACATTTTGTGTAGATCAATACTAATTTGCTCCTGAATGAAGACAGATAGTGGTATCTAAAGATTCAAGGGTAATTGGTCATAAGGATCTTTGATTATGTTGATCAGACATGGTTTGCTTTTCTTCTAATCTTACTGCAAGAATTGATTAAAGTTGCTTGGCTTGCTACTCTTTACAATGTTTTCTGATACAAAATTTTCTGTGATCAATTCTTTAAATTTCTTAGACCACAATTCCTTCTATTCTGATTAAAGAACTTCTCTTAGAATAAAATTTGCGTGTTTAGTCTTTCCACTCTCAAAGCCTGTTTCCTTTGCTAAAATTATGTTTTGGTTGCTAAGACCCATGCAAAATATCTTTTCCTTCTGGTAGGAGAAGCGTAAGATCCCGGGTGTGCCAAATGGAACTGCAGCTCATGGGGAAGCAGAGCAACCTGGAGGACACTCTGGACCAGAACTGCAGCGCACTGGAAAGTTAGTGAAAGCATATGCAAGAGTTTAGGTGTCTTAAGTGATTCACTTCAAATGAATTATAACGGTCTGGTTCTCGCTAAAATGACTGGCTCGGCATATGATTTCTATTCAGGCATTTTTTCCTGATTTGTGTTACCACATGGTTGAAAAGGACACTACATGCTAATATGCAGAGAGAGGGAGAGGACAAAAGGATTTGAGTTTTCACACTGTATTTATTGCTGGATGCTTCTGCTTTCTCTATTATTTATAAAGGTCAGACCTCTCTTAAACCTGACTAGTATTTCTTATTGTTGTACAGCACAGAGGAAAAGTTGGGAATAGTCTTGTGCCATGTATTATGAATGCTTACAATTATTTTGTAGTTGAAGTTTCTGGGTTGTGCTGCTCTAGCATTTCTTTTTTACCTCAGTAAACCATGATATGTCCTGGTACATGAGGCTATGATTACCATGGTGGCTGCAATATACACACATCAGAAGCAAGAATTTGCCCCAAGGAATACTTAAGTTCTCTCATCTAATATCTTGTGGTGTAAGTGCATCAGCTGTTACTGTTAGTGGGTACCATAGCGCAGTCTAGTTGTGCTATAGACTTTTCTTTTACCTTGCTGCCAATTCCTGCTTGCATAAGGCTAAAGATTCAGCTGCAGTTTTGGTGTACACAGTGAGGCAAAGGAGATGATGGCCTGTAAACTGTTCTCTCACCAATAAACTTGGTAATTGATGGCTTGAAGGATTGTTCTGATATTTAGGGAGATGGTAGCGCTTTTTCTTCCTCTTTAACCCAGCAACATCTGATACTTCGGGTGCCTGTGAGAAAAAGAGCATTGTGGGGATGTTTACTTTAACTATATTGTAAGGGAGCATCTGTTCCTAAATATGTGATTATATTTAGCATAGTGTAAATGACAAAAGATGTCAGTTCTTGTCCTTGGAAAATTGTGGCCTACATTCAATTCTATCATCAAGTGTATTGAGGAAGAGGTTCTTAAATAATGTGAAACTCTATATGTAGGCATGTAGGCAAACGGGCACTGTGGTGGCTGATTAAACAAATGGAAAGAATTATTGCACATAATAATTAAGGTTTTATGTGTGGGAGCTAACAACTGTTCAGAAGCTTTGCATCTGGATGATCAGATGAAGATTTTATGAGAGAACCAAGCAAATCAGTTTGCTTTAAAAGTGCTATTTCCTGATTAAAGTTATCAAGACAGGGTTCCCAGAAGCTTTTTTCTGGGAAGATGGATTGTAAGAGTATGTATCATTTGACCAATGAGCAATAACTTCTCTTCAGTATATTTAAAGCAATACTGTGGAAGAAAGTTTGAGATGCCCTTTTCATTAATTGGACCTCTTCTAATTTTTTTTTTTTAGATTTTTTGGAGGATTGATTTTAGATATAAAAAGGAAAGCTCCCTTCTTCTGGAGTGACTTCAGGGATGCTCTCAGTCTGCAGTGTCTGGCATCATTTTTGTTTCTCTACTGTGCTTGCATGTCTCCTGTCATCACATTTGGTGGTCTGCTGGGAGAAGCAACTGAAGGTCGTATAGTATGTGTTAAATCTGAACTTTTAAAACAAACATTCCTAGGTTTGTGGTTAGTATTTGCTTACTGTTGCATGAATCACCTTTAAATATTGGTTTATATTCAATGTTTGGATGGCTACAGAGTAAAACGTTGCAAAAAGAACCTGTTTGAAAATTCATGGACACTTCTTTCTGTATCATATTCAGAGTGCAATAGAATCGCTGTTTGGAGCATCCATGACTGGAATTGCCTACTCCCTCTTTGGTGGACAGCCACTCACTATACTTGGAAGCACAGGACCAGTTTTAGTGTTTGAGAAGATCTTATTCAAATTTTGCAAGTAAGTGACGATCATGATAAGCATCATCCCTTGGGTGGTGTTAGGTAGAGACACTGATCCCAAAGTTCCAATATCTGCAGAATGAGATCAACAGTTTGTTTTGAGTGCACTTCTTAGGCTTTCAAAGTCTGAAAATTATGCAGTCACTGAGACAAGTGAATTGGTGGTAATGTAAAAAGGTTGATTTGTAGTTGTTGTTTGGTTGGGTTTCTTTTTATTGTATCATTTTCTACTCTGAGACAATACATTTTAATCTGTGTTTTTTCTCATCCCTAACTCATGGAAAAGGTTTTACCTCTCACCCAGGAATTAAGTGCAGTGGCAGTGGTGCCATCTTTCAATAATCACTAATATAGACCCTGCCCTTCCTCCACCTAAACAAAGTAAGGGGTGAAGCATCATACCAGAGCAGCATATCCCCATGTTTATGTTAATGTGCTATACATGACATACCTCTGCCACAGAATGGGCAAAAATTATGTCTGCATCCCGGCGACCATCATGCTTCTCTGCAGTCATATTTGCTTTTTTGCCTCATTGCTGTGACAGGGACTTCTTAATCAAAATCTCCTGAGCAACATACAGTAGGAGACCCTGCTTACCACCCCAAAAAGCTCTTTTCTCACCTTTAGGTAGACCTTTCAGTTCTCTGTGATAGTGTCACGCAACATGGAGCTCTACTGTCAGATGCAATAATCATACAAGATTTTGATGAAAGTTGTTATTATAGCTACTCTTGCAGCTGAAGAAGAAATTGGCAGGTGTTGACTGTTCACAAGACAGAATATAGGATAAAAGTGGGTGGACCTTATATACCTCGTGAGTGTGACTACTCTCAAAGCTGTTCGCTCATTTTAGTAGAGATAGAGCTCTCTTGTGTCCCGTTGACTTGGAGGAGAGCTCAGGTCAGGAGGTGGCTTGACAGTGTCTTCAGTTCACAATAGGCAAATAATTTCCATTTCAGACTGCCCCCAGAATCACATATCCATCCTCAGGCAAAGGAACCTCTTTTGCATTACTGTGGCTGGACAAAACATAACAAACTGTGTTTATTTATTAATTTGTTTTTTTTTTTTTTGTTTTTGGTTTTTTTTTGGATTTAGAGAGTACGGATTGTCATACCTTTCTCTGAGAGCTAGCATTGGACTGTGGACTGCAATCCTGTGCATCATCCTTGTTGCAACTGATGCAAGCTCCCTAGTCTGCTACATTACCCGGTTTACTGAAGAAGCTTTTGCTTCTCTTATCTGCATCATTTTCATTTATGAGGCCTTAGAGAAGCTATTTCATCTCAGTGAGACATATCCAATCAACATGCATAATAATTTGGATCTGCTGACAAAGTACTCGTAAGTAAGATTTTTTTTTTTTTCTGTTAGTATCATTTTGGTTTTGTTTTTCCTATGTTGTTTTCCTATATTTTTTCTCTATGAGGAAAGCAAACCAATGCACAGCAGGAAAAGTTTGCAGTAGTTGCAAACTTAGCATGTGGAAGCTATTGAGTTAGGCATGATGCTGGCAAATGGAAGCAGTAATTTTTAGAGGTATGTTTACAAGCAGTAAGCATTTACTTCAGGTAAGTGAAAAATATCTTGACTTGGAGTTTGGAAAAGCTTACACACATGCAACTCGGAAGACATAGATTGAAAGAATAGGTTCTTATTCACATTTTTATTTAATGAGGTGTAGTTCAATCATCTGTTACTATAACCATGTACTGATAATTTATAGTATTTTATTGGGTGCTCAACATTTTAATATAATATTTATCTGTTTGTTTTCCCCTCCCAAACGGAAGTGTTGATCTATCTAGAAATGGTATAATTTGATGTATTTTGACTCCTCCTCCTGTCTTTTAACCTCTCTGACAGTTAAGGATCAAGCTAAACTGAAGTGGATTTGGAATTCTTAGGTGCTTCTCAGCAGTGATTGATTTTGTTATAATCAATTTGTTTTTAATAACAAGATTTTTAATATAAGTCCATTTAAGCAGCTTTAGTTTATTTGTGGAGTTTTGACAGGTATTATTCTACCTGGGGAATAAAAAAGTGAATGGTTTTAATCAATACAGTAGCATTTACATGTAAAACCTCTTGTTTCTGTAATACAAGAACCAAAATGTTCTAGTAAAGGACAAGATCCTCATCTGTCCTGAGGCCACTTAAGCCTGGTCACCTCAGCAACTAGAATGTCATTAAAAAGCATTTCCATGAAGACTCCCCTCTAGAAATGTCTTTGTTATTTCATTGAACTCATTTGAACCCTCTTCATGAGCAGGGTGGGGCCCAAAAGGAACAATGCTTTAACAGTGCCACATCTTCTGTTCACTGGAAAAACAGGAGTGTCTCAACCAAATGTCTCATTTGCATTTTAAGCTGGGAAAAACAAAACATAGTGAGGGAGAAAACATTTGAGCTTTGTATATGTTATCACTAGAAAAATAGTTAGAAAATGCTGAATCTGAATGCACATGATATACCTTAATATGCAGAATAAGTTAAATTACAGAAACTATAGTTCTGCTGTAATATACTTTCTCATCATGCTAAAAAACATTTATCTCTGAAAGTTTAATCAGTAGACAAAGGAATATTAATTTGAAGAGAAAGCAATAAATATCAAGAATAGACCATGTATGCAGGTGAGGTTTTATCCTGGTCTCATTTAAATTCTATGAAGTCAGTATTTTACTCTGAAGAGCCTCATATAGCACAATGTTTGTGGATTAAGTTTTTTTTGCCTAACTACTTAAAAGTAGTTGTCTCAAAGGGAAAGAAAGTAAGCTGTTCTCATATGGTTTTGAAAGACAGATGTTGAAATACTATACAAAGACATAAAACTATTCAGAAACCATTTAGCAGGCAGGGCTGAGATGTTAAAATATGTCATGAAAGCATAAACACAAATAGCAATACTGATTCCTGGGTATGTAGCTTTATATGTAGATAGCTGAATCCTGTGACCCTGCTTGAAATTCAAGAGAAATAAGATTAGCAGTCTTGCTTGTATGGGGGTACATTGATACATTTCTCTATATTTTATGAAAGTATTTTATCATCACAGTCCTTATGTTTACAAATAAATGGTTTTGATTCTATGTAATATTCCATTCATTAATCAGAATCCTATTTTAAATTTTGAAGAGTGGTATTTACTTCCCATCCAACCTTGGTAACTCCTTGTTGCATGTAGAATCTGCAAAGCATGCAGAATGATAAAAGAAAGATAAAAAGCAGTTCTCTTCCTCCAGTTACAGCTGTTGACCTGTCATGTCCTACAGTGTTGGAATACCAGCACAACAGTTTTAGATTTTTCCAAACACAATTCCTGAAGGAGAAGTGTCTTTCAGTTGTTTGGAAGAAAGATTTGGCCACTGCCTGGTAGTTTCAAACACATATATGGCTATCAAAATTATTTGATATAATAATTTTGTAGTTATTTGAGGTCATCATTTCATACCTATTGTTTCATATATTCTTTCACTCTGTGTAGACAGTACAAATAAATCGACTTTTAAACTCTTGTATTACATGAAGGGGGCCTATAGGGATGCTGGGGAGGGACTCTTCATTAGGGACTGTAGTGATAGGACAAGGGGAAATGGGTTCAAACTTCAACAGGGGAAGTTTAGATTGGATATGAGGAAGAAATTCTTTACTGTAAGGGTGGTGAGGCACTGGAATGTGTTGCCCAGGAAAGTTGTGAATGCTCCATCACTGGCAGTGCTCAAGGCTGGGTTGGACAGAGCGTTGGGTGGCATGGTTTATTGGGAAGTGTTGCTGCCCCTGGCAGGGGGGTTGGAACTAGATGATCTTAAGGTCCTTTCCAACCCTAACTGTTCTATGATTCTATGATTTCTTTTGGCATTTATGCTGTGTCTTCTACTTGCAGCAGTATCCTCTTTATTATTGATATAATGTCCATGGCAACTGACCCCACTAATACCAAAATGTTTATCTCTAAACATAGGTATGGGCAACATATCTCTTATGGGATGTGGCTTATTTTTTTTTAACCTTAAAATTGATGGAAATGCCATCGATTACCTTGTGAAGAGCACATTTGCTGATTCCAAGGGTATGTACTCTGAGCACAGCAAGGTGATAATTCCAACCTCTTTTATCTTCCTTCCCTTCTCCATCATCTGAGTTTTTCTTTGTTGTTCAGAGCCATCCCAGATAGGCTGGGAGAACAGAAAGATGTGCTCTTTTGGAGCTATTCTACATCAGCTGCCCAAATGACTAGTGCTTTCACAGCAGGTTTGGCGCAACCTGAACTCCATGGGTTTGCTGTGCAGATACACACATATTAGTGTGTCCAGACACAGTGGCCATTTGCCCAGAAGGTATTACAATTATCATCCCTACAGGATCATCACAAGAAAAGACATTTCAAATAACCCTTAGTCCCTGCTTAAATGTCTGTATATGCCTCGGTTCCAGAAAGATCAGACACGAGAAGAACAATAGGAATAAAAGCTTACTTGAAATAAAAATCTCATTTTTGTGTACTTGAAATTGGGGAATATTGCTTTCACAAGGAATTAGAAGCTTTTTCTGCAGCATCTGACTCCAGTCCTTCTACTTGCAGTTTAAATGGGTAACAAACTTGGGCTGAAACTGGTCCTTTCCTTAAAGGACCAGCATACTCTGTTACAGAAGCTAATTAGTATCTGCTGTTTTGCTAATTAAAACAGCTGTTTGCATTTTCCTCTTTGGGGATTTTAAAGACAAGTTTTTAATTGTTAGTAAAGCCTTGGCAGTTCTTTAATTAGCGATGGGTGAACTTCAAAAGGTTGTGTGACTTATTTCTCTTTGAATGCTCAGCCAAAGCTTATGTAAAACTTTATCTTGGATCTGCAATTCTATGCTAGAAAACTCGGGTTATACTGTAAAATTTCTGTGTTTTTCATGTTCTGCCTGCTGCCCACTCAAAAAGTTGGTAATATATAGGTCAGAACACTGTACGCATTAAAAGCATTAAGTGTATGCTGTGGCCCAGCCTTCTTCTCTTCCCCCATGGGCTTTCTGAGGATGCTGTGATGATGTCCTCAGGTAGAGGGATGACATACCTCAGGTAGAAGGACTCTTCTACATCCCAGTACTGTTGCCTTTGCCCTGGAGAAGGCATGAGTTTGACCCAGTCAAAGTCATTGGCATGCTGTTAGTACTGTCCTTTGGAGTACTAGAAAAACAAAGAAAATTGTAATTTAAAATGGTTGGTATTTCAACCAGATTGGAACCATATTTCAAGTGAGAAAGAAAACCCATTCTGTATTTTGGGTGGGTTTGAATTCTGTCATAAACAGTCTCTGTTGCATGAGTTTCATGCAAAAGACTGTACTGCATGCATCTCCTTGAATTATATTTAAGTAGAGGAGTTACTACTAGGATCTGCCATAACAAATCTTAGAGGACTATGGAAAAAACAGAACAGTTGTTTGTTTGGTGTGTTTTTTGTTTGTTTTTTTTTTTTAATTTTTTAATCAAGCAGACCCAAATATTTGAAAATCAGCTGAAAATCCTCATAAAAGATTTCTCAAAAATTTGTATTTATCATTTTACCATTTAGGTGGGAGATATGAATCTGAATTTGTTACAGAATTCTATCTGAAAAAACAAGAAAATATCTTTATGCATGATCTAATTAACGTAGAACTAGTCCTAATGCACTTTTAACTCATTTTCTTCATTATGCTTGTTTGCTATTCTGCATGAAATATTTGCCCTAATCGTCAGGTGATGTACCTGCAGGCCAATCCATTAATTCATATGTAGCTTTTCCGTAAAGCACCATTTTAACAATAAGGACTCTAAAGAATAAAGCATTTAAGAGCTAAATCAGAAGAAGGGACAAAGACAACCTGATTGTCAGTGTGCTACTGTGCTGCAATTTCTTTTCAAATTGCATTGTTTTGAAGGAATTTAAATACAGTGGCTGTGTTGTTTAGTAAATGAAATACACATACACTCTGATCTGGGCTTTTCTTCTTTTTTTTCTATGACCTTTTTGTATTTTTCCTGCCATTAGCATTTGTGGGTTGGCATAGCAACTCTCTTATTTCTGCACTCTCCTCCTCCTGCTTTTCCTACCTCTGTAGCAAATATATCTCCAGTTAGTGAATCCTGTCTGGAACACTGATGCACATCACTTTTAATGTGTATTTTAAATATTAGGATATCACTTTTGCTAGGAAAGGAGAACCCTGCAACTGGGTGAATTAAAAACAGGGTTTCTCAAAAGGAGAACAGAGTAAGTGTTGTGGATGAAAGGAACATGATTTAGAAAGCAATCCGGTATTTTTAAAAATACAAGCATTTTAAGGTAGTTATCTTAGAATACAGGAGATAGGTATTTCTCAGTGTGAGGTTGCTTAGATCTTGGGACTTCATATACCTTTTGGTTTTTATTAATTCTTTTTTTTCAGTGATGAATTTGTGTTGTTTTTAATAATTCTTTACCAGAAGTTACTCAATTATTAACAGATTACATTGAATAATTTTAAAGTGATTTCTTGGCATAGTAATATGCATATTGCAATCTGTCTTGGTATTGACATGCACTTAAGCATTAGGAGTAGAAAATCCCACTCTGATGTAATTAAGGAGCCAAGATCATGTCAATCTTGGTATCTTTTGCAGGCTATGGAAACCATTGCTTCTAGAAGGCATTGCAAAGATTTAATTTTGTGCATACTACTGTTTGCACAGGCAAGTTTTAAATCATTCCTTTCTGAATAACTTAATCTAAATACATTATTATTGGATGCAAATTGTGTTGTTTTATACCCTGTATTCTTTAAGCTGCTGGTGGAATGAGAAGCGATAGTGATGATAAGCACAGAATTTCTCATTAGGATCCCAGGCATGTAATTGAATTCCAGTTCCTGTAAGGATTTCTTTGAACTCAAATATGAGTATAGATTTTCTTTTTCCATTCCCTTATGTTATTTCTGAACCAGCATTATACTGAATCTCTTCTCCTTGGGTGTATGATTTTTTGAACTTTGTAAACATGGTGAAGCGACATCCTAGAACTGTTTCTCAGTGAAAGGTTTTAGATGGATTGTCAGTATTGCACAGTTACACTGTTCTGCACATCGCATTCTATGTATGTTAGTTACATATCATAGTACTGCTAAGAATGCATAGACTGCATACTGCACCAGGTAGCTAATAAAGAGTAACCTTTATGAGTGGCAGTCAATGTTAACAAAACTCCAGTGTGATTAAAAATCTGTTTTCTGAACGTTCCCCTTGACAGAACAACAATCTCCTCCTGATGTGCTGTCCAAAGAAATCTGATTCTTTGAGATTTCTTTACTCTAACATGAGTTTCACCCCCTCAGATTTATCTCTCTGTGTGGGTGAAATTATTGTGCTTCTGAGTGCATTGTCTAGGTACTTTTACAGGATTTTCTGTCTTCCTCCTGAACTTCACCAACAAAACCACATATACTTCCAACTTCAGAGAACAGTATACATGGATGCCTTCTGATGTTTGTGATTGTCAGAAATGGTCTACTTTATGACTCAGTGGCTAATTCAGGATGGCAGATCTCATGAATAAATGAAGAAAAAGTCTTGTCTTGCCATGACAGCTGTACTTTGAAAGGATTTTTGATACTGAGAAAAGAATTTAACTGACAAGTCCATTTCCCATCAGTATTAATTATATTGCTTCCGGTCTCTTCTCCATTGAGACTTTGATTTTGTCACTCGGAGTTCTGACATGAGAAGGAATAAGGTAAATAATGCTAGGGATATACAGGTTTGATTTTTCTTTTTTTGTAGGTATGGGATAGCAGAGAAAAGTCATCCTCAACAACATTGTTGGCTCCTTTTCATAGCAGTAGTTGGACAAATAAAAGGACTCTGTGAGTGTCCATAATTCACATGAAGATGGTGTATTTGGAGACAATCGAAGCATGCATAGCATTCTGCTATTGATGTATTTTCCTTCAACCTTATAAATGCAGTTATAAGAATACTTATGTGTATATTCTTGTACCTTACTTTAGAAACAAAATTAGTGATGCTACCTTCCATTTCATACCTTCTTATTATTCTGTCTGTTATGCGATCAGTGCACAGCACACTTGTAGAGCATATCCTGTGTCTTAGGGGAAGAACTTCCTACTCATAGTGCCAAATATGTGCTCTGGTATTCAGCAAGACATTGTTCAAGCAAGCATATTTTGTAACTCATTTGTCATACTTGCCTGTTGTTATTTTTTTTTAATAAGATATTCATATTGAGCAAATCTCATTCTCTACCTTAAGCGAGCTAGAAAGAGATTTTTCCCTTCTAGGAAGGGTAAATGGTATGTTGGCTAATGATGAAGAAGCTGCAGTTGCATCTTCTATAGATCAGATCCTTAGCATAAATTGGTGTAGCTTGAAATATGTTCATGCTGGAAAAATAGGAGCTCCAAAACAGTGCCTTTTGAATTGGATAAAAATCAATAGTAAGTGCCTTCTAGTCTTGAAAACCGCACACTGAAAAGTGGCAAGAGCCTAAGGATGAATGGCCATGAGGCTTTTGGAGAAGCTGCACCATTTATGTGTTTTATTTACTCACAAACCCAGTGTACGAGGTTCTCGTTCAAAGCTCTTTTACTGGCTGTAATGGCAGCAGAATGGCCTAGCACCATGCTGCATGTTTAAGGTCTGTATGGGGAGGAGAGTGCACATGACAGATTGAAGAGAGAAAATGGTGAAGAACACGCATGAAGAGCTAGGGATAAGTTGTGAAAATTTGAGGGATTCCCCCAGCAGACTCAGGTTAAATTCAGTTGAACAAGTAGGTATAGGGAATAAGTTTCTCTTGTATAGTAAACAGAAAGCTGCAGTCAGGATGAAAGTGTTTTTATTGCAGAACCTTTCACCTGACTGATTGCGCAACAGTGGTGTTTATCTTTTATTGCTAATCTGTGAAGGAGGAAGGAAATACTCACTGGCTTTACATCTTTTTTTCCCTATTTTACTAGTGCATATTCCCTTTCCCATTTAATGGTTGGACTTGATGATCTCAAAGGTCTTGTCCAACCTAGTTGATTCTATGATTCTGTGATTGTCCAGAAAAAGAAGGATCATACGGTCTTTTTGGTGCCATTAAGGATAGCATTATCTATTCCTTTTGCAGAACAAAGAACACTGCTAGTTTTCTAAGATGTCCCAAAGCTGTTCTTGTCAGATCCTAGCTCTGTTCTTTGAAAACAGGACAAGTTGTAGGAAATGTTGCACACTGAATTATGATGGCTGCCTCCAGTTAATGAAATTTATGAAATTAGGACTTACGAAACAAAAGCAAAAATTACTAGGAAAAACTTGGGGAGGTTGAAAGGACTAAGAAGGGAAGGGGTGTGCCATCAGTGACCTATACTGCCTATATTGTTACAGCTGAATTGGTGCTGAAGATTTAGCTCCGATCGTGATCCTCCTGTAAAAGGGAGAGAGGTACAGACTCCAGAGGATACCAGATTGTCAGCCAGTCCTAAAGTGTATTATTTCTGATCTACCTTTGTACCCCATCTTGATTTGCCAGAGACTTCTTGAGAGTCCTGGAAGATGTAATGGCAATAAAGACTCCTTGCTGTAGTTACTTTTCTAGCTAGCAGGTTCAGGTCGTTATTTTTCTTACTTTCTCATTTTGTCAGCTCTGATCTTGTGGCAGTTCTCCTGCAGTTTCCTGAAGTATGTCCTGTCTGAATTGGTTCATACCTCAGATTTATAAGCTACTTTGTAATAATCTGTATTTGATATTTAAACACCCTAGAAGAAATCAAGCTCCACTGATTTCTGCCTAGTTGCAAAATATGGACATTTAAAATTCAGTAGAGAGTGACCTGTGTCTGGGTAACTAGTACCATTTTAGATTTCAGCCTTCATCTGCTTGAAAGCAAGAGCACGAGTCACCATAGACGCTCTCACATATGTGCGAACTGATCATAGATGTCACAGATACCATGGGGTATATAGGCACCCATGTTTAGATATCTGAATTGCTCCCAGGAGATCAGAATATCTTTCAGTAACCAAGAATGTAAAGATGCAAAAAGAATTGTTCTGTCATTAGTGTGATGAAATGGGTGTATTGCGAGATTGGCAGCAGAGACTTCTTTTTTTCACTATAGAATAGTTGGTACTGTATTTGGAGCTGAATATGTTGCTTAGAAAATATACTTACAGGTATATGTATGCTCACTGATAATAGCTTAAACTCCACATATATCTCGTTTAAAAGTGCTGAGCACTTGCCTACTATAACTTTACAAGACCTTAAGAGCATTTGAACCTCCAAGAGGCAATCAAGTTTTTTTTTTATTCCAGCCTTCTGAGTAATATTTTGTCAAGAAAGTAGAAAGATGTGTTAGTGAACTGTTAACAGTTCAGCCTAGCTTACTTTTTCTCCTGAGAGCTGACCTCTCAGAGTAAAAAATGACAATGGAAGAGAATTAAAGTTTTAAAAGATTAAAGTAGAAGGCTTATTTCACTAATGTGAGTTTCTCCTTACAGGTCAGTTGTGTTGGGAAATAGCCATCATTAAAGCAGTTACATCTGTTATGAAATGTCACATTTTGGTAGATAATTTTTTACGTTCTGGCACCATATGGTACCTCCAATTGTGTTGCTTTTGGGCTGGATAGGGAATTTCTTACTATCTCACTTTTCTATAAAGTTTAACATTTAGTGTGATGCTGGAAGACAGTTATACCATGGTGCAATCTCACATCAAAAGGTCAGTGTTGCCAAAGGATGCATAATATTGAAACCAATGTAATTTTTATATATATATATTTTGTATATATATTTAAAACCACTGAGGTCATTGTTTGAAATATCTTCAGTAGAAAGCAGGATGTGGTTTTACCATTAGGGCCTAATTCTGCACTTGGTTTTGTGTGATTTTTGGCTTGCATGATTGGAATTTGCAGAAGTCACTTATTGCTGATGAGCAATCTGCCATTGGTGAATGCCTGTGAAGTTTTTTAAAGACTAGACTGGAATGCTGTGAAGGAGGAAAGTGGCATTCATACAGAAATAAACAGGGTGATGATCTCATTTGAAGGTAAATTACTTGAGCTGTATTAAACTATAGCTTCAATTGTCAGGTTTCTGACTAAGGTAATAGAAAATTTTACTCCTTTAACTTTTAAATATAGCTTTGCACTTTGCAGCAAGTGTAGCTGTACCATGTAGTGTTGGTGACATGCACAGTCTTCCCTTCTAGTGAGAAAGTGACTGTGATTGAACAGCCCACGTCACCTTGGCCTACTGTAGTCAAACCCCAATGGGCCTAGCGTCTGGCCAGTCTGCGATCAGCAACGGACATCAGGGGGCAGGGAGCTCCTATTCTCACAGGAAACAGTCGTAACCTCTGTATTGTTGCATGAAGATCAAATATTCCCCTTGCGATGACATAGACATACTGTTGACTTTATTACATTACTGTAGCTCACTAGTTGCGATGTGCTTCATTTAATCCATTCTGTAACATTTTAAACTATGCATTGAACACACATTCATTCTGCACCTGGGGCCTGATCCAAAACATTAAATATGTTTGAAAGATCAGTCCACTTTAAGGACTTTTGGCTCAGGCCCTCTGTTTCTCTGAATGCTGTTGCTTTGTTTTATTTTTTTTTTAATTGCTTTTTGTTGAGCTGTAAAGGTTTTTTCTTTCTTTTATACATAGCTGCATTTAAAATAAAAGCAAGCAGTTGCACAAAGACAACCTGCATCTCTATGTATGTAATAAATGCAGCTGTTGTCACATGTATAGTATTGTAATCAAAATACAGTGGCACTATTCTGTACTCGTAATGTAGATGGTAGATTTTCTTACATCAAAAATACTACAAATCTAGATGAGAATTGTTCTTTTGTGGAAATATAAACAGCCACATAGAAAATAGATGGCATGGGTAAGTGAATAAACTGATTGCCTTCTAGAACTAGAATGCAAATATATGCTTACTGGATCTCCATTTTATAGTCAGGTGTTATCCTGTCCCCAGCTACTCCCGAAGACTTTATCAGAGAGTACAGAATTTATTTGCAGCCATCATAAGCACATTAAAAAACTGGCAGGAGAGATAGTACTATAAATTTTTAAAGTGGTATTAAAGAGAACTGCAAAACACACTTGCGTGTTGGAACCTATTGAATACCCTGCATATCTTAAAGGCTTTGTTAAACAAAAAACTTCCCACAGTTGCTTCAGAGGCTTTAAAGACTTAATTTTGTTTTTAAATTGCCTATTTGCAGTACTGTCCTCCCACACTGCCTTATCACGTTTTGTATGCTAAAATACACAATATAGAATGAAAAGCATGCTTTTAAAGCAGCTGTGGGGAAAGAAAAAACAATGGACGCAGTAGTTCGCAGCACCTTTGGCGCTGCTGATCTTGCAGAGCCCTGGTGGTTGACTGGGTAGTTTGGCAGTTTTACATGCAAAGGTGCTCTGGTAAAGAGATAGAAAGAGGATATGGACAGTTTGCATTTGCGAAATGTGTCCCATGTAGTAGAGGAATGTTAGATATAAGGGGGTGGAATAGGACTGGCACTTTCTCAGTATTACAAACTGTGCCTGGAGATATCAATAGAACGGGAGCAAAATAGGTGGAAAAACTTGCTGTGGACAGTGGTTTAAATATGTCACGTTACGTACTATATATGCACATGCACCTCACGGCAAATTATACTCTAGTAATAGCACAGCTACTGAGCTACAAATTGCTTCAAGGCATGCGTTTTCTGAATTCATTTGAACTCAAATTATCTGGCAAAGCAGAGCACAATTTCAGTATGTCATAAAGTTGATAATTTGGATTAATATCTGATAGATTTTTTTATTATTAAGGAAAAAATACTACTTTGTCTTTTCAGATGTAATTGTGTGGAACCAGAACATCCTAGCAATAAAACCTTAAGATACTGGCAGGACTACAATGTATCTGCATCCGATGTGCCATGGGGGAACCTAACTGTGTCAGTAAGTGGAATATTGAAATTTAATAAATAAAGGCATAAGCGTAAATAATTTTGTCTCTCCTATAGCTGCAAATATATTGAAAAAACTTTTTCTGATAATATTTGTTCAATTAAAGCATAAATTATACTTAATTGAACAAAGATTAACATAGTTTGTAGTGTGATCTCATTGTAAGCATTTTGCGGCCCTTGATGGTACACATTAAAGCAAGTATTGTGCATTTTGTGCCCTGCTTTGGAAACTTCTTGACACACTAGCACAAGAGTTTGACTGAGATTATGTCTAAACATGTCAAATGACAATGGATTTGTCCTGAATTCTGCCAGATGACAAAACCAAAGCTCCTTTGAGTAGAAATACTCAGATGCATTTATTTTCTCTAAAACATTCTTACAGCTGGATGGGCTATAAAGGAGAGTGGGAGAAGAAATTTTGTAACTTTTTCTGTTAAGTGAACAAATTTATCTCTTAAATAGACCTTCAGTGTTAGCTGTGTCAGTTGTGTCAGTTGTGTCATGTTTTTCTGGGGGAGGAACAAGGAGGGTGGGGGAGAACCAAGCTACAGACAGTTTGGGGTGCTTGCATGGATACGCAGCTTGTTTCAAAATGGTGCATTCTAGGTTTAAAAGACTTTTTACTTCAGGTTTGCTTTCCTTAAAGCAATATATACAACTTGATTAAAATACAGTATTGATTTTTTCCCTCAGAGATGTATCATTTCATTACACCGCCAAAGGGAGTTGAGTGCAAAAGACACCAAATTGAAGTCTTCTTGCAAAAATACATCTGTATTAACATCATTGTAGGCATAACCAAATGAAACACTTAAAAGCCAGTCCAGTGGACTGTCTCCATCACGTACTTTTTTTTTTCTTGCAAAGGTAGGAATGCAGAAGAACTGGTGTCTTCCAATCAGGAGTTAAGCAAGGGGAGCCTTCCATGGCTGCTCTGTGTTGATAGCAAGGACTGCTCCTCAACTCTGTTGGTGTGGCAACAGCAGAGAGAAAGTTGAGAACTGCTGGCCTGAGAGATTCCAGCAGTCCAGGATGAATATTCTCAAAATTGCAGCACACTCTAAGAGCATCTGTGCAGGGGCAGACTCCTCCTCTCACTTTCTCAGATCTCTGACAGTGTTTTTCAGAGTACATTTGCATCTGAGGAAATCTAAAATAACAGATTTTGTTTTAACTATAAATGTAAAAGACCGGCTGCATTATATAAAACCCTGTAAAACTTCTGTAAAAGCTTATTACTGAAACTTCAGTTTACACATGTAGCAGTATAACTGACTGGCTTTTCCCATGAGTCCCTATAGTTGTTAAAGAAAGAACTGAAGTTTTTTGTACTTCTGTGTATTTATTTCTTGTAAGCATCGTCAGGAAACTTCAATTCTCCCGTTCTGGAGAATTGCAGTTAAAGGTTAGACCTACTTTCTGTAAATATTTGGTCAATTTCCCCCTATTGTCTTTTTTACTACTGATTTCTTCCTCTTGTATCGGATTTAAAAGTTTCAAGCTTTTGAAGATGTAGATTGGCACTCACTCTTAAAAAGAACAGTAGCATCAGCAGGTTTTTTTTTTTTTCCTCTATGTAGGACAAAATGAATGTGAGTAAAGTCTTTATACCGATGGTGGCAAAATCCTCTCATTTCTGTGCTGTGCCAGCATCAAGATCTAGCTCAGGCCAGGACAAGTTTTCTATTTGATGTCCCAGAATCTTGAGAATTTCTGATGGATTTCCTGAGAAATTTTTCCCCGCCTGAAACCTTTATTTCATCAATCAGAAGTGCATCATGTTTATCCCAGGTTTCTTGCTACACCAATAGAAAAAGTTTTGCACTCCTTTGTCTCACAGTCATCAAATCTATTAGCAGTTGTTTTCAAGCCAGCCTTTGTTCAAAGCCCAGGTTTCTCATAACATGTCAAGCCACAGTATTGTGAGATGAGTATGATGAGTCAATGACCCAGTTTATTTGTTACTAAAAGATACTTATCTGCCAGGATATTGCTGCCTGGAATCTTTAGTTCTGGGTGCTGCATTTCTTTTTGCTTAATAATAGGTATGGAAGGATTTGGGTAGGATTGTAAATCCAGAGCTTGTAGCTCACATTTTTAGAGCTACTCATGATTTTAATGCTTGTTAACTTGGAACAAGTATGATTTTAGACAACTAAGGATAGTATTGGAGTTTTTCTAGGCATGTTTTCTGCTGTACCTGTGTATTTGATATTATATTGGACAGAATTAATGTTACAGATTTTGGGGGATGCTGTATTTTATCAGAATGCCTTTTTTTTTTTAATGGAAAAGATAATTTGTGGAATGTGCTGCCCCCGTGTGGTATTAGATGTATTGGTCGTCTTTTAGCCTAATATACATTCGAAGAGTCTTTTGCGTTAATTGCTTGGCCTGTGAAATTAAAACAAAAAATCAGTTCTTGAGAATGCATCAGGAGCAGCCTTCTTCTTGGTAGCTTTTGAGCTTTGCTTTCCTCTCTTGGAAAGAATCGTAGAAGTGCTTGCAAACAGAAAATAAATGTGTATTGTGTGTCTGAAATAAATCAGGTTTTATATTATTATATTTGGTTTTTAATGACATTGTGATATGACTTAGTGATGTCATCATTTAATACTAGTTGAAAAAGAAATTCTTTTGAGGGTCTGAGAGTTTTCCATGCAGAGTAGGTACAAACATTAGGAGTTTTAATTTTTATAACAATAAATATCTAAAATAATATTCCTAGTAATAAAGTCTGCCTCCAATTTAGGTATGTAATAGGAAAGAAACTATCAGTGTAAGCATGGGTGTTTTTCAGAACAATACTACTTTGCTCTCTCTGATAGGAATGTAAAAAGTTTCATGGAGAGTTTGTTGGACGAGCCTGTGGACATCATGGCCCTTATGTTCCAGATGTCCTCTTCTGGTCTGTCATCTTATTCTTTTCTACAGTAACGCTGTCATCCACACTGAAGCAGTTCAAAACTAGCCGATACTTCCCAACAAAGGTATGTGCCATTTTTGGGGTTCAAAGGTCGTTGTTAGTCGTGTGTAAGCATTAATTCCATACGCGTTGCAAATTCAGTTAACTGCTGGTGAAGTGGACACCGTGTCCTTTGCTGTTAGAAATTGTATCAGAATAAGCATGGTTTTACCTGTAAGCACAAAATGGCTTAAGGCAATGAAGAAAAAGAAATCCGAAATCACATATCAATGTTTTAGTTAAAATTGCTGTTTCTCTCAATAACCATAGGTACGATCTGTTGTCAGCGATTTTGCCGTTTTTCTCACTATTTTGTCCATGGTTTTAATTGACTATGCCATTGGGATTCCATCACCGAAACTTCAAGTTCCGAATGCTTTTAAGGTAATTGATAAATGATAAAAAAATTATGTTGACAAAGTACTGTGCTATAGTGGGTTTATTAGATTTCTTGTCATCAGGGAGTAGTGATACTCTTCTGAATTTTTCATGTTCACCAAGTACTACGCAGCCTTTCTGTTTAGAGGCCCATGTAAGTGAATGTCTCCCAGCAGGCCCCTTCAGTGTCCTCCACAGCTTCCCGGTGTCTTCTATGTAAGGACCAACATGGCTCAAATTACCCAAATCATAGACTGCTGTAATGTTCTGGATCTCCTTCCAAATTCTGGGCTTATTGTATCAAGTGCAACCAAATCTGTATTGACTTTGTTGCATAACTTCTCTGTTTGGTACCATAGGAAGTTTAGCGTTTTTCTGTGCTCTTACATAGATTGATTTTAAAGGAAATCATATCCTAGTAATGTTCTTGTGTTTATTCTTTTGAAGTTTGAATGTAAATAATTCTGAGAGTTCTGACTGGTCATGCATGACTGTTTTTATAGCCCACCAGAGATGATCGTGGCTGGTTTATTACTCCTTTGGGGCCTAATCCTTGGTGGACAGTGATAGCTGCTGTAATTCCAGCCCTGCTTTGCACTATCCTTATCTTTATGGACCAGCAGATCACAGCTGTCATTATCAATAGAAAAGAACACAAACTGAAGGTATTCAGTCAAAAGTTGTATTTTTGCTGTTGTTTTCTGCTCCAGGTTATGTAATGTGCCTTCATCTACTTGAATATGCTGGTTTATTTATGCTATATAGTACCTTTCTAAATTGTACTTTTTCTCTGTTGGTCATGTAGTACCTGTGCCCTGTGTCATTTGCTGCCTTACAGAAGTCTCTGTGAATGTAGTTTAGAACAGAGATTCTGAATCAAGAAAGTGCTATCCTTTATGCTTTAATAGAGTATGATACCCATTCACCCAAAGAAAAAGAATCTGGAAGTTAATAATTTCCTTAAGTGCCATAATATTAATTGCCTTTTCAGGTATTGACTTGTTCTACTGGATTGTATTTTGAAAAACTATTCAGGGGTTATGTTGTGATGCAAAATTATTTTCTTTTCTCTCTTTGTCCTCTGTGTTTCTACCAGTCCAATTTTTAATATGCCCTTCCTGTCTTAAAAAAGGGAGAAGAATGAAAGTGAGCTTTAGAGGCACAATGGGTTCTTGAAACATAGGACAACTTCCTGCTCTGTTCTCTAACACTTCAGTTGCCTACAGATGGAGAGAGAAAAAGGGACATCACCCCTCTGAAAAACTGTTGGGCAAAATCTAGCAGCAGGTTTCTGTACATGTATATGCAGCAAGCTTAGGCTTTTTTTGACATACTTTTAATAAGCAGCAATCCAATCCCAAGTTGCTTTAAGCAAATGCATTTGCAACCTTCACTTTGCACTGCCTCTTCTTGGATGATTGTGACATTTGATATGTTCTTTTTTTGCCCTCTTTGTCAGCCTGGCTCTTCATGTCAATCCATAGCATTGCATGTGGTTAACTTGACAGATGCAGGAATTTGCTGCCAAGCTTTGGAATGCGTTTTTTCAGCACTGGCATCTGGGAGTCAGATGGTCCTCCTGGCTGCCCCCTTGTCTTGCTGCGTTTTAGTTTTGCTGGGGTCTGGTGTAGCATCACCTGTTGCTATGCTTCCTTTTCTTCCCATATGTCAGGTTCCTCAGATCATATATGAATGTGAGGAAATGCTCTCGGATTCTGTATGCATTAGCAGATACATTCCTCATAAATGTGTCAGAAGGTAAAAAAAGGTGTCTCTGTTAGGATTTAGAATTAAACTCTTTGAGTGCATTGTGCATGTAACTAATATCTGTGTTTGACACATCTCTGAGTTTGTCAGCATGTGTCGTGGAGATAAGACTCAAAAGCACTTTTGGGGAGTGAGGGAAGGTTGCTAGAGTTGATTCTTTTCGTTTTCTTTACATGAATTCCCCTTTTTAAGTAATGTAAGCAAATAAGATGGCATTTTCATTTTGATATGTGGCTTACATTTTCATAAACCCAGACGCTTCCCATTTTAGAAGTAAAAGTTGTCTTCAGAAAGAAATGATTTGTTTGCTTCCAACTCGTTTTCCCCTCTTTTTTTATACTTCCCATAGCAAATTCTGAATAGTGCACATTTCAGCTTTTGGCAGTCTCTGTAGCAAACCCTTCCAAGTTTAGTTTAGTTACTTTTTTTATGTCAAAAGGCATTTGCATGGGTTTACAGGCAGAATTATGGTTCAACATGTTCACATTGTTTGCATGAACATCACTGTTTCATCAGACCATGACACTGGATTTGTTGCCATATTGTGAAATTTGGTGGAGATAGCTACCTACCTGACTTTTTAAAGGAAGATAGCTTGAGTGCCTTCTTGCAGCTATGTGGGTCGTGGATACTTCCTAAAATTGAAAAGAATATCCCTTTCAGCTATGGTAACAGGTATCTGTACAACCAAGCTTGATGCTTTTCAAGTGCAGGTTGTGCTTGCAGGTTTATAAATGTATCTTAAGATTTTACCAAAGGGTTTTATCCCCTACTATAAATGCAAAGCAACATCATCCTGTTGGTAAATTTATAGAGTATTTGACTACTACAGAGATGATACAAACCCAAAGGTTTTGTGCTGACTTCTCATGTGAATGTTTATGATATAACTTGTAAGTCTTGAATAGGGAAACTAGTAAAACAGTGCCTGATGATGAATATTAATTTATTGTTTAATGTATAGTTTGATTATAGCTTAATTTCTCTTCATTTATAGCTATCTGCTCTCAGAGAAGATGAAAGTGCATTAGTACTATCATCTATAAAAACTTTAAAAGAATTTATATGGTTTTATGGCTCTTTATAGCACAAACTGACTTTGCAAATATAAACGAAAGAATTTTTTTATAGAAAAGAATCAAAATACATATTTTTCCACCTCCTGTGTAATGATGGATGGAAGATCTATTCAGATTAGTGCAGTGGCAAGTTGGCAGTGTGGCTGGATGTTGTGCTTACTGTTACCCACAAAAGAGATTGAGTTAGAAAATACGTATTTCCATTGTCTTCCTAGTGTCTCTTTTATAAGCAGGAAAGGTATTTGGTGCCCATTGTAAAGTGGAGTTATGATATATGCACTTAATTTCTAACTGGAATGAGTCTAATAACATTAAGCATTTCTTGTGAACTAGCAGGAATTCCCTTTAGATGACCATCACTACTGACCCAACCTGGATAACACATAAAAATATTTTTTGCTACAAGTCATAAACCTTCTAATTGTCTCTAACTGTTCATTAGCAATGCCTGCGAGGAGTGTTCTCCTCTCTTCAGATACCATTTTATATCTTCTTGTTGTCATTACTTTGTTTAACAGAAAGGATGCGGATACCATCTCGACCTACTCATGGTGGCAGTCATGCTTGGAGTGTGCTCTATTATGGGATTGCCGTGGTTTGTTGCAGCTACTGTCCTCTCTATTTCCCATGTGAATAGCTTAAAACTGGAATCGGAGTGCTCTGCTCCAGGGGAGCAGCCAAAATTTCTTGGAATCCGGGAGCAAAGAGTCACAGGGCTCATGATTTTTATCCTTATGGGCTCATCTGTCTTTTTGACGAGTATCCTGAAGGTAATTTGAGGAAGTAAGGAAAAGCTAAAGAATACTGCACTGCACTGAACGTTTCACTGACATTACTGTATTCTTTAATGGGTGTCCTTTCAAGGCATGTTACTAACAAGCATATGTTACACAATGATAATCTAAAGTGGAATGCTAATTTTGCATAATAAGATGGTCAGGGTCATCTAACATTCGTAAAACAAAAACCTTGTAATGCAAATGTGGCCTGACTGAAGTCAGAAGCAGTTCTGCCATTGACCTGCACTATATAAAGATTCACCCTTTTTTTGTACTTTGGGCCCATGGCAAATTATCATGAAATGATTTTGCCTAAATTATACCAAGAAGTAAATTTATTTAGGAAATTTAAAAACATTTTGTGATTTCCAGATGATTTAAAAACATTTTCACAGTTGCAAGAGAAGTTTTGTGGCTCATTTCTTGGAAATGAACATGGAAATTCGCTCATGCTTGCCTGCATACGCAACACAGCTCACCAGTGTCCTGAAACTGGATGTCTACTTATATGCCTATGTAATGCCAGCTATATTCATAATACTAGTTTTTAAGAATTATCTGGCCACTGGCTTCAGTAAGGCCAGTGTTGTGGTTTAAGTCCAGTCAGCCATGCATACCAAGAAGGAGAAAAATGACTGCTACTGCTGAACCCAGGACAGCCAGACTTTAGCCTTGCATGTTGTCACAGTGAAGGCAATAAGCCCTTAGAACATGTACTTCTCAGTAGTGTTTTATTAAGTATATCATAAACCTTCACTTTGTAAACACATGAAACACGCATTTTATGTATTTATTATTTAAAACAGATACTTATCTGTGGAAATTTTCCTTTAGCTACACTCTGTACACTAGGAGGCCGAACATTCAAATAGCCTTTTACAAAACCATTCCTTAAGTCATTTACCCATATTTAAATGCTTACAGCACAGAACATTTCTTTTAGCAGTATGAAGTATTTTGTGTATGTCTTGAAGATTTTTCTGAGGATTATAGCTTTGCTTTTTATTCAGGTGCTCTCCCGAGCAGTCTTTTAAGTAAAGAATTTATGTATCAAACACTTTCTTCTTTTCACAGAGTTCTGTTAATTTTACTAATAGTGAATAAAGTATTTTGTGATAACTGGCTGTGAAGGGAAAGCAAAACTATAGACCCAGATTCTTCTTTTGCTTTATGCTGAGAAACATTATTAATTTGTAATTTAGTGACTCTGAATTTGCAACTTGTCTGATTAATGCGGGCATATGGCGCTTTGAATTTCAACTGTTTAGAATGAGTTTCTTGAAGCATTTCAAATTGATAAATGGTATTTAATATGCTCTTCCTTTTCTCTGCTTGTTTGTGCAGTTTATTCCTATGCCAGTACTTTATGGAGTATTTCTTTACATGGGTGCTTCATCTCTAAAGGGAATTCAGGTAAAATGAATTTATGAAGAGTGTGTTACTGATGATGCTTTCTGTAAAATGTGTAGTTATTACGTTATTTTATTATCTTTTGTGTATAGTCTTAAAGGAAGGTTGCCAACCTTTAAATTCTTGAAAGTGACTCACTTAAAAAAGAAAATGGATTCTCTCTAAATAGAGCATTCCCTAGGCAATGTGCTCCAATTTTTTATTTTTTAGGTGCAGATTTTTCTGTTCTCCTGTGTTATCAAGGGTATTTGGCTGAGCCTAAAAACTGAGCGGCAACTATCAGGAGCCTCTTCCCTCTCCCCTGCCTCCCTGTTCACTCTTGCCTGCTGCCTTTTCAGTTTCCCAGTTAGTGTCTTTGTAGTGGGACACTTGATCTTGAACTTTGCCTTTAGGAGGCTTTTGGCTGAGTTGCCCTCAAACTAACATAGGTGACATTTTGAAGGTATTTGGTGTGCAAATGAAGGCTGCAGGCAGGAAAATGGAACTGTTGCAAGTTCTGTGCTACTTAATTTCTGGCTTCAGGGGTGAAGGACAAGTCTAGTAGAAGGACAGCATTCCTGCGGGGGCCTTAGGTAGGAGTCCCTGGCCAAAACCAGGCACTCCAGCATTCAGGTCAGGGTTGGTCATTGTATCATTGTACCATTTCTCCTGGATGACTGCAGTATTAAATGGCATAGTTGTGAAATCTTTTAGCGCAACACGCTCAAATTTTCAATTGTGCTTTTGTTGAATGTTGAGGAAATGTACACTTTCCAAGACAATGAAGAAAGAACAATCACATGATAAAAACATGAATTGTACTGTACAAGAGGCTGTCAAATACAAAGAGCAAAGAAAATGCCAGAATGTTTCTGTCATTAATTTTAATTCTTTACTGAAAGTTAAAAATGTCTTGCCTTTTTTTCCCTATTATTTATAGGCAAAGCTGGGAACATCTCTTGGTTTTTGATTAGTGTTGTTCTATTCAGAGACTTTTTTTTATAACTTTTCCTAGCTCTTACCATTTGGATTGATATGCTAAGGAGTGTAGTTTGGTTTTTACTAAAGTTTAGATAATTTAAACTTAATATGGTTCAGCTGTTTCTCAGAACAAGGGTATGAGAAAGTACTCTATTGAGGAGTTGTTTTAAGGCATGCTAAAATCTGGCTGTCTTTACTTGGAAGAGTGATAGCACCCCCCTTCCTTCCTCTCTCCCCCAAGCTGGGACAAGGAATGGAGATTTGATAAGATGTTTTTTGTGGGAGGATGTGCTTTTTGCTGTTTCTGTGAAAAAGAAATCTGCTCAAATCTGGCCAAATTATCTGCCTTTAAAAAAATGCATTTTGCACATGCTCAATAAAAATTCCTGAAACTTGAAATTCCTGAAGGCTGTTAGAATATAGCATAGCTCATCCATGCAAGGAGAAGTGGTGCGTTACCATCTTCACTGTGCCATACCAGGTGACACAAAGTCTTGGGTCAGTGCGGAACCAAATAGGTCTGAAAAACAATAACTTCTCATGGATGTTCCTAACAGCGTGACAGTTGCCTGTCTGGCATTCCTTTGGTTGGTTGGTTGGTTTGGGTATTTTTTTTGTTGTTCCTGGTTTTGTGAACGAAGTATAATAGGGAACAGCCTGGGGTACAGTGTCTGTTGAAGTACACACAGGAGCTAGAAGACTGAAGAGATCCCTCCATGATCAGCTTTTTGTGTGCTAAAGAAAACAGAGCTTAGTTGTTGACAAAACAAAGTTTAGAATGTATTAGAAAGATGGTGTAATAGTGGGTTTGCCCAACAGGCTCAATGAGTTTCCATTCAGTTTGAATCATATTTGATTTATGTCTACTCTGAAGTCTGGCTTTGCCTAACTTTAAGAATTCTTGACTTGAAATCTTAGCAGTATTATTTTAAAGTAAGTTTTCTTTGTGTGTAACATATTATATAATTATGAGCAGGATGTTTCTTGGCATATGACTATACAGTGTAATTCACTGGAATCCAGTATCTAAACACATAGAAATATGTAAGGAGACAAATGTGTATTAAAATTGAAAGGAACTTAAGAAGTATGACTGGCTAAATTCTTACTCTTATGGCTCAGCTGAAAAGAAGATGCATCCTTTATTACTGTATACTTTGGACTAGTATAGATACATGGCTCACGTGCTCCTAAACTTCCACACAGTTTTTGCCTTTAGAATAAGCCAGAAATGAAGGATATTCAGTCAGTGTGTGAATGTCAGCATAGGTGATCCTACAGCTCATTTAGATGCAAACATTAAAAACTTTATCTTTCAGCTTTTTGACAGGATAAAGTTGTTCTGGATGCCTGCAAAGCACCAGCCAGATTTTATTTATCTGAGACATGTTCCTCTCAGAAAGGTCCATCTCTTCACCATAATTCAGCTGAGTTGTCTCGTGCTTCTGTGGATTATAAAGGTTTCAAGAGCTGCCATTGTCTTTCCTATGATGGTATGAAATGTCTTTTAATTCTTCTAAAAATGACTTTTATTCTACTTGTGGATATTTATTATTGAAGAAAAACATTAACTGTGGGCAGGTAATTACAATATTGCTTCGACTCAGTGTTCAAGAACAGTTCATACTGTATTAAGGAAAAATTTTACACATAAGCTCTTGTTTGAGTCTAGGTTGCACACTGTTTATGTGTGGGGATAGCCCAGGTGTGTTTTCTCTTAGGGAGAATTCTTCTCTTGGAAAAAAAAAAAGATATTTTTATTCAAGCTGCAGTGCTTCATCATTTCACAAAAAGTACATTCACCCATTAAGGAAGATTGTTCATTGCACTGAGGAATTTTACTGATAGTTCTGTGTCTTGCTGGCAATAAAAATCTATTCTCCTGCTTAATAGATATCTCTGATTATGTCACTAATTCAAAACAAAAAGTATCTGCTGACCTTAGTGATTGTTAAATGTTTCAAGCCAGACTCCATCTGAACAAAGGAAGACCAGCTGTTGGCCTGTCCAAATTAAAGGATGAAATTCTAGCTGTAAACTGTGGTTACTTTTGAAAGTATTTCTCTACAAGCATATTTGTCAGTTTTACTTGCTTAATTTCTTAATTGTTTCAATTAATATCTTTACAGGTCCTAGCTTTGGTATTTGTCCGAAAACTCATGGATTTCTTTTTTACTAAGCGGGAGCTCAGCTGGTTAGATGATTTGATGCCTGAGAGCAAGAAAAAGAAACTGGAAGATGCTGAGAAAGAGGTGGGTCATGGTTTCAGTGGGTTTTTTTTGTGTTTCTCCTTCATTAAAAAGAAATTTAGGGAAAATTCTGTAGATAAGGCATATTCCATGCAACAGGCAGACTTGTTAATATTATCCAAAGTGTAATATTGTAATATTTTACAGAAGTCCTTTTAAGGTTGCAAATCTAATTAGATTAGGTCTAATCCCACATAGGTGGGGATGTCTAATAGGTGTAGATTATTATGCTACCATACTGTCATATTACATAGTATCTACAGTGTTCCTGGGGATTGCTTCTGAGACCTGCTCAGATGAACTGCAGTGATAAACTTGTAGGAAAGTCCTCAGATGCCTGGGGCACTGCTGACTGTTTCAGATCTGCACTCCGTGTCTTCTTTCAAAGAATACACATTTAAAATAATTTCTTATAAACTTGTTACAGGACAGATTCTTAAACATTTCTACTCAGAATGTTCCTGTGTTTTGACAGTAAAACACTGATTTTTCTGACTGTAGCCTTCTAACCAGTTTTTCATCAGTTTGATAGCATTTTCATCTAGTTGCTGCTTTGTCAATTGCTTGTTTGAGTATCTCATAAAACTGTGGGAATGTTAAGTAACTTTATGTGCAAAGGATGGAGGTCTTCATCCTTTGTCCCTGGTTATCAGCCACCTGATCAGTGTCAACTGTTAGGGAATGTCAGTATTGGGCCCAAATAAATGAGGATCAAATCACTAAGTGCAGGAGCAGTAGGTAGAATATGTTGGTGCCAGGCTACTTTAAATGGGAGTCGTGTATTCTGCATCAGCACTCTTAAATGGTAGCATGGTGTGAGGCTGAGGTGGCAGTGGGAAGTGAAGGTGTAGATAATTGCATGTGGTGTTGGCAGGCTGTGGTCACTTCTAGGTGGGAGTGCTCTGGGGACAGTTGTGCACATGACCTCTAAGATGCCCCAAAGACCTGTGAGACTTAATCTTTTGGTGGTACAATGGTACTGCAAAAACTAGACAATGTGAATGGATAGATCAACAATTTATCCTGAGGGGATACCCTGAGATGTGATCTAAGACTAATGAATTGGTGTATGTAAAGATTCCCATTGGTAAATCTATTTGCAGAAATAGGACATGAGGTAATAATTTGAACATGTAACTATGAAAACTAGATTTCTCTGCCTCTAGGATTCTTCTGTGACCTTTGATAACCCACTGCCTTATCTGTAAGCTGGAGAACAATAACTTTGCTTTCCTTGGCACATTAAACTTTCTAGTTTCATAGAGTACGTCTTGGGGTAAACGTTTTACCAAGGCGATAAACATGTTTATTTACTATTTAGTATGTGCCTGTGAAACTACCATCTGCAATTAAAATACGTGAGTCATTGCATTCCTTGAATTGAAGAGAGTTGTTTCATCACAGTTATCTGTTGTCATCACAATTCAGAGTAACCAGAAGTAACCTAGGTAGTAGCTCTTTTCTTGTGGCTCTAGTTACTGGAACTAATTCCTTGTTATCCTTACATTTTGGTTATATGTCACTTTCCTTCCCATGCTTGATAGGATGGCATCAGCAAACAAACCTGGGGAAATATACTGGTGTTACTTTATTTCATTCACTGTCTATTTTGAGAGGTTATTTTCACATATTTTGGCATTTCTAAATATTTGGAGCTATTATTAAAACTGTTCAACTGTCAAAAACTTAGGAAGCTGTGAAGCCTGGAAACGACAAAATTAACTAGTAATAAAACTTCTGACATGTAGGCTAAGGAATTAATTGGAGACTTGCTATCACACGGCTTTTAAAAATAGAAGTATTCTACCCACAAGAATATTCAGAAATATAGTTGACAAGACCTGAAACTTATTTGATTGGATCCTCATTTCATCACTTAAGTTGTTTTATATTTTTAGGCCATGTTTTTTCAAGGCTTTAAATTTATAGTGGATATTATACATGCCTTCTCCTCATAGACCTCCTTTGGAAGCCACTTTGATGTTAACCAATTAAGTCTTTTCAAGCCAGGAATGAACAAAGTGGCTTCTCCCATTTGCAGAAAAGAATGTTGTGACTTATAAAATAGCTGTAATAGTAAAAAATAGAAGAAAAAAGATAATTCTGTGCATAGAAGACTTAAATTCTACTATTTTGGATAACTGGCTCTTCCAGCTAATACCAACTTATCAGTTTGTGTGATGCATGTGTGGTTTTGGGTGATCTGCCAGGAAATGGTAAGCTCTGTTTTTGGGAGAGCCTACTCACACTTTCAGACAGGCACCAGGGTAAACTGTTACAAAGCTGTATAAAGGGAAAAAAAGATGTGGAGGTCTCTGGGTATCTTGTTATGCTCATAGTGCGTACACATGCGTACACAGTGCAACAGTTTACGGCAGGATATGACCGTTACATTCATGTGAAGGCTCCTGGCTGTGGTTTTCCTGACCTAACAAAGGTGTGAACCTTGAGAATCCTGTGGAGCTTTGTGTTGATGTTGGAGAGACAGACTCTTTTCCTGTATTCTTGCAGGCAGGACGTGGTGTTTGAGCTGTGTTGCTTTGTTCTCTTCCTAAGACAGATTTTCTGAATTTGTAATTATTTCACAAAAGGATTGTTGGTAGAGAGGTCTTCACTTCCTGCTTCTCAAAGAAGTTTCTTCCCTTCATGTGAAAACTGATTTTGGTGTCTTGTTTCACTACCTTTCACTGCAATAAAACTTCATCAGTACTAAAACTGTGTGTGCAGCCTTAAATTTGACTTACCTATTTTTTGCATGTTAGCATTACAATGCACGTATCCTGTTATGCATGGTATTTAAAATTTGCCGTCAGTTGCTCACTTAGTGTTGCTAAATTTTCTTTCTTTCTTGTTACAAGTGTCTCCTCTATTTAGCATTGGAAAATAACATTAGGTGAAGACACATACTTTAAAATAGAAGAGGTTTTAAATGCCAAATATTTACATTAAGAAAGTTGAAAAGCATGTTAAGGAGTTCAAGTAAATATTTTAAATGGAAAGAGGATTAAAGTACATAAATTTCACATCATCATATCCTCTCTCATATCTAAATTCCTTCCTCTAGGAAGAGCAAAGTATGCTAGCAATGGAAGAGGAAGGAACTGTTCAGTTACCACTGGAAGGACATTACAGGTAAAATATACCTTTCCTCTTTTAGGTGAGTTGCAATTAAACAAATAAAATAAACATGCCACAATATTTATTCTTAGTGCTTACTACACGTTAGGAGGGTGTCTGTCTGGTAGTACAGTTAGGTGAACTGAACCATATACTGCAGCATTCAACAAGCTCAGCCCTTTTCTAGTCTTTCCACTTGATCTCATGGTCCCTGAGAAAAAGCCACATTGGGTGAAGTTTTCTCTTGGGCAGGACTGCAGGATCAGGCCATTCATAACGAGCTTTCTGAAGTGCACAGCAGGGAAGGAAGGTGTACAGCAGGTCAAACCATTCACTCTGATGCTAGTAGGGACAGAAAGGTTTTGAACACATCCCAGAAAAGCTACGTTCTTACAGTATTACATTATAAAACATTCTAATTAATATCCTATCCATTTGAGATAATAAATGAATCAAGAACTGTCCAGGGTAGATAAAGCATAATGCAGGGTTGATGCAACTTAAAAACCATGAGCACTCATGTTGTTGCTAGTAATAGTACACATGGCCAGCCCACAAGGACTTACCCTCATTTTCAGTTTTCAGAAAGTTCTTAGTAAAGATTTGAAATGTCTGGTGATAGTAACCTCTGCATTAATGAGAGTTTATAGAAACACTATCTCGGAGTGGCTTCCTCTGTTATATTTTAACACAAAGTTACCCTAATGTCTCCTAAGGCAAATAACAATATGTGTCTCTGAAAAATCCCAGTCCATTTCTTACTTTTGGTTCATCACACCACCCTAATGGTCTGTTTTTTGATTCTTTTGTCCATACCTTTCTGTTCTACTTTGTATTAGCAATGGTTAGCTTAATTTATTTTGAGGTGTGATCTATATTGATCTGTAGTTTATTTTGGTAGAGTTGCCTGGACAATAATTGACTTTCTCTACTGTCAGGGTCACAGTCCTACAGCTAAAAAGAAGTCAAGGTATTGGTTAATAAAGTGATTCCCCAAAACACTATGCAAACAAGTTTACTGAGGGCTTACTGAATGTCAAGCCATATATAAAGGGTGAAGTCAGGACAAGCAGCCCTCTAAACATTTAAGAGACTATTATTCTTAAGTATATAAGTACGTATTTGGAGCAGTCAAGATTTTTGATTGCTTTTAAATTTGTTTTAAAAGCAGATGGAGTTTCAGAGCATAAGTACTTTGAGAACTGTTACAGGAGCCCTTAGGATTCTTGTTTAATCCATCTATGCCACTGGCATGCTGAGGTATCTTGGGCAATATTTAATTTCATAGTTCCTCTTTTTTCTCTGTTGGAAGTGACACAATGTATTTCATTGACATTACTGTGATTAATTGCTGTTGGAGGAGGAAAATACTAAAAAGTGTGAAGATATTTTAAGATAATATTGAAGTCATTGTTCAGGATTTTTGAAGTTAAACTTAATGCCTTAACTTACATTGCACTTACTGTAATCACTATCAATTTTCAAGGACTTTTATAGAGTTAATAAGTAACAAAGACTGATTGCTCATTGTTTTCTTGTGTATTTATTTTTATTCTTGCCTAGAGATGACCCATCTGTGATAAACATTTCGGATGAAATGGCAAAAACTGCTGTGTGGAAGACACTGTTGATATCCTCAGAGAATGCAAAAGATAAGGAGTCAAGCTTTCCTTCTAAAAGGTTTTAATTTTTTTTTACTTCATTATACTTTATGTATTGGTGTCAAACCAATATCAGAATATTGTGAATATTGTGCTAGGGATTAGAAAGAATTCTAGCATCTTGCAGTTTTATTTCTTGAGGTTTCTTTTTATTTACTCTCGGTCACAATATTCTGAGCTCAAAAACCCACAAATGCACTATTTATTTTTAAAAAAAAACAACAAACCACAAGTATTCGTATGCTACTTAGTTATGCTACAGTGAAAAATGAAGTTGAGCATGAGTGATGCTTGTATAATGAACCACCAGCCTACACCTGGATATTGCACAACAGCTGTTGCATGTTCTGCTTGGTATTGTTCTTTCCACTTGAAAAATAAGTGGTCATCGCTGCCCTGGAAATATTTATATGAAGGATCCAGTACTCTGAATGCAATCGACTAATATTTGAAGTGAAAATACTTTCAAGATTGTGTTACTTCCTTTCATTTTTTTTTTGCCTTCTTGCCTTGTACTCAAAACAGTTAAATACGTTCAAATTTTAGTCCAGACAAATGTAAAATGAAGCACTGATGTTCTATCTGTGCTATAGGTATTATGTGAATACTAGTAAATACAAGCACAGTAGGATCATAAGATAAATTTTCCTGTTTTCATAGATTTTAAATTTAACTGTTTCTACTTAATTGTTTCATATCACATTTTGTCATAAGCTCCCCTTCCTAATTACTCTAGAAGCTGATTCCCCAAAGGTAAGTCCCTATCTCCCAACCTTTTCCTTGATTGTATCTTTGAATTCAAAATTCACCTAGGAACCCAAATGACTTGACTTTTTGTAGTTTTTGGGGAGACAGAACGAAAAATTTCAAATAGGAATGTAAAATATAATCATTAAAGTCCTTAATATTACCGTCTAAAATTTATTTTTTATTAAAAATAGAAGCTGTAGATGTATATTTAAATATTAAATGGAATTTATTCTTAGAACTCTTAATCAAATATTTCAAAAGATAAGTTATATCTTTCTGCCCCTTTCTAAATCTAGTTTTCAAAACAAGCACCATGTTTGAAACAGCTACTCATTGCTCTGTGGTGAAAAGATGCAGTAAGAGAAAAAATCCTGCAGGAAAATAAATTGTTTAAAATGTTATTACCCCAAAATGACATGCTGCCTTTCAGTGTTGTTCCTACCCGTAAATAGCATAAACAAAATGAACAGCTGATGACCAGAGAAATCATTTCAGACACCCATGGAGCAGCCCATTAATGTGATCATTTTAATGCTGTTTCACTGACAGCCAAAATAGCACTGTAGTTCTGATTTGCTTTCCGCCCTCAGCTGAAAAGGATCATGTCACAGTGAAATCCATGTGGTGCATGGGAGAAGAATGTACAGTAGGCTCTTCTTACATTATATGCCTCCTTGTCCAGGCTGTGAAAGCCTGGAGAAAGAGAAGAAACTGATGTGGTACATTCACAGCCACTGGGTATGCAGTACCTTTTTTTTTCTAATGCATATTGCTTTCTTTGATGGTATAATAGATTATGTAAACATGTGCTGGTTTTAGCTGAAATTTTCAAAGATCCTTTGAGCAACGAGCATCTACGTAAGACTGTGGCTGAGACAGTATTGGTAAAAAAAGATTTGGCCTTTCCACTGCAGTAAAATAGTAACTAATTCTCTAATGAGCTCATTTTCAATGTGTTCTTTTATCTTTGCTTGTGAAAACAAAGACTCAGGTGGAAAGGAACAGTTCTATGGTTTTAGGTATGAGAGTCCTGTTGTAAAGGAACGAAAGGAATGACCTCTTAAAGAATCTGAAACCTGCTTTTTCACGTGCTCTAGCTTGTCTCAGATTCCCAGACAGAAGTAGATTCAACAAACTTTAAACCTAGAAGGCTTGCTTTCTGATAAGCAAAACCGTAAGACATTAATCTTAAATCTTACTAGAAACAGAGCAAAAGGAACATTATATTCCTAAATGAATGTATCACTAGATAAAGATATAATTCAATCCTAGGTAAGTACTGAGAAAAAGCTGGGAATGGTGGCAGTTATAAGGATAATTTTTTGCAAATGATCAAGATCATCACCATTATACAATTCCCTTCAGTGAAGGATATCTTACCATAGAGGCAAAAAAATCATGTTGTTTTGTGATTAATTTTACTGATGCCTTTTGAAGTTCAACTACAGCAGTGTTTAGTACTCTTTTTCCTGTTGTCAGGTCTGCTTTCTTATGCTAATATCCAAAAATACCACTAAATGGGGATAATTAAAATTATGATACTGTACTATGCTTTTATGTAGGGCACTGATCAATGAACAACATAGGGTGATTTCTGGAATTTGTAAAATCTGGGAATTCTTGGTACTAATTAAATACTGAGTTGACATGACTAATGAAAGACTGGCCAATAACAAACTAAGATCATCTCCAAAGAGATTTCAAGCATGAAGGGTTTACACAGATGACTTCTCAGCCTGATGCATGGATAATACCTATCATACTGCTGTCTGTGTAGCAGTACAGTTGTGTGACAGTTACAACCCAGACTCATAGCAGCATTTGTCTAAACTGTTGTCTAACCGTAGAAGCACCTGAACTTTACAATTTTCCAACCTTAATTTTTCACTATTATAACTCCTAATTCCCTACAGGTCTCTCCTTTTGAGCATGGCATGGTAAAGCTGAACACCTAGGCACCTATCTGAAACATAGCACTCTTTGGTACATGTAATTAATTATTCCTGTCTTTGGTTATAATGTTAAGCCCTTCAGATAGCAAATGTCAAAATACATGCAGAAGATTTGACCATGTGTAGAAGGTAGTCCTAGCCGGTCTTTTAATGTACAGGAGGAAGAGGCATCTATCACTTTGTAGATTGTGTGAGTCCCCTTCTCTACCAGAAGATAGAGATGATACAGAAGATGTAGGATGCAAATCCCGCATCCCAAACCTTCCTTCTCAGGCTTGATAGGCTACTCCCTCAGTAGGGAGGAGTAGAGTGCCAAGTCTCTTACAGATCCAGCAGTTTTGTTTTACTGGTAAAAGACTGGACTTGTCCCTTTTTAGTTTCCAATTTCTCATGATACTAAAGCCCACATCTGCAGGTGATACTTGGGGATGTGAATCATAAATAGATGGAAGACTTTCTTGGTATCACAGAGGCCCCTAAACCATGGGAATATTGTAAGACTGTAAGGCAACAACACATCTTCACTGATTATTTTTACTAAGCACAGGTAACTCTCAGCCTGCTGTACTGCTGCACTTCAAATTCACCCCCCAGGAATTTGTTTGCATACCCTTTGTGTGCAGAAAGTGTAACATACCCAATTCTATCACTGCTCTACAGAAGGTGATAGATTTGGCAGTTGAAGTGGCAGAAGTTGGTATTCTTTAGCTATTTCCATTAACACCTCTGGAAGCTGCCATAGGCATAGAAGTAAGCTTTGGCTGAACTGAATTGTATCCTCAAAGCTATTTTTATGTGAAGAAAAATGTCAGATGATTGTAAAATTGTGCATGAATCACCTTAAGAATTTGAGAATTGATCTTGCTTTTTTTAAGCTTTGTGTAACAGCCTATTTCTCATTCATTCTAGTTAAGGAATTATTCCCATGAAACCTGGTAGGTTATGTGCTTGATACAGGTTTGTTCTCAGAACCATATTTTTTTTTTTTTTTAGATACCCTGCCACTCTTTGTTAAAGGCTTGATTTGCCTGTATTGTGGAAGCCTCTTTGCATTTTCCTAGTGTGACTGAAACTCATTGCAAGAACACAACTTTTTATTTATTTATGCTGTTTTGAATTAGGACCCTCTTCACCAAAAAAAAAATCATCTGCTTTGCACATACATTGCTTTCTCTAGGCAAATCAACAGTGTCATAATCGGAAGGAAGCTGAATCCAAATTTGAACTCCGCTTCAGAGTTCTTATTGATATGGCTTTTGTAAGACCTTTCAGGCTTTACAGGTCAAAATGGGAAATACTGTCACTTCCCAGCCCCCAGGCTTTTCCTGCCAAATACTACAGCTGGAAATTGGCTTGCACTGCTATAGTTCAGAGACATTCCTTCTAAATTTACATTGAGCAACAGAATACATTTTAAAGACAAGAAGTACTTGTGACCTCTTGTTTGTGCCATTTAAGAAAATGCCGGTATTGTCTGAGAACTGTACCATTGCCATTATCTAATCAATTAACAGTTGTATTTGCCAAAAAAAAAAGGAAGAAAGTGACTGCCTTTGCTTGCATGCTGGCTGATGTCTGTCTGTACATCTTAAGTTATCTATCTACATCATCACTAAAATGCTGGCTGATGTCTTCTGCACCATTTGGCACAAACTTTCACTTGCTTCCCAGTTTGTGCTATGCAGCATGAAAAATTAACCAAAATATCAGCGCAGTGTTGGTTTTCAGGTACATCATTAATATACACAGTAGTGCTACTGTAACTCTTTTCTTTCTCCTTCTTTTCCTAGTGCTGAAATCAGAAAAGAGAAGAAAGCTGACTCAGGGAAAGGTGTTGACCGGGAGACTTGTCTATGACTTGTTCTTCAACGAATTTTTTTTACAAATGAATGAAAGGAGTGCCACAACCACTAAATAGATATGATTTACCTTGTAACTTTTGTCTTTCATCTCAAACTAGCACAGGTAATGTAGTGCAATATTTGTCTCATTTCACTTTGTCTACATGTCTGTATCATCTAGTATCTGTGTAAACATCTGCAGTAGCCAATGCAAAAAATCTTTGTTCTTTGCTAATACTGGCCATTTATCAGTGTTTGTACCATAAATTTAACAAGCAAATTTTCTTTCAAAGTCAACTTTCCTGGTAATAGGTTTGTACTGCATTTTACTACTTTTTCTGTGTGAGAATACTTACTAATCTTCATTCGCGATTAAAAACTAACTAAATAAATAAATGATTTCAGGAAAGCCAAACTGACAAGCAAATATTAAAGAAGTTTTTAAAGTAACAACTGATCTGACCCTGTGAACAAACTAACAAGGATAATCCTTTCCTCCTCAAGCTGTCCTTCTGAAGTCATGGATTACTCTTGCGATGAGGATTGCAGGGTCAGATTCTGTATTTGTGAAATTTTCCTTGATTTAATACAGTGTATTTAATATTCAAATTTGTACGTAGCTTGAACATAGTCATATATATTTAAATATATACTAGAACATTCTCTCACCTTAGTTGAAAAACTCCACCACATCCTTTGATGTGAAACACTGGGTACAGTATTTCTTAATATGCAACCTGTGATTACAGTATGTTATCTTGTATGGTATGAATGTTGCCGTGGTTGGCCAAACAACTACATCATGTCAATAATCAATCTATTATTTTATAATAAGGAAAATTTTGTAGATACAAGCTATATCCCACAGGCAGTTGTGTCACCTGCCCAATGTTTTTCTTCATTGCCTAAAATAAAGCCACATAAAGGGCATATTTATATTGGCCTCTCTACTAACAGCTGTAAACCTCTTAATTTCAGAGATTAATAGTGTATAATACTTAAATGAGTGTGCTGCTGTTCATTTTGTTACAGTTCTTTGCTATTCCATCAAGTACATTAACTAAAAGATAAAAACAACTTTAAAATGTGGCTTTAAAGCCATTACAGACATTTTTCATAATGGATTTTGTTACTGCCTGATCCTTCATGCCATTCTTTTCTGTAAAACAAGGACTGCGAGATTAGGTATTGAATTCATAGAGATACGGAGAAACAGTTTTATCCAGTAATTTGGAATTCACTGATTTTTAGATTTTTTTAAGGTAAGTTTTTAAATTATTAAATGAAAGCTAACTCTCGTTATTACGCTATTACTTTGAATCCTACCAATAAGAATTAGTCTTGGAATCTTTGTAACAATTCATCTGCAGGAATCTAGCATTCCCTAGCTTTCTAAAATATGATAATCTTTCCACAGATCTAATACAAGCAACTTTTCAAATCCATCACGTTAATTATTCCTTCTAATGTTTCTGTGTGTGTGAGAGTGTATGATGTTTTACTACTGTAGCCATAAATGATAATTGCATTTTGCTGCAAACTAATAGGGTCAGTGTTCTAAATTTGACTTTGCATTATCAAAGCCCATTAAAAGCCATTTTTATGGAGGGGAAAAAAAATAATATAATGGACACAAAGAAGGATTTACATTTAATTCAGTGTTCGTATTTGTAAATTTAGGAAAAAAAAAAGCTGATGCATTAAGCTAAAATGCTTTGTTTTGTGTACTTGATAAATTGTAAGATTCCAATTGTTTTAAGATTAGCATAGAAGTTCAATACTGGTTTGTCCTGAGAGCAGCCTCGTGGTGCTTTAATATGTTGCTGACTTTGTTACAGATAACGTATACAATAAAAAAAAAATGTATTAGTTTCACTTGACCAACTCTTAGAATATTAAGAAATCAGTGTATTCAATGGCATTCTGTATTTCTGTTCAGTATTTCAGAGTGGTTTTACTTTAAAACACTCTGTTCTTGTGTGAATTTAAATGCTATTCCAATGTTAACATTCTGAAATCACACACACTATAAAGCAAATGTAGTGCTATATTTACTTCTAATTTAATATTCCTGGTCAAAATTACTCAATTTCTTGGATGTAATTTATTACAAAAGTTTCTGTGTACATGTGAATAGACTGTTGTGTTTTTCACAAGACATGTTATGTGAAAATAAATATTTATCCTAACTAATTTTCAATTTTATTTTCACATTGCAAACCCCAGAAAAAAAACTATGTAATATGGTACAGTATTTTAAATGTCTACCTGACACTTGAATATGCTTCACTGTAGAGCGCAGTCCTTCTCAGTGGAATCTCACTGAAACATGAAACAAGCCAACAGTGCTGGCTTGCTGTGCATAGTTGACAGAGGTTACAGTAAGGGAATACATGTAGTTCTTTAAGTACGAGAGCCTAGTTAATGTAGTTGTTGGATTACAGAAATACTATTTTTGGTCTATATGACACTATTTGCCCCTTGCTGCACAAGCGATCCAGAAGTTCATAATGATTTTTTTTTAATAGCCTGTCTGCACTGCTGTGATCTACCTTCATACTGATCTATGTTTCTTTCCCTTCAGTTAAAAGAATCAGAGATAAGGTTACTGTAATCTCTTGGAAAGAACTGACAGCCTTTATCCTACCTCTAGAGCTTGCTTTAACAGTGATGCCAGCCTACATTGGAATGACTAGTACCGTGAGCCCAAGATTGTATTTGCAATTCCCATCTTCAGTTTGTTTTCCCCAAAAAAAGTTACTTATTTTGTGAGTCAAGGAGGTTTCGGTTTGTTTATGAACCCCTTCTTTTTCTCATTTAAGGACAAGCTGCATGAACTGTCTTGACATTCTTCTCCACCTCCCCTGTGCTTTATCTGTGTGCATTTACATTTATCTGTGTACTTTTACATCCTATCCTAGTGTCTCTAATAACCCACAATACATACCTCATTGCATGCTGGCATCTAATAACAAGAAGTTTAATGTCAGATAATCATGTCACACTCCATTACATGATACTATTAAAAGCAGAAGTTTCACTATTATTCTCTCAAAATTAATGGGGATTTTTTTTGTAGAATTCTAAGAGTTCATTTCTTGAGCAGCATTTTCAATGATACAGACTGCACCCCCTATTCATAACTTAGTATTTTTATTTAAAAGCAGCACAGTTTGTAGCACATGTGGGTTGTATCTTTTCTATCTACGTGAAATTAAGAAAACTCATCTTCAGCCGAAGAAGTCTACCTGGAATGCTAAAGATAAAGCAGATTTTTACTGGTAGGCTACAAAGAAAAAGAAAGCTTGCTAAGCAGCATGTTCAAGTGAGAGTGAGTTAGTTACATGAAAGTCCAGCCTTTGCTTGAAGCGACTGCTACTTTGCATTGTAATGTTTTATGTTTTGAGTGCAAGGAATGTATCCTTTCATCAGTAAATGGGAAACTTGATAAAAAAAACCAGAAACTATGGCGGGGTCCTAGAGTTCCCAGATAGGCAGAGTTTACCAGTGCAGATTTCCACAGTAGCAACCTTTTTGACTATGAAGTAAAGTAAAACTCACAGTACTATGATAGAAAACAAAGAAATCCAGTGCCACTGGTTTGAACAGATATCATTCAAAAACTCTGGTGAAAGCTGCTTACACATCTTCCTTGCAAGACTTCTACAATTGTAATCAAGAGATTATTTACTTAAGGAACTGCAGTAAACATGTCAGTATTTTTCTGCAGTGTTTCATTCTGCATAGAGAACATTAACATATTAATGCATATTAACATTGCAGTATGCCTGATACTATTTCTAAAATAATAGTTGATCAAACATTAGGTAATTTCTGCAAAATCTGGTCAAAATTTTATCAGCACTTCCACAGAAATGATCACAGGTTTAATTTTAGTTTTTGTGGGAAACATTATATTTGTTCTTCAACAGATCTCCATGTTGGCTCCGTGACATTTTCATCATTCATTACCCTCTATAGAAACTGGACTGTTTCTGTTTTAAGCTGAAACAGCAGAAGGTACTGATTCAAGCAAGTACCATGCTTTCCAGAAGTCTGCAACATACCTACATTCTGGTGATAAGACCTGATTAAACATAACCAGTAAAAATGCAGTAGTTGCATGACAAAAGCAATCAAGCATTATAAAGATTAGGATTTCATTGTGTACACAGGTATCCCAAGAGTTGATCCTTATCTCAATTCATACTGGCTCAGTGTACATTAGCTAGAGAATATTTTAGGGAAGTACCATCACTTGCTGGTGCTAGGGCAGTGAGAAACACTGCTTTATGAAATGGCTCATGTGGGTATAAATATGCTTATGTGCTTGACCACTGATGGAATGGTCTTTGTCGGTGTACCACTGTGGGAAAGAAAAATACAGAGAACGTTAGTTCTAGCTACATCTAAATCAAACAAGATAGATAGACATAAAAACACGTGCAGCTATTTAAAGTTAGCCCAGCATGGAGGCATGATACTTTAATCCCTGCTTTGCATGTGGAATGCACCATCTATTCATACTAAAAGTACAAAATAAGTATGTGGCTTGTCCAAATGGAGGGTAGATGCAGCTCTACAGTTTAGCATAGCACCTGATCTCTTGACCCTGTAAGGCCTGTGTATTTGTCTGAACGACAACCATGCACTGGTGCACTTCCTTCTGTATTTCATTCTTTTCAGCACTGCTCCCCATGAGCTGGTAGAAGGGAGGAAAGGAAGAGCCTGCAGCTTAGTCTGTGAGTTTTCATGTACAGCATAAGAAGGGGCAAATAATTGCTTGTCTTACAAGTTCAACAGAGAAACACCAAACATTACCTCTGGATAGGAAGATAACCTGGACGGGTTATCTTGGACTTAAGATATAAGGAAGGGTTAACTTCAGCTATCTATCTCTAACACACTATTCATTGGACTTTGTATATATGCAAAGATTGGTTTTGGCTGTTTGAGAACACAAAAATAACAAGGTGAAAGATTAGGTAAGCTGGGTCAAATACAATTTGTTGCTTTACATTTTTTTCTTGTACAGAACATACATGGGTGGGTTATGTTAAAATTTCAATCTCTGAAAACAAAATACAAGTATGTGAACTCTAAGATAGCAGTTAATTTAAACCTTACAACAGGAAGCTTTTACTGTTATTCTCACAGTACAAACCCATTTTTATGATTATAAACAAAACAACCATACCATTGCCTGAAAATCCACTTCAGCATCAACAAGAGCTTTGGAAATCTGTGCTGCTTGCTGGAAGTGAACATTATCTGAAAAGCAAAAGAGAAAGAGGAAAAAGGTAAACAAAAAATTGCTTCTGTATTACTCTAGGGGAAACGCAAAGCAACAAACACAGCAAACTCCCCAGCACTGCTGACTGAAACACAGATTAGTTGCGGAAAGCAGTATTATTTTATTGACGTAAATTTAACAGCCTTGCCCCTTCATGCTTTTGTTTTGTCAGTAGTAGAATTGCAAACCTGTCTGTAATACTAAAATGTCTAATTAACTTTAACTCACCATCTGCTGTTCCGTGAATAAGGAGATATTCAACTTCCTTGAATTTTTCAGCTCTGGCCATTACTGTTGAACTCTGAAATTACAGAAAAGGGGGGCGAAGGAGGGGGGAAGAAAAAAGGTGCTATTTATTAGATGATCTGCTACCAACTGACTTTTATTCCTGTTGACATAGTCTGGGGTCCTTCACATAAAAACAACCACCCCTGCTCCCCCCTCCACACCCCCCAGTAGCATGTTCACATATCCAGCAGCACTGTGCTCGCACTCAAACCATTCTTCACTGATTTGCCGTTATTACCAAGGGTTATGTCTGCAAAGTAACAGGCAATTCCAGAGGGGAAGAGTTTTGTGAGATACACATTTAATGCATTGCTAACATGTTGTTAGCCTGCAGCACACCACTTGCCATAGGTTTCCTGTGCGACTGCAGACAAGTTAAAGAATGTTGCCATGGCAACAGTGCACCCTATGATAGCAAGAAGGAAATATTGCAGAGCCTACATGTGTTATCTTCCCCACCAAAACATACACTAGTTCACATGTAGGTAAGTCAACAGAGCTAATATTCCACCAGTCTCAAGTAAAAATGGGTGTCAAGAAGTTTATAACAATGCTCTTCCCAAATACAATAGAGAAATGCCTGAAGGAAGAGACACTAGATGACATCTATAAATAGATGTCAAGCGGCATTTTGGGAATTGAAAGACAATACAGTGTTAAAAAAAAAAAAAAGAGGCAACTAGATAAATCAAGAAACTTAAACACAGTAACAACATACTCCCTAAAACATAATAACCACCTGATCATAATGTGACTAGGTACTAAAGAATGAGGAAAGTAAGGATTGCAACAAGTAAGAGCTTTAACTTGGGAAAGCAAAGGGAATGGGATAGTGCTCTGCCATGAGAATGGGAAGATGACAAGAGACAAGAGACGGTATTTTGGGTTTGACAAGGCAATCAGTATAATGGGGCAAAAATACACTGATTTCTATTTCTTTCTATTAGCAACATTACAGGGATTCTCTGATGAAAATAACTGAATCCCTGTGGATCTCTCTCTATATTACAACAACTTAAAAGCTACTATGGCAAGGGAAAAAAAAAAGGTAAAAATTAAGAATAAAAGAATTTTGGTTTGATTGTGGTTTATTATTTTAATTTCTTCCGCACCATGTACAAAGACTGTATCCCTACATAGAGATTTTCATTTAGTACCCCCAAAACATTGTATTACCAAGACACAGAAGTTTTCTAATTTGGGTCTCTTGTATACTCAGGAATCTTTAAAGCAAGCATAAATATTAATTAAATGGCAAAATAACTTACCATAACCCTCTCATCACTGCAAAGAACTGATTTCCCTAAATTCAACCGAATTGAAAAAATAAGTTCAATACAGAGGGGAAAACCCAGCACCCTCCAATCCCTAACACCGCAATTGCCCCCTTTTAATAGCAAAAAGCTGCAGAGCACCAGAAATCTCAGCTAATATATGGTGGTAATCCACACACACTGGAAGGATGACATCCACTGCAATGACTTGGTATCTTGGAGTAAGAACAGATAGTTATGAGAGTGCCAAAATTTGTAGAGAGGACTTTGATTCAGTGAGCATTGGTACAGCAGCCAAACAAAAAGAATGATTCAGAAAGTAATGGCCCAGTGATATAAACAAGCAAGCAAGCAAGCAAACAAAAAACCCTAACAACAAAACAAAAGAAATCAGGAAAAACTAAGTGGTATCATTTGAGTGAATCATTTTCTACATGTGCAAAGGGAAACTTGATAGATAGATTGCCTTTACAAGCTTTCTTCCAGCAAATCAGTGCTGGTTAAGGGGACAGCCAACCTTCTGTGAGTGGGAGCCTGACTTGAGCTATGCTTCTGAGAACTCGACTTTCTGAAAACAGTCTGAGAAAGGATGTCATTATTTTTCCTCTCCAAGCCTTAAACAAAATAAAGCTATCTATTTGCTAAATACTTCAGAAAGAAGGAACACACAAAAGAGATATCTTCTAAGTTTTTTTGTCACTTACAAGTGATGTCTCACTTGCTGTACTCATATTCAACAGTAGGAGTCCCTTCCCATAAATGCGCTTTACAGATACATTACTGCCAAAAGAAAAGGTTGCAAGATTGGGATCAATCACAAGGTAGGCACAGTTACAGCACAAAGCAACAGCTCCATTAGCTAAACAAACCTGAAGTGGACAGCAAATACAAATTTACCCCATCCATAATTATACTGCTGGAACAAAGGTTCTGAAAAAGTAATGTGTGTGCAAGTGCTGAGAATTCAGCCCTGCTGAGTGTAACTGCCTCTTCTAAAGATCACCCAGCAGTCAACATTTTATCAGCACTCCACAAACCAGTTAAGGTTTGGCTGAAACTGAAGGTCTCTCTCCCTTTAGCATATTCTCAGATAATAGAACAAATGTCAAATCAGTACAAGATGGCATATTTACAAAATTGTACCCTGTTTTGCATAACCTAATGATGCAGCAGTTCTTAAGGACTGAACATTTCAAATCTGCTAGAAGAAGATTGCCAAATCTATGACTGTTTCAAACACTTGCCAGAAGCATATCAAATTCAGAGTGAACTGCAAAATAATCTTCTCACAAGTTGAACAGTCTCTTTGGTATGCTTTACATGGCTACTGCCTCTGACCTCCAGAACTCTGCCCTGATTTAGTCTTTACATCAGGGACGTTTCCTCCCAGGCAAACAGCCTCTGCTCCATTCAGCCTAGGATCCCTGCACAATTATATCTGGAGCTCCACCCATGCTTATTCCTTTCTTTCACAAATCTCTAATTTTTAATAGTTCACAACTACCCTAAAAGGCACAATCAATCACACCTAATTAGCCTACTTAAAGGAGTGGGAGTCATCCCTTGACAAAGAGCATTTAACATGTCAGATTCTCTTCCTTGAATAAATGTGAAGCTCTGTGTCCCAGCAACGAAGGTACAGTGTGCCCCTCTTACCATAACTAGTTTCTTCAGACTAAATATTCAGTCATTAATAATACTCCGTGCATTAGGAAGGCGCCTAGCAGCCTGCATCTTCTCTAAGCAGGTCTGTAGACAGTCTCACTTTTTTTCAATTAGGGCACACATCCTACAGAGTTTATGCAACCTTTCACTTTTCAAGACAGCTTATGCAGTAGGACAGAGAATATCTGATGCAGTGCACAAACCTCACATTACAAAGTTAACAGTTCAAAAAATGCTCTAACAGCTTCAGCTAGGAGAGCTTTCAGTACATGTTTTTGCATTTACTTGCTAAAAAACATTCAGTTCAGAAAACAGCTCTTATCAGAGACAGGGGGCTAGGAGGCTGGCTGTTGGGACTGGGACATTGAACAAAGGGGCTGTAAGCCAGGAACATGCTGGGCTGAGGGCAGTAAGGTCCTCAGCATCCACAACCCTTCCACTGATGCTACATAAAAAGCAACAAACTTATTGCTTGAGCTACTCCATCCCTCCAGGTTCAAATGGAAAAGTAAATTCCAAGTAATATGTTATTTGGGGCTTCTAACAATTAATGAGGACTTTGGTTGCATTTTCCTGTCTCTAGAAGCAGCAGTGAAGTGTGACAATCTGATCTGTGCAATTACCCCTCCTCCATCCAGCCACCATTCTTCCCAATTAGTCCTACGAGTAACACATTTGAAACCTTTAGCTCTTTGGTACTGGCAGTTTCAACGTGGCCATTGCCAGCAATGGATACTATGCCAAGAAAATCCGACTCCTGGCTTGAAAGGATTAAACAGTCCTCTGTTGCCATCTGTGCTGTGAAGCTGGTGAATGACTTTGTGCACCCAGAGCGTTAACGTTCGTTCTGCACGACGACAGTAACTTCTATTTACATTGCTACCTCACAGACCTCCTACTGTTCCCACTGCCTTGAAGAAACAAATTTGGGAAAAGGCAGGCAGGCGGCTGTGGGCTGCTGGTCAGTCCCTGGTGAGCCCAAGTAGCTTGCTGGTTAGAGACAGACACAGCTCCAAGTCTTCCCGCAGTCACTTACATTGACCTCAATTTTGACTGGAATGTCTGTTATAGCAGTTGACAAAACTAGATGGCTGTAGCGATATGTCAAAACAAGACGTTTCAGTCCATATCTGTATGTATTTGTATGTTTTACCATACTTCTAAGTCAATGCAATGACGACCCTCACTCTTTCCCCCCCTTTCCCATAACTATTACTTTTTCAAAGCATCAAGACGCAAGTGCTAAACTGTTTTCTAAGCCTGTTTACCAACCTAAACACTGAGAATACTTCACCTTTTTGCCTCCGTCACCCATCTTTGGTTCCACCATCACCATGGCTGAACACCTCTGTAAAACATCCCAATGACCAGGGCACAAAGAACCCCCCAGATCCATCACACTTCAACAGCCACTGTATTTCCACCTAGATCTGAAATTTAACAAAAATTTACAGAAAGCTTGGGCTGCTCTGCCCTATGCCCAGCTATTACCCAGCTACTTCAGAAAACCCTTGAGGCAACAAAAAGTAGCTGGCACAAGGCACAGCAAGTCAAACAATTCATCATGTCATAGGGAGGATAACAATCCACAGGTATTTTTCTCCTATTAGAAGACCTGGAAATTCTCTCACTTCTGGGCAAACATTAGACCAAACCTTGGACACCCTGTGTTCATAGAGATGGGACTAAAATTCCAGCTCCAACCTGGTCTGCAATTTGCTTGATATGATAGCAGTACAGACTTGCCTACCTGTCAAATTTTCCCTGAAAGAAGCTCACATATTCCCAAAACAAGAAAGTTCACACCATATCCATCTTTTAAAAGTTATGTATCAAAAAGAACCAGAGTACATTTGTTTTGGTGGAAATGTTTAAGATAAAGTATAGTTTGACCATGAGCACATTAAATGTTAAACCAAATTTGTTTCTTGGTGATTAAAATAAAACAGTTTTTACAGCTTGTTTTACAGTCTTCAAAGTACCCAAATGGAGCTGAATGTAAAAGAAACCAAAAAAACCTAACACACCAAACAAACAACAGAAAACCCACACCATACAGCAAGGAGTAACTACCTCATGCAAATCCAAACACATGAGAGTACAGCCTCTAAAAGCACAGTTTAACAGTTAAAGCTGGAAAGAAGAAAGAAACTTATCTCTTCCCATGGGGAAGGAACTAGACTGTATAAAGAAAACCAGAGTGGTTTAGAATATAAACAACATTTCAAAGAAACAAAGTGATGTATTTCTTACATTATAGTTGTTCAGGTTATCAGTTGCTATAGGAAGACCCATGTATCGCTCCGTGTATATTGAATCTGTAATAAAAAACAAAACAAAACAAAACCAGAATCTGCTATTTGATTTTCAGTCAGTCTGTCACCAGTCTACCCACTGATACAAGAAGTAAGAATGGATACAAAAAAAAAAAAGGAAGAAAAAAGATAAAAACAGGTTTTCCACAATGAGGCTTGTAGGTAACCATCATTATTCAGAATATTTAATCTTCTTGTTGCCATGGACACCTGAATGCTGAATATTAATAAAGTACTTTGTGTCAGTGTTACCTTATTGTTATTCTTTCAGTAATCCTAACAAAATTACTGAAAATGTTACAGTAAATTACTAGCATTGGACAAAACACACATTTTATCTAGATGTTTCTACTAAAAATCTGTAAAATGAAAATGTAGCAGTAGATTAGGAATCAGTTTAGCTCTATGTTATATACAGTAAATATTATGTATCTCTAATTTTCCAGATTCTTCAGCATGGTATCCTATTTCCCTTTGTTGCAGATTTGCTGCTTTATTTTCAGCCATACAAATCAAAGATCTGTTGTCATAGTCTGATGTCCATTTGACTTTTCATCAGTGTCAGTGTTGTCGCACTAGCTGGTTTTTTTTTGATGCTGACTATGCATGCCTCCGTAACCCTTTCCTTTATCTGATCAACTAAAAGTGGAATTTTAGAAATCCTGATCTTCATTTAATAAAAAAACCCCACCAACCCACCACAAAATTCCTGCCATGCTGTAATATTCATGTCCAAAACCAAAACATTATGAAAGCTTCCTTACAGCCTCAGCGGACTACTGCTAATACCCGGCAGTACTATTTGATCTCTGGAATTAGCCGGAGCACATCATATGCTATTATACAGACTCTGAGCTAGCTGAAGAGTGATAAATTATGCCTTGTTTAGTAGAGGTTTGCCAGGAAAAGCTTTTCTTTGAACATTTTTGGACAAATAAAAACCAGAAAAGATGTAAAAATGTGGTCATATTGTACTAGCATGTATTATATTTTTAACTGTATATAATTCTTTTAATCTGGGAGAAGAGTCCCTAAAACTGTATTTATAGCCTCATGCAACTGCAGCCTTATAGGCTATAAGCTTGAAGCACATACACACTTGTCCACTTGTTCAGGTTTTCCTCAAATCAAGCTATTCTTAATTTTATAAAAATCTAAATTTTACACTCTAAAAGGAACAAACCTAAAGGCAATTCAAATCCTATTCTGTTACTTTGAGTGAGTAAGTTATAATGGAAGTTTGATATAAAGCCTCATAGTTCATTCTTCTAAGTGAAGTAGCATTTTGAAGAAGGTAAGTCTAATAGCCATGGATTTCTGACAGACAATACTGGTCTCAGAACATGTGGCAGCTTCAGAAAGCAAACACAGACACATTACAGTAATCCTACAAAATTACAATAATTTTTGCTTCATTAGAGGTTAAAGAGATTACCTGGAATTGCAGATCTGACTTTTAAAAACAGAAAATAAGACTTAGGGAATTGGTGGTTTAATTTTGAAATGCAGTACCCATGAGTTCATAAAAACAGACCAAGTGGCATTTACATGGCATCTACTAGCTAATCAAAGTTCTGTGCTATGAATCAACACTTTGCAGCATGTGCACTGCAAGACATATGGGAATCCTTGTAACAAGGAAGCCATCACATACCATAATACTGCCAACTTGACACGGGGGCAACCGCTATTCCACACTTGAACACGCCGCTTCCAGAGCCAAGCACCATGGAGGTCACATATCCCCCATAAGACTGAGAGGAAAACATTGCTGTTATTTTAGTCGGAAAGAAAAGGATGGGGCCCATCTGCTAAACAGTTCATCAGACATTTATAGGCTTAGTGTTTCTCATATTAATGAACTCCATTCTGAATTTGGGTCAGATCTCACCCAACCTGCTCAGTTGGGGAAAAAGGCATCAAACAGTGCATGGCAGCTGTGGTGCTGATGAATGAGAACTTGCTGGGGAGAAAGGGTGCAAATGCTGCTGAACTGTGACTCAGCTAAGGATGACAGTGTTTGGTAGCACTGTAGGTAGCAGTGAAAAACAGGAAACAAGACACTGCGGAACAGCTGTGTCCCTCTCTGTGCTGGGGGAGTGGGTGGAAGCAGAGCTCAGGCCCACAACATGCCCAATGAGTAGCTGCACTAGGGCAACTGAAAATTTACAACTCCCTCAGAGCAGGCCCACGGCAGCTCTCTTGCTAACTCTCCTCCAAAGCGTTGAGAGCAAGAGTGTGACTGGGGAGTGGAGGATCTTCTGCAGAGTCTGTGGGAGGAACTGTGCACCAACACACTCCTTGCTACGCATAAAAAACTCACTCATAGGCTAGCTTGATACACAGATGAGTACATATCTGACACACTTGAGCATCCAGACAGCAAGATACCTAACCAGTGTCACTGACCACCCCAATGACTGCCCTTACTATAATCTGAAGGGGTTATTTAGGAAAATGTGCCCACCCACATCAAAAAGAAGAGCAATTTTTGGATCTCACTCCTGTCTTGAAACCAGATGACGAGCAAATGGAACTGTTCAAAGCCCTTAAATGTTCGCTCCAACTTCACACTGAAGTTCTCCCAATAAGATAAGCAAAGTAGCGCACCTTCATAGTAATTAAACCCACGTATACATACATTACCTAACCTAGCCACAGTAAATATATTATTGCTAAGATATTATTGATATTATGGCAAACAAAATTAATGTACCTAATGACAGTCTGACAATCTGAAAACTCAAGAGATAATCTGTTTGCTAACAGGTTCAGTATCCAGGATGCATTAATTTCAACATAGCTCCAAAGAGGATTGCTCTTCCACTGTTCATCCCAAAGCTCATTAAGGAGTAAGATGGTAATGTGTTTAGTCCTCCATTTCAGCAGAAAGATTTTCCCTCCCACTGAAGTTAATACTACTACACTTGACTTCATACAGCACAGACATGTTAATCCCAACAAGAAAAGCTAGTAAAGGTATCATCATCATCCTGCCATCAAGCAATTTATTCACTGGTACTTGGCACCAGCAGTGACCAAATTCCAGCTAGCAATTTAATGCAAGATCTGCATTTACTTAAACATAGTATGCTTAAACAGAACACGCAAGAATACTCCTCATGACCAGAAAACCCATTGAAACAGCAACCTGGGAGAGAAATGTTCAGAGTTTGAATCAAACAGCTGTCACTAATACTGCATATGCATTTAGCCTTGCAGATGAGGGGTATATACACTCTATTAAACACTCCCATCTACTGTGACAAGTTTTAAAGACACATCAAGTCAGAGAAATCTGGCCTCTGCTTGGATATAGTGCTGAAATAAAATATAGCGAAGCACAACAACATAGGAGATTTGGATATTTTCAGGCTGCTAGTAAAAACAACAACCATGGCATGCAGCTGCTTCACAGGTAAATTTACACCTTCTTAAAAAAGAAAAAATTAGAATCATTCAACTAATCCAGAGTGACACTGATGAATATATACTTGGGTCATTTTTGAAAAATGCTGGCTCATCTTGCACACAGGAACTTGGCAGTATCCCTTTGTTTTTAATCCCTCTAGTAATCCTAATTTCTGTTTCAAAGGGTCCTTAATGCTTGCAAAGGGACAATGTATACAGGCATTGTACTTCATCAGTTCATGTATTGGACAGTGCCATGACCCCAGAGATGCCTCACACTTAAGTGCTCCAGCACCCTCACACACACACCACCACAACAAATAGCTGGTTACAATTAGGTAAAAAAAAGGTACCAGACTTACTGGAGTACTTACCCAACCCCAAATTGCTATTCTGTCCTTATCAACAAAGCTCATTTCAGAAAATTTTCTAAAACCAAACAAAATAATTAAGTGCTTAACAGATTGCAGGTATCTGCCATTATACAGACATGCCTGTTTTCAATCATGTCTGCCTCTTCTATTGTAGAAATAATAATTTTCTACTGCATCAGAGCGACTGTGTAAGAAAACATAAAATAATTCAGGCATGTGTATCTTTAAAAAAGTCAGAAAAACATCCGTGCTTGGGAAAGTAAACCCCTGGACACTATGCAGAAGCACTCAAACTACACCCATTGACATTTGTATTGTATTAGGTTAGGTTGCAGCACTTGCCTTGCCTTTTTTTTTTATTATTATTTTTTTAAGAAGAGGAGCAACAATCAAATTGCAGCTGTAAGGGACAGGCCAACACCTGTAAGTTCAGCCAGGGTTTCAAAACAGAAAAAGATTCTGAAATGTTATTTGTTCACAAACTCCTTAACATTTTACAATCCCCAAAAGCAAACCCTGTAAGATTACTTCTTTGTGATTCTGAGATTTTAATACTGACACCATTCAGTTAGTGAGGTTCTACAAGCATAAACCAAGTGATAAACATGAACTATGATGCAAAGGCTGAGTAGCTCATACAAATAACTCCTTCACAACAGAAACCTGTAAAAAGCTGGGAGTAAAACTTCCAGCTCAAAGTTCCTTGGTAGCATGCTCTTTTATTGATGTGACAGGCATCTTCTCTATAAAATCACAGAGATAATAAATTCGTATTACAGTGTTAAGTTCTCTCTTTTTAAGTGTAAAACAATGATTTGCCCACAAATGACACACTTCAGCATAAAGAATTAATGCAGAGTTTAGTTATGCTTTTGATAAGTGATTTCAAGATGACCATTCAAAGCCTTCACCTTCCTCCCCCCCTCCCCCAATAAGAACAGAAAAGAAGGAGCAGATGTTGACCATTTCACTGTAGCTCACCTTGCTGCTGCTATCTGATCTTCCACTTCATATGTTCCCAGCCTTCGGTTTATTGCATGCATAATTTCATCCCCTTGGTATCCACTTCCTCTGCCATCAAAGCTGGCCACAATGATCTGCTCGGTGCTCGCAAGGTAAGTAGCCCAGCTGATCCGGAATACATAATCTACTTTCTGACTACAGGGTCCTGCATACCTGGGAAAAAAGTGCCACAGAATTCGGGCATTAATTCTCCACATATTCTAGTATCAAGCATTTGAAATACAATTACTGCTGGCAATTTTCAGCCAGTAATGAAGATTATTATCTGACAAATTAAACTGAGCAAACAAGAAAAGCATCACTGACTCCAAACTGCTGCTTTGTCTGGACACTAAAAGCAATATGCTTTTTTAAAACGTCAACTGTTAATCAAGAAAGACTGGATTTTGTGTTATTGCTTTCTGCTCCAATAAGAAACTTTCATTATTTTGACTTTAAGCAGGTTGTCAGAAATCCAAATAAAATTCTTTTTTTTGTGTTGGCATATCTAGTCACCTGAGCTTCAAAGCAATGCTCTTCAACTACTTCTGTTCCAGTTACCCATCATTTGTTTGGTTAAAGTCTGAAATCAACAAATAGCCTTCATTTGGGAAAATGAAAGAGACCTTTTTCTGCATTTTTAGTGCCTCATCAGTGTTCCCTACAGTCTAAATTTTCTTATGCAGGATGAGGAAAAGAAAGAAAAAAGCATTTTTCTCAGTATTAAAAGCAAAGAAAAAACTGGGAATTCTCTGTATCAAGCTTTGTTTTTATGCACTATGCATCCTAACATTTCTGAAGTGATTTCTGATTCATTTCTGATCACCATGAAGCTGAGGTGATCCTGACAAAGGCCCAGGTAAATCAGTAAAAAAAGGAATGAAAACCAAAGTAATCCCTAAGAAGCAAGGAGCACTGACTCCTCATTAAAATGTTCAACAGGCATATCAAAAGTATTACAGTGCTACCAAATCATATTATATAAAGATGTATCTAACAATTAACAGGAGTGTTCTTGTGGATTCAGCCTTTCATAAAAAGAGGAAAATAGTAACATTTCTTTTTTTAATGCATAGCAAAATTTCAGTAATTTCCACTTAGAAGAAAACATACCATCATGAACAGAAGTGCTAAGGAAGAATGGACCAAACAGCACGTGCTAATGGTCTTGAACTTATGAAAAAACCCAACAAATGCAATCCTGAAATTTGCCAACAACAGTTGGCAGTCAAATATCATAGAGAAAACGCAATGTCACACTCACTACTTCAGCTTTGGGATACACAGATTATCCAGGGTTTCATTCTGGAACAAAATTTCATTTAGTACTTTTCCTAAGGAACCACAAGAGCAGAGAAGGAGGTAAGCTAACACTAACATCCTGGCTTCTAATTCAGACACAGAATGCACCTGCTCCTCTGCCACCAGCAAAACAGGTGCTTCTTAAGCATTACATCATCTTATGGTACAGGAATCTATCGCAAATTGGGATACACTTCATTTTTTTCATTCCCTCTTAAAACTACTTCAAGAAGTAATTAGAAAACATGCCAGTTTTGTGTTTCCTGATCTTATTAAGAGCATTTGAAGTAGATGAAAGTGATTATTAACACAACATTGCCATGTAACTTGAAGACTTACACTTCAAGGAGCAGAGGGTACTTCTTTGATGAATCGAAATGGGGAGGCAATATCATTTGATACCACAGGTCTGAAAGGGAAAGAAGCTTGACTTAGGTCAGTTCTCCGTCAAAATAATTTGGCATGCAGTGCAATTCATACAAGAGCACATTTGGGTCACTCCCTAAAAAGTAATTTCATCTGAACTGTCCTAATATCTACGGGTAAATGTTCCTAGCCAATCTAAGGCTTATTATCATTTTTTTAGAAATGTTTTACAGCTAGGCTATCAGAAAGTCTGGGACTGGAGTTTCTACAGTAATGTAGGGGACTCATCATGCTGTCTTGTAATATTATTCTACATTATAAGCTTAAACATAAAACTTCGTAAGTCTCTACACTAGTACATCTGACGCTAGCTCAGAAATGTTTCTCTACTCAAATTCCTCTCCCAGCACAATGAAGAAATTTTAAATATTTTGAACCTGCCAGATAGACTTTGTATGACAGTTTGTAAAGCATCCCAGAAACATATCCAAATAGCTATTATTTCTCAAGAAACATTGATTCCAGTTCCATCCATGTTACTCTTTCCACCCAAGCTGGCTGAGAGTTAGATGAATATTTTAAATGCAAACCATGTAAGTTTTGCAAAATGATTGGCTTGGCTGTTCATGCATGAATTCTAAAAGAATTGATGCTGCAATGGAAGCAATGGCGATGGGCTGCACTGCAGTAACACCCAGCATGCAAGTCTTGCATATTCACATCTGGACAAATTTTATTAAACCACCGAAAAATTAACAATCTAAACTGAACACATGAAAATACTAGTTTTACTTTTGTGTACTCCGTAGTCAGAGGAGCAGATTTCTTCTTTGATTATATACATGGATTAGTGAGCAGAACTTGAAGTAGGACTAGATAAATGGATTTACTTTTCCTATTTGTGACACCAAAAAAAAGATTCCCCTTACCCAAAAGCTTTTACCCTGAAGAGATAAAGTAGTAAGAACAAATAGGAATAAAGAAAGAATATACAACTGATAGCACGAAGAACATCTTTAAACCTCCATCTTGCCTGGAAGATTTAATCTTTAGCCCTAGTAAAAATGTGACAGAAAGAAAAGACAGAAAACACAAAGATAAAGAGTTATTATATAAATAGGTAACAATGGAAGGAGAGCGGCATCAAAAAGAACAGTTGACAATGACTGACAGAACTAAGCATAGTTTGTAAAATATAATTCTATTAATATTCATTCTTTTTATCAAGAGGAAGTTTGTCACAAAGATTAAAGCTAGTAGTAAAGGCTGCAGCAAGAACAAATTAGGCAGGTACCAGGCCTCCCACTGCCTGTCTATCCTGGCCAGTTCCTCAGCCTAGAAGCATACCAAGAAAGCTGCTGTACCCAGATGTACAAATTCTGAGGGGCACCATTAGCAAATCATGAGCAGTTCCATTTTCTACCATTTCTACTATTCAATCCAAATACTCCCCTATACAATGTCAAAGGTCATCTAGTGGAAATATAGCCTAAAAGATTTTGTAAGCTTTTTCATTTAGTTTCTGTATCCATTTTCTGTTACTAACTGAACTCCACTTGCCAACCTGCTAACACAAACCAAAGGGACTTGTAAAGTAAGGGTTAACTGAATTTACAATTTAATTTAAATTCAACAATGCTTATGAGCTTTGCGCCCCACCCCCATTCCTGTAATTTATTTAATGTGGTGCTAGGGACTTCTATTTTTCAGGTAAGTATCAAGGCAAAAAGGAGTTAAGCCACTTCTTTATGAAAAGATCAAGGTATCACAGGAGGGCAAAAGCATGTTTTAGTTAAGAATATTCTGGGATTTCTGGAAAAATAAAACTAACAACCCAGAATGTTTGGAGATGTCAGAAAAAAAAAAAGTCCCAGATTTATCTTGTCCTTAAGTTCTGAATAACTGCAGTAATCCCCACTCCAGCCATCTCTTCTGTCATTGTTTTCATCAGGAGATCTTGAAGCACTTGGTGAAAGGGGGAAAGAAAAGCGTATGTTTTTGAACTTACTGTATCCACCTATAAGAATGGAGCCAAATTTTTTTGAAGGTATCTGAATATCTTCCAATGAACTTTCCAGTTCAGTGTTGTTTTCCAAGTATCTGAGAACTAAATAACACAGTTTGTAAAAGATTAAATACATTATTTTCAAATGCATAGCTCTTTAATTGTGAACAACTTTAGGAATTCAATCTGAGATGATGGCAGCCTACGCTGCAGTATTAGCTTACTGCAGTTTTTGTTTTTCCTCTCAGATTCAATATTTACAATATAGTTTTCCTACAGCAATTTAGTAATCAGAAAGCTGGCTTCCCTGTTTTTCATCTAAGTGCAATTTCAGAAAAACTGAACAATTATCCAGTAAATAAGTCATATATTACTCACTGTTTTCTAGCACAATGTAAAATATTATTAAATAAACTATGAATAAATGTATGACAAGCTATGTAATCTATTCTTCTGGTTAACTATACTAGAGTAATCATCTGAAATTAAATTTACCCTTTATAACTGACATTTTAATTGCTACACTAAGCAATTTGCAGTGCAATTTTCTGACTCAACACAAATTATATTTTAAGACAATCCCATACCTTGATCATTACTGCTTCTGTGCAGAGTAGATACAGGCAGGCCGGGACCTGTTAACAGAGAACGAAACCTTCACGTTTGTATGAAGTCTCAAAATACAGCCCTCAAAGTAACTGAAGCTGGTGAATCATAAAAGCTCAGAATTCATTTCCCCCTGGTCTGCACAAGCTAGATTTTTAGTTGGGCCCAAACTCAAGTCACAGGATCCTGTAAAATATGCAAAGTGTCTTGCAGGCGAACCACATGGTTGTGAAGAATTAAACATCCGCTCTTTAGCAAAGTCTATCCATTGGCTGCAGACCACAGTTTGGAAATCAGTAAGCCTTGTCACAGAGACCACAGCAGCCTTCTTCAACCAACCCAATTGTTACAACTCGGCAGAACAATTCTCTCCCTGCTGTCTGTCTGTCCTTCTAGCCCATAGGTCTAGAAAGACCTTGGCATCTTAAAAAAACAACATACAATTCAATTTAAGAGAAATTTCAAAGATTTTATTTTTCCCATCCTTTGATAAATTTTTCCCTTGTAGTATCTAATACAAGCACTTAAAGGTCAGAGACTGACTACAGTCCCACTGCTTTAATTTATGATTATGTTCACTGGATTTTTACGAACAGGACTGTCTATCTCAATTTTATTGCCATGCATAAAGCACTTCTCTTTACCCAGCCTGTTGCTTGCCTTGTTCCCTGAGCCTTCAAATTCCTTCTACAGACATGAGCTCCCCAAGCAGCTCTTGAGGAGTTACACAGAGAACAGGAGTCTTTTGCACCTATTTCAGGATCACTGATAAAATTTGATAGTTCTAATCCTGTAATTTTTGACAAGATGCTTTTGAACCTAGGAAGGAGTATGTTTTTCTGCTGCCAATGCATTTATCCAATGATACCAACACGTATCATTGTTCCACAGTGCAGTATCAAGATCTTGATGAAGCCAACTTCCCCTCCCAACTAATCAGTGAGTCATGTTTATGTCAGCTAATTCGAGATACACTCACCATGACAATCTAGTTGATAGTACTGTGCGTCTTTGCTGAAGGACACAGAATAATACTGGCACCTCTCTCGATTCAGATCACAGCTAACACATCTAGTAGAGTTTGGACTGTTTTCCAAGAGCACTCTGCAAAATAGATGAGCTCCATTTCAGAGATGAAGTTGTTTTTATCTTTTTTTTTTTTTTTTTTAAAGCTATGCTAAACTAAGGTATGATTTTAAAATAAAAAGACCAAATGAAGTATGTTAAAATTCAGGAGTAAAGTTCTTACTGATTTAAAAATTAGAGAAAACAGATTTTAGTTTTCTTAAGTTCAATTAATACTGGAATTATAGTCATAGAAAAAAAAAAGCATAAGAAGTTTTTTTTAGGGGTTCGTTGCTAATTCTTTTCACAATTGTCCTTATATTAACTAAATTTACAGAAAAATATTGTAGTTATTTTTCCAGTTTATGCTCCTACACTAATTTTCATAAAATATCCTATAAAGGATTCCACAATAGATTATGAACATCTTAATCTTATATTTTGTAATGCTTTTTCTTAAAGTTCCGTTTTCATTAACAAATATGTTACTTGTACTGCAGAAAAAAAGTCTTACTTATAAAGATTTCTTCTTCCTGGCATTCCGTTTTCATTACTAATGTAGTATCTATAAAAGCAAAACATACTGGTTTTGATAAAATATTTACAGTACAATACTTAAAGGTTTATCTTACAAGTTATATCAGATTTTTAATGAGTTAAATGACACCTTCTCCCTGTTCTCCCTCCCTGCTTGCTTAGACCTTGTTATAAGCCCTCATGATAGGAATCAATAGCTTAATTACAATACTTACAAAAAGTTACTGGTTACTGCTGCTATGCTGATTACTTCCCATCTTCCTGCAGTAACAGGCACTGGAGCCTGGAGAGGTGGAGAAGGCAAGGCAGAAAAGTAGAACATGAAGCTCCTCAATCACCAGGACAAACACAGGTCAACAGTGACTGTCCTACACCTTATTACCTACCTGTGAGCCATTTATGTAATGGATGTGCTTGTAACCTAATGCATTGCTGAAGACTCTGTAGTAGGTAACATTGTCTGGTGCAAAGTGAGGGACAGATGGCTGAAACTTGAACAAAAGAGAGATGCCTATTAAAGCAAACAACAAAACTCCAAAGTGATAAATTTAGTTTTGATATTGCTAAACAGGAGTTTTAATACTTAAAACAATCTATCACTGAATGCACTGGGATTTTTCTTTTTTTTTGCCTACTTAATAGGTAAAACCTGTAGCTACTACCCTAAAAATAAACACACTTAAAATATTTTCTTGCTCCTTCAGTAGCAGAATTTCCTGAATATTAGCCCTGATCATGATCAAAGTCCCCTCCTACCTTCCTTGAATTTGAAATCCTACAGTTGGTCCTAGTTTCCTTCCATTTTAGGACACAATACGTGCACCTACAAAGTCACTGTTTTATTCTGTCCAATGCCAACATGCAGCTGTAACCTATAGCAATGTCAACACTGCAAATACATTTTCCTTAAATTTCCCGTTTTAAAACGTGCTTGTGAACAAATTTTTTCTTTTTAGCCTGATAATGAAAAATAACCCCCTTATTAAAAGAACACAAGCTGCTTTCTAAGAGGAAATTTTGCTCCTAAGTAGAAAAAAAATGCCAACTGCTTACAGAATGCCAGAGAACCCAAACTGGAATGGTATTTTCATGAAAGAACTATCCACTTATCAATTGGGAGTGACAGAAATGAATGGATTCCTTCTACTGACTGTCATTTGGATGTGCTCCATATGGTAAGGAGAAAAACAAGAGGAATGAAATTGAGCCGAATGAAATACAAGTTACTTCCGTGATAAACGTCCAAACCAGCTAAATGTTAATTAGGCAACTGACACAATGCAATTACCTCTGAGACAGTATACCCATTTTTTAAATGGAGGTTGAAACAGAAAGATGAAGTGACTTGCCTCTGGTCACTCAATGTAAGCAATGACAACTTGTGTCTTCCTAACCCATGTGATCCAGATCATCTCTCCTTCATCCCCAGCAATATTTTTTGCAAAAAATAACCTGGCAAATATTTTGCTAGCTTCTCCCTTATCACAGTCTTGCTTTTTCAAAGTGTGACTTTTCTTCAACTCAACTGGCAAGCTTTAACTTAACTCATGACCTGGAAGCCTTATGCAGTAACAGAGGCTGTTCTGAGCATTCTTAGATTAAGCATAAATTCATCTCTACTTTGGAAAGGGGGGGAAAAAAAGTAAAATGAGAGGAAGAGTGCAAAAGAAAAGAAAAAACCCCACTACATATACAAAGAGAACTACATATCTGTATTTTACACACCTATTTACTTAAGTTTGTATATATACTTATATGAATTGTATACATATGTATGTGTGCATATATGTATAAATATCCCTTATCAAATGTCATTTTATCATCCCTAGGTAAGAATAAAAGAATAAATATACCTTTCCTATCCCCTCTTTAATCCTCTCTACTTTCCACTCCCTTCTAAAATCCAAGAATTTAGTGAGATTATCTTTTTCTCCCAACAGCTCCTAAGAAGTGGGTTGTCTCTTTAAAAGAAACAAAAAACCAACAACCTAGTTTAATGGCACAGACTTGCATTTTGCCCTCTCATTTTGCACAACTGTTTACAAAGTCTGCAGCTTGATCATCACATTGTCTAATTGTGAAGCCTTTGCTGCAGAGAAGCAAAATGTGTCAGCGTTAAGGCCTTCCTTTCCATATCAAATTTGACAGCAGGTGGGTTGATCTCTCATCTTCATACTGCGGATGATTTCATCCCTGCTGTTGCCTCCCTCTTTGCATTTCTTTAAACTTTCATTTTTGACTTCAAAAGTGAATTAGTGACTAAAGCATAATCAGTGTGTGGAAAATGCGGGAGTGGAAAGTGTACTCTGTGTTCTCATCAAAAACTCTGAAACTCATTTCTCCCTCCAAGTCTGAACTTTTGCATCTCTGCTTCACTTCCCCCAGATCTTCTGTGTAGTTCATTAGGTGCCTACTCTCTACCATGTACAAAAGGACTGAGAGGCAGCTTTAAAAGCATCATCCAGACAGTAGCGATTGGTTTAAGCAGAAGTTTATGAAAACTGTAATCTGTCCAGTTATTTGCATCTTGTCCCCCATTCTATTCAATGGGTATTTCAGGTGGGGGAAAAATAAATAAATAAATAAATAAACCCCAAAGAGAATGCAGAATGGTTTGTTGCAAACTGAAATGCTAGAAATTACTTTTGTCCTCTATGCCCTTCCTCCAACAGAATTCAAAGGTTATAGGATTCACTTCTTTATACATTTTATCCCCTAGATCATTCTAGAGGTGGCGGGAAGACTGGAGAGCCGCCAAACCAGCATAGCTGACAACTCCCCCAGAACAGAGGGAATTCTGATTCTGCCTCCTTCACTCCCCTACCTACTGCTACCAAAATGGCAGCTCAGAATTAAAAAGAAGTCTGGAAGGAGCACTCTACTTTTCGGCAAGCTGAACATGATGCACGGGTCATAGAGGACACAGTTACAGCTCCACCCCATGCTCCATTGCCAGCCCAGCCTGGGAGTTCAGAAACTCCATAGCCACAAAAGCTTAAAACCGGGAGCAGGGTGGTGTAGCAGCTCCATTCGAGACCATTTTTATCTTTACATGCAAAATGCAGCAAGTGAGTGGATCAGACCTACACACAAGACACGCTGCAACTGGTGAGGCTCACACGAAATTTTCTGAATTATCAGTGTTATTTAGCATGTAACAGTATTAGAAATTAAACACTTACTCTGCCAATCCATCCAGTTGTACTTTCTTCTGTATGCTGTTTTTCCTAAGAAAGAGAAAACAATCCCACAACAATGATGTTTATTTTACATCAGGCTATGTTTCTGCAATTATAAACATACAGAGATATTCTGCTCCTTTCTAGTTTCATTTATCAAGCATTGTGACTCTCTCAACCTCCTTTTTCTTACCTGTGGACACAACCAATTTCCAGTAGCACTTTCAAAGTCACAGACTGTGAGGACTGAAAAATTCTGAATTCTTCTGAGCCACTGTAGACAAATCCTTTCATCCGTCACCCATGTTACAGCACTCAGATAATGATCCCTGAAAACAGCAATAGCATTAGGTACTTAAAATCCTCTCTGTCATAGCATACTATGCAATAGCATTCAGCAATTTACTGAATGAGACTCATCTGGCTATTTTCTCTTCAATCTACTCTTCCACAATAAACAATGATGCATTTTCTTTCAAGCCATTTTCTTGTCAGTTGTTTTTGTCACTAGTAGATGGTTTGGTTATTTTCATTCATACAATAAAGAATTAGATGTTTTGTACATAACAGCTTCCAGAAAGACTGAAATTAAATTCTAACAGCCAGATCACTATCATCTAATGCACAAAATAGCTACCCCAGACTGTTTATAAATCTTGTACTGTGTGCATCTAGAGGAAATTCTTCTGAATATAGAGTTGTACAGGCCCTAGACTTCGGAATTTTATCTTTAGCTGCATGAAGTTGGCTGCTTGTAAGCACCTTCTGAATGATATACATCTTTGTTCAATTTAATACTTATTTCCATGATTTAGAACAGAGGGAGAGATCATACAAAGAACAGCTATTACTATTCGAATATTTTACTCTCATCTTTAGAATACCAACTAGTTGACATGAAGTACTGGAGTATCTAAAAAAAAAATATAAAAAATATGTAATTTTCATGAATATTCCTATATATTAATTTTAAAAAGGCACCACATAAAATTTAGTGGTTTTGTTTACCATTATGATCTGTTAGATGTACTCATCTTTTCTTATTTTAGATCTCTCCCATCTCCTAGAAGACTTATGAACTAAAAATAAAACAAACCTCTCCTCCAAGGCAAGTATACATTTTTAACTGGAATTTGCACATTTGACTTAGTTCCAAGTTCATGTTCTTCCCCCCCCCCCCCCCAAGTTAACAAAAATGTGTGGGAAGTTCTGTAGAGTGAGTATATTCATGATCACTGGGGGGTGGGGAAGTGGAGAAAAAACGAAAAAGAAAATACTACAATTAGAGTGGATGGATTAAAAATATATGCCAACTGGTTGCTGACCACTTTCAGGTTTATTTCTAAACTGCAGCTTAGAAATCACGTTTGAAAAAGGTCTATTTCAGCATTTATATTTGACTGGGAAGTTAGTAGGTCATTTAATTGTTATTGTTACTGCTTCAAACAGTGATTTTTGACCAAAAATACTGTAAAAGCACTCTGCAGGAGCCTGTTTCAGGAAAAAAACCCCCAGTAAACAAACAAACAAACAAAAACCAACCAAAAACCAACAAATCCAAACCTTGCATTCCTCATGTACCTGTAACACCTTTTCTTTAGAAAGGGAATCAGCCCCACAGTTTTTGTTCCCTCCAAGTAAGAGAAGTTAATTCTGGAGACTATAAATCATCTATCAGACAAGATGGACAGTCAAGTTAAAACCCCCCAACAAAATTACTATTTATTATACTATTATACTATGTTATTATAACATGTAAATATTTTAAGGTTATTATAGAGACTAGGACTGCACCTTCAGTTTTCAACAACACATCAAATGTTAACTAAGCGAAATTAAGCATAGCATTCAGTAGTTCTGCATTGCCCTTACTCATTTGCTGCTGAGAAAGGATATTCCTGCAATAATTGTCTGGAACTCTCTACTCTGAGGACTCATTTTTAGGACAGACCACTTCAGACAAGAAGCATCCACTGCCCTCATCTTCCTATTAGCCAACAAGAGTCCCCTGTACCCACAATGCTAAAAGTGGTGTCTATACACTGCATGGATTTCATGCCGGTCATTTGTGCAAAAAATATCAGGTTTTATCTACCATGATATGTGGCACTGCCATTCTAGATTTTGGCAGCTTCTCTTGACAAAACTCTTCTGAAACAGAAGTGTGCTGTGCCCCCTTCAAATGTGGAGATGGAATTACTGTGCATGTGAGCTCTGGATAGCACTGCAACAGGCAACCATTTGCTGGGGCATTGCCCGTTGAAATCCCCACCCAGGCAGGTCAGGTACACCACCAATTCAAACTTAGTTTTACTCAGAATTTGGCTCCAAGAGAGTAAAAACAGAATTTCCCATCATAAAAAGTAACCTTTCCTGTCAAACAGTGGTATAAATATACATGCCATGCAAATATCCATTACTTTGCACTTCTGGGAACAAACCTACCCAACAGCAACATTGCACATCACTTGCTTTTTCCTGCTCATGTACTTTTACTCTTGCAAAATTCCTCAAGACTTGTTCTGGCCACCTCAACATTTGTAGGACACATGTGAGGCTTAACCATTACCTGCAGCAGCTGTTGGGAGAAAGATGAAGTTTCATTCTTTGCACTCATCATTCAAGATTGGTTTACACTGTTACATTAATTTAAATATGGATAAACTCCATATAAAACTCAGGGCTATATGTTAGCCAAATGGATAAAAGGCTGGAAGGGAGATGATGGTTACTCTGCCCAGGTCACACAGCAGCACTGTTCAACTTTCATTAGGTGTGAACAAAAGATAAAACATGACTCTAAGACAACAAGAATCTAAACCAGAATTGAGCAAAACATATAGGGTTTTTACTTCTGGGGCACTGAAATTCTAAAGAAAACCAGCGTACAACAGCTACATAACACCTCGCTATTGCAGTGTTACTGTATAGAAAGGATAAAGAATAACATTTACAAAATCCTGCTTAATGCAGATGTTAAGTTACACCGTGGTGAGGACCAAAACGGAATAGCACGGAGATTCCAGTTACAACTTTTCGGCCACTGTGCTCAAAATTCTGGGTTTATGCACCAGCTAACAGACCTCTCTTGTTTATCCCTGAAGTTTATTGGTGTAACCTACGCTTCCATACCCAACGTGTTAGTAAGTACAAAGCTCTAAAAAATTTCTACAATGCTGTTAAAAAGAAACAACAAAATCCAGGATCTGGGATACCAAATTCTGTGTGCATGCATTTTAAATCAATTTAGCTGCTCTTTACAAAATACATTCATATCATGTTGTGCATTTCCAGTGGCATTTTGAGAAATACAATTTTTCATTTACTGTGAGAGGTGCTGGTTTTCACCATGTTTCCAAAGAAAACAAACATTTTGAGTATAAGTCTGAAGACAGTCATGATACCTTGCCTTAGCAAGGAGTCTGCTTCCAACGAAATCAAATCTTCACTTACCATTAAGGTTTTGTTTTGTTCCCCTCCTCCCCCTCCCAGTGAATTGGAATACATATATTATAATTTGATTATACCAAAACTTGCTCATATTAAAGTTGTACTGTGAAATGACTTCACCATAGTTAGACTCCACTGAATGTGATGAGCCAAGAACTTGTCAAATTCTGAATATAACATACATGGAATATGCCATCTATATATAATCACTAGCAGGATAATCTCTGAGCAGATTTTCGCTGGTAAATCTTGTCGCTACCGGAGCCCCAGGACTGGGAAAAACTGCCATATAAACTGAATACAAGGTGGTCACACATCAAAGCTCCTCCTCTCCCACCAGAAGAAACAACAAAACATTGAACCAAAATTTCTTACCCTGATATTATTTCTGCAGGTGGAGAAATTTCAGCAGGGTGGAAAGGAGGAAGCGATCTGGTATCCACAATAAAGAATTGCACAGTTGGATTTTTAGCTCCTGCCTAAAAATAAAATTTTTCATTGTACTTTTGAAGAGAGAATATTCTTTGTGAAGTCTATGAAACTATAGCCAAAGAAATTACTAGAGTTAGGTAGAACCAGCCAACTTCAAACATTTGAAAAGACAAGTTCCTAAATGCAGTTCTTAAGATCAGTACATAAATTATCCTTCGTGTTTTTTTTTTTTTTTTTTTATATGGAAGTGTTAGTTATGCATTCCTAGAGAAGAAAGACTACTACATTTAGAAGCACCGGTAACTACATAAGGCTTGCTGTACCCAAAGCAGTTTTGGGCAATATTTCATCCCACATGCCACACAGAGTACCTAATGGTGAATCAAATCCATGCTAACAGATAGAAAAATTCTTCTTCATGGAAACCTTATATTAAGTGTTCACATAATAAATAGCTGCCTATATCACAATCAAAGCTGTGACTGCAGCACACTATTTTTAATGCAGTATTACTGACAGTAATGTAACTGTGTCAGGAAGAGATTCTCTAGAATTTAACCAGTGAAAGTCTTCACCATAACGGCTAGATAACTGTAGCTGACCCCCCTACAGAAATCAGCAATATTCCAAACACAAGGGGTTTTATAATAATCAAAGGTGCAATTTATATTTGCAGCTCATTCCACACCTATGCCTGTTCACAGGCAGCATGCTCAGGGCAGAGCACCTTCAGCAGTCCACAAGCTCAGTGCCTCTCTGTGAGCAATGGTGACCTCTCTGGGGGAGGCTCCAAGAGGCAGGCAAAGGCCACGTGTTCCTGAAGTTTTGAGAAAGTTAACAAGTGATTGACCACAGCTGCTGCACAGAAAGCAGACCCTGGGCACAAAGAGGATCAGAGGGCAGCTTTTTACAAACAGCTGTACCACCTGAGCAATCAGTCAACTGTATCAGCTGTTCTGCCCCAGTTAATCAGAAGAATGAGACTATCTTCCTGAGCTGGCCAGACCAGCATGTGGGAGCATATACAGGTGCCTCAGCCCAATACAGACCATAAAAACCAAACGATGAACAAAATGAACTGAAGAAAGCGATGGGCTTGAAATGGTTTCAACCCATCTAACTCCCTCCCAACAAGGGGAACTCCCAGCACTGCAGCAGTGAGTGCGTTACGGAGACCCCCAATGAGAACCATGTTTACGTCATGATTCAGCAGTATAGCGCAATTGTGGTACTTCGCACTTGTAGTGTGTCTTAAGTGCAATGCTGCACCTACTAACTCAAAATCCCATATAATGTCAAGAAACTTCATACAGGTAAATCTTGTATTAAACATGAAACCCTCCACTTACAAAGTACCTGAGAGAATCTGTCTGGAGTATACTGGACTCTCTCACATCATTTAGTCCAGTGCCAACTGTGCCATGAGCAGTGGGCACAAAATCATGTGGAAAGAAAGGGAAAGGGAAGGAGCTGCATGCACTAAAGGTTTCCCTCTAACAGCTAAGACCGAAAGAGTCTTATGCCTAGACAAACTCCATCAGCAGATTCCTCTGCTTCACCCCAATATAGGAAGCATCCAACAACTAAAAACACTACATTGAAGCTGAGAAGTTTCCACTAGCAATACCATGCACAACCCTAACACCATGTACATCTGCCAAATGCTTTGCATTAATTTCAACTTCCTAAGACATTTTTTCTCTCAACACCTACTTGCTACCTCAAAATTGTCTGGTGAAACAACAAAACCTTAAATCATTTTTTTTTCCTTTTTGCTTTCCCCTGGAGATAATAAAATACTTTAACATTGCCAGATGCTGTTGACTTCAGAAAGAGTAATCACAGCAAGCTGTTGAGGAGAGACAGACAATATTTTCATTAGCAGAAACTGATTGAGACTACTCTCTTAATGAAACTGCAGAACAACCATGTGTAATAAATAACACAGACCTTGGGATACGGGATTCTAATGGTCTTTGGATACTGCAAGGTGTCCTCAGAATAAAAGGAATACTCTATAACAGGAACTTCTGAATCATTAAATGCTGCATATGCCACAAAATTGCCATTTGGAGACCACCACAGAGCAGAATGGGTGCCAAACATTTCCTCTGAAAGAGATGCAAATGTATTTAAGTCATAATTGATAAATTGGCTCTTGTATCCTAGGTACTGTTCTCATCAGCTTTTAACAGGACTTTTTTAATTGAAGCTCAGGTACCAAAGTGGAGACTGTTTGACAGCGTTACAGAAATGCTTATGGGTCTACCATATAAAGCTAATTCACAAGCTGATTCACAGTGACATATTGCAAGTTCAGTGAACTTGCATTATGAACTTCTATTCTCAGATCCTCACACTAGCTAGGTATTAAACTCAGATTAGGATGCCCACTTCTGTTAAAACACAGACCAGACTATTTTGATTATTAGATTATTTTGAACTTTTCAATGAGAAGAACTTTTTTGAACTTTTTTTGAACTTCTCAATTTTAAGAAGTAACAGTTAAAATAATTACAATAAACAAAGTTTTATGCAAAGTAAAATATGCTTGACATAGTTACCTTCATAAACCCAGTCTGGTATGCCATTGAAAATTTTATTTTCTTCTCCATTTAGAGTGATCTGCACAGAGTCTGCTGTCGGTGAAGGTTTTATATAAACATTATTATTCCAAACATATGCCTGCAAAACATCATTGTGTTAACAATTACTATTAGAGTAAATCCTACTTTCTTCCTTTGCTTCATCTACTGGGAAATCTACATGAGATGACAACAATTGTCTCTGAAAGCTGTGTTTCACTAAACATCACTGACGCGTAACAATCTTGAATTACTAATACAGATCATGTGTAGCAACCTAACTTCAAGCCTAGGAGCAAAAAACAATCAACAATGATAAATGATATGATTACCACACCAAGTTTTGAAAGGTTTTTTTGCTAGTCCTTTTCTGCTGAGGTACAAAGTTATTTTCCTTCATTACGATTTGTCTTTCAAAGAAAACTATCAGTACTTTGGTAAAACATTGCAAAGATGGTGCATTTCCTCACTACCACTGAGAATTCTAGATTCTGGCATCTGCCTGCCTCTCTCATCACCCCGATTTCATCCTCTCCAACAACTGCACAGTTGTTCCAGAGCTTCGCCCTGAGATGGAAAAGCTCTTTTCAACATCCTTTGCTTATGTTGGTTGGGCTCTACAATGCCTGTGATAAAAATCACAGTGGATGAGTAAGGCAATTGTAATGCTGCTCCTTTGAAATGGATGAGCTACTGTCTGCAATTGTAAAAACACGAAGGTCCTGGGCATTTGTGCATTTCATGACTACTGGGGCCACTACTAATTTCAGGAAGGCATTTTCATTAAAGAATGAAACAAAAAACACAGAGGGATTTTTGGAGTCTTTCCAGCAACAGCAGTCAATTTGGGAACTAGTTCAGCTACTCTATCCAGCAGTAGGAAATTCCCAAAACCCCAAGGGTGCAGACAATGTGAGCTTCCATGCAAGTGTACAAAAATGGCTGTGTATATAAGTTCCACTTATCTTTACTAACCAGTTTGTGACCAACAGGTGACCAGGATATATACTGTGTATCATTAGGTAGTAGTCCATCATCTAAGATTGAACTGGAAAAACAAAACCAAAATGCAGCAAAGAGAAATCAGTGAAATGTCATTTCATTGGAAAATACTGGTAAAACTATGTCTTGCGCAAAAATTACTGACCTGCTATTGAAATCATAGATGTGATATGAAGCTGTATAGGAATGCCTCCACAACTGCAAAGAAAAAAAATAAAATTAATATTAAGAAAAGAAATTTTACCAGATTCACATCCCTTACAGTTTGAATTACCTCTGAGACCCTCCTCATGCTTTTGCTTAAGGCAAACAGACCCCAATGAATGTAAAAGCGTAACAAACCCCTGCAAGGTTTAAGAAAAGACTAAATAATTGACACCCTCCTGGGGTCATCACTTAAATATTATGACAGAGGCCACTGACTAAGGACAGAGATAGAGAGGCCAGAGATGATGCAGATTTTTAGAAATCCTTGTAGCGACATGGCAGACTATTGTAGCTATGCATGGTTAATCCTCCTCCTTCTGTCTTACTGGTGCACTTGTTGTTTTCTGTCTCATTTTCCATGCTGTTTTATTTAACTTGGCATCTTATTACTCAGTAGTCCTCACAAGTCCCAGGAATATTTCCCTAGCAGTTTCTCCAGTTCAAGAGTGACCCATTCCCATTTATATTGCCACAGAAACAAGCCCTTTCTTTCAAAAACCTGCCCTTCAAAGTACTATCACTCTGTAGGCACTTACAGAGAGAAAGATGATGATGATACTGCAGATGTTTAAATGTGCTCACTATGTGGGGCTGAAGGGATTTGATTTAGCCCATGGTGTTGACATGTTACAATAATGCTACCCTTCTACGATGGTTCTGGAAGATTTGTATGAAGACATAAACCAATAACTTAGTACTACACAACCAGATGGCTATTACATAAGAAGTGCCTGCATCCTCATGATTCATTTTGTTACTGTTTTCTTGCAGTAAAGATTAATAACTTTCAATCACACTATTATATAAAGGTTAAAAGATCTTGCTTCAGCACTAAAATAAAATTAACTCTTATGACTGCAACAAATAAAATACTATAAAGCAACACATCATTAGTAGAGGGAATTTCTAGGGTGGCTAGAAATACATAAAACATCTTGTGGCCACTAATGATGCAGCGAAAAGCCAGACAATTATTAACAATTTGGAAAGACAAAAGGTAACTGGCTTAATATTACCTAGCAAGGAAGCTAAAACTGAAAAAGTGATGGCTGAGTGCACGGATTCTGGCTGGCACAGTGAGAGAGACATTCTTGGACTGCAAAGCTAGAACATGTAGACAGAGCTCAGTGGCACAGTGCTTGAGTATTTGAACACTGCATAAGTCAGCAATGAGCTTTTTGCAAACAAGACAGGCAGTTATTCAAAAAAGAAAACAACAAAGTTACTGGCTTCTCAGCGCATACACTGTAACATCTCCATTAGTTTTCTGTAACTGTCCTCATGTGGCATGAAGAACTAGGTTTTTATGCCACCTAGCATAAATGTAGGTTGACCTTTGTTGAATGGTTAACCACCATGCCTGGATAAGGCATTATGCTGGAGTTTTTCCACATGCTTCCTGACAGTAGGGATCAAGGATACCCAAGTCCATTCCAAGCAAAAGAGGACAGTCTTCTCTTGTAAGCACATGCTGCTTTTCATTCACCTCAGTTTTAAGTTCTTATGTCCTAACATCACAGCATAATAAGCAGATATATACAGCATATATATACAACCGTGTGTCTACAATCATATTTACTCATCACTTCTCCTTACTCACAGAACTCCTTGGACAGTGATGCCCATCTACTCTTCTAGCCTGTCTTCCCAGATGAACCATCCAGCCTCACTCTCCTTGTGATATCTCTCCATCCACTTTTTACCCAGCTTATTTTCTTCATTAGTCATAACTCTTCTGCCAAGCTCACAGATAATATCAGTCACACTTCCCTCCTTCTGCCTGCTCAACTTCACTGCTCCTCTGCAGACATCCATCTCATTCATCTATCCCCTGTACTTCCCTTGCATTCTTTCAAGCCTCTCAGTTGTTCCCAAACTTTATTTCCCAGTTTCATCCTCAGAAATGCCCTCATACCTTTGTAGAGCTGTACTGCATCAGAGCAAACTTTTGGTCAGGCGACAATGTAACTGCAGTTGCCTTGTATTTATCCTGTCAACAAAGGGCAAAAGGAACACATTAAGCATCGATCCGAAAGAAATGCACAGAACAAAATATTAAACTGTCGTGGTTTAAGCCAGTTCGTTCACTCACTCACTCTCTCCCCTCTCTTTCTTCCCCCAGTCCCGGGGGGATGGGGAGGAGAATTGAAAGAATGCAACTCGCACAGGCTGAGATAAGAACAGTTTAGTAACTAAAGTATAACACAAATCACTACTGCTACCACCAGTAATAATACAAGATTAATACAAGGAAAGAGAATACAACTGCTCACCAAGCCCTACCCAGCCAGTAGCGAACCCCGCAGTACCAAAAGCCTGACCATGACGTGCACCCCCCAGTCCACCACCATCCATCCTTCCGGGTCTCTGCTCCCCGTTTTCACATCCTGGACATGACGTGCTGTGGTATGGAATAACCTCTTTGGTCAGTTTGGGTCAGGTGTCCTGTCTCTGCTTCCTCCCGGCTTCCCCTCCTCCCTGGCAGAGTATGAGACTCAGAAAGTCCTTGGTCAGACCAAAACATTACCAAGCAGTAACTGAAAACACTGGTGTTATCAGCGCTGTTCCCAGGCCCAAAATCAAAAACACAGTGCTGCACCAGCTACCAAGAAGGAGAAAAATGACTGCTGCTGCTGAACCCATGATATAAACTCAATACCTTTCCCAGTGTCTGCATATATTATATGTAAGTCAACGTACTAATGTTGTATTCGCCAAGATTACTGAGGATGTTCCGGCTTCAGCATTGGTAAGTAGGATGTCCCCATTAGATGCTTTGTGAAGATACTGATTTCCTAGAAGAACAAGAAAGTTGCTGATAAACAGTAAGTAACATACTGATCAGTTACCTCTCTCTTTCCTTAAATTTTTTTAGTGGGAAAGAAAATTAAAAAAATCTGGTCAATGCTGTGTTTCCCACTTTTGTAATGAAAGGATGCTTATAATACAAGAATGTTCACAGAATGTAGTCCTGGAACTCACAGCCTCTGCTTACTGGCACCTCTTTTCCTTAGAACACAAAACATATTCAAAAGGAAAAGCACCCTGTATCCTTCTGTTGCCTGATAGCCTGATGCACAGGAAGCTAACATACTTCAGAAGATAACACACTTCCACAAAAACACATAGATGGAAGAATGCTCTTTTACTAGCAGGAGAATATAGCTTGATACGAACACAAACATCTAAGGGCGGGGGGGGGGGATAAATAAATCACAAACCTTTGAGATATGCACCTTTCTGTAATGACACCATTAAATAACATACCTTAACTTTTCAGGATATGGTAGTCACCTCAACATGAAGATATATGTTTACTGAAGGTAGTACATTTTCTAGATATTTATACTCTACATAGAAATGAATTACCTGAAATCCATTGCGAATCATATGTTCTGTAGTTATAGTCATTGTTCAAGTAATTATGCAGAGTGTAGGTTCTTCGTGAATCAGGCTCAGTGGTACTTTCTGAAAGAAAGAGAAGAAATTTTAATGTTGCTGCAACTTGTTCTACCCCAGCTTCTTAACCTGACTACTAAAATAAGTCGGTTTTTGTTGCTGGTTAGCTAACCAGCTCTAAATTACTGGGAGTGAGAACGCACTAAAGCTTTACTGCAAGATAAATTCAGCAAGCATAAAAAAAACAAACCTGTCAGTGAGATTCCTCAACAAACTCTTGTGAAAATGAAAATACCTTATTGACAGTGACAAAAATAAACAGACAACCTCCGGCCCTCGCATCTCAGGAGACACATACTTGTACACCTCAAAAATTGAAAAGAAGTGATCTTAGTGTCTTTCCCTTCTATGTTTGCACTGAGAACTTTGCTACAGAGCCCTGACTGCTAATATTTGCATTAGACATCAATTGCAGGGTGGGTCATGCAAAGCAGAGATGTACATGCTCATGTTGGGAGTGGTAGATGGGCAAGGCTGCCCAGGTGAACGAAATGGGTCATCCACCTGAGTACCTGTACAGACCTCAAAAGATACCCTAAAATTAAAGCAGCTAATGTATTTTATCATATATTCTATAACACTGCTGTTCCTGCTCATGAACCTTTCAGTTGTGAATCATCTGCTTATCATTAAATTCAGATTTCAGAAATGTCTCAAGTGAAAAAAAAAAATCTGAGGAGCAGTAAAATTTTTAGAGAAGATCTAATAAAAAAAAAATTAAAGCACAAACTCCTACTGATAAGCTTATGATGAAATAACTAGTTAAATATACATCCCTCTCAATGTTCCTCACCAAGGTATCTTACATTACTATTTTGACTGCAAAATTAAAGCCAAGTTAACTGGGTTACTATGAAAAGATAAAGTGAAACTTTGAACCCAGTTAATGAGTTTGGTAATCAGCTCCAGCACACTGAAGTCAACTTCTATGAAAAATACTTCTTTCTTACTAGCTGCAGTGCACAAGCTATTCTTTCCAAAGTGTAATAATAACAATAATAATAATAATAGGTGTTTGGAGTCGTTGCGATTTTTTTCCTCTGAAAACAGAAAGTACAATTTTTAAATTCAGGTGTGCAGTTCTCTCCCTATTATCTCCCCTGCCCTTTTTTAACGGGAACCTAAAAAATACCCTCACACAAGTCTGCACAGTGCAGAAGGGAAGCAATTTTTATTTCAACTGCTAAACCGTTCCTTTTTTGTTACTATCAGTACAAACCAAAAGACTTAAGACAAAAACAATTGACAAAAACACTCAAGTACAGATGTGGTGACTGATCAACCAAGATAATAACCTACCCTATCAGTTCTAAGAGTTCCAGTCTTTCAGATACTTTTAAACAGATAACCTCTTCTTTCATTATGATAAGAAAGAAAACTGCTGCAAAGACCTTGGGGATGCACACACAGAAAAGCATATTACAGTAATGTTTACAGGTTCTTTCTCTGCAGGTTAAATGCATGTGACATCTGGAACACAGCAGGAAGATACTTATATTAGCTTTTGCAGTTCTACTCTTATTTCCAAACATTGTACAGTACAGACTGTACAGCCACTGCTGCAATAGAAGAGCTATAACAAACAATTATTTCAGTCTAAGGTGCTCCGCAAAGGTTTAAAGAATTGCTTGCTCAGTTCAATCTGAAATTTGACTGTTCTAAAAATTTACTAGCTCAGACTTCATGCCCCTGAAATTTCCGTGAGAATATTAATTCCTCAGGTTAATTATTCCATATTAGCTGAATACTTAATTTGATGGATTATGAACAAGTGTGCATTTGATATTCATGCACAGTTGTCTAGTTGGGAATATCACTTCTCTCCTTCTTAACTGAGTGTCATTTACAATTAGAGGGGCTTCTGAAAGCAACAAAATTCTCTCTTGGAAAAGGAGGAACAATTTAAGACAGGTGGTCGATGAACAGGTTTAGGGATTTTTCCAAACTGATGAATGTTTCCCCCCCTGGTGACATACATATTTTGCTGAGGTCTCATTACTAAAAATCAGGACACTATTAAGATTTGCTGGCTGTGTATAAAATTAAAATTTCATTTTCTGTCAACACCTTCCACATAGTAACTGAATATGAAAACATACGCCAAGCTGTAAGGGTATACTCATGAAAGTTCTAGTTGAAATATTTTCTTAATTTGCAAGATAGAATATACTGGTAGTGGCCTTACTTAACCATATTAGGCTACCCACTGAAGATATTCAGCACACATCGAATTCTGCATTTTGCTACTTCTTGTTCAGATTCCATTTGAAAAAAGCGTCAAACAGGTTTATTTTGACAAAATAAAGTAGTTGTTGACATTCAAGAGCATTTTATTGGCTTTGAATATTGGATACAGGTCAATGTATGTTCATATTTTAGCAAAACAGCTTCTTTCACTCTTAGGTTCCTCAGAAAGGCTGTGAAGGCAGAATTTCCTTGCTATTTTCACTACTCCAGATAGAGACTTATTTTTCTAAATTCCAAATGACTAGCTCCTCATCTCTACCCCAGCAGCACATACATATTTCCGATGTCATGATGATACACTGGAAATATTTAAATTCTAACATCCCTGTTAGAGAAGCAAAAACTGAGTCCGTCTGGGAAGAAGGCTCTTAGTCTTTTATGTAAATGGTACTCATTTCAGGTTGATAAACAATTTAGTTTCCATTTTGGATTTTTTTTCTTACAAATGTCACCCTTTCTCAAGTGAAAAATTGAGTCGGTTTCTGTAGGTGTAAGGTGCAAAGCAAGCAAGAAGTTAACCCTTGTGTAATGTTAATTATACGACATATCACCATACCAAAATCTAAAGTTCTTGACAAATTGCTTCTGGTATATGTATTGCTTAATCCCCAGTATCAAGGTATATTTTGCTAATTTCCATATGAAATAAAAAAGAGCAAGAAATTGCATAGCCAACTTAAAAGAGGGAGAAAAACTACAAACTCAGTAATAAGAGAAGCTTTATTACATGGTCACCACTACCAAGAAAGTCTGGATGAGCCACAAGAAAAACACAAGTACAAGCATGATGCTCAGCAATAAAGAAAGGGATAGAGAAATTATAAAAATCAGAAAAGGTGAACAAGCATTGCTGTTTTAAAGTAACAACAGAACAAGATCAAGAATGATCTGCTATATAAGAACATAATTCAGGAGCAGCGTGACAGATGCAAGAAGGGAAACCTGAATGATTCCATAGTTAGTCACAAAAGTAAGTGGCATTTCAGGCTATTTTTTACAAACCTTCCTTCTTCCTTGTTTCTCTTCCAGTGTGTGTAAAAAAGCACTCAAACCCCCTCCCCCTTACACTCAAGCCCCCAGTTACTGCCTGAGATAAGTGACAGCACAGAAATGGAATACCAGCAAAGAAAGTAAGAATGACTTTCCCAAGTTTCACTTAACCCAGAATCCCACCTATACCCAGTAGCTGATACTGGACATCCAGAAGATACTGTAACTAACAGGTGAGTGCCATGATCCCTCCCCGGGCAGTCCACACATATGTCACACTCTGGGGCTGCAAGGACTTCCCCGGGGGGAGGTAATCATTAACTTTGAAATCAATAGCTCTGGAATCCCTCTCAAATTTGCCCCACCTCATGCAAAGCAAGGAAATAAAAACAGCAGAAGTGTCCTACAGATAGCAATCCACTGCTGATATATCTTTTTATACTACATTATTCGACATTGGAAATAAGATACATATCAGAATTAAATGACAGTTACAGAACTCAAGGACATACTGCAGGAAAACATTTCCATTCTCTGTCTTTTCCTTCACTCACTAGGAGAGTAATATATCTACACATAACATGAGGACTACAAGAAACCTGTAATGCAGAGCAAGGTACATGAATACATAGGGAAAACAGAATAGTTAGAACAGTTAGTTTCAAGCCAAAAGACTGGTCAGACAAATCTATGGCATACTCACAACAAGGCAATTAATCTGCTATATCCCCCATTCAACTTCGGGAAGAATTTTGATTAAAGTCCTTTGAAGCTAGCTGAATGGAATTAACTACTGCTCACTGTTTATGTAACAGGGTTTTTTTTTAAAAAAAGAAAGAAAAAAAAAAATCCAAACCCTAAAATCCCACACCAAGTCAAGATTCCTATCTAAACGTTAATTATTGAGTCTAGAGCCAAACAGATTCTATGTCGAAGACCAATTTGTGATCCACAGATTTAAATTCCCTTACAGATTTTCTAGGTTAAAACACCTTTAAGCCTTATGACTTACAGAAACTGGAATAATACAGGACCCCTTTATTCCCAAGAAAACTGTGACAGATCACAGCTGCCAGATTCATTCATCTTGTGGCATAAGACTCCAAACACAAGCATTGCGCATCAACCAGAAGCTGTATTTTAAACATACTGTTCAGGGCAAGCAGGGTGTTGACATTGGCAAGAAATCCTCCTCCATGCCATCCAGTTACAAATTTGCTTAGTTCAAGACAGAATGCAGATAGGGTAAGCCAGGGAAGCCTGCAGATATGACCACTCTCAACAGAACAATTATGAGAGCTAGCTAAAGACTTTTTCTTTTCAGTTATACATTAACACAGCTGTGAGGAAATTTGCAACCTCACATGCCTGAGTCCTTGAAGCACAAAACCGTCTCAGCAGTCCCAACATTCTTCATCTGCAAATCCAGGATGACAAATGAACTTACTGGACTTGTGCTGCCAGTAACCCCTCTCAGCTGTGAGGAAATTTGCAACCTCACATGCCTGAGTCCTTGAAGCACAAAACCGTCTCAGCAATCCCAACATTCTTCATCTTCAAATCCAGGATGACAAATGAACTTACTGGACTTGTGCTGCCAGTAACCCCTCTCTCTGGTGGCTTTCTACCAGCCACTAGTTAATACCCAGCACATCAATTAGGCATCAGACTTACAAGGTACCCTCTGATACCTTCAGGTCATTAACTTCCCCAGCACCTGCTGTGCTTTTCCAACCTCTTCGCACCACAGAAGCCCAAGCATTGTACCATCTAATTATGATAGGGATGATCCTTCTCATTTAGTGAGTATCTCAGCCTTGGAGAATTACACCTGTGGATGCAGGAACCAGTTTTGTGACCAGACCACTGTAAAGGACCTCCCACTATAAGGCTGTTGACCACTTGCTCATGGCAGCAGAATACTACTACATAGTGCACTGTCTTCTTCCCGCTCTCAGCATTAGCTACTCTTCCTCTCACCCTGGGCCTTCCTGCCCAGCTGACTGGAACAAGAACTGCTTTTACACAAGAGATAAAGGTGTACAGCCACTGTATGTTTTGATCTGCTTTTTGCATGGAATCTTACAGGAGAAAAAAAAAACAAACAGGAGAAACATAAGTAAAGGGATAAACGGAATCAAGATCAGGCAGACCACAGCTTTTTAGAAAATATTCATGCTCTAAGGGTAAACACTTGCTGTTGTAGTCACCTCTTGAATACCTACTCAAAGAATAACAATGCTTTCATCAACAAACTTTAAATACAACCCCCAAGGCTATTTTGAGATTAAACTATTTGATGCAACTAGCTCCATGTGGTTATTAAATATAAAATAAGGTGGCACAATAGGCAGTAGGTATAAAAAAACCCATAGAATTTTCTATACAGTTGTGGCTGGAGACCCTCAAGGTAAATAGTACAGGGCTGCACCCAAAACTTCACAAATTTAATTCTACAGTATTTGTCCACACTAAATAGCTGCAAGAGAAGAAGCAGAAGTTCCATGTGCCAGGCCTACAGTTCAACCAACAAACCAAAACTCCTCTGGAGTAGCAAAATCTCACAACCTTTTATAGCACTGGAGCCCATTTATCAAACTAATTCTGTGTTGCATTACTACTAAGCTTATGAAATCAAAGTACACTGAGAAGCATGGCAATGAGAAGAGCAGCAGGCCAAAAGTAAGAATCCCAACTCAAAGTTACCTGTGTATATCAACAGGCATTATTTTTACTCCCTGAACAATACTTGACTCATCCAGATGAAACAGACTTGGCTGCAATTACGACGACATTTATCAGAGCAGACTTTGATTTCACAATCACATGAGCTGCTTCTCCTTCTCAATGTTCCTCAATTTTGCCACCTTTCATTCTGTACTCAGGCCAGCACCTGTACTGACACAGGAGGCATCTTCAGCTGACTCATATGCCCTGATCGAATTCATAAAAGCCATACAATCAACCTGTTAATGACTAAGTGCTCTAACATAAAGGAGCAATTGTAAGTGCAGCAGCAGCATACTCTCATCAGCTAACAAAAAACATTTGTTTAGCATCCCCCAGTCAAAAAATTCAAAAGCACCCTGTGGCTCCTGAACTATAATGGTCACATTTGTTATCCAGGTGTTACTGGTGGCCTGATTCGGGAAAAGACTGGAATTCAGGTTTTAACTGGGACCTCTCCATCTCAATCCTTATTTTATCCAGAGGGACCTATAGTGAACTACTTGGGTGTGACAGGCAATTTCCCAAGGCATTAATTTCACATCAGTAAAGAGACTGATACAGTACCCTACTCTTTCACAAGCAAAACTATGTGTGCACATAAACAATTGCTGTGTCCATATCTGAACTCTGCCAAGATCAACATACACGTCTTCACACTTCTTGGAGTGCACCTCACAAACAGAAGACAACCAAAGGTATAGTCTAGAAAACTGTTTCTATAAGAGTTTGCAGCACTCAATTCTACCTATCCCAACTGCTCAGCTGTTCACCATAAGGACACAATAAGAGAGATTAACCTGCAGCTCTGTCCTGCCAGCTGAAAGCAATGCATTGCTTAATGAGCAATGTTTCACATTAACATCTAGAGAGCTACAAAGATAACCTGTGAAGTATAAACTGATCAGAGTCCAATAATGCATTCTAAATCTTTTCTACTTTTCTGACCTCTGGAACTGTGCTATATATATAATTTCATTCAATTACATTAACAAAAGTTGTGCAAACAAAACAAATTAAAGGGAGTATAACCTTATCTCTCCAGTACACCCCAGGAAATTGACTAACTGGGATTTTACTGCTGGTTCTATCTACAGCCTCCAGCTGCAACAGTCATAAAAAACATTGAAAACCTTAATGCTTAGAACTAGTATTTTCCCAGCTTATACAGAAATCAAGTGACTGTGACACACACGCTCCCCTCCCCCCCCAAGGTGAGACACCTTCTTGACCAAGTACCCAGTTTCCCAGGACTCCGGAGCTCCAGCTCCATCACACCCGCCGCCTACGGCACAAACTTTCCGCAAAAGCCCCCACTGCATGGGTGTCACGGCTGCGGATCCCCAGAGCCCGGCAGAGCCCGGCAGCCGCAGGGAGCGCCCCCCAGACCCACCGCCCTCCCCCGCCGCGGACTTACCGCCGGTGAGCAGAGCGAGGGGCACGGCTATGGCCGTGACGATGACTGCAAACCCCAGGATCCCCAGCAACCACTTCAGGAAGGTCTGCAAGGAGAAGTCCCATCAGGCGGCAGCTGCGGCTGCGCAGGACCCCCCAGCACCCGCTGTCCTATGACCCCTTCCCTCTGTCACCCACCTGCATGGCGCGGGGCGAGGCCGAGCCGGCCACTACGCCTTAGTGCTTCTGCTGCTGCCCCCGGGGCTTTTCTGCGGGGGGGCTGGGGACGGCAGCCACTAAGAGGAAGGAAGTACCGCCAGGAGCCGGGGGTTTGTGCGAGATCTCAGCTTTCCTGCTGGCTTTGCAGCTTCGCGTGTTGTTCTGCGAGCTGCTTTTTCTCCTTCGGTTCAAACAGTTGGAGCGCGGTGACACGACTGCACGACAGAAGGGAGGGACCTTTGACCCTGAAAAGATTTCTGTAGGAAATCAGATAACGGCCACACAGAGATCCCAGAAGTGAAATGCCTTCGAACATTAATGCAAAGCTCCTAATGCTCTGATAACATCAGCATTTCTTGTAAAGTTTTTGCTCTTTGAACTTTCTCTGGCAAGCAAGTCATGGAAAGACTAATAAAATTGCAGGAAGGGCTGTTATTTATTTGGCACTGGTTGTTGGCATAAAAGAGAGGTGGATATGTCAGTGTGCAAAATGGAATTTTAAATTAAGTCCAGAAAACGGAAGTGAAGGATAAAAGTTTAAAATCTAGCTCTGAAGATGACCCTGGTTTATCACATCAGCCAGTTCCATTTCCAAGGAGAATTTTGAGTATGCGTTGAGGTATTAGGACTAATTAGTGGGAAAGACTGAATATAACCTGGAAATCAAAACTATAAAGCATTTGATGGTTTAAAAAGCGGAGCATCACCAAGTAGTCTTATGCTTAGCTTGCTATTGTGTACTGTTCACTTTGATGATAGTAGCTACTACTACTTACAAATTTATATGGTGCTAGCTATAGCTACTTACTTACCTTAGAAACACCGTTAATTTGCCCTGATAGTGGTTCCATACAGCTCAGTGTATGTTTACAATGGAGGACATAACATGGTGTAAATTCACAGCCAGCTTAATGGTAATTTCTGTGTACCATTAAGTCCACTTTTATAAAGTAAAATCACAGTGAAATAGAAGTCTTCAACATTAATTTTCAAACTAGTATGCTGTATATGCTGTGAGATGCATGACCAGAATTTCAGATTGTTTTGTAGCCCCTCTTAAATATCTATCCGTTAGTCTGTGCACTCACTCATCTTACCAACAATAAAAAAACACCTCCCCATGCCTTGGGGTGAATTCTCCTTTTCCCAGTGAGTGGGAATTGCAACGTAATTCAGCCAATCTCTGCTTTGTTTTCTAAACATCTAAGTAGTGATCATCTGCGCATCTCAAAGTACAAACCAGTCAAATCATAATCTCAGTCTTGTGATAAATGTAATGATAAAATGTACCTGAATGTTCCCAAGCTTTTCATAGCCAAGTTACTTAATAATTGATGTTTTGAGAGATTGTATGCAAGGTTTTAATCCTTCTTGGTGGTTAATTCTAAGAAATAATAAAAAAAAAAGACCTACGCTGGCAAATCATATGACTGACTTATGCTAGTTTCAATGGGTAGACAATTTTTGGTACCTTTTGAAATCTGGCTTCCTGTGCCTAGATCAGAATGCCTGATAATCTGCAGTTCTTCTGACTCTGGTCCTGCCAGATAGGCTTATGGGACCTAATTCTGTGCTTAGAACCACCTGGGTGATCCAGTAGGAGTCAATTTAGCAGAGTATGTTTTCCATTTAGTTGCAATAGTTCCTGGCAGTGATTCTCTACACCTTAAAAAAAAATCTCAAGTTCCTCCTTCTCTGATCAAAATACCCATGGTCCCCCAAATTAGTAAAATGGTTGTGCTTGTGGTGCTGTGATTGTCTCTTTTAAAGAACCATAAACTGCATGTATGATACATTTACAATATGTTTAAAATAAGATGGAATCCATAACCTAACTCTTGTCTAGATGTAAAACTCAAATCAGGTGCAGAGGGGCATCGCAGCAGTGCCATTTTTTATAGCATGCCAGTCAAGACCCCTCATACACACCAGGGCATTTGAACTTTATGTTATACCAAGTTTGGGTCCTTGACTGGAAGAAAGTTTAATGTTTCTGAGGGTGGATGAAAGCATAGCCCTGTAAGTAATACTGAAACATGATTCCCTTAAACAGTGGCACTTGCTTGCCTTTATTTGCCAAGAACAAATTCAAGCCCCTTAAGCAAGGAGCAGCACCACAGGCAAAGCAATCAACATGATAACTGACAGCTGTTGCTCCGTTGCCTGAAGGCTTTGAAAACCATCTATTATTTAAAAGGAATCTTTAGGCCATTGTTCGTGAATTTGTCTACCAATGTACCGTTCATGGCATGTAAGGCCTAGAATTATGTCTCTCCCTTACTAGAGCACAAAATTAAAACTAAGACATAAATAGCAATTCTCTGCTGCAGCTATTCTGCTTTTGCTCAGCCTGCAGACATGGGTAGCTGTTGTCCAGTAAAGATACTCTTTCTAAAGAAGTGACTGCTACTTTTTTTTTCCCCTTGTTTGTAGAATTAACTGAATTTCATGTAGCATGTATAAGAAGTACCCAGCACATACCTTGCTTTTGATCCCAAATGGACTTTTTCTGTATTTCAGGATGTGTAAGTCCTAGTCCTGTTGAGCTAAAACATGTGTTTGGAACTTCTGGAACATGCTCAACTTCATCTCATTTCTGAAGAAAGGGTGTAGTTTGATTCATGCTCTAGATTGGGACTTAGAAAACTAGAGGTTAAATATTTTTCCCATGTTCCAGACAAGCTGCATAACTTTTAGAAAATAATCTATACTCCTCTGTTCCTGAAAATATTTAATTTGTAAAAATGTGGGAAACCAGTATTTTCATAGCTGACAAAGCCATCATCAGGAGGTGCTCAAATACACTGATGGGAGACATCACAGGAAAATGGATTTGTAACTCAGGAATCCTGTCCTTCATAGCACTAAATATCCTGGACATAGTAGAACAAAACATTTTAGAGACAGTTGCTCAGTTCTATGGAAATAAGAGAGTTAACTGTACCATTTGATCCTTGACCATATGGACCCAACTTAGTGTAACTAAAGGTTTTTTTCAGTTCTAGAAGCACTTGGAATGAAACCACTGAGTAAAAGTGGGATTAAATAAACAACAGATATGTATATACTTTTCTCTCCTCCTTTTTAACTTCCAGTGGTATTTTGATTGCTATATTTGGGGCTTTTTTTAGTGCAAGGTTCTATTGAGTTTTAATTGTTTCAAGTTGTTATGTTAGAACAGCTTTCTGTTGCTGTGAAGAACTTGCTCTAGGTGCCAAGTTGGGTATGATCAGTCCTGATCTGAAATCAGAATATTGGTTGTTGTAGCACTTTGGGAGAACAATCTAATCTTATTTGTCCAGAAATTCTGGACCTCAGTGAAAATTTCAGATGCCTTTAAAACACAAATGGACACAGGTGCTAATTCTGATTCAACAGCACTCCTTCTTCACATCAACTTCTACTAGGTACTTCCTAAGCCCATTGGCTTTCACTTAAGCCACTTGGTCTTTAGGACCTTTTAATATAGACCCCTGGCATAATGCTATTATAGCAAGGGGAGATGTCATGGTTTAAAGCCAGTCGGCAAATCAGCCACACAGCCCCTCTCTTCACTTCCCGCCTTTCCTCCCCTGCCCCACTCCTGGAGGGATGGGGAGGTGAATCTAAAGAATGTAAGAACGGTTCAGTAACTAAGGTATAACACAAACCACTGCTGCTACCACCAATAATAATAATGATAAGGGAAATAACAAGGAAAGAGAATACAACCGCTCACCACCTGCCAACCGATACCCAGCCTGACCCAAGCAGTGATCTAGCCCTTCCAGGTAACTGCCCCCAGTTTATATAGTGGGCATGGCGTGCTGTGATATGGAATACCTCTTTGGTCAGTTTGGGTCAGCTGTCCTGTCTCTGCTTCCTCCTGGCTTCCCCTCCTCCCTGGCAGAGCATGAGACTCAGAAAGTCCTTGGTCAGAGTAAACAATACTGAGCAGCAGCTAAAACCATCGGTGTTATCAATGCTGTTCCCAGGCTGTAAGCCACAAGCACAGCACTGCACCGGCTTACTAAGAAGGAGAAAAATGGCTGCTACTGCTGAACCCAGGACAGGAGAAAAGGATGTTTGGGTTGTCATCAGAAGTAAGAGGTGCATAACAGCACCCATAGCTATTTGAGAGCTGTGGCTACTACCATATAACTACAAAAACATGCCCTGGCCAGCTGGGAGTATAATAGTTTGGATTGCTAGAAACACCGAGATGTGCAAGCCAAATGTTCTGTCACCATGATAAGAAGGTTCAGACTACAGGAATGTTGTGCTTGTAAGTTACCATACAATGTTGCTGAATGCAATACATGGTGGATGGACAAAGCAGTTCTCAGAGGAAGGAAGAATACAACACAGATTAAAATGACCCCAGAGCCATTTGAGTTGGCATTACTTGGCAATCTTATGAAATTTGAAGAAATTATATGGCCGTTTCTACTACTATTAAAGTCAAAGCTGTCTTCCTCATTTTGCTGAGAAACCAGAATTTATGCTAGTGAAGAATGCTTGTCTGGTCAGTCTTGTTTCCCCCTCTAGCTTCATCTTACATGATTTGTTCTTTAGCCAAAGATAATTCAAGGTTCACACAGCTCTTTTCTGAGAATCATTATGGAGAAAATGTGGCAAAACAAAATGTTGGGTTTGTTTTATCATACCAAATAAACCACTTCCAAGATCTCAGTGAAACTAAAGTATTAGAGTAAAATGAAATGGAGTGCAAAGAGGCACAAGGGATATACACATGAAAAGTCAACAGAAAAGAAGCTTGAAAAAATTTATTTAAGGCTATCATTTAATATCCTTAAAGCTTAGCCTTTTTATAACAAAGGTTTTAAGAGGGATATTCACTTCTCAGGCATTTGTAACTGCCAGCCCCTTACAAATAACACATATAGTTTATGACTGAATCCTTTGTGTGTAGAAGTCCACTTTTTAGAAAAATAATTTTATCATTAAATAGAAATGGAGTTACTTTAGTCCTAATAAGTGGAAAATATAAAGATATGGAACTTTCATTTAAAGTTGTTAAGATACTTATCCCTTAGACAGTAGGTTTTCCACATATAAACCTTTGGCAGCACTATAGTACAATTATTTCCTGGCATGCAAGGTGACATAGTTTTGTTACACCAAATGCAAATGACAGAATACAGGTTTCAGAATCTCTTAATAAGTGGCAGCTGAGGCAATGAAGATCTTCATTTATCCCATTTTTATTCTGCATTTTTACTGGTATTCTCCCAAAAGATCCCTGGGAAAAAAGCAGCAGCAATTAGGACATATTATAAACCACCAAAGATTTATGAAATATGTGTGGAACATATTTTTTCTGTGTAAGAGGTAGCAGATGTTAGTTGCACGGACCCCTCAATGCCTCTCTGTAATAACAGACTGAAAAAAAATTCCTAAAGGAAAAGCTTTCGGATAGTTTCTAATATATTTTTTTGTAGTTTGTTTCAATGCTGATCTATAAACACACACACAAAAGTATTTAAATATTAATAAACCCTGTATTTTAACTATATTTTCTAAATTTTTTTTTGAGACAATATTGTTTGTTTCAGATTTCCAAGGTCAACTAATTGTTTGGGTGCTTCAGTAGTAGTCCAAAGACTAAAAGTAATTAATTTTTACAGAGTGGACATCCAACATTTTAACAGATCTGGGCACTCACATGTGCCTTAAGTTGGCATTATATTCTTTTTGAAATGCTTTGTTAATGTTAACAAATAATTCTTAAATGTTAAACTGTTCACAGACCTCACACAGAAAATGTTTCTTTGTAACAGCATTTGCCTATATACCGGCACACTAAAGCAGGGTTCTTAATTAGTTATCTATCAGGAACTCAGATTACAGTACCCCATTGACAATCCACAATTTAATCCAATGTTTTATATCACAGGCTTTAGAAATAATCAATTTAGTGTAACTTTATGCATAAATATTCCTTGCTTTCATAATGCCCATGCAAAGGAGAGTTTTGTTTTTCAGTAATTTAATATGAACTTACTTCTGGTAACATTCAGTGGCAAACCTCCCCTCAAGTTACACAGGAAATTATTAAACAGGTTCACCACTGATGGAAAATGCAAATTATATTTGGAATGAGTTCTGTGTCTTATTCTTGTTAAGCACTATCTGTAACAGAGTTTGTAACAGTTACAGATATGTCAATAGTTTAGAGAAAAATTAGCAGTACTTTCTCTATGTGTGACAAATACATTTAAACCCACAATATATTATGAATAACAATCAAAATTTAGGCACCTTTGGGTAACTTTTGTATTAATCAGCCATTTTAGGAATTCTCTGGCAGCCATGTCATCAAGGACTTTGTTGATATCACTTGTGAAAGTGCCATCTGCATGTCTTCGGCCCATTTCTTCAGCCGCAAGAGCTTTTTCTGGGAAACTTCAAATGGAAGAAATTATCAAACAATTTGCATATTGAAATAAAGAAACTGTTTAAAAGGGCCTTATGACAGGATTCTAATACACTGCACATTTCCACTGATTTTAAGGAGTTAAGGGTTGAGCCTGATGTTATGGCTCAGTGTAGAAAGATGGATACTGGAACATCTTTTCAGGCATTATTTTCGTAGTAGAATAAAGCATGGAAGTCTCCCTTTACCATATGAGGACTTCAGGTGACTCTAAATTCCTCTTTTGCATTTTTGAAAAAGCCATACATGCAAAAATGTATGTGTCTGAAATGCCTATGCCAACCAGATTAAGCATCAATAAAACTAACAGTATATTTACTAAGAATCATTGTTTAAGAAATATCACTACTAAAGCATTATAGTCATATTTTCAGACTTTTTTTTCCAGTTTTCTTATGTTTTAATTGTACTCCAGTCCTAGTTATATACTTAAAATTATACTGCATAAGTGTTTAGATATTAAGAATAGCAACTTTTCTGGGGGGTTAAAATAACCCAGTTACACCACCAGTATAAAATCTATATGCTGTACAAAAGCATTTTATATTTGGAATCAGATCCTGATTCTTGCTCTGTCCTTTTTTAACCACTAGAAAACCGTTATGGCAAGAACCTGATTTAGAAACTTTCCTCTCTTGTTTCATCCCATTAAGTATACAAATATTTTAGTGGGTTCCATTAAGGTGTGCTGATACTGAAGCACACCGTGCTCTGGAACCAATGACAGGCAGACTGGTTCTTTTCATGCAATAATTTCAGGGAAGGCTATATACAAGTTTGACCACAAATAATACTAAGTATTGGAAAGCAGAAGGATGATCTACATTTAGTTGCCTGTCTAGGTTTCTAAGCGCAGTTCATCACAGCTAGGTTGTATTTCTGTCTTACAGATACTGAAATACCCTTTTTCTGCTTATGAAAATAAAACATGACAGAAAAAGAACTGCAAATCTCAACATCACTATGAAGTTACACCAGCCTTTTCGTTCTCTCTCTATATATAGCTGACAGCTGACCTCATTTATTTAACTCTGTGTTTTCAGGAAATCATCATTATTTACAAAAGTTACTTCTACCTATTTAGTTTTCCTTGACTACAACACACAATCTTGTCTTACAGATTGTATTTTATTGTTGTTATTATTTTTATATAATGCAAGTGACTTACATAGTACTTTACAGGTGGTAGAATGTATAACCAAAGGATGAACTGAAATCCTTGCCCCGAAGAGCTTACAGTCTAAAGGTGCAAATAAGTACGGACCAGGTAAAAAGTGGGGAGTATCATGTACATGGTGTAGCTCCCAAAATGCAGAGTTGGAGACAGATGAGATAGAAGATGTGTGCAGGATATTGAAGGTGATGACATTTTAAGTGTAAGACTATCATGAAAAAAGGTGTAAAGCCATGAGTAAATGAAGTGAATAGGCTTCAGCAATCTGCAATGAGTATGTGAAGAATAAGATATTAATGAAAGAAACCAGAGACATGGGTAGGTCAAAACTGTGGAGCACTGCACCCAGGAAACTCAGAACTATAGCAGAAGAAGTAGAGGTGTCTTAAAAAGGAAAGTAAGTCGTAGTTGTAGGAAGTTGTAGTTATTTTCACAGCAGCAAGTTAGGGAGACTTTGTGTGGCATGGGGAGAGGAAAAACATCATCAGTCACTGCTGGGAATGATCAGCAGTGTATGGAATATAGCTGATAACATTGTAAAAATTTCATCTTGGAAATATTACAGGGGAAAAGATGGACTGTGAAAGGGAAAAGAAGAGAAAGTAAGATGATGCTGACTTGAATCAACTCAGCAATAGATGAAAAGACTCTAAGCAATGTTATGTGAAGGGGCAAAGGTGGTAGGTAGAGGAAGTTAGAGGTTTAGTTTTAGATATGTTGACCTTCAATATAACTTTACCTTTTAGACAGTAACAGCATAATGAACATATTTTTTTTAATCTGTACTGAAACTTAATAATGTAAAGTGGTAGACTAACACCCACAGAATATCTTTTACAAAAGAAGAACATGGTACAGCAAGAATGATCAAAAATACATCAAGGTTTCATCAGACTTGATTTCTAACCCCAAAAGCAAAGCAAAATTTAGTAATAGGAATGGATTCTTACTCTCTTCTTCCTCGTCCATTCACTAACCAAGCAATGAACTCTTTGGCAGCTTGACCTTCCAAATAAGAGGTGATATCACTGGTATAGGTGCCTTCAGCATGTCTCTCATACTCAGCATGACGCTTGGAGATTGCATTGCTGAAAGAAGAGCAATACTGTAGGAGCAGGCTGCATAAGGACTTAATTTTTCTTTTCACTTTTATTGATTTATATTTCTCACCCACCAGACTAGTATTTCTTATTAGTGAGAGGGGTTTTTTTTTGCTTTTCAAATTACTTATTATTTTTTTTCCAGGTAATATTTTAGTTCTGAGGGCATTGCCTGTGCTGTGCAATAGTTTTGTGCAGAGATCCCTGAACTAGTTCTGAACAAATCAAATCAGGTACTGAAAGCAATTATAGCTGCATTGTAATGATCATCTGCTAGATTATTTAGCTATGATCAACAATCTGTATTGTATTATACTGACATACTTTTTGTTATCTCTTGTGTTAACCTAAAAATTTACATTAAGCCACTCCTACCTTCATCTTCATTATTTCTTAGCCAGTCTGTTGAGACATAATTCCTATTGAATTTACATTTTGAATGTTTTGTGAACACCCTTTTAATCATCAATCTGGCCAAGTGGTAATCTTGCAACAATGTCAAGCCTGATCACCCTCACCACAATAGAGAAAGACAATTGGTTTTGCCTTTCCTACACCTCATTGTGCTTCTTTCTCTGACATAGCACAAATTATGTCACACTGGCCCTTCGGAGAACAAGCTCTGCTTAGAAGTAGATGTATAATGGAATATTTTCCACAAATAAGTTCCCTAACATTTCTATTTCAGAATTTGCTATTTTCTATCTAATTTTTAGGACCTCTAGCTCTTTCTATTATTTTTCATCTTCTTGGGATTTCACTATTCCTCCTAATTTAGTACCATCTGCACTTTTTATCAGCATGTTAACTAGAGTTATTTGGAACATTTTAAATGAAACATTCATTTTGTTGAGATATGCTGTTCTGTTGAAGCTGAAACATTATTACAGATTTGTTACTGATATTGACAGTGTTTTGAATGGAATGATCTTTGTGATCCAGACTACGGTCTTTGGAATTTCTGATGAAAGGAAGAATTAATATAGGCATTTCAATCTGGTTAGCAAAAACATGGGGTTTCTGTCTTGCTTGTTTCAAATATCTGATTTCCACAACCTTCTCCCCAAAACATTGTCAAGAAACAAAATTTTGGCCTCCAGCAGGTCTTACATTCTGCTTTCCTGTAATAAGCAGTTTATGTAACATAGGACTGAATGCTTAGGGCTGAGCATTGTATCATGCTTTATCAGCTCTCAGCAAATCGATGCCTGGCCATTTTCCTTGCATTAATCTTCTCACTTGTTTTCTTTTCCTCAACATTTTTTTTCTTTTTTTCTTTTCCTTTTCTTCAGCCTTTTTTCTGTACCAAGTTTTTCTCTTTAGGTTATTCTCAAATCACTTTTATTACTTGAAATGTCCTTTTCGGAAATCTGTTCTCATCCTGTTGTATTCCTCGAAGCCACTGCACATAACTATAGAACACAGGTACAGGAATAAATAACAAAGAGACATTTCCTCTTTCCTTTTAAAAAGCAGGTGTGAGATGCTATCTTTTGATAGGTATTTCTTAGATTATGGTAATATTGTAAAGAACACTAGTTGCTTGTTTTCTTGTTTAACAGAAAATTAGCTCAGAATCTATTTGAGTAACAAATTGTGGCAACTAGAATACCTCGAGAGTTGGTCTGGGAATTTGTCATTTTCTTTAGCCTCCTGTCCTTGTTGCCTGTAGTGGAATTCCACAGTCATTACATCATTATTACCAATACATTGCAGAGCATGCATAAGCTGATGAGATTTTATTGGTTATTATTTAAATACTATGATAAACGACCATGACTGATAGAGGAATATTATAAATAATTTCAGGCTTTTGAACTTAAATTAGTACAATATCTGAAATTGTTACTTTTTACTTTAAAGACTTCCTCAGAGATTTAAAAGCATTAATATCATAGATTTGTTAATTCTATGGGTAGATATCTAGAACAGGGGGAATAGACTTAGAATCATAGAATCGTAGAATAGTTAGGGTTGGAAAGGACCTTAAGATTATCTAGTTCCAACCCCCCTGCCACGGGAGGGAAGGAATGCCATCCAGAGGGACCTTGACACACTTGTAAGGTGGGCTGATGCCAACCTGATGAGGTTTAACCATGCCAAGGGCAAGGTCCTACACCTGGGTCCAAGCAATCCCAGGCACAGCTACAGGTTGGGCAGAGGAGAGATTCAGAGCAGCCCTGCAGAGAAGGGCTTGGGGGTGTTGGTCAATGAGAAAATGAACATGAGCTGGCAGTGTGCACTTGCAGCCCAGAAAGCCAACCGTATCCTGGGCTGCATCAAAAGGAGCATGACCAGCAGGTTGAAGGAGGAGATCCTGTCCCTCTACTCTGCTCTCGTGAGACCTCACTTGGAGTATTGTGTGCAGTTCTGGTGTCCTCAACATAAAAAGGACATGGAACTGTTGAAACAAGTCCAGAGGAGGGCCACGAGGATGATCATGGGACTGGAGCAACCTCCCGTATGAAGATAGGATGAGAAAGTTGGGGCTGTTCATCCTGGAGAAGGCTGCGTGGAGACACATGTTTTTACATTATTCTTGCTCTCAGCTTGGTAGCTTGTGTTTAATCAACATATATTTTCAAAAACATGCTAACTCGTGCCTTAACAGTATAGTTGTGGTAGTGGTAAAGTATCCAGTGGTCAACTTAAACCTTAGGTTCCTTTTCACAACAAAACTTCAGGATTAGAAAATCCATAGATAGGAAAGTTTTATTAAGGCCTAATGGCCCAGACCTTTACAGGATATTACATATCTTATTCCTATTGAACTTAGTTCACTGAAACAATTTGTCCTGAATAGGCTGAGATAGTCTTTTTAGATGGTGTATCAGGTAAAATTCACTCAGTTTATCTAAATCCTCATGGCGATTTTGCACATATTCCCCATTTCTCATACTATGTTAAAATTATATATAAATTTTCCTTAAGTACTTATTTGAGGATTACATGTGGTCTGTGATGGGAAGTTAAAATCAAGAAATTGAATTCAGCTAGATTTTTAGCTGTGTCTGTATATGGACTTCTATAGCAATGTGACCAAAATGCTTACCCATTTCTTTTAGTGCTCATTAACCACTGCACAAAGTCCTGAGCTCGTCTAGTGTCCAAATACTTGCTGTAATCACTGGTGAATGTGCCTTGTGAGTGACGTTTCACTTCATTCGGCTGTCTAGATTCATCTAATGGTTCAGACTGGGAAGCTTTGAATGATCTGTGAAAAGTTTAGTACTTGTAAGTTGGCAATGCTTATCGTACATTCTACAGGTGCACTGACTTCTCTTAAAAATTGTATTTTAAACTCTCACAAGGTGAAAGCAAGTGGCATACTGATCACTAGCTGGATAGTAAAATGTATTAAGATAGCAGATTTGATACGGCACAATTAAAAGATCATCTTGGATAACTAACGCAGCTATTGTTTGTAATACCAAAAACTTTTGTGCTATACTTTGCAATATTAAAACCTGGTAGTTTAAGTATTGTTTAATAGTATAAAAAAATATCTTTAAGTCATAGTATATTTTGCTTAAAACTATAAGAAAACAAAGTTCAGGCCAAGTTTTTCTAGGAGTTTGATCTAAAGAATTTACCTTGATTTCTCCTCTGTGTCCTGAAGAGGATTTTGCCAGCTGCCTTGAACTATCATTAAAAGGAGCCCAGCAATAAAATAAATGCTTTTCATTTTCATTGCCTGTCAAAACAGATATAAGGCAACAATGAAAAATGTAGTCATCTTTACATATGTCTGAATGAATTACATTGAAAAGAGACATCTTTAATGCTGATCTAAACTTACAGATATTGAGACCCTGTGAGGATGGGGCCTATGTCCAGTGGATGGAGACTGCAGTGCCTTGGGTAGGCATTCAAAAGATACTGTCTCTGTTCTAGTCTCTGTTCTAGACTGCAAGGTGAGCTTAGAGCAATTGTATCCTCACTTTTGTAATATGAGGATAAAGGTCTGTATCTCCTTTGCTCTGTGTTCTGCTGATTGCAAGCATTAAATCTCTTTCAATAATATTGAGTATTTTTCAAAACTAGGGTATTTGCATTAGTTTTATTTTTTTCCAGGGCATTCACTAGAGAAAAAACAAAGCAAGACTTTGTCAAGAATACTGTCCTAATATCTATATCTATCAAATATCTATAAAGCTGCTCCACATTCTTCTGGCCCTCCACTCTCCTTTTAAAAGCTTGCTTTTAAATAACAAAAATTGCAGTAGTAGGCCTCTAGACTTAATAATGACTTATTGATAAATTTGATTTCTTATTAAAAAACAGAACTACTAAGCCATGCACTGGCTTGTGTTCAATTCGTTACATGGTATGTCAAGTTTTGCTTCTTGCAATATTGACATAATACTTTGATTTTAGCTTAAGGGCTTCCATTATGGGGCTATATAGGATATAAAAGATATGGGGTATATACTTCATGTTGATGGTAATAAATCATACCAGAAAATATTGTAACCCAGATGTAATTCTTACTGTTTCAGGTCATTCTATTGGCTTCAACCATGTAAGAGAAATAGCTACATTATTACATGTGTCTTCAACATGTGCACTGTAATAACTAGCTTCACTGACTTTAATGTGAGATTATTCAGAGTAAACTAGAGTATTACAGTCTGTACAAATACTTTGATGATCCACAGCCAAACTGTTATCCCTTACTTGAATTAGTGATTCGTTTATTCGTGCAAGTATTATGGTTATAGATTTTAGTGAATAGTCACCAATAAGGCATTATCTAATCCCCTAATTATGTGTGCTACCATTTTCATTATTTAATGTAGTATTATTAGTCTGCTGGCACATGATGCCCTATAGGAAAAACTGTTGAACAAAGAAATTCTATTCATTTTAGGCTCAAGGAACCCTGTGCAAAAGAGACTATGAGCAGCTGATGACCGATAGACTCAAAAATGCTTTAAATAAACAGGAAATGAGAAGAAATCTATTTACAAAATCATCTGGTATATGTTGTTATTTTTTTAATTATTTTGGATAACTTAAATTTATGGAATGAATGTATAGTAAAGAAAGTGAATTTAAAATTTGGGTAGGTACTTTTGACCTTGACAAAGAGATTGAATCTGCCATTCATTCAATGGCAAATGCTCATTTATTGAGTGATGAATAGTAAATATTCAGTCTAACTGTAAAAGCAGTATGGATCACAATATTAATCAGCTCTGAAGCAACAGTTGCAATGAGTTCACATCAGCAAAATGTCACTAGAAATAATTTCATCATGTACTTGGCCTGATACTTGTGTATTTGAAAGAGCCCTTCTGCCATCCATGACACTTTCCTATGGAATTTTATAGTACAGTCTGAAAAACAAAGGGAGATAGAAAACATGAATGCATTGAAGTAAAGTGGTAGATGGCAAAGTAAGACCCAGTCAAAAAGCACCCTCCCCACTAAATGTAATCTGTGCTGAACCCCTCTGGCTCCACTGGAGGAGTTATTGATTGGAATTCAGTGATGTATAAAATAACGCAGTCTGAGTAAAACCATACCTGTTCTCTATTTTAACTTGTTGTCACAATAGGCTGAATTTAAATATGCTATGGCATGGAGGAAACGATAAGAAAGTTATGGAGGAATGATGTGTAGGGAAGGTGCAGATTACTTTGTCTTGAGATTTAGAGTTGGCTCTGCACTGAGCGGTGAAAGTGTGTGTGTGGCAGGGGTGGGGTAGAGGTGGCTATAGATGGACATCACTGAAAAAATAAGCTTATGCATCAGAAACCTTACTGCCCCAGTAGTCTGCCCAGCTTCAGAGCAGGTGTTCAAGAAATCTGTTTCTTCCGTCTGTTTTAAGAAAACTTATGGTTGAAGCTGCGAAGCTTGACTGTTGGCAGATTTTTTACCAATGGTTTGGAAGAGTGCATTGCTTCTGGTACTGTGGTAGGCTTAACTTTTAAAGGAATCTTAATGAATAATATATATGTTTTACTAGAATAACTCAGTGGCAGTATCAAAATACTTGAAGCAATCAAAATATTAATCAAATCTTAAAACGAGGAAAATAAATTGATGAATATAATTTTTTTTTTGTTTATTGTACTATTAAACAATGTAATCAATTTCTCTCCCTCCATCAGCAGCCACTGCCAGTGTTGCTCATTTTTATATCAGTGTGTATGGAGACTCTTTTCTGCCTTCTGTAATGTCTTGATATATGAAATTTGATTCCTACACTTGCATGTATCTTGCTGTAGTACCAAAAAATACTGTAGTGGCCATGTAGTTAGTCCTATTATATCCCTAACTATAGTATTGAACACTGTTTCATTTGGAGCTGTAATTTAGTGGTGCAACACTGACATCCAATGTCTATCCCAAAGAATGCATGATTTCGCATTTCATAGGCTTCTAACAATGGAACAAAAGCTGTCTCTGTTCTTTTGGGTGATGACACTGGTGTGATTATAAAAATGATTTGATTGCAATGTAGTGACCCCCATGCTAGCTGATATGGCTGCAAATGAATTAATTCAGACACCAAATAAGGTTTTGTTATTGCACAACACATAAGTGAATTTGCCCTGATTAACAGTATGTTAGCTGGTTGGTATCATTTACTTAACCTAAAACACTAAAGAAAAACAGTTTACAGCTGCCTATAGCTTTGTTAAACCATGATACAGGTTAGACACGAACCTAAGTCACTGAGGGGGAATGAAAGGAAAAGTCTAGTCATTAATCCAGCCTCCTTATAGTAATACCAGATACCAAAGCTATTATTTTGTGTGAAATTTATAATAAGCCAAATTCAAAGCCCACTGTAATCAGTAAACAGATCTTCAGTGATTTCAATATATCATGGATCTAAGTCTTATGCCTCAGTCCCATACAGCTTTCAGGTGTGAACAGTCCCACTGCCTACTTTATGACTTAAGAATATGTTTAAAATTAAATGCATGTTCAGCTTCTTTGTAAATTTTTCAAAATAAAAATCTGGGGAGATTACTAAAAAGAAAGATGTATAAATACATTTTTTGAAAGTAATACAATTTCAAGAGAATCCTTATTAATAAAATGAACATTTTCAAAAGGTATTAAACTTCTGTCAAATATGTTCTTTTAAAGATTAAGAATCAGTTTTGTTTCTTCAGTGTTTAGTACTTGCTATTGGTAACCCAAACCAGTAACAACATTTTTTTGACAAGTTAAAGAAGCTACAGTATTTAAAGAAGAAATTGTTATTTTATTCTGAGGAACATAAACATGTTTTGTAGAGAAAAAGAGATGATCAGCAAAATAATATTTGTTTAGTTTATTTTAGCTAATCAGTTCACTTCCTGATCAGAAGAAAGGTTTTATTTGCTCTACATTGTTCAGGTCACCAGTAGATACTGCTAATAAAATAAATTCCTATCAACATGAAACTGTTTGCAAATGGCAGTTATTTCTAATTATAAAGAAATCACTTTTTCAGGTAGATGTATTTTACATCTAATTTACCTAGCACGCTACAATGCCCTGTGGAAGCTTCTACAAAATATAATGGTTCTAGTCTAAGGAGCTCCATAGCAGGATGGAAGACTCAATTAAACTTTATAAAGTAGTCACAGCAACTACTGAAAGGCTTTAATTTTTACTTTTGTGCTATAAAATTTCCCTTTCAGATTTTACAGTGATATGAAAATAATAGTTGCTTGAGACAAAATTGATCTAAAAGTAGGGCAGTGGAGTAGCATTCTGTAGGGTGATGGAATGACAATCTATCTTGGACAGTTTTAAATCAGTGACTATACAAACCCACTTAATTTGTTTGCATTCTGCCTATTTAATCCCTGTTGATTCATACTTAGGCAGTATATATAAGGAGTGAATATTTTTAAACTCATGTTCATTAAACATTTCTAGAGAAGATACTACAGGAGATAAAAATACAAACCTCAATAATTTATATATCTCACATTTAAAATCTTACTACAATGCATGTCTTTCATGTTCTCATGGTTAATCTTCCTTTCTTCAATTGCTTCGGCAACCCAAACAGTAGATTTCTCTTTTTTTGGATCAGTCTCTGTTGAACTAATTCAATACATTAAAAGATTTAAATGATGAGGGCATTAACTCCAAACATCAATGAGGATAACCACAGAAGAAAACACCAGTTTACTGAAAGATCTTACACCTCTATTGCAAGCTTTGGGCAATACATTTCAGATAATGCACTTAGCCTGCTCAAAAAGATTGTACTGGTAGTTCATATCAATCTTACCTTTTTGTACTTTGAAGTGATATATAGCAGTTGCAGAAAGAGCTGCTACTCTCTTCTGGAACTATGGCAAGCCTTGAGGATCCCGAGATCTGCCTAGCTGCCTCTTTTGCACAGGCTTATATATGTACTGTTCAGCTCTAGTAAGCATTATGAGAGTGCATCATTGCTGACAGTTTCCTTATTCAACTTAAAAAAAAAAGTCATCATATTTGCTATTCATTTCATTTGATAATTTTACAAGCAATTTCACACGTTCATTCTGCTTACTTTATGACATCAATGCTAACATGGATTTGCAAAAGGAGCGAGGTAGCTATGTCCAAAAAAGTAAATATCAAACAGAAGGGCATTAGGATGACAAACAGTGACAAACAGTGGGCTTAAGGTGCCTGGAATTAGGCAGCAATTTCTCCAAATTCCGATTTGACACGTTTAAAATTTAGAATCCCAGTCCCATTGATACCAATAGCATCAACTTTTTAATCAATTTTAAATCAAGGTTTATAAATTTAATGCACAGTTAACAATAACCAACATAACTCCCCCAAAACCCTTGAATGGTTCTTCAAGTAATCTCATACAAATATAATGAACATGAAGAGATGTGAAGTACTGCAGTGATGGCTACCCACTGTGCAAAGCCTGGCACAGGTCAAATCTAACAAAAATATCTGATTACTTTTAGATGTAAAATTCCAACTTTGCAAATTCTACTGTATAAAAATTCATGTCCACTTGAGAACTATACGCCAAACATTCATTATAAATTGAGTTTCACACTAAAGATTTATGCAAGACTTTTGCTCTAGTCTCCATTCCCTACAAGGACAAAAATATCTAAAAACCAAAACAGATTTGATCTTTGTAGCTGTGTATGTTCTATGCAACTGTTGTCAGGGTCCTAAACCATTCAGTCATATGGGCTGTGGTGGGGCAGCATTGCTCAGTCATGTGGTGACCACAGGGAGGAGAGATTGATGCAAAGCTTGTCAATGGCCCTGGCAGTTGAAAAACCTGCCAGTCAGAAATATGGGTCTTTTATCCTGTCTATGAAGAAATAAGTGAGATACTCCCCTTCAAGAAATTCCTGGAGAGGTTTTTCTTTACAGACTTTTTCATACATTTAAAATGCAAAAGGGCACAAACCCCAAAATATTATTATTACGCATGTAAGGTGTTAGGCAGTCCAGGAGACACTTAAAATATGAAGGACTCCACCTTCAGTCCTGCTAAGTAGAGGAAAGGGTCTGGAATCACAGTGAACATTTCCCTGAACGTTAATGACAGCCTGTGCTCCAGTCTGGTGTGGCCTATAGTCGAAGTTGTGGCAAACAGCATACATATTACAAAAAACCTTTTATTTCCCCTAACACTGCTCCATGAAGCCAGCAAAGACTCTTCTTCAGTGAGGGAATTTTCTGCTGACTTACCACAGCCTGATTGGCATAGCCCATATGATGTAATTGGCACAGCTTCAACGCATAATAATCCTAGTATTAGAGTGGCAAACAAAGTTTAGTGGATCCTTACTATAGTTCTATCCTAAATACCTCACTGTAGTACCACAATATGAGTTTAGGGAAACACTGTCTCACTACACAGCCTAAAAAATATTTTTAAAATATTTTTTCTTGTGTTAGTGTAATAGTGTAATTTTTTTCTGCTCTTGGATCCATCTACTGAGATTCATGGCGCATTTTTGTCATTTCTATCTATAATGCAAGTGTCTACTAATGCTGCTGCTGAAAAGTTAAGAGCACAGCTTCTGTTCCTCTCATCATTGCCTTCTGTTTGTACCTTCAGTCACTTCTGAGAGCCTTCTTTTGCCTTTTTATTATTTTCCTTTTTGATTACTGCTTCTTTTCCACATGGTCTGATCCCTATCTTCTTTCTTCCTCCTCTTAATTGTATTTTTCACATCTGTTCAAAGTAATGGATTCCCAGTCATTGATTGGCATAGGCTAAACAAACTTCCATAAGTATTTATCAAACTTGGCTTTTCAGATTTTTTCTTTCTCTGAAACGACCAGAATTACCATCTCCATATACCAACCTTCCCTAGGCAAACAACTGTGTAACTTGTAAGAGATTGTGCCAAAGGAGACAAAGTAATCCTGGAAACAACCTTATACCCCAAATCTACTTATTTTCATGAGATGCCTATTTCACTGACACACTTTGTAGTTTTTTGCCTCAGAATTACTTTTTAATCTACTTTCTATTTAAATTTTATGAGCTTTATATAGGGGATGCAAAATCATGGTTTAAATAAAAGTGCAGCACCAAGTATTGGAAGGCGCTGTCTTTCCGTGAAGTTGGTGAGCTTTGCGGCTCCGCGGGAGAAGGCAGGCTGCCCAGCCCTGCAGTACCCCGACGGGACAGCAGATGGTGATCAAAGGGCCGTGTAGACCTTGTTTTACACCAGGATTACTCATAGACACTTGTTGAAATGGATTGCTACAATTATCTCTCTGCGTGTTGAGTTAAAGATACGTAGCTTTGAAACAGACAACATAGGCTGTAAGACGGTATCATCCCCTCCAGGAAACGGGCAGTTCTTTTTGTTTAGCTCAGTTTATCTTCTTGGTTTCAGAAAAAGTATATGAAACGTAGCAGCTCAGTTAGCCAGTTAAACAGGCTGTATCATCTAGCAAGTCATCTAGAATCTAGGAGGCTGATTACTTGTTTTGCAAGTGATACACGGACAAGAAAAAGTACATGAAAAAACTGAACTGCCATCAAGAACGATGCAACCTTCATTTGCCATAACTGAATATATAGCAATACATTCAAGAGCACAGCAAGCAAAAGCTACCAAACAGAAGTAGCAAATAATAACTAGTGTATGAAATATGAATATGTACTATTTTTTCTCTGAGATTATAAAATAAAACAGTTTGATGGCACCTTTTGACAAAATTTAAAGGCAACCTCACTGTCCTCTGTATTATAGTTCACACATGAGACAGTACTTAAATTGAGTCAGATTAGAGACAGAACCTGAAAGTTGACCTGCCTTCAGGAAAGTATCATCTTAATCTTTTTCATGATTCACTTGGAGTCATTAAAAGATCTTTATCTTGAGTTCACTGTATTTAGAGCTGATCAAAGTTTCCTGCACCATGATCTCATTACCAGGTAATGGCTGCTATTAAGGACAGTGTACAACACTCGCTGGACAAAAAATCTGTGGGGAAAGTTACAGAAGAGGTACAATGAGGGGCAGAATTCTTACCCGTTGTACACTGAACCTGATGTTCTAGCAGTAACAGTTCCAGTTGGCATGGCTTTTCAGAAAAATAGGACCAATGTGTTAGCAATAACTGACTAGCCACTCAGAATATCATAATTCTCTGGGATATTTCTCTCTTTTACTGTTGGTACAAGAAAAAATGATTTCAGAAGTTTAAATTGAGCAGTTTAACAAATTAGGAAGTTGCTGACTTTTGAAAGTAAAGAAGTAAAAAAATTCCCAGCAAATGCTTTCAAAAAAGTAATCCTCCACATTTTTCTGTGTATTTCATTGCATATTTGTTATTTTTATATGATTATGTTATTATAAATTGCATATCTAAAGAACATGTGAAGGAGGAGGATGTATCTTGGGGTATGACTACAGGCCTACACCCTTTTCTTTATTATATTGCACAGAAAGCATTCTCTCCCTTACCTTGTCACCCATAAGCTCAGGGGCTTTTATTTTCCTGTCTTTTTTACATGATAATCAAGACAGTCCTGCATTCTCCTTCTGAGAATTATTGCAGCATATATAAGAACATATGTGTAAACACACACATATATATAACATGCATCATGTTAGATACATACATGTGTGCGTATACATTACACACACAAATGTGTGCATATGTATGTATACAACTCCATGGCTACACTTTGGAGAGCAAGAATAATTTTCTGAAATGGAGGATCAGGTCTGGTCTCTAAGCCTTACAACAGCATGCAGCTCCATACTCACTGCTGTGGATTCAGATGGGTTTGTACCTCAGGAAAGAGAGCTATTGTAACTATGCTGTAGCCCACACTGTCTCCTCACTAAATAGGAATTGCTCCATTTGAAGTCAATGGAGCTGCATCAATTTGCGCAAGCAGAAGAGCTGGCCAAGTCTGTACTAGTTACTTACATTCTGAGAAGACAATGTTCATAATTGAAAGTAATACCAAATGCTGTAGCAAATAGTATGATTTTTTCAGATTAAATATAGAGCGTTCAAATGACTCTATAAAATGCTCTAAACAGCTGTGCCTTGTAATTGGAACTGACTGGCAAACTGCAAAGTATTGAATGTAGTCTGAATTTGACTTGATATCTGAGAAAATGAGTATAACACTAAACACATTTTGGAGCCTGGCTGGGCTTATACTTGGTTTTCTACTAATGCTGTTTTCAGACCTTTTCTTCTTTGCAGCTGCAGTAATCCTGAGTGAAGCAAAGCATGTAGCTCCATGTTTGAGGTATGAGGATTGCATGTTCACTGATACGCACAACTTGCACAGCATGAATGAGGTAGATGATGAAAATAGGTGTTTGGGAATGAATGGCTTGGAGTTGAACCACTGGTTTTCTATTATTTATGTACACTTCAGTTCCAGGAATGAAGCAGTTTTTGCCTTGCAGCTCTAGCTTTATTTTATAAAAGCTAAATAGTATTCATAGTGGAAACAGATTTGTAATCAACTCTATCTGTGGCTATCTATCAAAGGCCTGTCTACTAAATTTAGAACAATGTCCTGTTTTAAGAACTTTGTATACCTTATTTATATGACAGATATTTGAAGACTAATTTTCATTGCCTTTGGGATACCTGAAGTGTGAGAGTCTCATTTGAAAAAGAAAATAAGAGCAGAAAGTGCTCAGCATTTTCTGAAAACCAGATCCTCTAAAATATTTGACAGTAGGAAGCAAAATTTGAGGATATTCGTTCATCATCTTAGAAAATCTTGTCATGAAAGCTATAATTTCTTAGTTTCAGAATAAGTTGTGTCCCAGTGTTGTCTTTTACATACCATATTCAATGTCGGCAGTATAGATGTATATACATTTTATTCATATGTAAGGCTAAACTTAAACTTATTGTCAGCTTCAGCTTGATTTCTTAAGACAAGCCCTTTCACCTTGAACTGTGTTTAAGCTGTTACAGAAGAGCCTATATAGTAGGCTAGGTTAAAAAGGAATGGGGCAAATAACTGTCCAGTGAAAGTTTGTGGTAATGCTTATAACATGGATGGTGATTGCAGACAGCAATGTAGAATAGAAAGATTTCTTTCTAGATATGAAAAGGCTCAAGAGGATCTTATCAGTGTATGTAAATATCCGAAGGGACAGTGTAAAGAAGATGGAGCCAGACTCTTCAGTGATGCCCAGTGACAGAACAAGAGCCAACAGGCACAAACTGAAACACAGAAGGTTCTGTCTGAACATGAGGAAGCACTTTTTTACTACGAGGGTGACCAAGCACTGGCAGAGGTGGCCCAGAGAGGTTGTGGAATCTCCATCCTTTTAGATATCCAAAAAGCATCTGGACATAGTCTCAGGCTACTGGCTGTAGGTGGCCCTGCTTGAACAGGGAGATGGAGTGACCTCCAGAGATCCCTTCCAGACCCAACCATTCTGTAATTTTACAATACTGCAGTGATAGGTTTGAAGTGCTCTGCACCATTTCTAATGAATGACTGCAACATTACCTGTTACAGGGTTGGTTTTTTTTGACACTCACTGTATCTTAGGACATTTTCCTGCAGGTCATCAAAATACATGATTGCTCAATCATAAAGCTTTCAGGTTAGACACTGCTCCAGCAAGTCAGTGTAAATGTCACACTGCTGAAGAAGTATTCCCATTCTTTGGCAAGAGCACTGTGTATGGTAAATAAATTAACAACATTAAAAAAAAAATGCAGCAAAACTGACAGCAGCATGATGCACTTATTTTTTTCATGCTTTATCCCTGCAGCTGCTTCCTAAAAGCCAAGGTAAGTGCTGCACACTTTGGAAGATATGTACTCTGATTGCCTTAGGAAACAAACAGACATAAGGGCAGATTAATAATGAAAGAGCTAATGCATCCCTTGGGAAAGAGGTGCCTTCTGTTATTTTATTTGACACATTTTCCTGAAATGTGCCTCATTCCAAATACTTCCAGAAGGTTCTGACTACAGACCTGTGGGCAGGGTGTGAACAACACATTGCATAATTTTATTAGTTATAGTATCCACAAAGGGCCAATTTATCTAGCCAAATTTCCAGAATTTATAGGATTTTCAAAAGTATAAATAAAGCTGCAGAAATTTAAAGAGAACTTAATATATTGAAATTTATGGGAGGCTGATATCGTGGTTTTGAAAATTGCTCGAGATTCACATTTTAGACATATTCAGGTATCTGAAACCTTAGGCATCTGTGATAAGAGCTCTTTTAGAGCATTTTTGCAATGGTTTCTGTGGCATTTTAAGAAATTGAGAGTTAAATCTCAGTAATTTTAACTGAATTATATTCCTTATTTGTAAAATAACCACATTACTGAGACTACTGTTGTGTGCAGCAAATGCACATAGGACCATATAATCAACATCTAATTAGCCCCACTTCATGTTATATTTGCTTAATGTTAACTTTGTTAGAGCTATAATTTTTTCCTTTAACCGTTATAGCAGTTGAATTTTAATTACATTACCAACAAAAACCTCATTAACATCATGTAATTGGCAGCCTTTCCAAAAAAACCTGAACTAATTGAGTATTTTCTGAAGACTTCCCATCAAAGTATAATTTAACCATTACAAACAGCTTGGCAACTACATTTACATAAAGATGTGTCTGAGGAATGTTCTCATGTGTGGAAAATCAGATTTGATATTGCCATTAACAAAACGAAGGAAGCTGTTACATAGCAAATCACTTCCACATTTTAATGATTTTGGCTAAACCCCATGTTTTTGTCAAGAGGGTCAAATGAAACCCCTTGCTTTTCCACAAAGAAGCAGCACCCAATCTCTGACTGACAGTTAGGAAGCAGCTTGCTGTGTGAGAAGTCTGCTCCACAATCTTTTTCAGGTTATTCTGTACTCTCACCGGCTAATAGCAGAGATGAGTTACTGTCTTAAACAGACCATGGTTCTTATGCAGGATGTTAACTCAGAATTTTTTAAACACGTGACTAGGGAATAATTTCATTTACAATGGATCTGTTGCTAATTATTTTGTTCGTATTTGTATACGAACATGTGACATGACTGAGTTGATTACTAATCAAAAGAATACAAGTATTCCAATTACTATTAGCCTCTAGCATTTTTAAAAGACTCCCTAAAATAATTTCACTGGAAAACAAAGCAAAGAAAGCCTGCGTAATCCTTTGATCCTTCCCCTCCAGTCTGGGATGAATGACACTGAGATTAATTTGAATGCCAAGGTGATGATTAAAACCAGGCTAATATGACTCATATATTCTGAATACAGGGAGAAAAAATACTAAGATGAAATAGCTATCATGAATGTCCTGCTTTCATGTTTAAATCTGAACACTGAGAGCTTTGCAGAATCAAGATTTCAAATAAGAGTTGGATAAAATTTGAACACAGCATTCAATAGTCTCGATAATTATCCAAACTTTGTCTTTAAATATTGTGTGTTTCTATCCCTGCTTGGATTCTTTCCAAGAAATTGGAAATAAATTTTATGAAACCAGTTCTTGTTAGGATGCTAATTAGGTACTTGCACTGATTTCTTTGTCCTTTCCCATTTTACAGTTGTAGTTAACAAATGCAAGCATATTCATCTGGCAGTTTGCCTTTGCAACGGACCACCTATCTTTGGATTACAGAATGTAAGTTTAAGCAAGATGGCAAGAAATGCACATGGCGTTTTACATTCTGATTTTATTTTTTCTATCAAACAGGTGTTAAATGTGCCAAAACATGTATTAGCATAACATTTGCTAATATACAATATCAAAAGTGGACGTAAACATCAATTTAAAGCTTCAAAGTTCCTGTCATCAATTCACCTGAAAACTATATAACCTGGACACTGTTATCACTGCATTCTCCCAGAGATGTATCAGATGCCTTCGCATGTTCTCAACAGTCTACTCATTCTGACAAAGAAAAACATCGTTTGAGGAAGTGGGTCATATGTGTGTAGAGATGTTTGCTGGAAAGGCCTGGAATTCCATGGTTCTGGTCAGTATACCACTGAAAAAGGAAAAAAAAAAAGCCATAAACCCCCTGTTATGTTTTCAATTAGGCAATAGTTAATCAATACAAGAACTTTATTTTATTACCATATAGAAGTAAGTGGATGCCTCAAGAAAACTGAGGGACTTGCTACTCTTCTTTCTTTTCATCACTTTCCAGTATGTTCGTATTGCTGAAAAGAAGTTTCTAAACCTTCTGTAATCTAGTAGTAATCATTACTGCCTCAGTACTGACAAGTCAGTTGTATCAAGTCAGGCAAAAAAGCTTCGAGATGTCCTTAGGGCCATGGCCATGGCCTTGGCAGTAAGGGTCACAGTCTTGCTTTGGAATACTGGGCTCTAAGCAACAAGCTTTCAGCTAAATGTTGTGGGATTCTGTTCAAAACATCCTGTATTACATCAGGGCCATGAACATTATGAATTGTGTACTGCAAATAAAACACATATGAATTCTGCTGACTCTTAGAAATAACTGCAATTCCCCCATAGCTTAACTAGAATGACTATAACTCTATACAGTATTCCACATATGTGAGAAATAATGGTTTGCTAAATATCAGCGAAGGAGACAGAGAATGTGGAATACACAAGAGGTCCTACAAACCTCAAGTACAGAGGGATCCCTGTGTGGTAGCTTTTTGAGAGGCTCATGGTCCTGGGAAAGTAGACTCAGGCAGAAGGCCAGTACGTTTGATAGCAGGCAAACACTTTGGTCATTAGCTCCGAGAAAAAAGGTGCAGAAGCAGAGCTTAGCATGTAATTCAGAACTACTTTTTTCCTGTTCATTTCTCATTTATATCCTCTAACCTCTTGCTTATGTGTTTTTCTCTGCCTGCACCGCAAGCAAGTTTTGTGGACAACTTGTGTATTTTCTGATGCTGGATATGCTACTTGGATACCTTCAACCTTTTTTGTGCGTTTCGCCTTGTGCCTGTGGTAGGTATGTCCAGTAAAAGGTAGAATCCATCAGACCAGTGATGATTTGCCCCCAGAAGCTCCTTCATCTTTCTCTTTTACTAGCTATCGCAACTTCTGTAAGGAGGCTGGATTCTCATTCTTCTCCCTGGCTCATTTTAAAAGCCTAAACATTATTCTCGACAACAGAGAAATCCTGCTAGCATCCAAATGGCAAGAAGCAAAGCATGGGGAGTGGGATGGGGTGAGGTGAGGGGTGAGGGGTGGGGGGGGGAAAGCAGGCAAATCCTTCAAGCAAGAAATTATTTATGAAGAGTAACAGAAGCACTAGCAATTGACAATTTTTGATGCACATTCGGTAGAACTGGGTTCTTAAGAACATTGCCAAATATGAGATAAGCTTATTGATAAAGCTATAAAACACTGTTCAAAATGAAAAAGTCTGTTATTTACCATTGCCTGGAAATCCACCTGTGCATTAACGAGAGCTTTTGCAATTTGTGCTGAGTTCTGAAAATGTACGTTATCTGAAAAAGGAAAAGGAATTGGCTGTTGAAACATGTAAATACGTAAAGCATAAAGTTATAGTGCATTAAGTTGTGTCCACTAATTATCAAGTGATACAGTTGACATTACTAAGAATGAGTAAGCATCTTATGTCATATGGAAATCTACCAAAGATCTAAGTACTGACCCTATTCAAAGGCATAGAAAGATGCTTAATGTTTTTCAAACAAAGTGATTCTGGCTCTGTATTTGTACTGCCATTTGCAAACCTCACCATCTGCTGTTCCATGGATGAGAAGATACTCTACGTTTTGGAAATTCTTTGCTCTTGCCATCACAGTTGAATTCTGTTGAGAGGAAAAATGAACAGTTCAGCAGCTTCAATTTAAACCACTCAGCCACAGAGCTGAAAGGCTTTGGTTACCTACTAGAACAAAAATCAAACAGTTTAACTGGCATAATAATGACTCAGTGACTTCATATCAATCTGAGATTATAATGGAAACCATATGTATTTAGTGCCTTTTCTAAGGGGCAGTTCATGAAATGCACAGTATTAGCCATTGTGTCATTCCCTGAATGTTATAATCCCTGGGCAGATCTACCAGGGCAGTTTGGTATTGAACATTTCTGTTCTTTGAGTTGGGATGAAGAATAAGAACTGAGAACAGGATCCGAAATCTTTAATAGGTATCTGTCCATTAACATTTTGTGGCATTAATTCAGTCCCCTCTGTATGCAGAGCTGGTATGTGCACTGCTGGAGGAAGCTATAGACTGCCTATCAATGTGAAGAAAAGAAGAAAGGCAACCTGTGTCACATAGGGGAAGCTATTCTGATCATTTAGCATGTTTATGATGTTATTGTCAGAGAGCTACATTTACATGAAGCAGTTTGCATATCACGGCTAACACTACCAACCAAAGCCTTATCAACATTTTGACCTCTCTCACAAATTCTTCCGTAGGCTAACGGTTTGCATTGGCAGAATTGCCTGACTTGTCCAAGTGCGAAAATAAGGATCCTTCAATTTAGCATATTTAGGATTTATAAATACAAAACTGCAAGCAACTATGGAGATATGAATTTCCTGTAGCTTAGCTGCTACAGGACTGCCACCATGAGACCTGGCAGGTAATTTGCTTTCTTCACAGTTCTACTTGTCCATGGAAGTGTGATTTAAGTTTAAGACAGATCAACACAGAAAGAAAATTCTCACCTTGTAGTGCTCAAGATTATCGGACTCTACAGGCAGACCCATAAATCGTTCTGTGTAGATAGATGCTGTGATAGTAAAGGAGAAAAAAAATTCTCTATAGGCAGAGAATGTATAGACATCTTTGTGCCTTCAGTGCCATGTAGCAAATGAAATACTGTTTATTTTAACTGTATCTGTTCTGCTTGGTTTCCTCATAATACACAAAATCTAAACATTTTTTAAAAAATAAACTATGAAGATTAATTAATAAATGTCCTCCAAAAAGTCCTTGCAGAAATAGTGCTTTGATACTCATCTGTGGAACCAACAGAATGTTTTGTGAATAGGTAATTATCTGATATTCCTTTATGCTATTGGGTTGAACTCCAGAAGTTAGTTGAATGAGCCAAGAAGCCAATAAAGGAGCTTGGTGAAAAGATGATACAGCCTATTTTTGCCACCTTGAAAAGAATTTAGCAGAGCAGAATTCCAGCCTGGGATGTGTATGTGTAACTACCGTAAATATGGATATATATGTTGTTTGTTTCCTACTGAATGAATACATGCAGGAATTAGGAGGAGCAGGAAATGATACGGGCTTGCATTAAAATAGTGGTGCAATTACTGTTCAGGTCTCTGTTCAGTTCCTTTTTCTAACTATGACAAAGACTGTTAACAGATTTGACAAAACAAATGTGAATAGCTGAATAGTATCACCAAGAAATCAGTAGGAACAGCTATCTTTGACCTGCCTGGGTATTTGTAATTTATCTAAGAGCCATTATGAAAATTTGTGGAAAACTGATGCAGCAGCTGTCACTACCAGAACATTAGTTTCTTTATGACCTTGCCTTGAAAGAGCAACTGACGCATATTGAGCAGTCAAGCTACAGTATTGCAAGAATTTTATTTATTTAACAGAGTCAGGGCTTTCTGACAAAGAAGAGCTGGAATATTTTCCTCCCATAAGAGCAGTGATGGCCATTGTAATCCATAAGGAATTGTAATTGTCTACCTTATTGTCCAGTTTGGAACACTGCATTAGAATTATTTTATTAAAAAAGTAGAAATGAGAATCCTCCCAGGAATGAAAAATGACTCAATATACTCATGTTCCCATGGTTTATTATATATCCTTTACATATGTTACCACTGAGTGCTAACAATGTGTACTGTGTCTCCCAGATTAGTGAACTAAGGCTCCTGAAGATAATTTGCAATAAACCAAGTACCAAAAAAAAAAATCTAAATAGCCTATATTTTATGAAAATCCTTTATCATTCAATGAAAACAGAAAATGTGCAATATTTGTTGTCAACACAGTGTCAAACAACCATATTGGGCTTAAGTCTTCAATAAAAGAGACTCTTTTTGAATGGCTGGCATTTCTACAGTATTCTGAGCCAAATTCTCCACTCTTCTACCAGCATAGCTACAACAAGTCCACAGAGGTCAGCAGAATTGCATTATAATGACTAAGTGGAAAATTTGGCTTGTCAATTACAGAGGAAGAAAAAGGAGATAAATTGCAAACTTTAATTAAACAGTCAGAGATCAAATGCTTTTAACTATACATTGTCCCCCAGCACAATTTCCCTTGCCATCCTGTAACTGTTCAGCTGTTATTAACTCTGACACAAAATGGAGGTGAATGGGAGCATTTCAGAGAAAAGATTATGGCCCAGACTCTGATCTGTGCATCTAAAAAAGGGTGGGACAGAATTTAGAAGCTCTAAGGGCCTAGTATCCTCTGGCATACCAATACTACTTAGAGACTCAAATATGTGGCATCCTGTAGTTTTGCCCCTAACACAGTTCACCCTAATGTTAACATGATTTGTTTGCCAAAACTTATGATTCACAACTTCCTGCTGTTTCCTTCCTTCCTTAGTGGAGGTACATTTGCCTGTTTCGATTTGACAAGGGGTTTTAGCTAGATTCTTTAACTCCTTCCTGAAAATTCATCTAAAGTAAGAATTGCAATGATGTGCAATAAAGTTTTACCTTAACTAAAAACTTAATTCAATTTTTAATGCTTAGACAAATGTTTACAAATCATTTATTGAAGGACTTCTGCAAAAATAGTGCTTTATGCCTGCATTCTGGAAATAATTTTGCGATCATGAGCAAAAATGTCTTAAAAAAATCTTGATGCCAGTGAAAACATTAAGACTATGCTTCCTGTGTCATACAAATGTTTTCCCCTTTGTTTGCAAAACACCATAAATACAAGGAATGTCTGTGCTAGCAGTCAGGGAAGGAATCTTTCCCATTTAACCAAAATTTTTTTCATAACCAAGACTTCTTAGCAAACGACCATATGCTAAGTAAATGTGTTCAAAGTGCTACATTTTGCTCATTGAAAACATGCATGCCATGATTCTTTTTTACACTGAGGTTCCTTTACACCATGCCAAAAGCTTAACAGGTCTGCAAGTAAGCATGAGTGTGTGCCTGCTTTATTCACACAGTAAGGCCCTGGGAGTATACTCCCAGAGTTGTTTCCTCTGAACAGTTTGGAGCCTAAGTCAATAAACATAAATAAAAATATGTTTCATAACACAACAACACAGGAAGTGTGGCTGAGAAAAATCTAAGGGGAAAATATTGAATAAAAAAAATAATAAATTACATCAGATACAACTGAGTCCCTCTCTTTTCCACTGCTTTTGGGAAATAATTTTTCAATCATCAGACATACTGATTCCTGACAGAGATAATTTGCAGTATAAGAAGCTGAAGTGCGCTATGACTCCATTACTGGCAAAAAAATTATTTCAGCTGTTTCTGAATTCAGTACTACTGTTTTAACAGGATTTTTAGGGAAAGCACTCCTGAGTATAGCAGTTTATCAAGAGGGCTTTACATACTTTGGGTTTCAGATGTGCATATGGAATTATCTGGGCATACCTTCTATGTGACAAAGTCTGTTCCAAACTGCCAGTTGCAGTCAGTTATTTTCAGCAAGGAAAACATTAAACTTAAGGTCCTAAGAGTTTAATGTCTAGGTAATTGCAATGTGCTTTAAGTTTCATATTGCCAGTCTCCTGCAATGATTTAATTTAGAAATGCATTAAATGCTACATCTTGCTTTCCAAGTCAGTATTTATGACAGGTTTCCATACCGTAATATTCCCAGCTGGAAACAGGAGCCACAGCCATTCCGCATTTAAATACTCCACTGCCAGATCCAAGTGCCAAAGAAGTTACGTATCCACCATAGGACTAGGGAGAAATCACAGTTTAAAAGAGTTGGTAAAGATTTGGGTTTTCTTTCTCTGAATCAAACTCACACAAATAAATTCCAAAGTAAATATTTTGCTTTGAACACATGGAAGACAAAGCAACAAAAGCTTTTTATTTCTTTCATTTATTTATTTCAAATGGATCTGATATTATTTCCTGTGAGACAGATTAGATAATTTCATTGAATCCCTTCTCTTTTGTTACTTCTTCAATGCTTAATGAAGGATGCTTCTCTCATTACTGCTTAGAATCATAGAAAAATTTAAGTTGGTAGGGTCCTTTGAGGTAGTCAGTGCAACCTCTATCTATCTCAAAACAGGGCTAACCAGATTTAAATGAGGCTGATCAGAGTCACATCCACATTACACAGTCTTTCTACCAGATCTGTTTCAACACTGATCACTCTCATCTTAACTTTTTTTTCCTAAAACCAGAAGAAAACTTGCCTGCGACAATTTGTTTTCATTGTCTTCCATCCTTTCAGTATGCACATCCAAGAAGATTTACAAGTTCTTTCCTCCCTTAACAAACTCCCTAGCTTTTGCTAATGATTGGTATATTGAACCTACCCCACAAATCAATACTAATAGGCTCAGCTAGCTACTTGGGAACTTGAGATTGAAGCAATTCCTCCCCACCATCTGCCACCAATCCTGTTATTTTCTGGCCCGATTGCTCAAACTGGGACCCAGCAAGGAAGAGTAAGTTCACAGCTGGAAGTTAGGGAAAGTAGTAAGTACACCTGGATGTGCGGACAGATCTGTGCAACTGTGTGGGGCTAATTGCTGAGACAGGGAAATTCTGTAAATAAAAATCATTTTGTTTGGCTGACCATAGGATGTGGAACTGGGGGTGGGAAATACTTGTATAAGGTCTTTGAGAAATAATGGGTTACTGTTTACTTTGGAATGGATGGAAGGATAAAAATACGGGGTGTGCCATGAAGAATTCTGAAGATTACCAACTTCTTCAGTAGCACATGAAAGACTATTAAGCATTTTTTTGTAGAAAAATAAGTTAGTCCCTCCTTCCTCTTGACATTCCAGCTTGAAATGACAGTGAGGAATATGCTAATGGAAGCAATAATATGCACAATTTTTCCAGTTCATTTGATTGACTTATTTGATATTTTAAAAATCAGTCCACAAGGCTAAACAGTAAAGGATTAGGATCAGGCAGATAAATGTACGCACTGTAACAGAGAGTTCAAAACCTGAATTGATTTAGTTATTATTTTGCCATCCAGAAGAGTTTGGTGAATCTCAGTACTATGAGCTGCAATAGTTCATGCATACCTGCCCGGCTATAAATAAGGAATCACCTTTGAACTCCTTTTGAAGGTTATGGACCAGGAAACGGTATAATAAATAGAAAAAATAAAAAAAAAATAAGACTGACATGTTTGGCAATAGTGCTGTTTGAATATTATATGTGCCACTGGGATACAATGCTTTACATGTGTGAAATCTCTTAATTGGTTCTGGAAATAAAATATGACGTGATTAAAAAAATAAAATATTTTCATGTGGCCTTAACTAACTTAATGTCACTTTAGAATTACTCACTTGCAAGTGTCTGTGTCACTTAATTTTACCATATGGTACCCCATTTTATTCTGGAGTTATAGCTGTGCCTGCCCAAAGTAATTTAAATATTAATTGGTAGAAGCTTCATAGAAAGATTTTAGCAACCCTGTTCATGTGCTATCTAAGATCAGGGAACTTCTATAGCTACAGTTGAAATGAATCTTAAAAGATCCATCCTCTAGTGTGTTTCTCGGCAAGCCTCTTACAATGAACTGGGCCAATGAAAACAAACAAACAAAAAGTAGCAAAAAATAAACAAAACAGTGACAGATCAGAAGAACTCTCCTGGCAAACATAAACAGTTAAAGAAAATTAAATGAAAGGTCTGACTAATAATCAGAGAAAAATGAACATGTATGAAGAGAAAAAAAACCTGGAAAATGGTAATGAGTGGCTAACATATCAGTTTGTTCTGTAACCCTTTTTAATTAGTGCTGCCAGTTACTGCTGGATAGCTGACACTGATCTGCCCAGGGAAGGAGTAAGGGTGGCTAACACAGGTCTGGCCTCCAACACATTTACCGTTCCGTACAGTACTGTCCCTAAAACATGAGACCCTCAGATGTTGTTTATCATCTTGTTCTCCTGCATAGTACCATTCTGTTATGCTGAAGCTGATGAAGCTGGGTAGGAGGCAGGGCTCCAGTTCTGCATATGCATTCTTGGTCCAGCCATTCACGATGAACAAAAGCAACTGAGTCGGATGGCCTGAACATCTTAAAAATCTCTATAAAGAGGCTGTGGGGTATTTGTGCTGCCACTGAGTTGGCTTCAGCTCTCCCATAACACCACTAATAGGTCTGCATCTCATTTCTATGAATATTCCTACTTTGAAGTTGATAACATAGGAAAAAAACCCCAACTATTCCAATACTTAATTTTTCTCTATTAGAATGCAGTGCTATACTAAAATATGTAGTTGAGCTACGCTACTCTATTTCTCAGTGCCTTAGGGTAGAGGAATGGGGTCATTTAATAAGAAAGACTTGCAAGGCATCTGGCTATACAAGGTTCTGGGTGTGTTACAAAGAAAAGTGTGTGAAAAAATCAGTGATGAAAAATAGACTGGCTGATTATTTTGAATGACTCCTATACAGTCTCATTTTTTCTACTTCTTGGTGAAGCTGTTGATGTTGTACACACCTAAGACCCACATTCATCCATACTGACCATTTCAGAGTCAGCTAAGTATACAGTGATTCAGACAAATGCAAGGGTCACATTTTCTGATGATTTTAATCTCAGATCAGAAAGAGCATACTTGAATTTTGACACCATGCCAGCAAGTCCCCAAGTTAAAAGTAAAGGCAATTAAACCATCTCAATTTTCCTTAACTTTAAGTCCAAACAATGTATTAGACTTTTTGGGAGCTTGCAAGGTTTCAACTGCATGATATAGGCACCAACAGGAACTATCCCCTTTGACAATATCATCAAACACTGGCAGAAGAAACTTTATACAGATTTACGGCAGAATAAGGAATAATAATAAAAAAAAAATATTGCAGAATTATTTAAAGATAGAAAAAAACCCAAACACTTACCCAGCCCCATATTGCTATTCGTTTCTCATCAATAAAACCCATTTCTATAAATTTCCTGTGAAAAAGAAAATCACAGAAACAAACGCATTATTACAAAAGATCCATAATGCTATTACAGAATAGTAAAAAATAATTATCTTTCACTTTTTTCCAAACATTAGACTAAGTTAAGCAAACTGACAATTAGCATAGCATGTCTGATTTCTACAAAGCATGAGTTATTCTATTAATAGATATTTCAGAGACGAAGAATATTTCTCAAAAGAATAAAAATGCTGAAATTAATATTTTCTTCATAACAATTTTTGTTCCAGTGGATAAGGACCCTGCCCAATTGGCTTTTTAGCAAAAAAGTTCTATTTTCTTATCCTCAGAAGCCACCTGGATATTTATTCCAGACTAGATTAAACACCATGCATTATACTCATGTTAAACATCACACATTCTAATCATGTTGTACATGTGCATATGTATGTGTATATGCACGTGTACAGGCATACGCGCCCACACATGCAGAAAAAAAAAAGTTCAAAATGTGTATTTTTACTAATAACCACATTTCATTTCCTGTAGCTCTACATTCTCTCAGGCTATTATCATTTTCATTGTTTTAATGCCAGAGGTGCTGATTGCCATTGATATTCAGACTTTATCCTGCAAGATGCTCAACATAGTCACTTTATAGGTTGATACTCTGTTTCCTCAAGAGGCACAGTATCAAGCTCTGAGATTAGGGATTCCCTGGAGCAATAAATAAGCTTTCTTTTTATGTGCCTTAAAAGTGAAGAGCACATACTGCTATTATAATATAAAATAATAATGAGGAAGGCATCTTCTAATGCTCCAAGTAGGTAATAAGCTTTAAACAGATGAAAGGTGCACCTTGCTTATCCACTCAGTAGTCAAACTGGGCACAGAGAATCATAAATATTAGTTGTCCTACAAAAATCCCACATTAGAGTCTGAAGACTGTATTTCCAGAGCTGTATTAGCAACAGCAAAGAAAAGTGGATAAGGCAAAAGAACACAAAGGTTTGAGAGTGACAGATAAACAAAATAGGTTCGGGTATATGCCAGGACACATATTAGTCTTATTTTACTATAACAAGCATGAACAACTGACTACACCCAAAATATGGGATACTATCTGGGTGGGACAAAGTTCAAAAAGCCAAAAAATGATTCAGGTTTGTTATATTGCTGTCTTAATCCCTGGGGTTCCTCCTACAGTAAAAGTCCCTCCAAGAACTTACTATAGTATGCTCTAAAAATCATGCATCTTAAACCATGTATTACATCAGGAAGATGGAATGCAATACATTTAACTGAACAAAAACTTAGTCTAGGTGCTGACAGAAAACTGGGAAGTGTGAACACTGAGGTAATTTCTTCACAGTCTGTCTCAGCAGATTTTATAAATGCAGAATCAGCTTAGGTTCCCTCTGTCTCTGACAATTTATGTCTGAGTGACAATTCAGGGTAATAAAAAAAATTATCTCTCCGGTGATGTTTTAAAATATTCCATTTCTGCTAAAAGTTTAAAAAAAGAAAATCAAATAATCGATTAATAGAAAAACCTGACATGACACAGCAATTCCGTTTCATTTATCACAGAAAAGGAAAATGGTGTGTTTATATAATTGAGAAGGAAATTAATTATCACAAAGCAGAAAGAGGAAGGAATAGACACCTTTCTCACACACACTTTTAAATACAGGCTGTGTTCTCAAACAAGTAGAGAAAACTGAGGGAACCTGTACTGTTAGATCCCATTTCTAACTAAGCCACTGAGAGTCAGGTCTATTATTGAAGGAAAGAGTATATTTACTGTTGCACCTGGAAATCTAACCATGCCTTGATTGGCCAAATTCCAGACAACAGGCTAGACTAAATTTCTTATTCCTGCTTTGCATTCATCTCTGGAGTTCAAACACTTCTTTAAATGCTCACTTCAGCAGCGTTACTGCATCTGTAAGCTTATCAGGCAGCCTTTCTTTACAAAATCTATATTTTCACTGCCTCCCAAAACCTCTGCTTAGGAAATTATTTTTTCTTGGAAAACTTTAAATGCTTTGATGAAAAGGAGCACTGTTGGGAAACAGCTACCAGAGGACCTCAGACACTTTCTGTTGTTTATAACTATCCTAAAATAGCATGGATGGCAAGCTTATATGACTAGCCAACATCCAGGAGGCTTGTGTCAGGATTCACTTTTGCTACAAAGTTCACATTTGACCTTTAGCTAATCACTGTGGTACATCACTATGGATCTTTGGCCAATTAGGGTTGTCACTGAGGCTGGTTTCTCCCACAGGGAGAACTTAAGAATAATGGATAATATGTTGGCTTACCTCTCACCACTGACGCTTGTATTTCTGTAGGCTTAGGACTGAAGCCTCTGATGATGCTTTGATAAAATAGAAGTGGTGATGTCTAAATGTGGACTTAGTAGTGTATGGACTTTAATATACCACACAAAATCTCACTGACATCAAGCACCTCAGTGATATTTTATTTCTACAAGTTTTCTTATTTCCTGGAGACCTCAGCTCTCCAGAAGAAAGGCAGAGCAGTATATTCAGTTGTTTTGTTTTTCATTTGTGTTTGTTTTTTTTTCCACATTATTCTTTGTAGGTATGCAAATACAACAGTTATACAGGGAGATATTCTACTTACTTCACTGCTGAGATTTGGTCCTCAACTTCATAGACTCCAAGTCTTCGATACACTGCATGCAAAATCTTGTCACCTTGATAAGCTGTTCCTCTGCCATCCACTAGAATAACAATAATTCCCTCTTTGCTTGCAAGATAGGTTATCCAGCTAATGCTAAATGTTTCCTTTACATTCTGACTGCAGGGTCCTCCATACCTGAGGACGAAAATTCACGTTTTCAAATCGTATTATTAAATTTATAAATGATTACTGGATACTGGACTATAAATAGAGGTACTTCTTACCTTTTCTCCCCAAGTATTTTGTTATATGGCTGTGGCTCAGAGAGCTCAGTAGACAAGCAGTTCAACTACCATTTTCATATATTTAAGAGATTTTGCTATCTAAAATCTATTTAAATCCTTTAGGTCTTATGCCTAAGGCAAATTGTTAGTTTTAGCTCAGACCAAGGGGTGCAGCATCAGGTGCTTGTCACAAGGGTAATCCTGGGAACAGTCATGCCTCAAAGTCATTCCTCTTTATTCTCTCCAAATTCCTTAGGTGTAACACCAGTTTTCACTGCTTTTCTGCATTTGACCCCCACATGCACTCAGCAATGCCAGAGGAAACAGGAGAATAAAGTACAGCTCCTTACACTTTCTGGACATCCCCATCTTTGTTTCAATAGAGAGTATCATGTGCTGTTGGAGCTGTTGTCGGAACACACCCCACATAGCTGAGCAATAGAGAGACATTCCTCATGAGGATGGCCTAGTGCAAATTATATGTTTGACCTCAAGGACACAACTGACTTAATCGTCTATTCTAAACTCATGTCAAATATACTTGGCATTCTTGGATTTTTGGAACATCACTGATTAATAAAAAATGATGCAAGGTTTATTACACCCACTCAGTTCTCATTTTTTTAGCACCACTGCAATTTTTGTTTCCTTTCCTGCCTACAATAAATTAAATTTCTGTCAAATGTTCTTTAGAAAGAACATTTAATCAAAGAAGCAGTCCACATTGTTTAGGGGTGTTTGATATTTTTTTTCTTCTTAATAAATGAAGCAGGCTTTTGCATTTTCTGTGTTAGCAAAGCTGAAATCAATAATGTCAGCCTGCCTCATGGTAAATAGAAGCAGCAACAAAACCAAGAACTCCAAGCAAAACCCCACATGTTTTTATCCTTTTCCTGACTCTGAGGAACTAATCCTTGCCCTGCTAAGATTAACATTTAAAATGTTATTGATTTGCATTAATCGAATTACTGTTCCAGAAATAAATTAAAAAATCCATCACAACAAACAAAATAGAACTTAGTGGTTTTGCTTTTGTTTTGTAAAATATGGCAAAAATCTTAGTTTTTGTTAAATTATAAGAAGTATGTTTTCTAACAAAACAGCAATGACCAAAGAAAGGAAATGGTACATACACCTGAATAAGCAGAGGATACTTCTTGGATCTATCAAACTGGGGGGGTAGAAGCATTTTGTACCACAAAGCTAGAAAAGACATATTCAAATTATATTGTTAATGGTTAAAATGATTCATCCAAGCACAATCCAGAGTTTGGTGTAATAGTATATGAAAATGAATCAGCACTAACTACAAAACACGTGAACTGTGAATCACAGAACTGATGCAAATAACTGTTTGTATTGAGTTGCTGAAGAACAATTTTGAACAAATAAAATGCCAACTTTTATTTAAATTTAGCTGTGCATAAAATTATTATTTCACATAACTCTAGGTTCACAGTTTTCCAGGTGCCTAGAAAAACACAACTAGGAATGTAACTGTTATGAAGATTATCAGAAATGAGTTTTGGAAACTTTATACTGACTCATTACCATGGAATATTGTTTATAAAGTCACTATGGAAACAACAGTGTATGCAAGTCAATATAATGTATAACACACGAACAGCAGTTTACATTTCACATTTTATTATCACCATCCTATAATTTTTTACACAATATTTCCAATAGTATTAAACCAATAGTATTAAAGAATTTAAAAAAAGAGCATTGTGAAGCAGAGATGTATTTTAACTACTATTTTACTGAGAGATGCCCTGAGGCACAGACAAATTGGGTGGTGTCAAACAGGGCAGAACCAGGCCTCTGCTTTCCAATCTGACAGGCTAACAAGAATGTTCTACAGAAGAATGATACTATAACAAAATGAAGGCAAAATATTAAAATGGTATGAATAAAAAGTATAATGAAAATATATAATTCTTACTTATGCCATCCACTTCAAGTTTATTAATTTCTTCTTTTGGCAGCTGGATATTTTGCAAAGCAGACTGCAATTCCCAATTGTCTTCCAATACTCTGAGCTCTAAGTAGAAGAGATGACTGAATTATTAACTAATTTAATGATTCCTCTTTATAATTTGAGATTCCTTTATTTTGTGTAATTAGAACAGAAAGGAAATTTGTGCGTTTTACAAGCAATGTAATGAAATCAACTCAGACATTTCTAATTGGGCTTGATCACATAGGTAAATAAAAGCAAGGCACATGTACAGAGCACAAATATTCATTAGATTTCAATAGGATGTACATTTTGCAATGCAAATCATTGCACATGGTGCCTCTGTGTGTTAAAGTCCTGGATGCTATGAATAAACTCCTTTCTCCTGCAGATCCTTCATCCCAGTTTTGTAATATGGAGCTGTAAATGCAAAACCTATACCATCTTGCAAAACACAGTTCTGTATCTCCTTCCTTGCTTACCACAGTAACACCAGTTTAACCTCTGAGACCCTTGGGCAATATGGTGAAGTGCACAGATGTTTGGGAATATCTTGTTTCTGTGCTAATGCAGGAAATTCAGTTTCCTAAGGGGTTGGGGCAAACCCTTGTTTAACCACTGTACAGTACACAAAACTTACTGTACAACTGTTTGTATTACTGCACACTTAGTGAACCTCTTCTGTTGTTGTTGTTTTGTTGGGGGTTAGTTTGTTTGTTGTTTTTTTTAAACCTAAAAAGTATTTTAAATTTTTGTGTTACTTACTTTAAACCCATTTTATATTGATATAATCTAAAAATTACTATATAAAATTTACATAATTTCCAGCACAGAATGAAGAATTATGTATTATGAATCTACTGGGTATTGTTTGTTTATGTGCTTTCTTCCCATAAGTAGCGATGGATGAAGAATATTGTACATAATGGAAATCAGTGACTTTCAACTTCAATCTAAAAATGAAAGAACTTTTTAGAACTGATGGAAATGCCTCTTGGTTAGTTTGCCTCTTTTTCTATTTTTTTTTTTTTAATAGCAACCACTTCCTGCTTCTGGAAAAGCTCAAAAAACCCCCAAACCCTCAAAGTACTTCTCTCAGCACTTCTTGAGCTAGATAGTATCCAGGACATGCCAGAAATACAACACTGGAGTTTGTTCTTTCAATCTTAACAAGTTTTGCAGATTCAAGTGGGATTTTATGGCTGAAAAATCATCCTAGCACTTGATACTCACCCAGACTCAGCTGAACCCTTTCAATCCTTTCCCTCAAAACTCCTGAAACTTGCACACTGCCACAAATTAATTGTAGGCATGTTAGAAGCAGCTTCCAAACAACTGTATGTTAGCTTAACTGCATGTCTCCTACTAAAATTCATATCTTTTCATAATGCTGCCAACTGCAATGAGAATGGATCTACTAAAAATAGTTTTGCACCACAAAAGAGATTATGAAAGCAAGGGACTTACAGAAAATGAAACCAAAAAAGGTCATGAAAAAGTCAAAGAGAAGCCTGAATTTGCTTTCATTCCTGAAGAATAATAGCACAGCAGAGTGAGGCATCATGAAACCAGTGGTGAAGCTCTATTAAATGAAACTGTTCTCTCTTGCACAGAGGTTAAGAAACAGAAGTATCTGTAGTTGGGCACTTTGCTGCACTCCATGATAAGGAAGTAGTGGGGGCTCTTGATATACAAGGTATGAATTATAGAAAACAGAGAGCTATGGCAATGGATTAAATTTAAAATAAATCCATGCATTAGCTGTATCTAAACCGTTAAACCTATTTAAACCTTCTGCAAAAGAAATACCAGAATAACACAGCGTTTTTATAGCACAATTGCAACAGACATGTTGACCAATCTTTCCCATCTGCAAACATTTAACATTTTGGTTAAAAACTAAGATGTACCAACTCCTATTGTAGTCAAAATAATCTTATGCTGCAATTCACTGACTTCTACACGAATCACCACTGACTAATTTAGCTTAACAGCAATGCAGCATTTGTCTTCCTCATGTTGTCTTCTGGTCAGACAACACTGAGTTAACAGTAGGTTATCAGTACTGGCTGAACTGTAAAGACCCTAGCGGTAGAAATGTCAGTGCATTTCCACTGGTTACTAGGGAAGAAAGGAAGGATGCCAAATCACTGAGGTGTTTTACAGGACCATGCTAGTTTTCATAACACTTCAGGACTGAGTACTTTAAGTTGGAAAAAATTTTAGGGAAAAACAAAGGACAGAGAGAAAAAAGTCACTGCAGAGTAATTAATATTTTCATGGTTAGCAAGTTTCTGCTTGGTCTGGTTGCAAACAGTCTTCACTAAAAGGATACTTAAAAAATAAGGGTTCTGAATGTTTCCTGCTGGAGTTCCCATCTTTTACCAATAATTCACCTTGTCTGAAGCAGTTATTTAAACTGATCATCTGAAAGAGCTTTTGCTGCTCCTTGTCATCTCTGCTGACGGCTGAAGAGCAAGCCACTGATCCAAATTCTAATTAGTCCAGCACAATAGCTCAAACTGCAAACACTAAATAGTACACTGCATTTTGTATAGGGTAGGTTTGCTTCATTAAAAAAAAAAAAACCCTCAGAAAGTCTTGTGTTCATCCAAATGTCAAAAGGAATAGCTAGGAAATCAAAATAATATTTTCTACAAAGTTTGACTCAATATTTAGTAGACAATGAGCTGCTGATGTTTATTGCATCCATAGGATAGAAACAGGAAAAACATCAGAATACTATAAAAGTGCTGGATTCAGGAAAGAATACGAAGGGAGTTCACTGATATTTAGCTTTCACTAATTAGAAATCTAAAAAGACACTAGATATTTTGATAACAAACAAGATGAAAGGCTTCTTGATCACAATCCAAATATTGTATTAGAGGATCTGCACAGTGAAGATCAATGGGAAAAACAATTGCTTAGAAATAGGCAGGACATTTGCAGTACCTCTATCACCGTAGTTCTCAAAAAGAGTAGAAATGGGAATCCCAGGACCTGTCACAGAATAATAAGAAAGCAGTTTATAGGTTGAAGCTGGAATTTTATGATGGACTTTGTATTACGTTAAGATCGGTAACTGAAAGGTGTTAAAGAGCTCAGAGTTGCTACACAAACCTAAATCTTCTCTGCTGTATAACACACTAGTCCCTGCTGCATGAAATACATAAGGTACTGCGTGACATAGACCTGTATACATACAGGCATTGCTTAGCAAACATAATCATAGCAACTTTAAATCTACAAACTCTTCCTCTCTACAGATGAAGTGACATCTAGTTAATACCCGAGATGTGGTTATATAAGGTGCATGCAGAATTAACAATGTGAAACATTCTTCTGAGAACATGCCACATCATATTTTTGAAGGTGAGTGGCTTTCATATGGTGATGACCTCACTGACTACTTTGTGCAAGAATGATTGAAAGGTGTTATTATTTGCTACATTTGCTTCTCTGCTCAATGGAAGTTCTTAGGAACTCTTCAGATGATCAGCCAATGAAAAATCAGAACAGTAAACTTTAGATGAAATACACAAAAGGAAAACCATGGATATTTTTCTTTCCTTTTCTCGGATTGTGACATCAGACTTCACTGTTATTTGATTACAGTAATGGATAAAATGTTGAACCACTGAAATCACCTAACATTTCAAAAGAGCTAAGACTTCATTTAATACTTACATTACAAGTAGTTTCAATGATCACGCACCATGATGAGTTGAATTTTTCTTAGTTCAGTTATTAAGAATGTTCTCAGGTAAATATCCAACATTTTGTGGCTGACACAAGTTTAAGAATTTCAATTGGGAAACATATTGTAATAGTCTCTAATTGCTAACTTTGATCACACAAATTGGAAATATGTGTGTTTCTAAATCCTGCTCTGGTTGCTGCAAGAAAAACATGACTTTGATGAGACACATTAGAATCTGTTTTGTGTCATGAAAGACTTTCAAAAATCTGTTTTTAATTCCAAAAATCCCAACATTTTTGTTTAAAAAGAAAAAAAAAGTGAAAATATTTCAATGTTCTGAAACATCTTCTCAAGGATTTTGGACATGGAAAAGTTTCTTTCTGGAAATCTCTCATGGTTATTGTGAAATTTGGGATATCATTTGGGAAAATCAGATTATCTACAACTCTGATAAAATAGAAAGAACAACTGATTATATGTTTGCTCCCGTACTATACATACCATAACAGATCAAGGCATAATACTTAGAATGTTCACTGAACCTTGCTGTATAATACTGGCATCTCTCTTTCCTTAAATTGCAAGTTATGCATTGTTTTCTGATAGGTCTACTTCCAACACTGATTCTAGGAAAAAAATAAAATAAAGCAATATTTATTTTGCCACAACTAACTTCACATGTGTCTGCCACGCACTCTAGAACATAAGCACTGTACTTTCAGAAGAGTTCAATTTAAAAATAAATGTTTTCCCTTTTTATCCTTTTTTTTTTCTTCAAGAGTATATTTAAACTTTAGATGCTATTTGTCCTAAATTTTCAGATATAATCTGAGGTCAAGATTTAGTTGAAGTAGCCTGTGAAACTATACTTTAAACATTTTATTTTAAAATTATTTTATTAACAAATCCAGAGCTATCTTCTATGAACTTAGTATCATTAAGATTATGTTGATAACACTTACTTGTAAATATTCCTTCTTCCTGGATAGCCTTCAAATTCATTGCTTGAATAGAAACTGTAAATTCATTTATATGTTAGTAAATAATCAATAAAGTGATGACCTATGAACCAGCATCAAGATGGAAAGCTGTCTTGGAAGTTAACTTATACCTTTTGAGATTTCTGCATGTGGTGGAAGTTGAGCTTATATATCTTACATCTTAATAAATCTTTGATCAAACTCTGATTAGATGACAAATAAACCATATATATAGGTATTCTATTTTAATTCTCGCAAGCTAATCTCTCCAATTATGTAATTATGTAAGCTGTATCTACTTATACAGTAAGCTGAATGAGAGACCATAAAAAGAGAAGTAAATGCAGAGTGTCTAAGGGTTAACCACATGATTAAATTTAAGTATTTCTAACGAAGTATCTCTAAGATTAGTGATTGAAAATAGAAAAATGAAGACAATTTGCAAAGAATATCTCATAAGTAAAGTTTGTAAACCTGTGCAGTGCCTTTGCATATGAATTTGTTGTGGATACATTCAGATAAGAAACAAATTATACCTAGGTATAACTTTATGAGTTAACGAATGGTGTTCAAATGATTAAGCGTTGCTTTTACTGACAACACTCACAACATATTCTCTTCTTCACACTACTTACATTGCATCATTTGTTACTCTGAAAATGTATATTGCTTCCCATTCTCCACTTGTAATTTGGATTGCATTCTCCTGTGAAGCAAGACATACAAGTTACCGAATATTGTAGAATTATTTCAGGAACTTACAGTAGATCAATATAGAACACTTTGCTTGACTTACCACAGAGCCATTGATGTAATGAATATGCTTATAACCATTTTTGTCACTAAAAATTTTGTAATATGAACTGCTGTCTGATGTAAAATATGGTGCAGAAACAAAGAACTGAAACAATAGAAGGAAAATGGTAGATGAGATGTAAGTAAGACTGTCCAAGCTGATCAGATTACAGTACATATACTAAAAGTAACAAGACTACTTAATCAGATGGGACAAAGTACTTTGCACAAGTGTTTAGCTGTGATATTCAACCTTGGACTCAGTACATATTACAACTTCTAACCCGTTATGTCAGACTTCTTAAACTGATGGTATAGATACCTCAAGCACCTCACAAATGCAAGCTCCCTACTTATAAATGGAATAATTTGTTTGTATATTCTGAATGACCTGTATTTTGTTATTTAAAAATAGGTAGAGGTGATTTTTAACAAATAGGTTTCTGAATAAAGCTAATGTTCATGAATGGTGCCAGACTGAAAATCCTGTTTGGCTGATTCACTGAGCAAATACAGCACTAAGTAAATGGGTATCTGAAGCTTCCCATACTATTCCACTAATGTTAAAGAACAGATTATCCCAGATAAGACCATTCAACTTCTGTTTCCTTTCAAACCATCACCTCTTTACTAAAATTGTCAGTCAAGATGAGTTACTGCAGCTGTGTTTCATTTTCAGAATATGAACACAGAAGAATGACTTGCAAGCACTTCAAGCATGGCACTGAACATTCCCCAGTGAGTGACTTCTGAATAACAGTAACCCAAACTCAACTAGAACCTGTGATCACAAGCTAAATTGCACTGGAGCCTGCTTCTAGTACTCCTAATACTTGAAATTCCATAAAGGCTAAAGCAGGGATTTATGCATGTGTGCAATTTCTTTAGCTCTCATTAGAGCTAAAACCTGTCCTTACAGCCTCGATAAAAGCGGTGAAACAAGAGAGGAATCAAGTAAAATAACTAATCTTGTAAATGTGTAATCTTCAAGTAAAAATTCATCTCTTGAAGGACAGTGTACTGAAATGCAAAACTCTTAGTTAAGTCCACTGCAAGATATTCAGGCATAGTGTGAGATTCCCCATATTGAATTCTGGTAACTTTGCCCGCCTATGGAGTAAAACAAGCAATAATATACATTCACTGTCAGAATATGATTGAAAATTCTGAAAATTCCTGTTTGTCTGATTCACTAAGCAAATACAGTGAATACAGAGACTATGATTGAAAATCATATTCTATGCTCTTACTATTTCCTTGCATGGTTGTTTTTCCTGTAAGTAAAACAGGTGTTATGTCTCTTCCAAGATGTAGATTACTGGGTAGAGAAAATTTCTTTTGCTTAGAAGTAACTGCAGAGAACTGTCAACTGCCATTTTAAGTGGGATATTTTACCTTGAAGGTTCTTTGTTAGCTGAAGATGTGCAGCACTTGGCACTAAAACTACGCACTGAATGGACACGTTTTATTCTTAAAATGCTATGGTATGTCTGATCTCTCTTGAATGACATCACAGAAATTTTACATTTATTTTTTTTGTCTCCAGGATGCTTCTAAGAATTACACTGCAGTATGCATTTAACTCTTTTCATGACTTCCTTCCCTTCAGTATAGTGTCTAATCAGTTGGTCTAGAATTTGCAAAAGGGGACAGAAAGTTTTTAAACTCAAAAAGCAGGTAGCCAGATATTACGCCTAGCACAGCATTGAAGTATCAGTCTTATCTCACAGTGCAACAAGTTTAAGCAGTAGTGTTGTATGACTCAGAATGGTGCTTCATGTTTCAACTCACTTCTGTGAATATGAGGAAAGCTGTAGCTTTTCATTAAATCAAAATGGAATACAACAAGAAAACGTACCCCTCCTGCCCATCCTGTTTGACTCTCTTCTATGTGCTGTTGATTCTAAAAAACAAAACCAAATGTACAATCTTTTAAGAAGTTCGAGAATGTGTTTATGGAGATTCAAGATCTTAAAATAAAAAATCAACAGCCACCTGTAAGAATGTATTTTAGAACACTTGCTATGAATGTTCAGGGACTTAAGGGTTGCCTAAGGTAAATTATTTTATTGTATTAATACCATTATGTTAAAATATTCTTTTTTTAAACTGTCATCAGAGCTAAATAAAAGCTCAAGCAATTTTTTTAACCTTATGCAGCATTTTCACTGAAAGCAAGAATTAACAACTACTTAATCTTATGAATTTTTCAGCAAAAATGCCTGAGTAAAATAATTTCAGGAATAATAATATTAGAAATCTTTGTTGGATTCTCAGCTAGTTAATATGACATATTCCCTTTCATTTCAAAGCTGTGATGTTGATTTATAACACAGATAATGTGACTACTAGGTACATCTTTTAAACAAACCTTAAAACCACAAACCAAATACTTTATCTAAGCAAACAGAAATCAAGGGCCCCTGTACCTGGTGCTCAGATTAGAGATATTAAAGGGCCTGATTTTCAACAGTTTAAAAAAATCTCAGAAATAAAGTAATTAGAAAATGAATTAAGGATTAGGCAGCAAAAATCAACCAGGTCATCATACCCTGAGTCTATGAATATAAGTTTAGCAGGTCTCAAGTTCTTGTAACATTCCAAAAGCTGATTTTAAAAAAGTCTTCTGCTGAGCATAAATCAATCAGAACCTCCTGCAGCTAAAGGTACATTTTTATTTATGCTTTCCTTGTAAAGTTTCTAGTGCATTTTCAATACATTCCTAAGACTTTTTCATTGAAGAGTATAATATCTTGTTTGTTGGATGGAGCAATTTAGTATTTAACAATTCTGCATTCAGTCAATGTATTTCTTTTTTTATCTTGCAAACTTTTCTTTATGCTGTTCATTAAATACAGTATTTCTTCACTGTCCGAAACAAACTCAACAAATTTGCTTTCTAAATACTACAGTTTGTATTTGTTATGCTCAGTGTAATCTCATTAACATTCAGAATCATGCTTTCTCCCTTTAAACTTAGTCCCTGCAAAGTAACTTATCTGATAAAAAGTTGCAGATGCTTGCCCTTAGAAGGCTGTTTAGTACTTCACAGTGGCTCCACTGAGCTATTAACTCAGAAGATGGCCTTTATTTCTTTCATAAGAAAAAAAGGATGTGTTGTTTCATATCTGCATCCTAAATTTATTTTCCTTTCTTTAAATTAAGGCTCAGATCTTGATGACATAGTCCATTAAGGATATACCTAGCTTCCCTCGTTTGAGTAGTCCCATTGACCTCTATGGGATTTTTCTGTCTATTAAAGTATTTACAGAATTTAATTAGAGAACTGGCATCTCCATAGGAAACCCCGATTTCACAAACACATGGCTAGCTTTTACTCACATGAATAGTTCCACTGAAGTCACATTGGTTTTGATGGTCTATTCACATGAGTAAGACTCAAACGTGAACATTTTTGATGAATTGACACTTTAGGAACATCTTGTAGATTACATTTTGTTATTATTTTCAAGTACATAAACTCTAGCACATTTATTGTACATTAGCCTCAATTTAATCTGAAATCAACAAGAGAACTGCTTTTGCCAATGGAAACATACAGAGATATACTTTCTAACAGCAAATAGAGCTAATGCAGCACTCCCATCTGTTCACACTCCTTCAATTGGCCATTTGTGCAAACTTTAATGTGATAAAAGCATTGTATCACTGTATAAATATAGAGTTATAGAAACGTCAGTAGTGACTCCATAAATAAGGTTTCATGGAGAAATGCAATTAAACAAGGATAATGAACACAGTCCTGCAAGATGTTAATTGTCCTGGTCTGGTTCCAGAAAAGCAATTAAGCACATGCTTAATTTTAAACACATAAATAGACCTGCTGAAATAAATAAAACTGCTTACATGCTTAAACTTAAGCTTGTGTTAAAGTTCTTTGGTGGACTGTGGTAGAATCCTAGAAAAAAAATCCCCCCTTTTTTTTTTAATTTGCAACAACTGTCATATCATAGAGAAATAAAAATTATTTTCAGTTTGGAAAGATTGTGTCAAAAAACTCTGAATTTACAATTTATCAATTACACAGAACACTTTTGTAAGTATTCTTGCCTTTCATTTCTCATTAGTTCCAGGTTTCAGCCTAATGCTACATTTTATAAGTGTTCTGTGCCATAAACACTAAAACCAAGACATGCAAACACCATCAATAGTAAAAGACTATAAATGAGACCTCTGGATTAGTTACTGAAATTCAGTTATCCTTTCCTTCAGGATCTATATGGATTTATCAGTGTCTACAGTCTTCAAGCTTTACAAGGTCTTGAAAAGAAATATTTTTTCAGAAAGGCTTCTATACATGAGATCTGTAATGAACTACATACAGGTATAGACAGCTAGGCCACTTAAGCAAATGCTAATTTCAGCAATGTTAAATTTATATTTCCAACTATATTACCTCTGGACAGTCCCAAGTATTTGAATTTTCTTTGAAGTCACAAATAGCTAAGACTGAAAAATTCTGGATTCTCTTTAGCCATTGCACACAGATCCGACTATCTGTTACCCAAGTAAGCCAAGTAAAATAGTGATCACTAAAAAAATAGTAAAAAAAGAAAGAAAGACTGGTTATTAAAGAACAAAAATATAGAAGCACTGCTACAGATTGTATCCCCCATAGTGCTCTATGGAATCAACAGCAAAGCTTCCAGTGTCTTAGGCATTTTCTTTTGTCCTTTGTAACAATGAATCATCTGGACAAAGAATCAAAATACATTTCTAGCTAGCTTCTGATCCATCTAGGAGATGAATATGGCACTACACTGTTAGAAACAGAAAACAACTCAGAAGTTCAGACATTTAAAACAAATAGAAATTTTTATTTTGCTTTATTTTTTTTAAAGAAAAGACATATTTGAGAGCACACTACCTTGATGCTATGACTGCAGGAACTGGCACCTTCTTAGGACCAAATGCTTCAGCATTAATAGTGTCTACAATAAACACTTTAACAGTAGGATTTTTAGCCCCAGCCTTCAAAGAGAATGTATCAGGTTATTCAAATCAGGCTCTGAACAATTCAGAATGAGGAAAAGAACAACACTTTTTGCAGGAAAGGAGATGAGGTGTAAATATGTATCCAGTTGAGTATAATAGGGCAAATGTGGTTTTATAAGATCTCACAGTGTCACTAAAGCAGTATTATGGTACTTTGCATCATTTCATATGCAAAGACAAAAACCTTTAAAACAGTCAAATTTAGTGCCTTTCTTTACAGAAAATGTTCTTGATGGGAACCAGCATTTAATTTGCATTATGGATCTGTGCAACACACATATGCTCACTTTGGTATAAAACTCTAGAAGTATATTCACATGATTGCATACTTTGACATATCAGCTGTGAAATAAAGTGGTCTAGCTTAAACTGATTTCATGCTTGCTTATTCATTGCATATATTATTGGTTTTTTAATTCTTCTGCATGTGTGGTTTAAAACATCCAGATTTACTTTAGAACAGCAACCCAGCTGACAGTTGAGTAACTTAAGATGCATTAACATGATCACTTGCAATCATATGAGCATGACAAGAGTCAGTAGAGCTAATAACATGGTGAAGAAATGCCAAACCAAAACCTTCTTGCCTTAGATCTGGCACTTAAAAGCAGCTAAAATCCAAATCTCCTTGAGATCAAAAAGCACTATGAAGTGTGCAAATAAACTGAAGCTGTTACAGCCTTTATTTTTCAAAATTTACTGTAATAAAAAATTACAGCATAGTTAACCCATCACAAGTAAACTGAATTGAAAAAACAAGGCTTAACCATGCAAGCATGCACTTGCACATGCTCTTTACTTACATGAGTAATTCCATTTATTTCACTGATATTATTAAATATCTATAGCTTTGAATGTACTTATAGCTTTTCAGAACTTGGCCTAAGTTGTTTTGGGCTTTTTTTGTGTTTCCCCTCTCACCCCCAATAAATTTAGGCCATAATGTATTTAACCACTGTAATATTGCTATTTTTTAAGCACAGTTAATTTTATCAAATGAACCATAACTCATTTCTCAACAGAAAGTAAGTAAAAAGAATGATTAAACATACCTTTGGGTAGGGGATAATTATTTTTCTAGGATACTGGTCCTCACCAAAATATGAATATTCAATAAATGGTATGTCAGTATCATTAAATTGTACATATGCTAAATACTTTCCACTTGGAGACCACCACAATGCATATTTTGTTGCTAGCATTTCCTCTGAGGGAAAAGAAAAAATCATAATAGTTTGTCATTGCTTCTCATTCCCATCTATTTCAGCATTTAGCACCTAGATATGTAAAGTGAGTTATACTAAATAAACAACACAACATGTTGCAATACATCTCAATTCTGAAAGGTCTTAAGAACTCTCAAAAAGGCACAGAGATCCCATTTAACTCACTTGTTTTTTTTTCCTGTGTGTATTTGGGGGTTTTTTGATTTTTTTTTTATGCACTGAAATGCCAAATTTTCACCAAAATTAAAACTTCCATTAAAGCTGAATGCCCAGCTACTGCCTGTGCAACAGAAGGAAGCCCTATATATAAAGGTCTGATATATTTCCAGTAACAAAAGACCTAGGAGTATGGTTACACACTATGAATGCAAAATACAGTTGTATGGAAAGTAAAATATGGAAATGCAGTAATCTTTAGGGCTCCAAAAACAGTGTATCATCACATGTATTTTAGACTGGATTGTGAGAACCAGGTAATCTAAACAAAACATTTAACATGCTAGTTGATATTCTTCAAGATTTACTTACCTTCATAGACCCAGTCAGGAATTCCATTAAATATTTCGTTCTGTTTTCCATCAGTAGTTATTTTAATTGGTGCCTCTCCTGGATTTTGTTTCAAATAGATATTATTCTGATATACATATACCTGAAGACAAGAAAGTACTTCTTATGAATATAGGCACCAGTAAGAGAGGTTAGAGTAAGATCTTTTGCAGTTAATGCTCTTACATTATACCAACAAGAAGACACAATGAATACAAAATGGGAAATAAACGCTACAGTACAAGCTGTTGCAAATTCTGCAAGAGAAGGTACCTCAGTAAATAAATTATACATTACAGGCCAAATTCCATGTTCACCCATGTCAGAATAAATCCTGAGCAGCTCCTTTGAATTTAATAACTTCAGAGGATTTTGTGGCAAGTTTTGGTTTGGAAAATAAGGGGAAAAAAATAATCAAAAACTCATTCAAATTGCTGTGTTTTATACGTGACCTTCAGACAAAGTGGTTTGTGACTTCTCCATCTGCTTCCACCAAAACTAGCAGATAAAAAAACCCCACCAAACCACAATGACTAAAATGAAAATAACAGGACTTTTAAAAATCTGTCAAAAGGCCTAGGTGATGTGAGATGAGACAAAAAAAAGTTTCATTCCCTCTGGGTTATTTTGTTCTTGTCTAATAAAGTAGTTATCAAAAGAGAGTTCTTGCAAGAAATGCTTATAGGCCTTGTGTATGTCTAAATTTCAATCAATCAAATGAATGGACATGTAGTTAAGAAACCAGCAACAGAAACTTCACTTTCTTAGAAAATCATGTCTTCTGAAGCTATCAGCATTTGTTAGCAACATCAGCGTAACATTTAATTACTTCGTGCTTTAAATGAAAACCAAAGCAACTCCTAAACCTCTCAGATATGATACAAGGATATAAAACCATCACAGACTATTGATACTAGGAAGATAGGAAACTGCCTTCAGAATTCTTTATAACAAAATGACAATATTTAACTAAATTGGGAGAACTAGTACTCTCCTAAAATATGGAGAAATATTCCTAATAAATTGTCCATTCATATGTAGCACACTCCTGGGTATTTTCTGAAATGAGTTTGATATTTAAAATTTTTTTCTTGCACAAATATTTTTCAATACTGAGTAAATAGTTAAATAATGCTAATTGTCATTGGGCTGATCTTTCGGAGCCAAGAATAAAAATATTTTATAAACTTATTACTATGCAATAGGTCTTTTATCATTACTGAGATATCAAGTAGCTATTAAAAAGAAAAGAAAATAACATTTTTTGTAATAGGAACCTGACAGCCATTTTCTAGGGTGAAAATTTTAGAAAAGATTTTAAATACTGCATCTTTAAATCTCCATAGTAAACACGTGTTATACAGTGTCAAAGGAAAACACATTGGTTTTCAGGCCCTGAAACTACATTTGAGCTGATATACAATTATGTTGGTCAGTTTTTGATAGGAGATTGGCCAGCGAACTGAAACACGCAATGTAGCTGAGAACACAATACTTCTATCGAGACACAGGCAAGCTAAACTTTAACAAGCTAAAACTGTTTTGTCAGTCTTGCTTACAACCAAGGTTATTACACATAGTCCTGTCAAAAATATGGCCTAACAAAATAATAACCAAAGGCAAACAAATGTTTCTTAGCCACACAAAGCAACATAATTTTAGCACTTTGTTATATTTACTGACCAATTTGTGTCCAACGGGTGACCAGGATATATATTGAATTTTATGTGGAAGCTGATTTTCTGTTACAAAGCCACTAAAAAAAGGAAAGAAGTTGAGACGGCTTTTTGTGCACAGTGCAAATGAATCATTGTACTGTACATTCTTATAAAATTCATGGAGAGCTATGTTTTCTAACAGCTAATTGTTTCTTGAGCCATGCAAATTCAAAGCAGGCAGTGAGACATGCAGTAATGTGATGGTGTGCACCAGTGCTGGTAAAGCCTTCCAACTCAACTTTTTGAAAACATTCAACAGCAGAAGCCAGCCTTGTCTCTTTCTAAATACTGCACAATCATCTACAGTAATTTGCTCCATCTGCAGCCTCAGCAACTTACTGGGAAGTGAGAATTCAGGATGTTGCATGCTAAAGCAAGCATAACAGCAGCACTTGCAACATTCGTTAAGGATCAGGACCCACATGCAGTACCTCTCTACTCACATTAGCTTGCAGCAATCTTTTCCTGTCACCTTGAACCAACAGTTTCGCACAAATGGAGCAGCTCAGTGCAGCCCCTTTTGCTCAGAACTGAGAGGCATTTGGTCACGTTGCTACTTAAGGTATAAAAAGTCACTGGGGAGACAGGTGGCCTCCTTCAAACTTGGGTGGACAGAGTAGTGGTTTGGGGAAGATCTTGGGAAAGAGACCAAATACCATGGGAGAAAATGTGAAGTTTTGAGGAATCCAGGACAGACTGTTACAAGATCACTGCAGCACTAAAGGAAATGTGAGAGTTCTAGGAAAGCTAAAGATTAGATCAACCATAAAAAGGATGAATTAGACAACAGAATGACATGGAGACATCAGGTATGAAGCTAAAGTGGACTCAACCATCCAAGATAAGGTGGGAGAAAATTATGAAAAGAAGAAAAATATATGAGAATCTTAAGCAGTGAAAGTTTTAGGGCATGAAATATAAATCAATCCAGATACCTGGACGAGTAGGTGAAAGGACTGTATGATTTTCTTAAAGGCCATTTTTGTCAAGCAAACAACCGGACAGATTCAGGCACAAGCAAAGCAGGGTGGTAGTCACATTACTGTGGAGTTTTTCAAAGGAAATGCAAGCACGTTACTACAAAGTATTCACCATAGTTCCCTGCAAGAAATATCTGGCCTTACCCATATATGAGATCATAAATGTGGTATGATGCTGTATAAGAGTATCTCCACAGCTGCAAAAATTAAGCCAGAAAATAATATTATTGACTTGGACAAGATAATCTAAAAGTAATCAACTGTCTTTTCATAGCTTGGTCACTTCTCGAGAAAGCACTAAGAAAGGTTTATCTATAGCAACCACAACGAACAAAATACTAAATGAAACCAAACATTTCAGGAAGTGGTATACTAATTACCTTTGAATAATTGCTTTCCAGAGCTATGAAATGTTTGTCAGATGACAACACATAATTTGAAGCATTCACTTGTTTCTGAAAGATTCAGAAGTAGATTAGATTCTAATAAAAAAAAAGGATTTGATGAGTTTTAGTCCACTCACTTTTAAACTGGTACTAGAAATGCAACTGTATTTTGCTGCCTTTTTATTAATTGGAATGGTACGTACCATTGTGCTGTTAGTCATGATGGTAGTTGGGTAGTTCATTTCAACATTGTAGAGTATAATGTCATCTTCTGCAGACTGATGAAGATATTCATTGTCTTTATAAACAAGATAAAAGGGCTGTTACCTTGCACAGAAGATACTACAGAAAAGATCAATTTATCAAAGTGTTCACACTCCTGTCAATTAATAGATTTTGAGCAAACTCTTTTGGCATCTACATAATTTTTTTTTTCAAATGATGCCAAGGTACAGAGTTGTCAACAAACTGCTTTCAGGGTTCTTGAGTATGTTGCCAATATGACACACTGCACAAAGAATCAGCTAGTTAACTTTATGATTACATGCCAGATTTTAGTAATTGATCAAGAATACCACTGACAGACCCATTAGAAGGTCAGTATCATAATGTAGCTGTTTTCAAGAAAACCAGAACATTCTCATTTCTACAGATTCCACGGATAACAGCAGTGTCATGTAACTGACACTACGTAAATGATACTCCCCTTACACAGGCCCTACAAAGGGAGGATGAGTGACCTTCAAAGTGAATGGAACTGAACCCAACCTGTGCCCAAGACCTGAGTTATTTTGGTAGAAAATGAAGATCAGAATTTTAGTTTCACATTATTATTTTTGCTGCTATAAACAGAGAGAAGGAATTACACGGCATAGCTAAAGAAAGAGAGACTTTAACAGTTTCAAAGCAGCCTGAAACCTTGTATAAGGTGTTCATTTTTAGGAAATTAGATCACCCTTGGATCTTCTGAGCACACTTCTGCGATTTGTATTAACAACATTTTTGGTGATCTCAGGCACTCTTAGGAAGAGATAGTCGATTTTTCACTCCTTGCTTCAGAAGAAAAGTAGACATATGGAATGCTGTAGGCATGATTATCTATGGAATCTATGGCATGACTTTTGTGTGAGCTTTGTGACTGTTAAGAGGAAAGATAAGTCTAAGTGAGAAGGCTATTAAGAGGGAAGGAAAATATCAGGTTTAGGTGATATGCTGCCTACAAACTTCAAACATTCAGACAGAATTCTAACAAATGGTGACCTAATTTTTATATCATACAAGTACTGTCAATATACTTCAAATTATTAATTGTAAAATTTGAACTGCTGCAAGCAATGCCCTAGAAAGCTTCAGTTAAGTTCTAACATTGTGGGTAAAAACTAACGTGGTAAGACTGCATCTGAATGGGCACTGTGTTTCTTGTCTTGAGTCAGGAACTATTACCAGAATCAGCGCATAGATGGAGTGGTAGTATGTGTACTAGAATGTAATCCAACCTAGCTCGAGCCTTTGGGTGCTTGAGTCAGTAATAACAAGACTAGTATTTCAGCCATGCACAGACACATATCTCAGCAGCAATTAACTTCATGTCTTTATCTTCTACCTTAAGGAACTCACTCAGAAACTCAACCTTATTTTCTATGCAATGCTTTGGAACTCAGGAATTTCAGCAGTATCAACATTTCATTAAATGAGACAAAACCAGCTGGGCAATTGCAGAGCTAAGTACTCATGAAAACAAAGCAGAATGCGGCCTGCAAGATAGGCTACCTCAATTATTACAAATGATAAGTGAAAAAGTGCTGCGACAAACACAAAGAAGAAGATTGCTTAAGAAATGACTGACACATTGACATATTTCTTTTACTTGCTGCAATGAACATGACAGTAAAGAAATAAAACACTGAAAGTCTCTGTAAAATTATACTTGACTCAGACATGTCTGTTGAAACATCAAATACCTGGAATTTCTAGAATGACTGACATAATAGTAAATTTCAACCATAAGTTTTGACTAGCAGATTGTTTAATTTCATAGTTAGCATTTATTCACAGTAAGGCTGGAAGGAAAATAAATTCCTGAGTCTGTGTAAATCAGTTTGGAAACACATATTAGAAAGGCTTATGTACTTTTGAGGAAAGGTTTTACTTACCTGACACCCAATATGGAAAAAATGTTTTATATTGGAAGTTTCCATTCAAGTAATCCTCCAGTGTAAGAGCTCTGGGTCCATCATCTGTGTTGACAACTAAGACAATAGAAAGCTTCTGTTAATACAATGGTGTGAAGTGTGGAAAAAAAGGAAGAAAAGAAAAACAGACACAATTACTAGTCCAATATTTTTTTTTATTTTATATTTTTTTTTGTTTTTAGCACCAGAGAATAGTGAGGATAGCATAATCCTGGAAGTACACAGAGAGTAGGCACAGCAGAAAGTTCTCTGTTACTGGTCTGGCAAGGTCCACACAAAACCACAAACTAATTTATTTCACCCAGTCATTTATTCACTCAGACATATTTACTTGCAGACCCTGTGAGTCCCAGAAGAGCCTTTTCCACACAGAAGACAAATCGAAGTTTTTTTTAAAGCATGGTTTCATGAACTTGTGTGGTATGTAGAGACAACTGTTTTAATAGGGATTTGCACATATTCAGCAGACTCAAACAGCAGGATGTACTTACAAACCCCTACTGCCAGATTTCATAAATACCTGATCAATCAGTTAGAAGATGGATATAAGGCTTCCAAAATGATCACCATTCACATATTTCTCTTGGTAGCTACATGAAAAAATAACAGATGAAGGCATGCTGATAAAAATAATGCTGAAAAGGAATGAATGAACCTGAACTTCAACTTCTAATTTAATGCTGCAAAAGAAAATTGGCAATGATTCTGGAGAGAAGAAAAATACTCTGATATTAGATTTCTAAGCGTATTGGATAGCTGCATAAAAATAAGGAATAAAATTGTGTCTGATTTTGTGCCTTTTGTCTGACTATATTTCCTCCCAGTGCTAAACACCATAAGCTAGGGTAGAATTTAAAAAAACAAATCTAAGGACAAACACCTATATGGGAATTGGGCAATGCTGAAAATGCTGTTTTGCTAAGTGCATGAAAGTGAAAAAAGGCAAAAACCTATGCAGCTCACAGGAGAAAGAGCACTCAAATTATTTAATCCTCAAAGGACATAGGAACATTTCTGACAAAGGCCATTTTGTAAAGTTCAGTACCACAATAATTGCAGCTTTTAAATCTAGGCATCCTGGATTCTATGCTTTCCTCCTTTAAAATCAAGGGCATTTTTGCCATGGTCTTCAGAGATAGTGGAGATGTCACACTGCAGCTGAGTAGATCTCTGCCACTTCCCCTGTTTGTTCCTTTAGAGCAATGAGATGACAGCCAGATAATCAAGATGACTTGTTGCCCTCAGGTTTCATATCATGCTCCATCACTTCCTCATTACAGCTGCCCCCTCTGTCACACTGACTTCCTGGGAAATGTTTCTTCATACTCTCTTCCACAGTATTTTGTAATGATAATACACGTTTTCTTCTGGTAAGTGACTATTACTTACTGCAGAATACACATGTCAGGTTAACTGTAGACACTAGCCTTGTCTGCACTAATGCAGAAGAAAGCTGTCATGAGAAATAAAACTGAATGTCAATCCACGGGCAAAAACCTATTGGTATAAACTCTGAGGTAGTAGTATGCCCAGAAAATATCTCAAGAAGTTCAGTAAGAAGTTAATTCTTCTTGCTAATGCCATGACTGTATATTAGAGATCTTTGATATGTTAATGATAAGCATAGAAGACGTCAAGCTCTTTAAAAAATGAATAGAAAATAATTCAAAGAAGAATCCACTTCTATTTATACTAAGTGATTATTACTTATCACTAGCTTCCAGTTTAAATTCTCTATGTGAATATGCCTATTTGCAAAAGAAATACACTGTTAAGATCTATTTCTATGGCTGTGTGTATAGGAGGCTTATATTTGCAGTCCTTTTCGATACCTTACTTTGGTAAAATTTCCTGGTTCCTTCTCTCAGATTAAGAGGATTTTTTTACTAAAAAGACAAGCAATATCACAAATGTCTCTTCTCTGGTCTAATTTTCACAGCTCTAATTTAAACCTTTACTCTGTTAGCCATCTCACATACATACTTAATATTCCGTGATAATTTATTATGACTGCTAATGATTTTCAAAATGTGTCCACTCCTATCTGAATTTCTACCAGTGGACTGCAAAAAAATGTGAAGACAACTATTTCTTACTTGATTACTTATAATTTTGAATGCTTGTTTCTAGGCAACAGAAGATATCTTTAAAAGCTTTAATTAAAGGCACCACCTTTAATAGTTTCCTATAATTGTTGCTGATTCTTTCTTCTGTAACTAAAGACTGGTTCAATAATAGTATTCAAAATCTCTGCTCACAGAATGAATCCTAATATGAAGATTACATGTCTGCAGCACTATACAGACACTAATTTGGACGGCTCTTGGTGAGCCTGGTTAAGTCTTTTGTTGTTGTTTTGTTTCTCTGTGAAATAACAAAGATGAGAAAAGATGCCAAGGGACAAGAAAGGAAGCAAATAGCTGAGCAAACCATAGAAATGAAAGCTTACCCAATTTCAGCTTTGCTCTTTTCCCTTCACCACCCCACTATCTCAGTTTTAATCCTTTGTGGTCCATTTGCATTCATTTACAGCATGTAGTTCTGTATTTCTCTCTGCACCAAATCAGTTATTTTGCTTCCCAGTGTAACTTGCTTTATATATTCCATGATCATAATTATTCACTTGTGCATTTGAGTGTATTCGACATACATGTATAATTGTAGTGATAAAAGCCTGTAAGCATCTATTAAATGTTACTGGCTTTAAACAGACACCTTCTCCTTTACTGTTCAGTTCACTGTTGTGAGAGAGCTTAATAAAACACAAAAGATGAACTTTCAGTTATATTAAGATCAGATTAACTTTATGCACAGCAATCCAACACTATAAAATTCTGTTTGTATTATCAGGATTATTCCCTTTCAAAGAGCACTAGACCAATACAACCCTTGCATTAGACTTCAAAGCCCTGTTGACTTATTCTACAAGTCTAATGTGCATCCATATAAACAGTGTCTACTGCTGCCAAATTAAAGAAAGTATACATAATAATCAGTAAGTATTCAGTTTTCTGTACTTTTTTATTTTTATTTATGTAATTGTATATAGGTATTTCATACGTATTTGTAAGCAATTAATATATATGTATTTTTATATGTATTTTATTTAGCATCCACTGCTACATGGCAAGATGACTTGCAAATAAAAACTGTTTATCACAGTATTATATTCTGCTTCTGGACTAGATTGTCCATTCTCATCTCTGCGGTCTGCTGCTGAATATCTAAAGCACAAGTTCCTTCAACATCCACAGGAAAACTTGAGGACACCACAGCTCAGTTCAGCATCAGAAATTAATTCCAACACTCCTGATCCTGATCCAGAACTTCTGGCCACACTCAGCTCCACATCAGCTCAATCTGCATTTCTATACCCACATCACATTCAGTCATTTTTTTGTGAGGTGTAACACTGGTTTCTCAGTGAAAGCTACTTCAAAAACACCCTTTGGAATGAGAAGAAAAGATGAAGTCTGAACAAGTCATGTTCCTCAGTATGATACAGCTCTTGTTAGGAACAGATACTGTGTACAGAAAGCTAAAGCATGCTATAATGAGTATGGTTCAGTTTACTACGGATTGTAACACCTCTACTGCTAAGGGTCTAGGAAAGGGAAAAAGCTTTCCTCTCTAATGCTAGACTAAGAAAAAATCACTATAATCCCTTTCAGTTATTGCAAATGATGTTTACAGAAAATGTAAAGAAAAGCTAGAATAAAAATTTAACCTTAGATCATAGCCATCATACTTCATTTCTAAGCATAGACTTGGATTTTTTTTTTTTTTTGTAACCCCTTTAAAATAGTCCTAAATCAGATTATTTATTCTGCCACCAGCATGTGAATAGGCACAGAAAATTAATAGAGCCTGTTTTGGGTAAGAACTTCATGCCAATTTAAGAATCTAAGTGACAGTTTCTTCAAACCACTAGTCAGATTTGGAATGAAAAGGCCCACCCAACCCCACAATCCTAGGAGTATCGTCATAGACTGCTGCTGCACAAGCACAGCAAACTGAACCCTCTTAAGGGAATATAAACTAAGGGAGAATATTGGGTTTTAAAAACTTATCTAGAAAGATTTTAGCATGAATTCCTACTTTTTTTTTTAATGCAGTCTAAAGTACCAAACAGAGGAGGTACGATTTAGTTTAATCCATCGTAACATTGTTTTTTATTACTTTGTTCTAATAACCTTATGCTAGCTCTCTGCCACCAGCATACCAATCACTGCAGCTAGGCTTACTTAGATCTGAGCCTGAACTTGCAGCTAAGACTGAACCACCAGATTTTTGTGGAAGCACACTGTCACAGTAATCTATCGACTTTCAATTACAAGAAACTTCAGCAACAGTGAAGAGTTTATAATCTCTAATTGTCACTTGCCAATTCTGATAGATGGCCAAGAAGATGAGAATTTCCCTTTACTTCTGTTTTAAGGCAAATATCCAGGCACCCATTTAAATTAGAGAAGAGGAACAAAGTGCATTGTCTCTAGCTGAATCTAGTGTCAGCAACCAAATTCCTGACTGGAAGCATTTTTCTTCCACTCCACAATGACGGAAGTAATCCTGCTTGACTTTGCAACAGAACACAGGGAGGAATTTATTGAAAAAGGATTTGGCTGGTGTGTAGCAAAGAACACCACCCATTCCAAAGAAACTGGCTGCTCCACTTCCTGGCTGAGACATATGGCCTCTGACCTGATCTGCAACATCAGAGAGGCAGGGGCTTGATCTCAGGTCTAGGTCAAGTGTACAATGGGGACAGAAACATTGACATGTACTATCCTGGTTTTGGTTGGGACAGAGTTAATTTTCTTCCTAGTAGCTGGTATAGTGCTCTTTTGGCTTTAGTTAAGAATAATGTTGGTAACACATGGATGTTTGAGTTGTTATTAAGTAGCGCTTACCCAAGTTAAGGACTTTTCAGTCTCTCATGCTCTCTGCCAGTGAGGAGGGGTACAAGAAGCCAGGAGAAAGCACAGCCAGGACACCTGACCTCAACTAGCCAAAGGGGTATTCCATACCATAGAAAAACATGCTCAGTATATGAACTGGGGGCAGTCAGCCAGAAGGGACCAATCGCTGCTCTGGGACAGGCTGGGCATTGGTCAGCAAATGGTGAGCAATTTAATCTTGCACTACTTGCTTGTTTTTTTTTGTTTGTTTGTTTGTTTCATTCCCCTCTCTCCCTCTTTATTTCCTATTATTACTATTGTATTTTACTTTATTTCAATTATTAAACTGTTCTTATCTCAACCTATGGATTTTGCCTTTTTCTCTTGATTGTCCTCCCCATCCCACTTGGGGTTTGGGGTGGGGAATGAGCAAGTGGCTATGCGGTACTTAGTTGCCAGCTGGGCTTAAACCATGACAGTTCTGATTCTGAATATTCATTAAAAATAGCAAAAGAAAAGATTAATTTGGCACCTAAGAAATACATTCAGTTAATTGTAACTGCCTACGGTTTTGCTATTGCTTTTCAATTGCAGACAAATTTGTTTTTTCGTGTTTATGCTGCAGAAGAACCAGACTAGATACAGCAGCGTATAAGTGAAAAGAACCTTCCTGAACAGTTTAGAGCTGGGTTATCATAGTTAGGTAAATCATCCAGCACATCCCTAGCTCAAAGAAATGTCAAAACCCTGCTGCTAATTTCCTTGGCATAGATTCTACTCACTATATTGAGATCGCCCATCTTGCTTTTCTGAGCCCCACAGAAATTGCGTATAACTGCAATGAAGTATTCTTCCCTCACTGTCATCTCCAAACAGACAATTGTTTTCCAGTATAACTTTTGAGAATTTTTCACAGTTTTATACTCTTCCATGTGTAAACCAAAACTAGCTATCACATTTTGAGATGTTTGAGGAACATGAAGTTACTAGAAACTTAGCAGACAAAACCAGAACTAAATGTTTCTTCCAGTTCTTTCAGGATTACAGATGACATTTTTCTTTGCTGATTTCTTAAGCAGAAGTTTAGTTGGTCTGTGTCTATACATTTTGCAATTAATTGTCTTGCTAGATTGCCACATCCTTTCAGTTAAGCAGCAGCAAAGTTGGAACATGCAAACAACATTCCATTTCCGTATCCATTTCCTGTCTTTGACTTGCAAAATTTATAACCGCAAAATGAATTAATATTTTTCCATTAACAACTGATCCGTACACTACAAAGAATTTGAAAAGGCATTCGAACAGGTAACTGCATCACTTGCAGTTCCACCTGTGAATAAGAAGACATAATCAGATGTGTTCGATACAATTGTGTTCAACATAGAATCATAGAATTGTTAGGGTTGGAAGGGACCTTAAGATCATCTATTGTTTATTCCGCAATTGTCTAAAATACTTTTTCAAAAGCATTCGGTAAAGAAAGACAAATTCTTTATCATCTTGCTGAATCTAAATGTGATGTCTGATATGACACCAAGTCACTATTCCAAGAAACTATACAGATGAAACAAGATCTTTGTGGTGGCCCAGGTACCAAAGAGGCTCAGAATAAGACTAGTGAGCTGGTATGTGATAACCTCAGAAGGGAAAACACACTCACTTCCTCCTACAGTACCTTCCATGATCTATCCTTGATATGATCTATTTTCATATTCACATGCTGCATAACAGAATCAACCATAACTGCTTCAGAAACCTCCAACTCTTCTCTCAACAAAACAACCCATGATGACTATTCCACAGAAATACAAAGTAGTAAAGAGATTTCACCTTTCACAAGCCCTGCATATTACCTACAGTATCTAACTTGCATAAGACAAGTAGATAACTGATTTTGCACCACTTAGTTCTAAATGCAAAACTGATTTCTTAATCTTGGTCACACTGACAACATGTGAACAAAGAATAATAATTAAAAAAAATAAAGCCCCTTAAACAGATACCATTTGCGGAATGAAGGCTTTTTATTATTATTTTAATTATTTTAGAGGCATTCAATTAATCTGCTGCAGTGAAAGGGTCACATAAATACTTATATTGCCCTTAATACACCTCTCATAGAAAAAATGACCACAGAGTGCCACTCAACCTCTAAATTTCAAACCACACGCACTTCAGACTTTTCTAGAGGACTCAGCAGACCACACTCTGTTAATCTTCCTACAGCTGACATAATAATACTCGAGCAAATATATATATAACAGTATATAACAATAATAGAGCAGAGCAAACTATGCATCCCTGTTTTATACAATGCTGACTTTAATTTTTAAATGCAATATTAACTATATTCACAATCATACCCTACCTACAAAAAATGTTCAACTTGTAATTGGATAGAGAACTTCTGTAATTATTACACAACAATTTAAAACCAAATACAAGTTCACCAAACTAAAGGAAATTACTAAGAGTTTGTGAGAGTCTCCTAACCTCTAACACAAAAATAACATAATATATCAGAATTATTTTTGCAGTCCTGTCCAAGAACATTATATATCATGCACAAGAAAGTTAATTCAGGTGCTTTTCACTTCAAGGAGTTCCTTGTTTCAGTATTTGCGGGCATTTCAATCCTACCTTCAGGATATTCAGCTGTCAGTACATTTCTGTAAAGTGATAAAGCCATAACAATTCTAACAGGACAATCCTAGAGATAGTTTAACAAACTTTTGTGAACTTTAGAAACAATAATATCTAAAGATACTGTGTTTTGCACTACATTACATTACGAATGCCTTACCTCTTGATGGAAGCAGTATAATACACATCAGTAATAAGGAAAGCAAAAGGCATATAACCACACCAAAAATTATTTTTAGCCGGGTCTGCAGGACAGAAACAAACAATAATTACATTTCTAATATTGTCTGAAGCACACTTCTATGGCTTCTAAATAATTAAATCCTTCCACTCTCTCTAACTGCTGCAATCCGTACAAGCAACAAGCAAAAAAGTCCCCGCAGTACATTTGAAAGTACTTTCCTTTCCCTTTTCTTTAAAACAAACACTTTCACTGGCCTTGTACAATAGCTGACATTCGGGAACAGATATAAATGTTACCAAAAGCAGAATTCGGCAGCATACAGACCTTCATTTTCCTGCTGTACTCTAAAAGAATGTAAATTCTCTCTTCTGGGTGTTGGTCAGTGGATCTAGGAGAGGAGTTTGAAAAGGCAGTGCCTGTTTTCACAGTTGGAGGCCAAACCTCTGGCAGACTTTTTTCCTGTTGGTTTTTTTTTTTTCCCCTACATACTTTTGAAAACTGTGCCAAATTTCAAAGGGTTTCCGTAAAATTAGAAACACACTTTTGGGGAAGTTTAGGACCAGAAATGGACAGTGGGTGGCTATATGGGTGGTGATTATATACTTCCCACCAATGTGAGCTATAACCAACATCTGCTTACACTAACTTGAGGGTTTTATGACTCACCAGTTACTTGATATGTACTGTTTTTCTCTGAAAAGTATCTACTGTGTATTTTGGCAATCCTCACATTCTCAGGACATAATCATGACCTTATTTCTGCTCTCTACAGTAAAATTCAAAGAAAACCCCACAGCTTTATTGTTGATACATAATTCATGTATATTTACTTTCTGAAATAATAAATGATGGTGTAAGAATGCAAAACAAGAAGCAGAAACAGGTATAATGTCTGCCACATGTGAGGAGAATTACATTTTTTCTCAGAAAATGATAAACTTCTTAAGGCCATGTAAGAAGAACGTAGAGAAGTAAATATCCACAGACCCAGTGCAAATTCTGAAACAGTGCTTAAACCACCAACTGCACGTATTTTATTTAGGTCACTGAAATGAGGTCAACTGAAAACAGGGAAAATTCTCTTGGGACCGCAGCGTCAAGTTACATAAGGGATCCCTCTGCAGCGAGAAGAATCACTTCAGAAGGGAAGCAGCAGCATGCCGTGCTCATTAGGCTGACTTTACCCACGTACCCTTACTCCCGGAGTGCCTCCGGGCCGCTCCAGGGAGCGATGGCGAAGGGGAGGCCGCTCCGTCCAGCCCGGTCCGCGGGGCTTATGAGGAGGGAGCAACGGCCGGGAGGGGCGGAGGGACTAACGGTCGGCGGGGAGCAGGCACACTGCCCCCTAGCGGCAGTGAGCACCGCAGCGGCGCAATCCGGGCCGAAAAGAGAAAGGGATAAAGGAGGCACCACGTCCGGGGGTGGTAGGGCCATGGAGCCTGCTCCGCACCGCCCCGTATCCCGCAGCTAGCCGGGTCCCTCAGGAGCGCTCTGCGCGGTCGGCTCCTTCCTTCACCCCTCGTAGCTCTTCCCCAGCACCGCCCATGCTTTCAGGCTTGCTGGAGTTGCTCCGTGAAGTTGGATGCTGTTTAGCACATCTCCACATGCCCTGCAATGCACAATAACTTATTACCGATGTTCAGGTCTCAGAAGGATGGTGTCAAAGAGGAAATCCTTCCAGTGCTCCTACCACAGAGCCAGTATAATTCTTTCAGGTGCTTAACCTGAGCATGAGTCTAGGCCATGCGTTTCAGGTGTATTAGGAAAAAAAACAACCAAGCAAGAAACCAACAAAAAACCCCAAACAAGCAAACAAAAACCCCAAAACCAAAAGGGGGGCAGTATCATACTCTTCACAGTATTCATTCTTACAATGTGCTGGCAGGAAACCAAGGACCAGCCAACAAACCAACCAACCAAGGACCTGTGCAGGGTGTTCTGCCCCACAGCCATGGGTTCAGGCTCTGTGCTATGTACAGAAGGGCATCAGATACGGCAGCAGCTGAACTAAGCTACAACACAAAGCCTGTTGTCCACCTATTGCCTGTAGCTTCCCAGCCATTACACATGGTGCCCATGCCGGAGGAGACACAGTGCCTGGTGATCAGCCTTCCTCCGCTTGGACTCCACAGCCTGCTCAGGGCAGCCAGGCCCAACTGCACCTCCAGGCCAGATTCAGGTTCCTTCTTGCTGCTGCCTCAGCCTACATGTCAAAAACCAAAGGTGGCCAATAAACCAACAGAGCATTTGCTAGATTTGGCATGAGACTTAGAGACCTCTGACTGAAAGTTGCAGGTTGGGGTTCAGCATTCTTCATTTTGCATGTGGAGTCTGCTGAATGACCTCACCTTTCTCCCTGCATTAGTTTTGTATTTCTCTTCTGTGTTTAACACCAAAAAGGAAAAAATAAGAGGGTGAGGAAGGGAGTGCAAACTGGTGGTGCCTCTGTGTGAAGTCAGACATGGGGACTATGATTTTTCAGAGGAGGTTAACAAGGACCAAGTACCCGAATCTGACTGAAATTCAGCAGAACCCCTCTGGCTTCTTTGAAAATCAAAAATGAGATTAAATAGGTTCCCTGTCACATGAAACTGTCCAACAGAAGTCTGACTAATGTTTTACAGAGAAATAAACCTCAGTGTATTACCAACAAAGATAGTCAAGTTACCACCTTAGCCTAACATTATGGCTGGAATTTGAACCCTAACCATTACAGCGGCCTTGGTGAGGCAGCAGCTCATCTGGGCAGTGTTTTGGCAACATTCTTTATATTATATAAAGAATAATCCACTTGGTGGGTGGATTTTTGAAAAGATATTAAAATCAACTGTCTGAAAAAGTGATATGAAACATGCCTTATTTTCCCATAAACCCAGTTTCCCTCTCTCCCAAGTTCTTGTCACAAGAAAAAAGTACAAGTCATACCAGAAGTTTCTGAGTAAGATCCATTCGGTTGACATAAGTCATGCAAGGAAAAAGAGCTGAAAAGGCTAAAACACATTGTTCCTGATACACTGTATATGAAGATCAGAACTGAGCTCAACACCAATAGTTTCTTAACAAGATAAACCGCAGCTACTCAAAATTTCCAAAGCAGAAAAGGATTGTGACAAATTATTTTTCCCCATGTAACTCATGCTTCTTATTCATATTTCCAAACAGTTACCTATTTCCTAGCATTCTGCTCTGCCATATGTATTTCCAATAACACAGTTCAGAGAAATAGATTTTTTTCCTACCAACATTGATTATTTCTGACAACCAGAACATCACAAAATTGCAAATGGAGGTTTTGATCAGGCTACTTTTCATTTCCAAACCTGCAGCTTCCTCTAATGAATGCATACTTAAAGAATGCCTCAAAGGAAATGCTTCAAACTCACATGATCTAAAAGACTTTACTTACTATATACTGCATACTATGGTTTTGGTTTTGGTTTTGGTTTTTTTTCCCCTTAATTTGGAAGTCTAATTATTTAGGAATGTGCTGCAGTAAGATTCACAAAGATTGCAGCATTAGAAGCAAAGCAAAATCTACCTGGCAAGTTTTGCATATCTATTGCTCCTAACACCTGAACTCCCTTCTCTGGACTGTTTATACTAGCACCAGTGAATAAGCAAACAGCAATTCTTTCAACAGCCAAAGCTTTTCTTAACTCTTGCAACATTAGAACTCCATAATGTAAGACAGAAATAAAAGTGTAATGAAGTTAGAAAAAGGGTGAATCAGTTGAGAAATAGAAAAATTATGGAACAGATAACACATACATTAACAGATAAACATACTCAGTTTGTACAGCAACTATCCAACCAGTTATGCAACTACTCTAAGGTTACTCAGTATTTACATTTCATAGATGAGGACATGAAGATTTATAGATATAAGTTGTGCATGACATCAGAACTAAAGTTGATAAAATAATGAAAATGTAACTAAAGCTTAACTAGTTCTTAACTAGCCATACACATAGCTAGACAAATTCTCAGCGAGTAATAGTTTTAATTCTTTCCACATTTGTGAACAAATAAAAGCCGTAAGTAGAAAATACAATCAGGATTTGTCACACTCCCTGGAGGACTTTGGGTCCATAAAGGCAATAAATACAAAAGTAACTAGCAGATAAAATATGGCAATTTAGCTTGTTTTTTACAGCTTCATACTTCCTGCATGAACAATATAGGCATGCTTTACAACCCCATTCAGAGACAATAACTTGAAGTGAAAATTCCTCATCCGACACATCAGAAGGATTCATTTAAGGTTCATTATGCCTTATGCTGAAGTGAGACTGTGCAAACACTCTAAGCTTTGGTGATAATGTGGCTGAGTCACGCCAGGAACTGGGAGTGTACCAGCAGCACACTGGTGAACTACAAGAAGACTAGGCATGTTTGTGATACAAACCTGTTGCACTTAAATATAGAAGAAGAAATCCAGCTGCATATGCTCTTGTTCCTTCAAATAAAGGGAAGTGTGAAAAGCTCAGCAGAAACCTATGTAACAATATAATCTTTCAATCAGGGTTTCAGGCTTCTTTGAAAGTGCTGAAGAAATTACTTCAGATTCCTGAAAATGCTATGTACAGTGATTGTTATATAACTATAGCAACTAATTAATACAGAAATCCAGAGATGATCTGGATGATGATTATTTGCCAAGAGAAGAGAGACTATTCTAATAATGAATTTTTAGTATATTTGATAGCACTATACACATTAGCAAATTACATCTTGAATTACAATCATGTGTGATCTCTGACATTTTAAAACAGATTCTTAGAACAATGTGTAAAAGGTGCAAAACTGGCCCAGAACTAAATGTAAAATCATCAGATTCCGGAATTAGCCAAAAGCTTCAGTATTAAGCAAAAGTGTTACAATACAAGAGAGAATAACTTCATTTCTAGGAAAAATAGATGAGGGGAATGGTTTATTTTTTTTAACTAATGCTGAATAGATAAATTGGTGATGATTTCATATTTGTTCTGCCCTGTACAATACATAAAGGTAAGAAGAGTATTATAAAAAGATATACACAAATATAAACCACATACATTACAAAATGTTTACGCTCTTTGTCTCTCAGTGGCCTTCGTGAATTAGTTGTATTGTTCAAAAATATCTGTGAAATTGCTGAGTCTTGAAACATCTTTGCATACATAATCTCTTAACTCTCAACACACCTGATTTCTTTTTATAGTCCAAAGGTAATTATTGGTATAAATCACCATTGTGGAATAATTTCAACCTATAAATCAGCCACCATTTCTGTAATTTAAGTGAATTCTAATCTACAAGACTGCTAGAGTGAAAACTCATTAGCATGGAAATTTATTTCATTTCATAATGTTGTAATTCATTTATAAGTCTCTAATCCCAAAATGGCTTGTATGAGATTGGTGATATCTGAAATGTGCTGCTCTTCCATTTGCAGTCAGAAATTAGATTCCCCCCCTGAAACAAAGCCAAAAATACAAAGAAAACCTGGCCCACCCCCAAAATCTGGTCCTGTTGCAAACATGAAATGAAATCTGACTTTAAGAAAGTGTACACAGTATTTATAGTCCTTTTAAAAATGTAGAGCAATTACAGCTCTAGCCATAATAAGATTCTTTTTTGCTGGGATCTACTTTTCAGCTATGTTGTAAGTTAGAAATTTTACCTGGGGCTACTGAAGTATTTACATGTCCATGCTCGTAAACATACCACTTTATCCTGAATTTTGCAAAGCTGACTGTTATAACAACAAGCAGACCTTCTTTCCACTCTCCATTATCTTACTTGCAAATAGGGGGAAAGGGAAATCTGTCAATGAAATAAATACGGAGACACATTATGCTATTTTTACAGTTAGAATACCACTATCCTTTGAATTTCTAGGGTGAAACAGTAGTAGTATTATTGTCAAAATACTTACAGTGAAAGAGAATAAACAGTATCACAGTTGGCAAAGGTTAATCATTATAGTAATTTATTGAAAAAATACATACCTCATTATATAGCCAGTTTAACAATCCAATTAAAGTAACATACAAAGTCACTTGGCATTGTGCTTCTTGGACAGTAAAATAATCAATTTCAAGTTGGGTTAAGGGCTTGATTTTTTGAAATATCTTTTAATGGAAACTTAGTTTTAGCCAGTCAAAATGTATAAGCTTACAGCTGAAGATAAGAGGGGAAGAACTCAGTCATGAAAACGCTGATGAAGCAACACTGATGCAGAAACAACACTCAGCTAATCTTTTAACACAGCTTCTCTTTTGAAACACTTTATCTTCAAAAGGGTTATAGCACAAAGAAAACCAGAAAATGATCACCATGGTGCATCTCAAGATATCTGTCCTATGGTCTATGCTTGACAACACATCACCTAACACACTTCTGACAGTGTTGTCATCCCTTGACTGTAGTGAGTAGAGATGGGAATTTATTCCATGGAGTACCACAGCAAATCTGAGTGCAGACAGCAGCCACGTGACTTTTTCCTTCTTCTTCCTTGTTTTTTTTTTTTGCCTCAAGACAGTTTCACAGTATTTGATGCAGCACTTCTTATGGGACAAAGGAGCTTCTAATAAGCAGGAAGAGAAAAGTTGAAGAAGGGCTTTTAATTTTCATTTTAAGTCCTTAATCTTCATCACTTGAAGGACAATGAGCTGCATAATCAAAACCAGGGAACTTGATGGGCAGCTCTCTCCATTTCTTAAAAATTTCTTTTCTTGTCTTCTTGTCTTCGAAGACAATCACAAAATTTATAATCTTTAGACAAGGCAAGTCAAGACCTCGGTGAACCATCATATTTCCCCAAGCCTACAAGTATATGAAAATTACATTTCAGATAAAATAGACAAGATCATTAGGCAAAAATAAATACAACACCACCACCAAAAAATTATGAAAGTAAGTTTTTCCTCACTTGTCCACAATCTTTACATATAACTTCTCCATTTGTCTGGTAATCAGCATCCTTATCTTGCAGCGTCTTATTTTCTCTTGTATGGTAAAGACTTCTGAAAAACAGTCAGAGAGCGTGCATCAGATTCATTACTACATATGGACTTCAACAAACAGTGACTACAATTGCTGAAGTCAGATATGAAATGTAAAAGGTCATATACTCTGACTTCTGTGAACATTCAGGAGATGGAGAAAATGCAAGGTCCTTTCATGCTCCTATGTAATAGTGAAATACAGGTGTCTTCCATGCCTCCTTTTGTAGCATTTCAGGAGCTGCACCCACCCTTATACACCTTCAAGTAGGAGCAGCAGGCTCTCTGTTATAATCAGAGATAGATCTAGCACATTCTTACATCATTTAGTTTAGGAGTGCTCGGTCTTGAGGGTTATTACTAGCCTGTGCAGAGGGACTGTAAGAATTACTACCCTGTAGCTTGAATTGATGAACAACGTTAAACTGGCAAGACAATTTCCTGGTAAAAACCTGGTAAAAACCTGGCTGCAGCTCAATTTTAATTTTTTCAACATATGGGTACTAATTTCTCATAACTCTTCATAAAGACACAAAATCTTTACAAATTTTACCAGTTACGTCTCAAAGAAACTAAAACTTTAGAGGGCAGTAACTTGGTAGGATGTTATCTGTTAGAAAATTCATAAAGCATGATGATTTGTAATGTTCACTACCCATTACAAATTTCCCGCAGTATGCAAATGCAATTGAAGTTGAATTAAAACATTTTCTTGGACTCTAAATGTCCATTATAAGTGGTAAGAGAAAGTCACCTCCTGCCATCATAGCATGGAAAAGTTAAACAGTTTAGCGCAAATGTTTACCAAACTAGGCTGCATTTCTTGCAATGGAGCTAAGAAGCAAGAACACTGGAAGAGCTAAAAGACGTACGTCACCAGTATGCACATCCTCTAAAAATACAACTGTCAGTGCACAGCTTGTGGCCAATATGTTGCTTGAGTCACTGGTCATAGTCAAACTCTTATCCTGGGCCTGTTACTGGTATAAGTGTGTGGTTAACTGGTACTCATCTTTGGTTAGCTACACTGTGGAATACATACTATATTATATAATAAGTGACCTACTTAATATTACCACAGACCCTGTATCCTTTTCCAAAGTTTCAAACTCTGCTCAACTGTTGTGGTTTAACCCCAGCTGACAACTAAGTACCATGCAGCCCTTGCTCACTGCCTCCCAGAGCCGGGTGGGCTGGGGAGGGGAGTTGGAAAAAGGCAAACCCTGTGGGTTGAGATAAGAACAGTTTAATAATTGAAATTAAGTCAATTATTATTATTATAATAAGAAAAGAAAAAAGAGCAGGAATAAACCCCAAGAAACCCAAGTGGTGCACAATACAATTGCTCACTACCTGCTGACCAATACCCAGCCCATCCCTGAGCAGTGATCTGTCCCTTCTGGCCAACTCCCCCAGTTTATATGCTGAGCATGTTTTCTAAGGTATGTAATACCCCTTTGGCTAGTTCAGGTCAGGCTACATTCCTTCCTGGCTTCTTGAGCCCCTCCTCACTGGCAGAGCATGGGAAACTGAGAAGTCCTTGACTTCAGAGTAAGCACTACTTGGTAACAACTAAACCAGCAGTGCATTATCAGCATTATTCTCATACTAAATCCAAAACATGGCACTGCACCACCTACTAAGAAAAAAATTAACTATCCTAACCAAAACCAGGAAAACCTTGAAATCAGGGGTAAGAATGAATATTTCCTTCAAACTCATTAACTTCAAACTCCACAGAGCCAAGGACTTGACAGTATTGGAATAATCATTTTTTCCCTCACAGGGCCTAGAGGGTTACAGGCCCTGTGCAACCTTGCTGAAAAGAAAATCTGTTTCTGTTGGAAAGAGATGAAATAGTTCACAAACACTTACTGGAAATCTCTTTTCACACTGACATGATGCATGTTTTCAATAACTCGTATGTCTTCCCCAGAACATACCAGCTTGTGGCAATTTTTGCATAGGAATGTTATTAGTGAAGGATTTTTCTTGTATGTCTTGTGCTGATGTCTCTTTGCCTTCATTTCTTTTTCCACTATACTTTGACACTGGTAATTCTGAACCTAGAAACATATCAGTGAGAGCACTGTAATATTCTGGTGGGACAATAGTTAATAGTTTTCTTTTTCAGTTATTTTACCCAGTTCATTAATAACATGACTTCTAGTCTGTTTTCCTGACTTACGTGCTTCCACCTTTACCAATGGAAAAGCATACTTTTCTAAAGGCCCAGGACATAACATAAATTATAAAACAAGTATTGGCAAAAAATTCAAGGCAATATGTAGTAACTAATATTAAGTTTTCCTCCCCTGAATAGACTTCAAATAGAAAGTATTTCTTACAATATAAATCACTCTTTTTTAAAGGGAAAGTGCAGACTTGAAGTAAATACCTTCTTTAAATACTCCTCCTGTGGCATCTTCTGGACATGCTGAATGGCTTTATACATCATTTTCTCACGGAAAATATTAACATCTTCACGTTCAACAGCTCCTGAGCCACTCGAAGCCACAAGTGCATAGGTGCTGTCATCAGCTCGAGCTCGACCACGAGCCTGCAATTTGCAAGGAATGCAACATAAACAGCAAAACATCACCATACAACATGTCTGCCTAGTTTTGTAAGGCAAGACATGTACTGTTCCTTGTGCAGTGTCCCCACAGAGGGCTTTCTTCCACTTCACTCAGACAGATAAAGAATCAGTGAATAACCCATACTGTTTTTGCATTATCAAAGATATCTGTGAAAATAATACTCAGGAGGTTTGTAATTAGCACAGCATTTTGCAAAGCAGAAATTATATTTTGTCACCAAAAAATAAACATACATTTAAATATTAAATATATAAAAATTTGTGTTCAGAAATTTAGTGAGAACATGGAAAGAAATGGTTTTCTGATATGCAATTATATTCTTTTGTTGCTGGTGGTCCAAATTTCTTTTACATCAACCAGTCTCCTGATCATATTTTCATACCTTTTCTATTAAGAGAGAGCTTTAAATGGATGTTATACCATTACACATGGAGGAAAATGTTATACTGCATACAAACTGAGGGTAGCACCTGGAAATGAACCTTGTTGCAAGAGCATTTTCTCTTTCAGCATGGAAGTGTTTCAAAGTTATCTCCAAACCCCAGGTATATGACTTACCGCTTGCATATACCAAGCAGAAAAGCACTTCAAAACAAGAAGTTATCTGTAAACTCATACCTGCACCATAGCAATTTCATTGGTGACGAGGCCGTAGCGAATAACAATGTTACACTCTTTGATGTCTAGTCCTTCCTCAGCTACAGTAGTAGCAATAAGTAAATTCAAATTTCCACCTCGGAATTTATCAATAACTTCCCGTTGCTCATTCTATACATGAAAAAAACAAACTAAAACTCAGTACATTAACTTTCAGTTTTAGTTTCTGTCATCAGTTGATTTTAATTAAGAGGTTTAAGAATATGGTTCAATCATTTCAGAGAGGAGTACCAAACATCAAGTGGCTTCAATAACTGCATTTAAGCATCTTTCAAGATCACAAACACAGAGTTCCTACGAATATAATAGGTGTTCAGTCCCTTTTTTAAGGGATAACCAAGCTTGGAGATTTGTATCCTGTTTCATAGGCACTAGGAGTTTTGATAATGTAGTTGCTCTATCATTTTTGAATTCTTTTAAGTACTTATTCAGAGGTTCTGGATTTGTAACACTTCAGTAATTTCAGTTTGAAGTACAGACTTCAGCATTTTCAAGGCAAATTCCAAAGTACTTAAAATTGCCATAATAAATGGGGACTGTAATTTAGGTGATCTGGGCAGCACAAAAACCACAGAAAATTATATACTTGAAAAATAAAGCATCAAAAACACAGCGTTCTGAATTAGTTGGATATTTCAAAGAAGCTTGAGCATAGGACAGGAACTTCCTCTTTGCTATATTCAGTTTCAAAAGGTACAAGCTATTGTTTTGTTTGTGCAATGTGGGGCACAAATTAAATATAAAATTTTAATAGAAAACAGGAAACTGAGAGAACAATTCTTAACTCTTTTTTAACTGAGAACAGCTGAAGGAAATGGATCAGCAGTAAACCACACCATTTTTGCTTAAACGCTGAGGTTGCAATTTTATGTGCAGTAAAAAGCAGAATAGTAAAGAGGTTTTAGGATACTGAAGTATTTTGTTTTGGAAAATGTTTAATCTGGAGGTATAAATCATCACAGAGATATTGTATATGAAGTCAACACAGTGGTACTAGATGGACTGTTGAGTGATCAATTGGGATATTTTAATGGAAAATTTTAGCAAATACTCTTACAATGATTATGTGTCAGTGTAAAGCATGCATATAAACCACTGCAAGTTGATTAAGGGATGGTATCAGAACAAGACAGGCATAGTCAACATTGTAATTTTTTTCAATGTAGGGACTAAATATAATTTGAATTACTGTTGTCCTGGTAAGTATAATCTTATTTAGCTATTGCATTTTTGCTACTGTAACTTTGTTCACTTCTTCCCATGCCTCATTACAACTCCTGTCCTTTTTGACTACATGCTCCTCTAGGAAATGGCTGTCTGTTACTACTATTGCCATAGAATCCAAAACCAAAAAGCTTCTTTGTTGTAGAAAGAGAACTGGTCTGACATTGTTACTGATCTGTCCTGAAGATAATGAAAGTAAATTGCTGGCAGGTATGAAACCAGAACTCTCCAGGGTTCCAAACCTCAGTCTGCTGTTCTAGTACTAAACTAAGTTCTTTTCTCAAATCATGTACAAGATTTTAATGCTGTAGTGCATAGTTCTGTACCTGAGTCATGGGTTTCATTTCACTGTTTTTTCCAGCACCAATAAGATAATGGGCCTTAATTCCCACTTCTTCAAATTTTGGGTTATCCTTAATCCACTGGAATAGAGCAAAAGCACTTAGCCGGGTCTTTGTGAAAATAATTCCTCTAGGTGCCTCAGTCTTCGTGAACTCCTCCATTAAAGTGTTTCGCAACTGTGTTAGCTTTTCATTTTCATATTCTGGCATTCTAGCCAATGCTTTCAGCTGTTTCTTTTTTGCTTTAAAAATAGCAGACACAAATTAAGGAAAAGTAACCATGTAAAATAACAGCTCTAGAAAAACAAACAAACAAACAAACAACAAGGGAAAGAGCTTTCTGTACAACTCCCAGCATGGCTAATTCACATCCAGTTTGAAGAGCAGTGGCACACCAATTATTTTTCCAAGTGCGGTTACATTTATTAAAATACACCAATCAAAATAAATCACCATTAACTTTTAAACATACACCTGATCTATATTTCATGGTAAAAATAAGCAAAAGAAAAAACACTGTCTACACACCAGAAGTGGCACAGAGTTATGCGTACTGTATTAAAGAGCTAAATCACAGCTTACAATTTCTGCAAAGCAGTTTTAAAATAACTGGAAGTCTTTCAAGGGGAAATAGATTAATATGCACAGCCCTCAGAGCTGATAATGTTTTTATAAATTTAGACATAAATTCTCCCTGGGACATGCACTGAAGTGGGAATCCTCACTAGAAGCATGCAATCTAATAGACACCAGGATGGGCACATTGGTACTGGTATTGCACCTTTTAAAAGCATTTCAATATGCTCAATGAAATGTTAAATGAATGACGGCTTCAAACTGAAGGAGGGTAGATTCAGGTTAGATATTACGAAGACATTCTTTACTGTGAGGGTGGTGAGTTACAGGAACAGGTTGCCCAGAGAAACTGTTGGATGCCTCATCATTGGAAGTGTTCAAGGCCAGGTTGGATGGAGCTTTGAGCAACCTGGTCTAGTGGAAGGTGTAGCAGTACCAGTGCAGCGGTAGTCAATGTATCACAAACTACTACGCCACTTAGGCAGTGGCTTTCTAACTACATTCTTACCATATTTTAGAATGTAATCAAACATACAAATACATATAAAAAGTAGGTAGATGTAACAAATATCCATGATTCCCCCTTAGTTAAACATACCAAGGGCTGCAGCGAGTTTATCACCCAAAGATTAACTCCACTCTAAAGCTGGAAAGAGAAGTTTCAGATATTCTAAAAAGCTACTCCTGGCACCCTCAGTGGTAAAATAAAAAAATAATAATTAAAAAAAATTAATTTTCAGTATCAGGTTCCTTGAGTTTCATTTACCTACAGAAATGAAAGCAATATGTTATGGTTTCAGCTGGGATAGAATTAATTTTCTAGCTGAAGACAGGTATGAAGAACTATTAAAAACCATGATGACATTATTTAATCTAATCTATTTTTCTGAAAGATATTTTACCATTTCCTGAATTTTTTAACAATGGGATTCTAAGTTTGTAGTTCATAGGATACATGAAGCTGGGGTACATGATATAGTAAAATCTATTTTCCTTTGTACTGCCCAAGAGCTCTAGGGAAGGGCAGCAAACTTGTCTACTTCTTACTCTTTGGAAAGGCAGTAAGGGGAAAAACAGAGGCAGAAAAAGACTACTGTGTGAAGGAATAAATGAATCCTAGTTCAGAGGTCTGAATGGTATGAACAAAGAGCAACTAATTTTGGTCTTTGCAATTTAATCCTCTGTTTAATTCTCTCATTAATTGCTGCTTACCTGAAACTTACACAGGACCATCACTCCCATCTCTTAGTATATAGACAAACAAAGCTTGGCAGAAAAGATTGGATAAAAGGTGTCATTTCATTACTTTTACATTCCATTTACTCAACATTTTGCCCGACTACAGTGTCTACTGGAATACATGTTCTACATATCTATCAGAGTGTCCTCAGGGACACTTTACTGGAGAAAAGCAGAGAATAGTTTTTACTTATGATCAGCAAATACTCTCTTGGCAAAAATAAAGTGCCCTTGGGCCAAAGCTGAAGAACTACTACATGTTGGGATATGATTACACTATATTGTTTAACATACTCCATACTGTATGAACTGGAACATCAGATACGGTCATAATAAACAACATAGCGACCTCTAGGATGTAATAATTAACGGGCCCATGCAAATCATGTTAATGCACAATCTATGGATTTCAAATATTAAATACCACAATGTATGTCTAACTTACCATGAAATAAACCTATTAGAAATAAATCTGTTTCATCCTGTTTTGATACTGCTGGTGCATCATCATCATCATCACTCCTTTCTGTCTTCTTACTTTTCTCATCCTTATAAAAGTTATTCAGGTGATTGTACGCATCCACCATTCGGATGGTATCATTTATCTGGAGAGCATCATTATATTTCTTCAGGTGTTCAGCACAGACACGTTCCTTGCGTTTTTCTTCTTTTGCAGCTAAAAGTGAAAAATGTGCCCGTGTATAGGATGGCCCAAATAAATCCAAAACTGGGATATTTTTGCTACGCAGTTACCTTTTTTCTCTTCTCTAATCACCCACTGCTCATATGGCTGAGTTCCAAACTCAGATTTTGGATGAAGCTGGCAATAGTTTTGAATCTCTGTCATGATCTCAGTTATTCTCTCTCTAAATGGATCCTAGAAATAAATTGATTACTAGAGTAAGCATGCATCTTCTGGCAACAAAAACACTGGTTAATACCACACAGAGTAATTTTTTAAAACATTAAACCTAAGGTTGCTGTGTGCACTTAGAGTTATGGAAATAAATAGTTCAGGATATTACAAAGATGATACTGTGAAACAACTTTTTTTTTTTTTTAATGAACATAATATTACTCCAGTGCAAGCATTTCAACTATGGTTCAGAAAGTCTTTTGACCAGATACCTTAAAAATATAACTCATGCAAGTAAAAAATTAGTTCTGTGTGACTTTACTGTACTTTGCCATACAGAGGAAAGCAGCAGATAAATAGACACATATTAAAATTAGCACTATTAGCACCATAAATCTATAGAAAAGGAGCATTAGCCGGAAGTTTTTAACTCTATATGACACACACCTAAAGGGCAATAGAACAGTGATTTGTTTGAAAAAAAAAACCATACCTTTTTTTTGTCATCTGCAATCACAGTCTTCTTAAAAGGTTCCTTCACCTGATTCTTCAGCTGGGAGGCATGCTCCTCAACAGTCATGATTCTACATGCATCAAGATTAGCACAGATCTGAGAGAAAACACAATGTTATTTCTTTTAACATCTAATGAAAACTATTAAAACATCTAATGAATTAACGCAGCAGAGTTTCTCATTTAAATATTGGGGTTTATATAACTTTATTTTCTTCCTACAAAAATTGGATTCAGACCCTACCATCATAAAAAAGGCCAAGTCTTTGAAAAGCATTTGAGGTAAGCTGAACAAGTCACTTTTTAGGCCAGAAGTGATCCTTGCACACAGGAAAAAAGCTTGTAGATCAGGGTACAAGCCATATATTTTGAAAAAGAAAACATGCCATCAATACTTTGGAAGAGTAGATTTTAGAGTACAAAACAAATAAAATCTATAATGAAACTGAAAAAAAATGTTACTGAGTAATTGTAAAAGTAAGGTCAGGGGGGTAGAAGGTAATTTTGATTTATCCTTCTCAGAAAAGACAGAGGAAATGTTTTGCTAACTGCACAACTAAACTGGACTTCTCTCGCTTTTGATCTCTTCTGAGAAGTAAATATATACATTTCTGTCATTAAGTCTAAAGCAATAATGGGAAACCTTAAAATTGTTATGAGCAGAGAAAACAGGAAAGGAAGTCTGGAAGACAACCTTTTTAATGTCTTCAGCAGTAGTTATCTATTTGAGCTTGCGTATTTGGATTAAATTTCTTTCAATACAAACCCCAATATCCTATCATTGAGATTTCAGAGATGATGAAATGGAATTCTCTGCTTTTTCCATTGCCAGAAAGTTTTTGTCTCAAAGTACCTCACAATTCTACCTACAGACATACAGCCTAAAAGCTTCTTAGAGGCCTACCTATTCGATATCACATTCTGTTCTTGTGCAATCTGCTAGTCAGGAGTTTTCACTGAATTACTGGGCTAAACTCTACTTTTGTATTACTAACATAAATCCATTGAATTTCAAGTGAAATAGTTTCTTTAAGTATAGAATATAACCAATTATATCCAGTCAGGTACTTATGCAAGTACACAATACTCCCCTCTCAGTGAGTAACTAATTGCTGTAAAGAAACACATTTGTATACTACCTGTATCTCACAAGTGGTTTCTGCCTGCTTAAGTATTCAACTTTGTTTTTCACTTTCTTGCAGCCAAAGCCCAGTTTAGTCATGCTATTTATAAAACACTGTGTTCTCTCTAGGACTTAGGAATACACAGCAAATTCGAATCCATCAGTGGAAAAATAAGATTTTATTAAGGAAAACCTCACATTTTTTTGCACTTCTTACCTCTGATCTTGAGAATTTTTTTTCAAGAGAGACAATGTTTTTACATTCTTTGCCAATAACCCCACTTCTCTGTAAAGTAATCTTTACCTGTACATGGCTTTTCATTAGTTTGTAGTGGGTCAATCTGCTCTATAGTGTGAGCTGAACTCCCATGTACACATGAAAAAGATAAATCAGTTTATATATTTGGAGACTAACACTGACTTTAAAAGTTTTACTTGAACAAGACAATCTCTTTCATGGTTTGTAAGTGTGAAGGCTATTTACTTTCAGAATATGTTCTTCAGCTTTGGAATAGGATGTTGCACCTCCTACACCAGGTGAGGCTGTAAGTCCCAGAATCTGAGGCTGCGGGATCAGTGGTTTGTTTTCTTTTGCCAGCTTCCTGTTCTTCTTTTTTTCTTTTAAGTAACGTCGCATTATGTTGTTGTAGACACCTTCCTTTTGAGTGTGATGACACTCATCAATAATGATGAGTGAAAAATCTGGAAAAAAACCCAACAAAACAAAACTCCAAAAAATAAGCCCAAAATTATTAATTTTCTCTCAAATGTAGAATTTGTGTGACTAAATCAGGTTACAGGTAAGGAGACTGTTGAAGATAACCCATTGGTTTGTTTGAGCCCTAACTTATTAGGAAATTTGTGGTGCTGGAGGAAGACATGGATGGAGGCTGTAGGTATTTAACAAACTTTGGATTTTTTGCTGCAGTGCTGATACATCAAGTAGTTTCACATTTCATGAAGAGCAAAAAGCTTTTCTATTTTTGCAAAAACAATCTGATGGTATAAAGAATTTCTGAGAGACATTTTTAATAAACAGTGGTAAGAACATATCACAGTTTAACTCAATCCTGTCTTTTATATCCATAATTGTATCTGACAAACTACATATTGTTTGTTTATGAGAAGATACCTAATACGTTAGAACCTTTCAGACATCCTAGAAAGACCTGTCCTGATCAAAATATGCTTCTATTTTATAGCAACACAGAGATTTCCTCCATATTCCTGTTCAATTTAAAGATTTATATTGCTTTATGGATGTGTCACTGGACAGAACAGAAGAGATGGTGGGAGTACTACCAATCATCTTTCTTTTGTAGTGGAGGAAACTGATGAAGATTCAGCCAGGTATTATGTGCTTTTAGTTAGATCATATTTACATGCAACAAGTAAAGTACTATATGAAAAGGAAAATTAAGATTATTTTTTATTTTTTTTCAATTTCTTACAAATGTAGAAAACTTTTTTTTATCTACCTGCATATGCAGCCAGTGACATGTATTTTAAGGTTGTGATCTGACAGACTTACGAATATTTCTCTGTTTCTTGAACAGCAAAACTGGTTTATGGAGCTCCCACTCTTCCCATAGACGGCCAGTAACTCTAATTTGATGTTGTTTCCTACAATTCAACAAATGTTTGCAGAAATGACTGTAAAGCAGATCGCTGCAATGATCAGGGTTAAACTCTCTTTTCTTTTCTTTCTTTTTTTTTTCCTTTTTTCTTTTCTAATCCAGACAATTTCCATGGTCTTGTTTACACACCAGTGTGCTCAAAATGTATCACTACCAATGAGTTTGCAAAAACTGGCAACAGATGTTGGAGATTAATATAGAGCTGGAACATTCCCAGTTGATGTTTCTGCTGGAGAAAATATCATGTAACTTCACCTTTGACGAACCTAAAGAAAGGTGGAGACTGAACAATGGAAATTTTATTTAAAGGCTAAACCAACAACTATAACTAGGAAAATAAACTAGTGCGCCATGTCACTGGGGAAATTTGATTTTCTTCACACAGGTGGTTCAGGAAGGCAGTTGAACTGCAGTGATGTGGTTACAAACCTAAATTTCTATTTATTTCTAAGATTTCTACTTTTACAAGACTTCAGAAGCAGTGCTGACAGTTATTTTGCCAACATGAAATTACTCCCTTTGATCTTGACCATTATCTTTGCAATGTATATTCCTATTATTACTCAGGAAGAACCTAGCCCACCCTGGAGAGATGTGCTTCTACTAAGAAAAGAGACACAGCTTTTAGATACTTCAGCCCTTAGTGAAGAGGTTAAACATTTGGTAAAACACAATTAAGAGAGTTTCCTCCATTCCACTGAGGCTGGAATTTCATGTTATATATATGCAGACCTCTGTAAAAACAGATGAAAAAAAGCATGAACAGAAATTAGGAATAAACACTTTATAATTAATTAGGATGGTTTATATAGGCTGTGAGTTAAAATCATAGCCATGATAATGGAGCCGCCTCTGTTCAGGCTTGCGTGGCTTTAGTCCAGCTGAACTTTGTAGCATAGGTGTAACAGCAAGGAAACATGGCCCTGTTTGCAGGGGCACCTCCATTCTGGAGAAAATATAGCTCCTTATGAAAGGAACTTCAAGGTGTGAAACCCATTCAAAAAACCACGTAATTACACAACCTGATTGTGACTCCACCCAATTGTAATCAGGTCAGCAGTTCCTGTAGAAATGTTCAGGAGTCTCTATACAGCATTCCCAAATGATTCAGATTTGGGAAGGTTTATTAACTTAGGTGCAGTGGAAAGGAAGTAAGTATAAGAAAATCTCTGGTACTCTGCCTGGGATAATAGAAAAGCAATCTGAAGAAGCGGAGGCAATTCTGGGGTACCCAAGCAGCTCTCTAGTAGTTTGGATCAAGCAATACTCCAGTCAGCTCTAGGCACTGATACAGACTGATCACTCAGGTTTCTCTGCTGCTTCTTGTAACACCCAGGCACGTATTGCTTTTGTAAATCCAACATTTTCCAGAATAGAGAGATACTTTTAGCCCTTCTGTAAATATTTCTGAATTAAAAGCTTGCCTGATAAGTGGACACCTTCTTCATCTTCTTTGTCTGCATTTAGCAGTGAATTCTCAAGGATCTGTGCTGTACAGATGATGACATCATTTCTTCTGACAACTTCAGGAAATGAGATTTTCAGCTGAGAATCACCACTTAAACCAATAACGTGATACCAGCGCTTCAGGAATGGACTAAACTCCTTTCGTAAATGCTGTTCTACCAATGGTACCTGAATAAAAATTTCCAAAGAATTTAAATCAGAGCATATATAGGATTAAAAAATAAATGCGTTTGCCAGACATACTGTTAGGTGAACAAACACTTTGCACAAAATATACTTTGTTAAAAGAGCAAACATCCCCTTATTCACTGCAGGGTAGGATTAAAAAAACTGCAAACACAGAAAAACAAAACCAAGCACTAAAAATTTTCAAAGCAATCCCTCCCCTCCAACTGCTCCTACAAAACTTTTTTGTCCAAGAGCTTTGGCTTAACTGTGCCTTAGAAAGAACAAACAAATCATGAATGCTCTGGCTGTTAAGCCAAACCTATAACATGCTATCAATTTTATTCTTACATAAGGGTATCCATACCTTTTATTGGGTTTAGAAAATTTTAAAATAAATGTATTTCCATATTTTAATGTTATAACAGAATATTACTTCATATTCTATGCACTAAATTTAACTGTAAAAATCACAGTAATTAGCAGAAAATCTGTCAGAATATTCCCTAACTCCTGTGAGACTCATTAGGTGGCCTTCACTACCAAATCCAAACACAGAATGTGAAAAATATTTTCAATTTTTAAATATTACTTCAGTTCTATTCATTCTGATATGAAATTGTACTTTTTCCAATAATGTGGTCATTAGGGAAAATCTAAATTTTCATTTGCAGTGGGGTAAACTAAAATCAATCGTGCTTGCACCATGATGACGGTGCAATGGAGATGACAGCCTAGAGCTGTATGCCTTTGAACATAGTCACATCTGGAGAAGCCAAGATATGTGTTTACATTAATTTTACAAGTTCTATATTAACAGTACATGAGGTTTAAAAAAAGTACTATTTTTTAAAAATTGGACAAACATACCTTATTAACAAGGACTACAACTTTTCCAGGCTCTGATGCTCTTTTCTTTTTATCCAAATGATCTTTGGTAATGTAAACAGCCACTCTGGTTTTACCACTGCCTGTAGGGAGACATATTATAATATTCTCCCCATTCAGTGCTGGCTTTGCAACTTCCATCTGGTAATCTCTCAGGACCAGATCTGGCTCAGGTGAAGCTCTGCTCTCCTCTTCATCTAAGGGTACAAACAAATACAGGCATCAAACAAGAGGCATAGAACGTTTATCAGATTATTCAACAAATGCCAAAGGGAAAATTATTAATTTCCTATCAGAAACTTCTTCAGAATAAACAGTGCATATTAGCATAGGCAATGCTGCTCTGTGGACCTGTGCAATTCTGAATCAGAACTGCTTACATTCAGTCACCAACCAGGGTAGGCAGCATAAGCCACTGTACGTCTTCACCCATCTATGTTGACATGACTATTATCATGTATGAATTCAAATGATACAGCTCAGTAGCACTGGGACCAACAAAGGTTGTGTTCAGAGCTGCAGCATTTATAATCTAGCCAATCTTATGTGATGTTCTCTTTCATCAGTACTGAAATTTATTTGATTGTGAGCCACCTTTTTAAATACTTCCCAGAGGATGAAAGAAAGGATGGAGCCATAGAAAGAAAGAGAGATAGGGACCACTTAAAAAATGATGAAGGGAGTTATAAAGTATAAAGATCAAACAGATAAGAAAATTCAATTGCCCATACAAGATAAAGCTAACTGCAGAATGTATCACACCTATTCATGGTAGATTGCGCTGCTTCCAGACTGACTCACACATAATGCAATTGAGCTGTTCGCTAAAAAGCCATATACATTTGTCACATGAAGGCCCAAACCTTCCATCTATCATATAAAATGCAGTGGCAGAGAGTTCAAATCTATGGCTCACAGGTGAAACAAACAATGTTCAAAAGTTAAAAGTGGAAAATGCTGTTGCATTATTTCAGGCCGTAAGAAGATCTCATGAGTTTACAAATATTTAGGAAGTCAGAAGTTGTATACATGAATATCAGAAGGATTTATTTTAAAGGACTTTGGGGCATTTTTTCTCCTGCAGGCATGTTTACATCACCCTCCGAGGATTAACTGTCCTCAGTGAAAAAAAGGCACAAATTCATTCCACTAGATGTCATGGGTTCAGCAGCAGCAGTCATTTTTTGATGACTGGGCTCGGTGGGGGGGCTCAGCTACTCTGCCGCCCCGTTCCCGGCCTCTTGCTCCCCCGGGCCGCTCTCCCGGGCCGTTTCGGCCACCAGCGGCTCACGGGGCCGCCCTGCCACGGCTTCCGCTCCTCCCTTCTGGAGCTCGCCCGTATTACAAGCCATTTCAATAGAGTGCAATGTAACAAGAACCTTAACCCAAAACCCAGATGTGAAAAACGTTAAGATAAGAAATAGCAGCTGTAAGTAAAGCAGCATATGCTGAACCTGTGAGAACCAGAGCAACAACTTTGAGAGCCAATAAATCAGCATTGTGATGAGTGGCTATTAACCTGTCTTATCTCAACCCTTTGTGCCCCACGTTGGGCGCCAAAAAGAACTGTCATGGTTTAAGCCCCCCACCCACACAGTTTTCTCACTCACTCACTGCCCTTTTTCTTCCCCCAGTCCCGGGGAGATGGGGAGGAGAATCAAAAGAATGCAACTCGCAGGGGTTGAGATAAGAACAGTTTAGTAACTAAGGTATAACACAAATCACTACTGCTACCACCAGTAATAATACAAGAGAAATAAAAAGGAAGAGAATACAACTGCTCATCAAGCCCGACCCAGCCAGTGCATCCCCCAGCAACGAACCCCCCAATACCAAAAACCTGACCATGATGTGCACCCCCAGTCCACCATCACCACACCCTTCCAGGTCTCTGCTCCCCATCCTCACATCCTGGACATGACATGCTGTGGTATGGAATAACCTCTTTGGTCAGTTTGGGTCAGGTGTCCTGTCTCTGCTTCCTCCCGGCTCCCCCTCCTCCCTGGCATAGCATGAGACTCAGAAAGTCCTTGGTCAGACCAAAACATTACCGAGCAGTAACTGAAAACACTGGTGTTATCAGCACAGTTCCCAGGCCCAAAATCAAAAACACAGTGCTGCACCAGTTACCAAGAAGGAGAAAAAACGACTGCTGCTGCTGAACCCATGACACTAGACTACAAAGAGGGGGAAAACCCTAAAGTTTTATTTCCTGATGATATCCTTAAGTGAAGAATCATGATGACTTTATTATCACTGATACATTACACACAAAACAAGTGTATCTTTCTAGTGTCCCTGATTCCATTAAATAAAATTAAACTAACAAAAAGTAATGAAGCTTGATAAAATACTGCTGATGGAAACATCCGAATGCCATTCTTAAGTGTTTTTTGCTTGTTTTGCCTTTTAGTGTGAGTGCACTTCTACCTGGAACACAGGGAAATTCACACCAGAGAGTACTTGATGTTACTTATCTGACTTCTAGTACTCTCTTTTGAGGAAGAACGTTGTTTGCTTTCTGGTTGACTAAATTCAATAGTTCAATCATATTGAAACTAGCACTTTATCACCCATCTGTTTGGTTAAATTTCAGCTCCTTAACATCCTCAATTAACTGTCCATGCCTAAAAAATATTTGACTTAGCTCTCTCCTAGCTTCCTCAGCTCCTGTTTAGAGAAAGGTTAACACAGGAATCCTTTCACAGGATATGATTCCATTAAAGAACTTCCATTGTGCACAGTATAACTTTAGGGAAATTGTGTGCCTTTGTATAAGGCTCATATAAATTGCCTCTCTGGGATAAAAGAAGCATGATAATTATTCTTCTATTGTCCCAATTCCACCATTTTTCTTTTATGTAAAATAACCCTTGCACAGAAGACTCCAACTAAATTCATGTTTTTTTGCATTAAAATCCAAATCATGTCAGTGCATTAAGACACTATCCAAACATTTCTGTTAACAGAACAGCCTTACAGCAAAATTTTAAATTATAAAATCCATAAATATCACAAAGTCCATCTGTATCTCCTTAGTTTTTTTCTCATAGTGGCTTTCACTGAGTTTACCAGGCATGATTAAAAAGCATTATTTTTTTAACTAGTTATTTTTAAAACCCACATGTAAACAACAGAACAGATAGTGAGTAAACATGGGGGAAAAAATCTATTCTACTTTCTTCACATAAATGTAGTGAGTTTTTTTTTTTCTGCTGGACTACTGGACATAGGCAATGCCCAGTTTGCTGAGTTTTGCAGGAATCTTAAAGGACCAAGCCATATATACTTATGTGCTGCCCAATGCCACCAGCCTGTGTCAGCCTGACCAATATAGTGTGACTGTCCACAGAACAGAAACTTCTGTGGTCAGACATTTCATGTGACACAGTAAGGAAACAAATACAATGTGACTGATGAGTCACCAGTTGACGCAGAAGTACAAAGTATATTCTTCAGAGTTAGCAATAGGTAGACTAAAATCCTAGCTACAGGGTTGCAATTTAGGTTTCATGTATCTTGAATTTTGTGTGTACTTACAAAATACATGAATTTCAATATTTTAAAAGCTTGAAATGATTTTGAAACCATTAACAATAAACATTTTGCAGGCATATGATATATAATATTTACATTGACTTCGCTGATCTAATACTAGCATTATTAGGCAAAAAATGGCCTGAAAGATACCCAGATTGTTTCTAGCCCTTGTACAAGACAGTCCCAGAACAAACTTTATAAAGACTAAGTTCCAAAAGGTAAGCAGTTCCTCTTGAATTCTGCATAGGCATGCACAGGCTGTTCACTATAGTGGACAGCTGTAAATCTTGTTCTGCCTGCCTGAGGTCTAAGGCTGAAAAAAAGAAGAACTAAAATTGGGATGTCTTTTACAGCAGCAGTGTTTAATTTGTCTCAGAGTGTGCATAAATACATTTATAGCAACTTCATAGCTTTATGCAAAGTATTATGTAAACACAGCCCAACATTTAGTTTCAAACTATATTGAGAACTTGCACAACATGTTGAATTGCAAGATTTGCAAAAGTCTTCAGATAGTAACCTCCACTGATTAGGTTGTTTTTACAAACACGGCTACTAAACTACTTGGGTCCAAAGTAGACTTTCATTGCTGTTCTAAAAGTACAATGGAAATACTTCTCCTCACACTTAGATGCCTCTAAAGCATTGTCCTATTTCCTTCCACCCTATGTGGGTGCCAGGCACAATCTAGCTCCTCTCTGAGAGCAAAAGAAGCACACATATGTGGCAGCATTATCAGTATCTGTACAGCCAACTGCACTGGATGACTTCAGAAAGTCCCTTGTAGCCTATATGTTTCTATCATTCTGCATCACTGCCCATTTTCTATGACGATGATGCCTGGAGGCTTATTCAGACGATCTCAGTAAATCAGCTCTTTTGGGGCTGGGACTTAAGTCCAGACCCATAAAAATGGCATCTACTTCCCAACAAAATATGAGGAAGTCCGGCATCTAAAGACTGTGAGTTAGAGTTCAGTGAAAGCCTCCTTTTGATTTTTGTTCTAATCCATTCACAAAGTGTTGACCTTCCAGAGCAAGGAATTCCTTTTGCAATTACTAAATAACAAAAGGGAAACATACCTGAATCACTACTTGTGCAGCTCTGTCCCAGGTTTTCATTCAAGTTACTGACACTTCCAAATCCTATAGAGACATCTGACTCTAAAAGAAAAGCACAAACAAATGTAGTATTTGTTATACAAATATAAATAGCAAAAGCATATTGTTTGCTTTCTCCCCAAGTTGTTAAAATAAAGTTAGACAAACATCTGGCAACGATGTCTGAACTATAACTACCATTATTAAACTTTATCTTAATCAAAGAAAAAACTGGGAACAATATGATTAATTTTCTTATAGAAGAAAATATGGACGGGAAGATGAAAAAATAAAACATAGAAGAGGTAAGGCAACATGGGTAATGATTGATTTTTTCAGGCATCTATGTTCTGTTTGCTTGAAAGCAGGGGTCCAGACATGACTAACTGCATGATCCCTTCTAGTCCAGTCCTGTTTTACTGTAACTTTTCAGAGGGGTGAAGAACCAACATCCTCACCCCCAAAAAATCCAAAAATACAAGAAAAAAGAAAACCAAGTCAGTCCACTGGACACAGTGTGCTGCTGGCAAACTGAAGACATTGTCTTCTACTCCCTGTAAGCCATGTGAGTTACATCTGTAGTCGAAGAAAAATCAAAATAATAGCTGTGATTTTTTTTAAAGGGTTTCTTCATGTAACATGAAAACAGTAAACCACAGTTCACAGTAAATAAAAGCAGAAAGGAATTAGCAAATTTTCCAAAGTGTTTACAAGTAAAATCGGAGACTGACAATCCCATTACACCCAAGAGAATACTGGGAAACTGTCACAGAAATCTGGCAGGTTTACTGTACACATTCTAATGTTAAGCTCTCCCTCTGCTGGACAATCAGTATATTACACTGACTTTTTTCAGCACCAAGTGTAATTTGCATAGCTGGATTTCCCAAAACTCAGTCCTTTTAATATCTAAAGAGATACACAGCTCTTCCGGAAAAAATCTGCCTCATCCTACACTGTCAGATTACATGCAGCACGTTGCAACTGAGCTTATAGTGCATACAGAAAGTTGTATACTGGGCTGCATCAAAAGCAGAGTGACCAGCAGGTTGAAGGAGGTGACGCTGCCTCTCTGCTCTCCCCTTGTGTCCTAGGTTCAGCAGCAGCAGTCATTTTTCTCCTTGGTAGCTGGAGCAGCGCTGATAACACCAGTGTTTTCAGTTACTGCTTGGTAATGTTTTGGTCTGACCAAGGACTTTCTGAGTCTCATGCTCTGCCGGGGAGGAGGGGAAGCCGGGAGGAAGCAGAGACGGACACCTGACCCAAACTGACCAAAGAGCTATTCCATACCACAGCATGTCATGTCCAGGATGTAAAATACTGGGGGCAGGAACCCGGAAGTCTCTCTCTCTCTCTCAGCTCGGCTGGGTGGTGAGCGGTTGTATCCTCTTCCCTTGTATTTGCCTTGTCATTATTATTATTGGTGGTAGCAGTAGTGATTTGTATTATACCTCAGTTACTGGACTGTTCTTATCTCAACCTGTGGGAGTTACATTCTTTCGGTTCTTCTCTCTTCCCCCCCCACTCCGACGGCGGGTAGGAATGGGGAGAAGAACAAGTGCCAATCGCGACCGCAACAGTGCACCGGCGGCAATATCGCACCAACCGAGACTCCCTGATTCCCATCCATAAGCTGATCTGTAGATTGGAGAATCAAGGAGTGATCAGTAGGACCCACTCACCCTTTAATAGCCCCATATGGCCAGTGCAAAAGTCTAACAGAGAGTGGAGACTAACAGTAGACTATCGTGGCCTGAACGAAGTTACCCCATCCTTGAGTGCTGCCGTACCGGACATGCTAGAGCTTCAGTATGAACTGGAGTCAAAGGCAGCCAAGTGGGATGCCACGATTGACATTGCCAATGCTTTTTTCTCAATTCCTCTGGCAGCAGAGTGCAGGCCACAGTTCGCTTTTACTTGGAGGGGCGTCCAGTACACTTGGAACCGACTGCCCCAGGGGTGGAAACACAGCCCTACCATCTGCCATGGACTGATCTACACTGCACTGGAACAGGGGCAAGCTCCAGAACACCTGCAATACATTGATGACATCATTGTGTGGGGTGATACAGCAGAAGAAGTTTTTGAGAAAGGGAAGAAAATAACCCAAATCCTGCTGGAAGCCAGTTTTGCCATAAAATGGAGTAAGGTCAAGGGACCTGCACAGGAGATTCAATTTTTGGGAATAAAATGGCAAGATGGACACCGCCAGATCCCCACAGATGTGATCAACAAGATAACAGCAATGTCTCCACTAACTAATAAGAAAGAAACACAAGCTTTCTTGGGTGCTGTGGGGTTCTGGAGGATGCACATCTCGAATTACAGTTTGATTGTAAGCCCTCTCTATTATGTGACAAGGAATAAAAATGATTTTAAACGGGGCTCTGAGCAACAACAAGCCTTTGAGCAAATTAAACTCGAGATAGTTCGTGCAGTAGCCCTTGGACCGGTCCGGACTGGGCCAGATGTTAAAAATGTACTGTACACCGCAGCTGGGGAGAATGGTCCTACCTGGAGCCTCTGGCAGAAAGCTCCAGGGGAAACTTGAGGTCGACCCCTCGGCTTTTGGAGGCGGGGATACAAAGGATCTGAGGCCAGCCATACCCCAACTGAAAAAGAGATATTGGCAGCCTATGAAGGGGTTCGAGCTGCTTCGGAAGTGATTGGCACTGAAGCACAGCTCCTCCTGGCACCCTGGTTGCCCGTGCTGGGCTGGATGTTCAAAGGCAGGGTCTCCTCTACACATCATGCAAATGATGCTACATGGAGTAAGTGGCCCGCATTAACTACACAACGAGCTCGAACAGGAAATCCCAGTCGCCCGGGAATTCTAGAACTCATCATGGACTGGCCAGAGGGCAAAGATTCTGGAAGGTCACCAGAGGAGGAGGAGGTGATGTGTGCTGAAGAGGCCCCACAATATAATGAACTGTCAGAAAGTGAAAAGCAATATGCCTTATTTACTGATGGGTCCTGTCGCATTGTGGGAAAGCACCGTAGATGGAAGGCAGCAGTATGGAGTCCTCAACGACAAGTTGCAGAAACTGCTGAAGGGAAGGGTGAATCGAGTCAGTTTGCAGAGGTGAAAGCCATCCAGCTGGCCTTGGACATTGCGGAACGAGAAAAGTGGCCAGTACTTTATCTCTATACTGACTCATGGATGGTGGCAGATGCCCTGTTGGGGTGGTTGCAGCAATGGAAGCAGAGCAACTGGCAATGCAGAGGTAAACCCATCTGGGCTGCTGCACTGTGGCAAGACATCGCTGCCTGAGTGCAAAACCTGGTGGTCAAAGTACGCCACGTAGATGCTCACGTACCCAAAAGTCGGGCTACGGAGGAACACCAGAACAACCAACAAGTGGATCAAGCTGCTAAGATTGAAGTGGCTCAGATGGACTTAGATTGGCAACATAAGGGTGAACTATTTTTGGCCTGGTGGGCCCACAACACTTCAGGCCATCAGGGCAGAGATGCAACATACAGATGGGCTCGTGATCGAGGGGTGGACTTAACAATGGATACTATTGCCCAGGTTATTCATGACTGTGAAACATGTGCTGCAATTAAGCAGGCTAAACGGTTAAAGCCTCTCTGGTATGGAGGACGATGGCTGAAGTACAAATATGGGGAGGCTTGGCAGATTGATTATATCACACTCCCACCAACCCGCCAAGGCAAGCGTCATGTGCTTACCATGGTGGAAGCAACCACCAGATGGTTGGAAACATACTGTGTGCCCCACACCACTGCCCAAAACACTATCCTGGGCCTTGAGAAACAGATTTTGTGGCGACACGGCACACCAGAGAGAATTGAGTCAGACAATGGGACTCATTTCCGGAACAGCCTGATAGATACTTGGGCCAAAGAGCATGGCATTGAATGGGTATATCACATCCCCTACCATGCACCAGCCTCTGGGAAAATCAAACGGTACAATGGGCTATTAAAAACTACACTGAGAGCAATGGGTGGTGGGACTTTCAAACATTGGGATACACAGTTACCAAAGGCCACCTGGTTGGTCAACACCAGAGGATCTGCCAACAGGGCTGGTCCAGCCCAGTCAGAACTTCTACATACTGTGGAGGGGGACAACGTTCCTGTGGTACACATAAAGAATTTGCTGGGGAAGACAGTCTGGATTATTCCTGCTTCAGGTAAAGGCAAACCCACTCATGGGACTGCTTTTGCTCAGAGACCCGGATATACTTGGTGGGTAATGTGGGAAGATGGGGAAGAGAGAGGGAGAAGCGAGATTTACAGCTTAAATCATGACACCTTGTTGAGACCTCACTTGGAGTATTGTGTGCAGTTCTGGTGTCTTCAACATAAGAAATGTGCTTCTGTTGGAGGAAGTCCAGAGGAGGCCCATGAGGATGATCAGGGGACTGGAGCACCTCCCATATGAAGACAGGCTGAGAAAGTTGGGGATGTTCAGCCTGGAGAAGAGAAGGCTGCGTGGAAACCTCAGAGCAGCCTTCCAGTATCTGAAGGGGGCCTACAAGGATGCTGGGGAGGGACTCTTCATTAGGGACTGTAGTGATAGGACACTGGGGAATGGGTTTAAACTCAAACAGAGGAAGTTCAGTTTAGAGATAAGTTCTACCTAAATTAAAACCCTTGTCTCCTAGAAATCAATGCAATCAAAATATATTCTCAGCAGAATCATGATTTATATAAGATTTCCCTCTTATTATAGAACAGTATGCATTTAATATCACATTAAAAGACAGCATTGCCCTGGAAAAATGAAGAAAACCTCACCGGCTATAATCTATGTTGAAAGACCTGCGACAAGCTACCAAGTAGCGGTAGTGGGAATTCAAACTATGAAGAACTGCAATCTCTTGTTTCACTTTCTAGGAATCCATGTGGATAGGAAAGAGAGGACTTCATTAAAATTTTATATATCTACTCCATGTGGACACATTGTGTCCACATGTCCACAATGTGTCTAAAATGACACATCGAAGGATGTACGTGCAGCAGATGACATGCATTTACAAAGTGTTTTTTACATAATTATCTGAATTACAATGTGCAGCATGCACTACAAAGTAATATCTCAACAGAAAACACCACTGAAGTAAAATGTAAAATACTCATCTTCCAAATGAAAGGTGAATAGAATAATGTTGTCATTATAAACTACAGCAACTTTCTTGAATTCTTTTAAAATAAATAAATAAATACAACAGTAACCCTTTGCAAAGTAATGAAGATGAAAGAGTTATTATTCCAATAGCTGTTTTCACCACTTGCACTAGCCTTCCCTTACAGTGCTACTTGCACATTGTAACGCAGCATACTCCACAGGAAGATTTTCAGCCACTTTGCACCAAGTAAGGATAGACAATGAAATGCAATGGAAAAAGAAAAAAAAAAAAAGGATCTATGCAAGATTAAAGAAGTCTTTCTTTCCTGTCCTGTGCTACATTATGTCACAGAGTAAATGTCAGACACTGGAAAATATAAATGAAGGACTAAAATATAAAGAGGCTATTAAAATCTGTCCTACTTTCAATTCAATGGGCAGTTTTTCTATCTGAAAAATTAAGAGACATTTTGTGAGACATTATTGAAATCTCCAATTAATTACAGTGCAATTATTTGTTCCAGTCAACTTCTTTTATGAATCAGGCCTTGAAAAACAGACCTGCTATTTATTTAAATTGTTGTTTATTCAGGTAATGGTGGCCTTAATTCAAGTGTTTCACTTCTGACCTTGCAAACCTACTGCTTTTGTGTTGTTTTTTGTGTGTGCAATTTCTTATCTGTGCTTTTGCATGCACAATATGTCTCTAGTTTTCACTCAGGCTAAGCAATCTATTTCTATTTCATCTTTATGACCCTAATGCCCTCATACCTTCACACTTCCTTTGCCTCAGCTGCTCCAGTAAGAGGACACTTTAGATACAATGCACACTGCAGTAATTCTAAGTGGCTTGAGAAAATCTTTTTCCCTGAAATATACCCTCCTTGAAATTTGTCCTTCTCCATACATGAAGGAATGGTGGGAGTGTGCTGCAAAACTGACAACACTTGACTGCATTAAATTGCAAATTAAGTGGGTTCCCAGCCTACTTGGAAGTAGAATCTGGGCTCCAGTTGTATTTTCAGCTGCCTGGTCTAAAAATACAGTCTTATGAGATCACCAGAAAGTATGGAAATGGAAAAAGGATTTGAGTGTAGTTAAAAGTCTGTGTGTATGAGTGCATAGAAATCAAAGCTTCCTGCGCTTCAGGATGGCTCAATGTGAGCCAGTCCCTCTATAGGCATCTTCAGGCAGCACTGTCTCCTGGCAGCCCTTGGTACGTTGTATCTATGCTGATGGTTTAGTGTGACTTTAAAGCACATGCTCACAGTGAACCTGTCAATTGTCCCCATTACACTACTCTGGTTCATATCACAGAGCTGGTTTGGATCAGAAGAAATGAACTCCTGCCAGCTGAAATGAAATTAGATGTGTTCCAGCCACATGCAGGCATACAGTCCACACCAGACTGAAGTCAACCTGAACCAAACTGCCAGAATTCACATACTACGTACATCCTTAACACCATTTCACTGAACACTCAACCGCACAAACTGCGAATACCCACTGTCTTTTAAATTTAAGCACAGTTCAGTGTTGAGCAGACCATAGTTTTCATGCTAGAATGAGCCAATGGCAGGCTAGTTCATATTGAATAGATCTGGCTATCTGTAAGCCTCAACCTGACAAGAGCCAGGCAAAAGGTCAGGCTAACAGCAACCTGCTTTCAGTGAGGCTGTAATTAAGAGCGTTATCCTTGCTCTGAAAGGATTGAAAGAGTGAGGATAAAAGTCTGATCCATTCTATATCATCATTAAATATTTGGCACCTCTTCTTTATACTGCCAAATTATGTTCTAATCCAGGAAAACCAAGATGATATTTTTGCTGTAGTTAATAATTCACTACTTGCTACACAACATTCTGATATGCTGTTAATATCATGCTAAATGAGAAACAGGCCACTACTGTTGCACACTGAAAGGCTGCAGTTTTTAGAGCCAATTTTTTTTTTCTTATTTATTCATGTTTGATAAAAAAAGAGCAGCCTTAGCTGTCTTACTCCTTTGGCTGAGTAAGCCCACTAAAATAATTTCAGGCAGGACTTATCTCAGTTGTAACTATTGTCTGAGCTCCATCTGAACTTGTAACACATATGAATGGTTCCTTAATCATGCAGCATATATTTGAACCATTGGTTCCCAGCTATGTCTGGGAATTGTTGCTGATAATTGCTGTTGCTCGCAGTCAAGTCCCAAGGCATGTTTTTAAAAGTAGGTCCATATGAACAACAGGCCATAACAATTTCTAAAAATTTGTACCAGAAAATGTACTTCTGAGCACATGATGTAAGTGACAAAGGTTGTTTGATGCTCTGTAAATATAAAACCTTAGAATAAAGAGAAAAATTGCTTGTTGGACGAAAACCAAAAATGTTTTCAAGTATAGAATTATAAGACTTCTAGAATGAATGACAATGCAGCTGCAGTTATACTGGTCCAGAAACATTCCTCTTGATTTAAACTTTGTCAACACTGGAAGTTGTCAATGTAAACCTAATGTTTTCACTGGATAGCATAAACCTACCACGAATAGATCTGACATAAGATATTCATTCAATATATTCATTTAATTTGATATAAATATGAATTTAAAAATACTAGTTTTAATTAAAAATACTAAATGCTTGAAAATGACTAATTTTTTCAGACAGTAAATAAAAAAGAATACAAAGTTGTTACAAGTGCTATTTAAGAGGAAAGGAAGGATCACTCATGTTGGTCAATTATAAGAAAATCAATCAGCCCATAGCAGATAAAATGTCATCACTACAACCAGGATACAGAAAACATTTACAGGAAGGCTGTACATAGCATGCTCAGATTTCTGGGCCATGTCCTCCTAAGCCATTCAGTACTGGGCTAGCAAATTGATTTCTGAACCACCTCTTATCTTTCAGATTAATTAGCTAAAGTATGACAACATACTGTTGTTCTACAGCAGCTCTTTGAACTGAAGACATTTGTAGATCTGGCCCTTGAAATTGCTACTGCTGTTTATTCATAGGAAGAAATGGCATTTTCTGCTTCCAAAAAAATCAAGATTTACTTTTTCATTCATTCTTTTCCCCTTGACAGTATCATATGTTCCTGATGCATCAAGAATGTTCTCTCAATTGCTAAAGTTTAACTGGTACAGTGCAAGTGGACATACCTGAAACTATAGAATTCTTTCCAATAAATGTTTCCAGTAAATTGTTGTCACTGCTGAAAATATCATTCATATTTTCCTGCTGCTTCAAATCCTCCAGTATGGCATAACCTGGTTGGCTTGTAACTTCTGTTTCTTTGTTGGTACTGTTCATCCCATTTTGTTTATCCTTTGTTCCTAGAAAATAAATTCCAAGGCACTATAAAACATCTAATTTCTTTTAGTGTGGAGCACAGAAAACATAGAACTAACCTCATGCACATAACAGCATAACATATGGTCTTAGTCTTGATTTACACATCACAGAATCACAGAATGGTTTGGACTGGAAGGAACCTTCAACTATCATCCAGTCCCAAACCCCCTGCCATGGGCAGCTACATCTTTCACTAGATCAGGTTGCTCAAAGCCTCATACAACCTGGCCTCAAACACTTCCGCTGACAGTTTGGAAGTTTGATATTTTTATAAATATTTATTAATAAAGCTGTTGATCATAAATCTCAAATATTTGTGGTCATGATAAAGATATGAGAACTGAATTTGTGGACTAGACTGTTGTCCTGGGTTCAGCAGTAGCAGTCTTTTTTTTCCTTCTTAGTAGATGGTGCAGTGCTGTGCTTTTGACTTTTGGCCTGGGAACAGCGCTGATAACACCAATGTTTTTAGCTGCTGCTCAGTAATGTTGACCCTGACCAAGGACTTTCTGTGTCTCGTGCTCTGCCAGGGAGGAGGGGAAGCCAGGAGGAAGCAGAGACAGGACACCTGACCCAAACTGACCAAAGAGGTATTCCATACCACAGCACATCATGCCCACTATATAAACTGGGGGCAGTCACCCAGAAGAGTTAGTTCACTGCTCGGTCGGGCTGGGTATCAGTTGGCGGGTGGTGAGCGGTTGTATTTTCTTCCCTTGTTATTTCCCTTATCATTATTATCATTGGTGGTAGCAGTAGTGTTTTGTGTTATACCTTAGTTACTGGACTGTTCTTATCTCAACCCATGGGAGTTGTATTCTTTCGATTCTCCTCCCCATCCCTCCAGGAGCAGGGGAAGGAAGGGGAGGGGAGTGAGCTAACGACATTGTGGCAGATTTACAGCTGGGCTTAAACCATGACAACTGTTGTTTCCTACGTTCTCAATTGCATTGGTCCTGTAAGTTCATAAACAGATGCATCTTACAGAGGATATCAAAACTTGCCCATGCAACAGCAAACCTGAGAAAGCTTTCACAAAATGTTCTGCCTCCTGCCACTTCTTTTGTCTTTTACAGAATAATTTCCCTTTGACTTCTCTGTTCTTTTATTAGGCTTGTGCAGAACCAGGCATCCTCCAAGGGCAAAAAAAATTGTTCAAAAAATCATAAACTTTAAAAAACCATCAAAATCAAACTGAATAAGACTGCATTCCAGGGTTTTCCAGATTTGGAACTGAATTACTCTGCAATTAAAAATTAAGTGCAAAGAATTTAATAGATTTAATTTATGTCTATATGTAGGTGCCTGCTAATAATATATTTTACTGTAACAAATCAACCTGGAGTGATAAAATGTAGCACCACTCTTCTCCTTCCAAGGTACACAATGAACCTTTCTTAGTGGCTCCTTTCCATGACCTTGTGTCAGTGGATGCTAAAGCAAACAAACAATTTACATATCTACACACATATAGGACTGTGTATATGGAAACTTTCTTATTCTCTGGTAAGAGTAACACAATTTATACTTTACATAATAATCTGCAATTAACTATCTTGGGGCCTGCATTGCCCAAGTTTACTCAGAAACTGTGGAATAAATGCACTCATTTACATACTGCATCAAACAACTGAACTCAATCTTATCTGCTTATTTGTCTCTGGCAGAAGACAGATTGATTCCTGTCCTCAGCTGGAACCTTCACACCTCTCTCTGTCCCAATCTTATTGCATTGTCCCATATACCGCAACTAAAAGCACATAGTTCTGGTGAACTCAAGTAAGAAGGCTGAAGCTGCTAAATGGGAAATCTGTTAAACTTTAGTCTCAAAAATCTTACAAAACATATGTGAAGCCCAGTAAAAAAAAGAGGGATAGAGTATTTGGGGCTGGTTCCTTTTTCATACTTTAAAATCCAGAGTAGTACTGGGATTATTTTACAATATCATAATTATTGTACAAGACTTAAAAGTCATAGCTCTTTTAGGTTTACTTATGTTAATAATCTCTTTACGAAATTATTGTATTATTTATAGTAAGTTTCATAGAATTTATTGAGACTTCTCTTATCCCCAAGGAGACATGCCGCAGAGTACTTTAAAATCTTGCATATATTTGTAAACCATTCTATAAGGAAAACACTAATCCTTTTGTTGAAGAAGAAATGTAGAAAATGTTTATTTCATTTGTTCAAATTAATCTTCAGGATATTTTTCATGATTATAAAAACATCACACTGAAAACCAATGGGTTATAAAAGGTAAGGATTCAGTTTAATTACAACTGCATGCCTACTCTTGTAATTCTGATATTGGTTTATAAGGATTTTAAGTGTTTAAGAATCTATCAAATAAGCTGCTAAATAACTTGATCTTCAAATCCCCAGACAAGTGAAAGCATTAGTCTCAATGTCACAGTGAATTCAATGCGGGGAGAACCCTGCATTGTTTCCTGAGTAACAGAACGAAAAGGAGATATTAAAAAACCCCCACAGATTAGTGCTAGTGAAGTAAGATTATTACCTCCTATATTTCCACTTAAATCATCTGCAAGGCCTCCATGTTGGGTTTCACGCAGAGCAATCAAAAACCGAGAGAACCAATCTTTCTTCTGCACTAATCTGCTCAATAGCTCCCTTGCACCTTCTCTGTTCCCACGATTGTCAGTAACAGTATGGATCTGGTGAAAATAAAAAACCAAATACAATCCTGAGACAGACTTTGGAAATGGTTTAGGGAAGTTAGTAAGAATCATGTAGGTACAAATGCATTTCCCTCTCATCATTAAAACATACTGTGCTGGTTTGGGCTGGGGTGGAATTAATTCTTTTCATAGTAGGCATTACGGGGCTATGTTTTGGATTTGTGTTGAAAACAGCATTGATAATGCAGGAATGTTTTAGTTACTACTGAGTCGGGCTTCCACAGAGTCCAGGCCTTGTCCGCTCCTCACCCCACCCCACCAGCAAGCAGGCTGGGGGTGCACAAGAAGTTGGGAGGGAACACAGCTGGGACAACTGACCCCAATTGAATAAAGGAATATCTCATACCATATGGCACCAAGCTCAGCACATAAAGCTGGAGGAAGGCAGGGGGACATTGACAGTTACAGCATTTGTCTTTCCAAGTACCCATTACATGTGATGGAGCCCTGCTTTCCTAGAAATGGATGAACACCTGCCTGCTCACGGGAAGTGGTGACTGAATCCCTTGTTTTACTTGCTTACAGTGCAGCTTTTGCTTTACTATTAAATTGTCTTAATCCACAAGTTTTCTCACTTTCACTCTTCCAGTTCTCTCCCCAATCCCACGAGGGGGAAGTGAGCGAGTGGCTGTGCAGTGCTTAGTTGCCAACTGGGGTTAAACCACAACACATACTTAATAAAGGTATAAAGTGGGCTTGCCACTTATCAGAAGAGACTTACTACAGTTTTGTCCAACCTTGTATTTATCCCATATGGTTTCAGATAGGAAATATAAACTTATTAGACCTGAAATGTAATTGGAGAGACTGGTAGTTTTGGACAATGGTTATAAAAATAACCACTACATAATAATTATTAATATGGAATAATAATCGGTGTTCACATTGGTTCAGGGAATAGCAAGTCTTGATTAAGCAGAAATGATGTCACACATCTTAGCAGCACTCAGACTTAACCTGTTAAAATGACCTCAAACATAAAATGGAATATTTTCCTTCTTAAACTGACTTCATCATCTCAATTCCCACTTAAAGATACAACAGGCAAGCCTCTAGAAAGTGGCTATTACTGTCAAAGAAGCTATGGAGGAGTGTTCTGAGCCTCTCATGAGTGGGACTTGACATGTGATCACATGAGGAACAAAATGACCACCCCAAAAACAAAGCAGCCTGAGACAGGTGTTCGGTCCTCAAGGGCAATTTTCTTGAGGCTTGAGGATCACCCATCCTGATTAGCAAGAAAACACATAGGCATAGCAGTGGGAACCCCTGAGTGAGACTGAACAGTAAGAGAAAGGGCATGGGAATTGGAAGCAAGGAGAAGTAAAAAAAAAAAGGGAATACAGAAGCATATTAAGAAAGCCTAGATGCCATTGTAGAAACCAGCAGGATTGTGAAGGGCTTAATGGAAATACCAGCAGAAAAATTATAACCCTGGAGCGAACAAGTGAACCCATTACCAGGGAATGGAGCCAGTAACCTTCAAAAAGGACCCTACCTCTGCCTGCTACACTACCATGCTTGGCTCCTCATCCACTAGGGTGCAGCTGGCCCTTGCTGCTACCTGGCAGTCACCAAAGTTATGTATATGACTGTTTTTTAACTGAGATGGGGCACTGAACTACCTAAAAAGTGGATGCAAAAGCTCAGAGTGCAAACACGATGTAGTCCACGATTAGTCTGCCGGTTTCTTCCTTACTGCTACGGCAAGTATTACTTTAATTTCTTTTTCTAGCTCTGTTTCATGGTATCAATTTTTTGGGGTATAATTTTTTAAGTTTCACACTAGTCCAGGCAAGTAATTCTTTGCCAAAAAGGGTAAACACCAACAAATGTTTTCATCATGTTTTTGCTTTCTTGTCAAACTGGTATTTCTGCTCAGCTTCAATGTCTAGTATGATACTCCTTAATGAAACTATGGCAGAAAAACAGAAAGGAAGCTCTTGCTTTATTTTAACTCAAGCAGCCTCTATGACTTTACAGGCCATCACTACTTCCTGGTATGGTTCAGGGGCTGGAAGATACTGATATTTTGAGCTTAAGGTCTGTGGGAAAATGGTAAATAACAGCAAAGCCAGCCATATTCCTTTGACAGTGGCTTAGTTTAACCCTCTGGTCATGTTCTTCTTTCCGTGGCTCTTACCTGGCATCCTACTTGCTGCTGACAACAGTCTTCACTTGCTTATCTGGAGCGCCATTTTACATTGTTTGGGTATTCCCCTTTTCTTTTTACACTTACAAGCCCATTTCTAGTTGTGGCTTCTTATCTGCCCCACAGCTCCTTGGAACTGCCTGTGTCTGTGGCACTGTTTGGTACCTGGCCTGGTGGGTGGGCCACTTACCCCATCCAGGTCCTCATCCTGGAAGATGCCCATCTGCAGGCACTTCTCGGCCACCTGCACGGTCCGCATACTATCCACGAGCGTGCCATGGAGCAGCTGCACCAGATGCACGCAGAGGTCGTGGTCGGCCTCCTCGGCCGGCGAGGGCAGCTGGCTGAGGCTGGGGTTCATGTAGCAAGCGGCCATGCCGCAGCCGCCGTGCTCCAGCGCCTGCAAGAACTCGTGGAACCAGCCACACCCGCGGGGCCCCCGCTCCACGGCCCGCAGCAGCTCCTCCGCCCCTTCCACCTCGCCCCGCTGCAGCGCGGCCGCCCGCACCTTCGCCCTGTCTTCCGCGCTGAGCGAAGGGAGCCGGTCCAGCACCGGCTGCACTCGGATGAACTGCTTCAGCCGCGGCCTGAAGCACGAGATCATGTAGAGGAACCGCTCGTCTCGCAACTCCCCTGCCATCAGGGACGCTGCTGCAGGACAGCGGGCACAGAGGGGCGGGGAGGTGCCTGCTGCTGCGCCGACACGGGTCTGGAGACGGCGGTCTGACTCGGCGTCAGCGAGAAACACAAACCCCGTTCCGTTCCACAGCTCCTCAGCCTGCCGCCGGGCCGGCCCCGCTTTCGGTTTCGCTTGCGAGTTCAGCGAGTGACGGCCTGCCGCGCCCGGCAGCTGTAGGGCAGGGCACATCGCAGTGTTGCTGCTGGGCATTTACCGGAAAACCTTTAACAGGAGCCCCGAATTTAAAACCAAACCAGCCAGGCATAAGCTAACCTATTTGGATGATACATCAGTTTTCCTTGTCAGGCCTCAGAAGCCTGTATAGATTACCTGGGTGCAGTGTGTGTAGACAGGTTGTTTGTATGTTTGCTTCATTTGTCAAGTTGTGTGTGTAGCAGTGGTAAACAAAACAACCAAACATAAACCAAGTGTAACATCACTCATGAGTTTCCCGGGCCGGGCACTGGTGTGTGGGGGATCCCAGCAGGGTGCCTCTCCACGTATGCACCCACAGGGAAATGAGGCACTTGGGTGTAGGAGTGTCTGTAGTCATCTGCAGGTTAAGCCTTTTTGCAGAATACACACCCACAACAAGCCATCAGGGAAGTAAAGCTTACTTGTATACTCTAGTGGTTTACTTTAGGTATGTCCTAAAGAGATTTTTATATTTTTGTGCCTTATTTACTTATTAGTTTGAAGGATTTCACCTTGCATACAAAGCAGGAGGCACATGATAAACTTCCTAGAGGAGTTTGTTGGATAGTCTGAGATTGTTGGAACAGCCTCCCATTGAGATGTGGTTTCCCCCCTATGGTAGATGTCACTGAACTTCAGAAGCAGGCTTGGTTTGCACTGTGGGCTTTTAGGGAACCTGAGTGTGATTCTGAGGTAATTCAATTCCATGACTCAATTTCAGGGTTTTTTTTCAGCATGATGATAGAGTAAAAAGAGAGCACCAGGATTACTGTCTTCAGTTTCAGACCTGGGCAGTTCAAGAGAGAGAGAGTGAAAAACTGGAGAGGATCCAGAGAAGGGCCAGCACGATGCTCACATGTATTTGAAGAAACTGGGTTCATTCAGCCTAGAGAAAAGGCGGCTTGGGAGATCCATTCTGACTCCTAAAAGTTGCATCCCTCTTCACAGGGATACACAGCACAAGGGGCGACTGGATTACGTTTCTTCTGGAGAAATTCTATCCAGGTATAAGAGAAAATATTCTCCACTGTAAAAACAATTAGACACTGGATTATATTGCCCAGAGCAGTTGTGGGAGTTTCCTCAAAGAAATATTCAGGACTTGACAGTGGCCTTTATTTAATGCCATGCTTCTAGAGGAAGCCAGGTACCTCCAGAGGTCCTTTCCCAGCCTAACATTTCCTGTAAGTCAAATCATGCCCTCCAAATCACGCCCTCAGCTGCTTGTCATGCTACAGCATTCTGCTCTCGGTGGAGCTTCTTTCAGTTGGAAGTTTCTCTTGTAAAAGAACTTAATTTGGTTTACTTTCATTTCATTGTTGTGCTTTCTGCTTATTATTTCCACTCTCATTTCACCATACTGCTTTATGCAACTTTCCTTTGAAAGCTTTCTAAAGAAAGTCTCACTACTTTCCACCTCACCCCCTCCATCTTTTTCTTCTGTCTTCAGCACTTAATTTGGATGATATGTCAGTCTTTCTAGTCAGGCCTCAGGAGCCTGCATGAGTTACTTGGGTGCAGTGTGTGTAGAAAGGTTGGTTGTTTGCTTCATTTGTCAAGTTCTGTATGTAGCAGTGGTAAATCAGGCCCAGTGTATTTATACCCCAACAACCTTTTACAGGTTCCATGTGTGTAGACAGTAAAAGGACACTTGTGACTTATAGTGGGGGAAAAAAATCAGTACTTATTCCAGCTGCAGCTAGGTTGCACAGATGGCTGAGCTCTTGCTCTGCGCACTGGTGACACAAATATCATAGGACATGTAGTCCTGATCCTAGGCACAAGATGGGTTAGAAGAGACTTTCAAAGCTCATCAGGTCCAACCCCCCTGCAATGAGCAGGGGCATCTTCTACTAGATCACGGTGTCGAGAACCACAGCCAGCCTGGCCTTGAGTGTCTCCAGGGACGGCACATCCACCACCCCTCTGTGCAACCTGTGCCAGGGCTTTACCACCCTCATTGTGAAGAATTTTTTCCTCACATCCAGCCTGAATCTCCCCTCTTTCAGTCTAAAACCATTCGTCCTATCACTCACATATCCCGACTACGGCTGTGCTCTCGCTGGATACAAACACCCCGTAAGTCCACAGATTTCTGAGGCCTTTGTCCCTTTCAGGTAAGGCCGAGGTTAGTCCCCGGGTTCAGAGGCCGGGAGGAGCACTAGGCCTGCCCCAAAGGGCGGCTGTGGCTGTGCAGAGACGCGGCGCCAGCTCCCGTCCCCGCACGGCAGCAGTCCAGGCGTGCAGCCGGGCACACTGCTCGGACGCGGCGGCTGGAGCTCACGCCAAGGTACCGCAGATACCACCCGACGCAGCGCAAACGGCGCTCTGGGCTGGTGGGACCCGCCGGTGGGTGGGGTTTTGCCTGTGTCAATAGCAGGAGCGGGGACGGCGCGGCGTTGCCTGGGAGACGGCGCAGCCGCTATTGCTGCCGGCCCGGCGCGGAAGGGGCGGGTGTCACCTCCCTCTTCGGCGACTTGACCCCATGCTCAGCAGCGCCGCCCTCGCGGTGCTGTTCCGGTGAGGTCGGGCCCGCGCAGCCGCGCTCCGTCCCGGCTCTCCCCCCCTCTCTGCCGCGCTCCCGCTGCCGGTGACGGAGGGGCGGGTTTCCTCCCGGCGCCAGCTGCGGAACCGGGCTGCTTACCCGCCGGAGCAGCGCCGGAGGAGGCCTGCGAGGGGAGGCCGGCGGTTGCACTGCTGCAGCCGAACGGCCAGTGCTGTCTGTGGGCCCTGTGCCGGTGGGCAGAGCAGGTGTCCTGTGATGAATAAACCCAGTGCGGCAGCAGGCAGCAGCGGGGTCCCTGGTTACAGACTGCCCGCATCCAGTAAGGTGGTCATTGCCCTGTTGGTAAAATGTTATATCTTATTTGGTGTTTCTTGTGCCTAGGGTCGGGACTACAATCCTTATGGACACTGTGCTATCTTTTGTAAAAGTAGCATTCTAGGACAGACTGACAGTACAGCTAGAAACACTAGTAGGAGTCACCAGCAAATGTGAAAGCTGTTACGAATACAGCTCAAAGAGAGAATCATAGAATCATTGAATGATTTGAGATGGCAGGGACCTCAAGGTTATCTAGTTCCAACCCCCTGCCATGGGCAGCAACATCTTCCAGCAGACCAGGTTGCTCCAAGCCCCATCCAACCTGGCCTTGAACACTGCCTGGGATGGGGCTGCCACAGCTTCTCAGGGCAACCTGTTCAGTGCCTCACCACCCTCATGTAAAGAATTTCTTCCTTATATCTAACCTAAATATCTCTTCTGTCATGTTAAAGCCATTCACCCTTGTCTTGTCACCACATGCCCTTGTAAAAAGTCCATCTCCAGATTTGTTGTAGGCCACATTTAGGTATTAGAAGACTATTATGTGTAAGAATTGAGGTGCGAAGCCGAGAAGACTAGGCTTTTATGCCTAATTTAACTCTGACACCCTTTAAAATTAACTTATAATGTTAAGGATGCTACTCCAAGATAGTAAGTTAGTGTAATGTACTTGTTGGTTCTGTACTAGGCAGATTTAAATAAAAAAAAAGGGGTGATGTGTTTGTTTAGCATCAGCCTACTTGAATGGTTTTGGTTTCTTTTACAAGAAAGTTTGTGATCACTGTCATTGCTGAAACTAATTATTAAAAATCATATCAGTTACAAACTTCTGATTGTTTTATTAATTACCCTTTCAACATTCAAATTAGAAACTTGCAGAATGATGATATCCATGTAAGATGTATCCTTGTACGTATTAGGATTTTAGTGGAATCTCAGTATCGCTTTGAACCTGTTGGTGATTATGGGAAACTTGAATTTTAAATTCTCTTTAACTAGTAACTTTTGATACTAGTTTTGTTTGAGCATTTATAATGGAGTGTAGATACTGGTTATGGAGATGTATTATTTGTATAACTGCTTTATTTGATTTGCATGTCTTGCACTTTGTAATTTTACAGTGGTCTCATGCGTGGTAAGCTGAACACCAGCAGTATGAGCATTAGTAATTAAACTTCAATAGTTTCTCAAAAGGAAAATGAAGATAAAGGGATTCTCATCATTCCTGAAGGTGGATTTAGCTTAATGCTTGCAACTGTAGCGAAATCATCAAAATATCTATAGAAATAATTTACCTTAGTATTAACATATAATTCAACTTGCATCTTAATATTGAAAGCATAATTCTTCAATTGATAATCACTGCTCTACTATTCTATTGCAGATTATTACTGTGCATAGTCCTGCTTGTTAGTAGTGTAATTACTTTATTACTATCATAGAATCATAAAATCATAGAATAGTTAGGGTTGGAAGGGACCTTAAGATCATCTAGTTCCAACCCCCCTGCCATGGGCAGGGACACCTCACACTAAACCATGCCACCCAAGGCTCTGTCCAACCCAGCCTTGAACACCGCCAGCAACGGAGCATTCACAACTACCCTGGGCAGCCCCTTCCAGTGCCTCACCACCCTTGCAGTAAAGAATTTGTTCCTCATGTCCAATTTAAACTTCCTCTGTTTAAGTCTGAACCCATTACCCCTTGTCCTATCACTACAGTCCCTAATGAAGAGACCCTCCCCAGCATCCCGATAGGCCCCCTTGAGATATTGGAAGGCTGCTAGGAGATACTGTCCTGGGTTCAGCAGGAACAGTAAATTTTTTTTTTTTTTTCTCCTTCTTGGTAGCTGGTGCAGCGCTGTGTTTTTGACTTTGGGCCTGGGAACAGCGCTGATAACACCAGTGTTTTCAGTTACTGCCTGGTAACGTTTTGGTCTGACCAAGGACTTTCTGAGCCTCATGCTTTGCCGGGGAGGAGGGGAAGCCAGGAGGAAGCAGAGACAGGACACCTGACCCAAACTGACCAAAGAGCTATTCCATACCACAGCATGTCATGTCCAGGATGTAAAAAATTGGGGGCAGGAACCCGGAAGTTGCTCTCTCTCTTGGCTCGATCAGGTGGTGAGCGGTTGTATCCTCTTCCCTTGTATTTGCCTTGTCATTATTATTATTGGTGGTAGCAGCAGTGGTTTGTGTTATACCTTAGTTACTGAACTGTTCTTATCTCAACCTGTGGGAGTTATACTCTTTCGATTCTTCTCCCCAGTTCCCCCCCCCCCCATCGGAGTGGGGGGGAATAAAGAGGGAGAAGTGAGTAAGCGGGCTGCATGAGATTCACAGCTTAAACCACAACAGTTCTTTTTGGCGCCCAACGTGGGGCACGAAGGGTTGAGATAACAACAGGATTAATAGTCACTCGTCACAATGCTGCTTTATTGGCTCTCAAAGTTGTTGCTCTGGTTCTCATGGGTTCAGCGTATGATACTTTACTTACAGCCAGTATTTCTTATCTTAACATTTTTCAGATCTGGATTTTGGGTTAAGGTTCTTGTTACATTGTACTTTATTGCACTGATTTTTAATACAATAGACTCAGTGATCATGAAACTGACCCAGTTTTTGTTTCCAGTGTGGTCACCAACTCTATATTTTGGGAGGTATATAATGGAAGTGTTTAGCAATTACACGTCTCTTTTCACCTCCTTGGGTGGTCAGCCTGTGGAGGAGACATTCTTTTATGCTCCCAGCTCCTCCACTACACCGTTTACAGCATCGTTTGAGAATTTTGAAGGGTTTGAATGGCCTTTAGATACCCTTGAGACCTGCCTCCTGGTTGTGATGGGAATCGCCGTGTTGGCACGCATGCTGAGTATGTTTTACTCACAACCATTTCGTCTGGTCTTGAGTTATGCAGATTCGGGTTTGGGCCTTGTCTAGGGTTAAACGACGATGTAGGAGGTCCAAGAGATTTTCCCTGAGGCTGGACAGTCATAGTGGCAGGGTGTGTGGGATAGTATGGGCAAGTCTCTAGACCAGTGGGCCCCTCCAGTGCTTTGGAACTTTACCAATGAACAAATGCAAAATCCAGACAAATTAGTAAAACATTTAAATGTTGTCATTCTGGTCACACCAGAGATGGGCAAATCATGGCAACGTGCTGGGGCTTGGCCTATGCTTACAGAGCCCTGTTCAACACTATCCAGCACCTTCAAAAGGAAAAAAATGTCCCTGGATCTGAGGGCAGAGTAATGGACAGTGCAGCTACTCCAGCTCCAAGCACAGCAGCTGCACCATCCCCAGGGACAAGTACAGCAGCTACTCAAACCCCTGTTAGGGGTGTTTGCATCATTGTAACTAAATTCAGGTAGGTCACAAATTAAATGTTCGCATTTGTTGCTTATGGCAGAAATGAGTGCATTGCATTTATTTGTGCATATTTAGATTTCTTGCAAGTAAGTTCTCATGGTGACATAAAATACAAAATATATGTGCAGTTTACAAGCGCTTTCATTTGTACAATAAACAATTTTCCAGGAGATCTTTTCTGAAAGCAAAATAATAACTTCAACTGCATTCTTCAAACAGGATTTGCTACAGCTCATGGTAGTGGAATGTTTATGTAGACTTAAGTTTTCAAAACTTTTTTTGTATTTCCAACTTTACAATATCATAAAGTTTCAGTATAGAAAATGTAAATAATGCATAAAAATGCTTCATGTGGGAGGCTTTAATTTGGTCCATCTAATTTGCATTCCAAAGAGAATAACCATATTCTGCATTCATTAGTAATCAAAGAATGTCCCATGTAGGTATTAAAAAAAACCAAACCAAATAGCTAGATGAGGAAAAATGTTTCTTTATTAATAATGCAGTTCTATCTACTAGTTGTACACAGAGGTACAGGGAGAAAAAGGAAGCTGCATGCAGGTACAAGCTCTTGCACATGCTCCTTTAATATCATTCATAAAACTCAGTGTTGTCTTGATTTTCATATGTGATTTACTCTGTGGATCTTGTTTGTTTTTCTCCCATTAAGCTATCTGCTGTTCTAGTACACTCTTTTTTAAGAGCGTATTCTCAAAAAATGATGTATTGAGTAGATGTAGTATATAAGTGACACTGGGACAGCTGTATTAAGTACCTATCATTCCTAATAAAACTGAACAAAAGTGTAAGTTCAGAGTAATCATGTTAAAAGACCTTTCGCATGCTCTTTTCTGAGTAAGAAGCTACTTAAAAATTAGTTCTGAGCATCTGTTGAAAATATGCCAATGGCTGTCCACCAAATCTGTCTCCAATCTGAATCAATTTTACAATTTGTCAGTATTTTCATTAAAAAATTGGTTTTGAATTTGAAAATGAGATTAGGTCCCTTGTTGTTTGTGCACAGCTGTTAGATACTACAGATCAAACAAATGCATCCCCTTGTATTTTAGTGGAGTTTGCATTTGTGATAATAAGGGAAGAGTAAGCTAATAGGGAACATTGAGGTTGCATTTTTGCTTATGTGCAAAAAAGGAGGGTAAAATACCTCCACCCAACTCTGGAAACTTATTTAATGCATGACTGCAACAATTTGGAGTAGCTGCAAGTAATGGTGTGGGTTTGAATAAGTTGTCACGGTTTCAGAACAATCCAAAATAAAAAGAAAAAAAAAAAACAACAGCCAGAAAGCAGAAAAACCCAAACCCACAAACCAGTAGCCTCAGCACATGGACCTTGCTTATCAGACCCATTTCAATTCACTTTGTAGTTGTTTTTGTTAGTGAATATTGCCACCAGCTCAGTGTTCGTTGGTTGTTGTAATGCCTTTAGTACACTGCTGTGAACTCCTACTGAATCTGGTACTGCTGTTTGTCAAAAGTGGAGGGAAGGCTACCTGAATTAACCTGGGCTCTACCAATGACAGCGCAAGATTAATTTGGCAGAAATTTCCTACAAGGAAAGTTCATTGTATGGCCTGAATAGTAACAGGGCTCAGTGACAAGCTTTGCTTCCTTCTTGGAGGAGCTTGGTGCTAGGGATGCTGGGCCTCAGAAATGTCAGCACTGGTCAAAGAGATCAAACCGAGAATCAGAACTGAAGAGGGGTAGTTGGTTGCCTAACATTTCCTCCTTGAATGTAAAACCTGCTGTGTGAGTTCTGCTGTCTCATCTGCTGGGCCACCACTTTCTCATTCTTGGAAATAGCTGGCAACTAATGACTCAAAATGGGGAGTAAATGGCAGTGTTTGAATTGCCGTTATCTTCCATTAGGCTTGTCTCATGTCTTCTCTAACCTCTGTGAAGGATTAGGATGTTAAAAGATACAAAATTTTGATATCGACTGTTTATTTCTGGGTATGAGGCTTGTCCTTGAGCTCTTGTGGGTGTCCGATGTTTTAATGGTTTGGTTTCATGTAGGCTGAAAGAATGCTGAAAGAATTATTCTAAAAGCCTGTCTGAACAAAAACCAGAAAAGCTGGTTGTGTTGAGCAGAACAGATTTTTCTGCTTCATGCATCAACATTTGATGTCAGTTTAAATATGCAGGGTTTTTCTTAACCTTACATAAGTAGAAAGTGCAAGTCGTGCTTGGAGTGTCCGCAGGTGAAATTAATCTAACAGCTTTTCCAAAGGAGACTGTCTTACAATAACTTAGTAGAAACAGTGAGATTTGTTGGAAGCAGCAGCTTTAACAGTTTTTTGGGCTTTGATCAGTTAAGTTTGGCTACCTAAAAATTGATTGTGCCTAATGTCTTAATTAACAAAACACAGCAGAACATACCTGTAACAGACAGAAGATGCTAACATTGTGTACAATGTCAGCATAATTAATAATGCTTTTTAAAAAACACCATCTGTTCAGTTCCATCATTTCTCTCATTGTCAAAATTTTACTTGATTTTAGTCAATTCTAGGTGACTGAAGATGATTATATTGCGCAAAAGGAACCAAGAACCCTAGGAATTGTAGCCTTTTCTTTCTTTTTTGCTGTGATAAATAACATCAATTTGAGACTCTGCAAAATGTAAGAGGAAGGAAAATAATGTCTATGATTGTGCCCCCAAAATATAAAAATTATTTAATGACAAGTATGTAAAGTTGTCAGGGTAGCAATGGATTACAAACTGCTAGGTGTAATTTCCTGGTACAACTAGCTCAGAATATATGGCACTTATATGGTGCCTTTGTGGAGTCTGTGCATTTGTTTTTGTGGAGAAAGATTCTTAGTTTTTCATTAGCAAAATATTTTTTTTTATATGTCAGCAATACGGAAAATGTCTCTGCACTGCTGATAGCACAGAAATTCTGTGTGTTAAATACAGACAGAGCCTGTAGATGAACAGAGAGGAAGTGCCCACTGGACCCAGTTCCTGATCTGATTAAAAATGTGATAACATCTAACTCTTGGCTCCATTGGAATTAATTATTTCAGATTTAAACCAACATATGGAGAGATTAACCTTAAATACTTGCATAACCTTCACTGTGTAAGAATACTTAATAGAAGAGAATAGAAACATCAAAGCTTCTAATCTGCAGGTGTGGCATTACAGACAGTGGTCGTTAGAAGAATCATGCCTTCTGCTATGCTGCTGTTCCAGTCTTCCATTGTCCTGCTCATGGCCAGGCTAGCTCAACAGCTCTCAAACAGGAGGACACACAGTTCCTCTGTGGTCAAGGCTCAAGTTGCTTCACCTAAGCAAACAGCCCGAGGCCATGCAAAGCAGTTCTTACCAGCTTTTTGTATGTTACTTGGTTGAGTCAAGCAGAGGCTCTGATTAGTGACCTGTGCTCACCACAGAGATTGCTCGGACACAATCTGCAGCAGGAAAAGGGAAAACAGGTTCATCCATGGGCAGCAGCTGTTTAGTGGGGGACCAGAAAATGTGTTCACTTAGCCGAGTGGGTGTAACAGGAAAGACATGTTTGGTCAAAGGCTTCCTGGAAACAAGAGTGTTAGGCCAGTAAAGACACAGGTCTTACGTGCATTACTGTAAATTTGTGCATGTGGATGAACATGTGCATGGTGTAGCTTGCTGCACAGTTTAAATATTGAAAGGCATCACAATCTATAATTTGCTTTAAACACTAAACTAGACCCATAGCTGGTGGAAGATGACGAATTTCATGAAGACCTCTGCTGATCTGCACAATCTCACCTCTCACATTTGGAGTGATTGTCCCAGTTGTTTTAATTCTTCAGCTACATTAGCTATTCTTGAATTTCCAGGGCACTTTTCTGTATCAAGAGCTTATAATTTATATATATTTTTAGCCACAGTTTTTAAATGTAAATAGCCAAGATGGGTGTTCCTAAGCTCAAGTAAGACCAAAATGTATCTCTTACAGTCCTGCAAGCCTCTATAGCAGTGTATGGTGGTGTGTGGGTACCTAACACTTTTACCATTCCCAGCCTGATTTGGTTAACACAGACCTGTTTCTATCAAGTCAGAAACAGACTGGGCTTAAATGGAGCTCTGCCCTCTCCTCCTCTTCACCTTCCCCCAAAAGAGCAAATCAAAAATTAGAGACAATTTTTTCTGTTTAGAAAATCAACACATTTTCATAAACAATGGTTTGTACCTTTCTCTAGAAGAAAATAAACTTTTAAGCAGTGAGTCTTCATGTGCTTCACTGTATCTCAACAAGAAAAGAAGGTATCTGAGAAGATCTTTCTTTGGCAGGGTAGGGGCAGCCAGAGTACTGCCGACCAAGTTGTCATCTTTCATATTTTGTTTCTTCATTCATTGGCAGATGTCTGGGGAACTTAGAATCTCTGTAAATTTGCAATGTCTCCCTTGGTTGCCCTCACCTGAGATTTTTCTTCTTGATAAATACAGACAAAGAGAAGGGAAGGAACAAAGTCTCTCTGGGCCAAGAAAAGGAGTAAGGGATGGAGCTTTTCCTTCACTCAGTGTGATAGAAAGTTGATGCTTCTCCTCTTCCCCAGCACTCCTTCTCCAGTCCACCTGTTTTGCTCAGTCTCTTTGGATTAATGTGAAAGACCAAGTGATGAAACTGGACAAAAGGCATTTTGTAAAGCAATGTTCATGCATTCTACTTTTTGATTAATTTTATTTTTAGTTTATACCAGGCTTTTTAAAAAGTAGCATAACCACAAATACTTTTCTCGAAAATGTGCTAGATTGTTCTTTGTAACAGCCAATAATATTAGTTACTAGACTGAGATAGAGAAGAAATTCTTAATGCTTGCTATGTAAAAAAACAAAATAAAAGCAGAAATTATTTCACTGTGTTATTCAGCACTCCTGTTTCAAAGGAGTCTATGCAGATAGAGATTCTGACTGGCCCAATGTCACTGTCACCTAGAATCTCATCCTGCAAGACACTAAGCAGTGCAGACCTCCCGTCGTCATGGTAGAAGTAAGAGCCATCAGCCCGCTGCAGCATTTGGACCTTTCAACAACCAACAGTAGCATGAGGCAGAAGAAAATTTGATCTTGTATGGGAAGGGCTGGTTTCTCTTTTCACTTAAAAAGGTATTCATTTTTGTATATTTATATGAAAGGTAAAGCAGAGCCTTCCTTAGTAGCTCAACACTCACGCTGATTTTAAATGAGAGAAGGCTCAGCCACCTTGGGTTTATCTACTGGCTGTGTACGACTGAAAGTGTTATATATCATTCTAACCCCAACATACGATATATGTATCTATTAATGTGAGGATCAACTACTGTTGCATTACCCTGTAGCACTGGTTTACAGCATAGTTTAATTTGGTTTTAGCTAAAATTTCACTGCTCCCCCACTAACATGCTTTTCTGAAACTAGTTCTTTTCCTAGAGGAATTTCACATTGAAGCTTTGGAATAGAAAATCATGTGAACATTTTCAAATATTTGAAAACAGTAATAAAAAGTTTAATTCCCTTTAAAATAAACACAACATTTGAAGCAGAATAATATTTTAATAAAATTAAATCTAAGTATTCACAAAGCATTATGCACATACAGTACATACTGTATTCAAAGCCTATGGACCTTAAATCATTTTATTCTAATGTAGTCAGCTTTGGACACAAGCTAAGCTTACTCGTTTCGTAATAAGAAAGTTTACAATTGTTCCTGGAAGTGATTTTACATATATACATATATATATATCTCTATATATATCTATACTCCTACATGTAAGTGTAGGTATAAACACACACAAGTGTGTGCATGTGTGTATATATACTACCGTATACGCACATACACACGTGTGTATAAATATATACACACATACACACACATATGTAACATATATAAAATACACACATGCACACATACAGGAATGTGTGTGTGGTGTATGTGTGTATCCACATACATATGTACTCTATCTAGGATCATTGTGGAAGGGCCAGTCAGTAAAAACAGGTAACTGCAAACAACCACCCTCATAATTAGAAATCAAAAATGTGTGAAGTATTTTTTAATTAAACAGATTGTTAATAATTTGTATCAAACAAAAGGAACACAGTCTTCTGCATTATACAGAAATGAGATTTATTGCATTTGATTATGTTTGTGTGACAGATGAAGAGTTCGTGCCTGCTCACGGCAGCTAACTTCTGTGATGCAATTGAAAAAAAAAAAAAAAGTATGGAAACAAATTATTCAGTTCTGTGGATGTGACCTACAATCATTCTTTCCAGCATGTGACAGAGTTTTCCTGTCTGTTAAAGTGCTGCCCTACTTCAGCTGGTTTGGAAGGAGGCTGGTTTCTCTGTCCTAATTGTTTTAAAACTAGAAGACTGGGTTACCTTCTTCTTTCTCTAGGTTCAGATCATTGTGATTTACTGTAAAAAGCTCACTACAAGAAAGATAAATTGATTTTCGGAACTGAGCTAGAAGAAGATTTTGCTTGAATTTTAGCTTGGTCAGGTAGGAGTTTTTTCTATGTGAATTACTGTTATTGGTCTCCTATTTGCTCTGAACACATATCCACAATAAAATACTATTTCCATGACAGCAGTAAATGGTAATATCCATGCAACGTAACCTGTAATTTCAGAACATGCATGTTATTAAAAAAAAAAGATAAGGTGCCTTGAGAATGCTGGCAGTTTTACATTTGGAACATACACTTTGTGTGTATATATATTTACATCAGAACTGCTCAACTTTACCTTACAAGCTTCAGATTTAGGAAAATATACAGTACTTTTGCATATAATGGTATATTCCTTGTAGCCCCTGAGTCAAGTATAGAGGATTTAAATACAAAAAAAAAAAAAAAAAGGAAAACCAGCCATTAAAAGCACTTACATTTTTTATGTGAAGTTATAGTATAAAAGTATTATTTCCCAGGAAGACCAGGATCAGAAACATGCCTATGAAGACTCAAGATTCCTACAGTGGTAAGTGAAGATTCTGGCAAGGAAGGATGCCTAATTGGCTGGAGATAACTTTTACAGTGCTGTGGGGGACACTCTACAGGCTGGTCACGTTCTTGGTCTAAAAGAGAAGCCAGGTTGTCTTCCGAGGCTGTGTTAAGATGCACTCCACTTGAGAGGGATTCTTTGGATTTAAGTTTTGTTTTTTCAAGGTTTAGAAATTCAGGACACTGGAAGGGAGAAAAATCAAGATGGTGATAATTAAATTAGTCTTTCCAGGCTCTTGTTCTGCTCAAAATTAGCACATTCAGATGGTTGCTGGAAAATCGTGCTTGAAAATTAAGCAATGTACCGAACTATTTTTATGTGGTACTGCATTTGATTTAATATAGTTGAATGCAATTCTGTTGATTAATTGTAGAAGCTTGGATATCTTGTCCTCTCCTCAGACTTCAAGATGTACATCAAGATACACATATGAACTGCGCTTTCTGAAGGACTGAATATTCTTGGTACCTGATCTAAGACTATGGATTTCAACATTTTTGAATATGCTGTTCTGTTTCAGAACATAACTCTGGAATTGCATCCTTCTGAACATGATAACCATTTGGATTCCAGTCTCAGCAGTTGGTAATTCTTCACACTCAAACTTGGAATTTGTGTGAAGTGTGCACTGTGCCTGCTGATATTTGCAGAGGGTGGCCATATTTCTGTTCAGAGATACATGTATGTTTTGTGCAGGTATGTGCGGGGTGCACTTACCTGAAAACTATTCCTATACATTTGCTATATAATCTTTATGCATGTGAACTGTTGCCTTCTGGATGTGTTTGGCTTATCGTGCATATGTGTGTCCCAGCATATGCACGAGGAATCTGACACAGCTAAGCACACTGGATTTACTGATTGTATGCTACATGACTGATTTGGGATTCCTAGACATGCAGCAACCTGTTTGGAAATAATATGCCACATCTCTGCCCAAGCTGTTGAACTCCAGCAATCCCAAACAAATTTGGAAAATCGTGATGTTTTGCCTGTGCGGAACTTGGGTGGAAAATACCTAATGGGAAGCACAGGTATGTAATAGCTCTGTATGTTCGTATTTCCAGAAGTATCAAGGTACTGGACATAAGAGTGCTTTTAGCCCCTCACACTTCCGTACGTGTATAACCATTGTGCTGCATCAGCTGGACTTGTCTGGCCTGTACCTTGAGGAAAACATAATTGTGGTGCTTCTCAGGACTTCATGAACGGGACCTATGGCAGATGCACCATTGAAGGGAGGCTGATACTTGGAAAATGTTTGTGCTTCACAGCTGTATCTAATATTTGTTATTTCTGCTAACTTTTGTGAAAAGCATGACAATAAAGTAAATCAGACTGATTATAACCCTCATAGAAAATGTGGCCTCTGAAACTGTGTCTCTAAGTCCACTGCGGAGATGCTAGATCAAAATATTAATTTCATATTGCTAGTGAACTAGTACATACATAGAACTAGTGAACGAGCACCTAGATTGGCACACATTTCTTCCATCATAAGCTAAAAAGATTAGCAAACCTGTTTTAATTTTATTGGCTATGTACATACCTGAGATGAAGGCCTGAAACTCCTGTCTGTTTTAATCGATGCTGCAGGCTGAAGCTTTTGTATCACCCGGATTGCTGGCTGTTGGTACTCTGCACCTGCAGTCACCATGCTATAGGCAGGTGGTATGAGTGTTGTCTGCCTTTGCAGAAGCTGCAGGATGGTTTGGATGTCAGCAGTCATTTGGGATTCAAGTCTAGAGAAGTAACACAAAATCAGTTAACTCATGGTAAGGAGTAAGTATATTTTAAAATGCTGATTACAGATGCATTCAAGAGAGACCTGCAGTTTATTAATAAAGCAAACTACTGCTGTGATGACATGACCATGTCTTAAATAGAAAATAACAGAAGGGGGAGTATTGAACCCTTCCAAAGCTTTCTGTCTCCCTTTCCTTAGCAGAACGTACCTGCATGCTTGTATCTATCTTTTCGCTACTTTAAGAATGAGTTCATTACTGTCCCTTATGTTTGCCACAAAAAGTAACACGGGGGACCAGGGCTTTGGTTGAAATAAATGTACCCTCTTCATTGTAACTAAATTGATTTGTACTGGCTGAGGATGGGACACTATTTGTGATGCATCTGACAATTCTGACATTCCCAATGCTAATACAATGCACCAAAAATAAGCAGAAAACTGCATTCGTGCTTTTCCACAGTTAGAAAATGAAAGATGCTTTCAAGATCATTAAAAGAAACAACAGCCCAAGTCTCCTTACTGTGAAAATTTATTTAGACTTATTCAGTCCTCAGAAATAACATCAACATTTCTGATGTTCAAATTTAGTAGCTTTTTCCTCTTTTTCCCCCTTTTCATAAATTTGTGTATGACTTCTGAATCACTTGAGCTGCTCATACTGACAATTACTTGAGTTGTTCATACTCACAATTCCATAGCACTGAAATGATTTCCAAATGGTCTTGCCAAGATCTGTGACAAACTCAGCAATAGGTAATGCCTATTGTGCCTCCCTGGCAGCTGGAAGGCTACAGAACATGCTATGACAGACTGTAATAGAGATATGCAGCCTCTGTACTGCAACTCATCTTCTGACAGAGAAAATAAATCTTTGTCAGCAGTCTTTAATGTGAGTGTTACTACTTGGGCTCGCAGAACTGATCCCGTTATGACAGGTAGTTGCTTTTACCAGGTGCTTCACTGATATTTTTTATCACATTGCAGTTGCCCATTGCATCTGTCATTTATTTATAAAAGCATCTCTGACAGCTATGCCCAAAGGATATTTAGAATGCTGTTACTTCCTTTATCATGAGAAGCTGGTTTTGTGGCATCAGCTCCCACAAAGGAAGGTCCAAACCCAGATGTTACAGTCAATCATGCCTCAAACCTGCCCTCTTGTTCAGTGCCTCTGGTTTCTTTGCTGCTTGCAAATATGCTGGCCTCACACAAGATGCTGATGCCACAGAAGAAAATACTGCAGCAGCATGCCACCATCCATCACCTGCTAAACCTGGGCCTTAATATCTGAATGAGTAAAAGGGATTTAGCATTTGAGGACTTGCATCAATGATTGGCTTTGAAATAACTCTAAAGTTGCTCCCTTCTTACTTTGTTAGCACTCGGTACTTTAAATCAAAGAATACCGCTGGTAATCTTTATTCATCATCATTGCATATAGAACTCCCATTCTCAAAAACTTAAAACAAGTCCATGTTGTGTTACCCAAGGATGGACAAACAAGAGAGCCTTAGATGATTGGCCCACAGTCTCCCATGAAATTCTGACTGCTTAAAGGGGAGAAACAGATATAGCTCTAGTGACATATTCCTTGTACAACGGCTTTCCAGCCATCTATATCCATTTAAGAGTTTGAATGTAATGCCAAGCCTCTAAGTTGGCATGGAAAAGTTTAGGAAGAAGTGACCATATTTTTTAGTCCAGCAGGTCAGGTCTGACATAAGCAGGAAATAAAGTTGTCTGCTACATTCATAAGAGACCCAGCAAGGCCCAAAATCCTGAAAGCATGAAAAGCTTTAAAAACAGAGAGAAAAAAATGATTTAATAAAATCAATAACAATTCAAATCTTAGTTTACCAGTAACTGTGGTATTTTCTCACTCAAGAAAATACTGAGAACTTGCATGAGAATTTGATAAAACTATGGGTAAATTTGAGATAAAACTTCAGTTTCAAGAGTTTAAGATTTCAGAGAAAGAAATGTCACTGAAAGATTACACACTGTTGATGGGGAACATGCAGCTGTTTATTTATGTGGCTTTTACATTTACTTAGATTTCTTGACTTTACTGCAATTAGAAATTATAGCAATTTTGGTCTACATGTTAAAAATGTCTTTTTAATGTGCTATATAGTATTAGGAAGTGAAAAATACTATGCTTTGATTTATTATGGTAGATGAAGGAAGCAATATGCAGTTAACCTGGCTTTAAACTGATTGCTAAAATATACAGCAAAATGCCAGTGAAGAGCTACTACAGTATAATTAGGGCTGAGTGCATGTCATAGTATTTGTCATGGCAAAATATTGAAAGTAATGGAATTGCAGGGTAAAAATAACAAAAAAGCTACAGACCTGAGCATAGGGCAATTTAAAATTAAGTGAAATTACATAGTAATTTATCTTGTAGGATGGATCAAAATTCTGTAACCATACGTTTAAGATGCTGTAAGCTATGCTTCTTAGCTGCCAGCAAACAGTAGTATAGCAGAGAACAAGAGAGAAGAAAGAGACATTTTACTAAGCAAGGGTAATAATGGATTCTGACACAGAAAACATCTGTGTTCTTTTGTAACAGGTGTGTTTTGCCTTCACATACTCCCATATCTTACTTGTGACAGAGACAGTTGCAAAATAAGTTCATGCATCAAAAAGGGAATTTGTCTGTAATACTTTTTAAAGGAAGACAGATGTTTGAGTATTCAGGAAAGAAAAAGTATTTCAGATATTGAAGAATACTGAAAATTGTCATTTTGTTGACATGTAAATATCTAGAAACAGCATCCTGAGTGAAGTAAGATTTAAATTTAACAAGACCAGGTGCCTCAGAAAGCTTCTTGGTTAAAAAGCTGGTCTCCCAAAAACAGTCAGTCAAGGAGAAAAGCTCTTCTGCAAGGCAATTCAGAGTAGGCACTGTGAGTATATAGAGGTGACAAGAATATTCTGGCAATGAATTAAAAATTTTGCATCCAGCATTCCCAGAATAGGTTTTCCAAGAACCTAGAAGTCTGAACTTAGGTTTCTCAGAATCTAGATAACAAAGTGATATTCCCATGAGTCAATTTCTGTACTTTCAAGCTTCTGAAGATCTGAATGCTTTTGGAAACTTCATTCATTTATGTGCAAATTCATTCATCCTGCAGTGTCATTAATATCAGTTGCATTACATACTCTCACACATATGGGTTTCTTTTTCTGCTCATATCTCTGGTTTTACCTGTTGAGTTGCTCTTGAAGTAAATCTAATCGATTCTCCACTTCCCCATATATGAAGTCACTTTCAGTTTCACAGATCCCCCATGTAACATGGGGTAATGCTGACTGAACTGGGGAGTCCTGGTACTCCTGGATGTTCTCTTGCTCCCAGGTTCTTTTATCAGTGATATCTGATGAAAAACAAAACATACATGTTTACATATACATGCTGTTAGAGAGGGGTTGGCACCCCACAAGCATCCTGCTTACTCATGTTTCTCAAAACCTTAGAAGTCAAATTGGTACATTGGCAAGCTTCCTGAACAACTTTCTCTGTTCCTTACTGTTTTTAAGGAAAGATAAAAGTGGTCACATCTATGGTAACATTTTAAAGCTGCAGGTAACAGCTTTGTCTAGTCAGCATCATCAGAGTTTTGCCAATGAATGGTTCCTGTTTCTTTAGTTTTCTATTATTTCACACATGAATCCCCAATTTTCTCAAGGTGTTTTTAGCAATACATTAGTCATTGAGATTAGAAATATTTGTTCTCAAATAAATGCATTAAATGATGTACTTGAATGTCTTTCTTTGATTGTGCATTTCAGAGGCCTGGCTAAGACCTCTTTTCTTTCTCTTGAATATGCTACTGAAGTGTATTTAGTTTAGCATTTTGGTGTAAAAGGGAGACTTGCTGCATTGCATTTACAGCACAGGGCATGCATTAGAGTGCATTGGAATGCCTCCTCTAGAGAAAGATGCCAGATCTCAGCTAGCTGCCTTTCTTACCTATAACTGTAACACTGCTTGTCTTAAGGTTGGTGAAGTGTAATATGTTTTCTCTGAGACAGGGGCCACCTAATGCAGCTCACGTTGCTTGCAAGGGGATACCAATCAGTATTTTCAAAAAGGAAATTGATTTTCATTGGTGTTAGCATTACTAGTCTCCAAGCCAACCCTTGCATCATTGTGTAAATCGTGTCTCAGAGACTCTTACATTACTGTGGGGTGAAAGATGCCAGTTAATTTTGTTTAAGAACTTGTGACTCCTAAAAGAACGAAATATTCATCATTGCTGGGTCTGTCAGAGATCACTTTATTATTAAAGGAATCTTCATGGTAAAGGATAATTCTTTTTTTTTCTTTTTCTTTTATTTTCTGATTGAACTGCAGATAAAATTTTGGATTAAGATGGAGTAAAAAACCCAAAAATGTTTCAAGAAAAAAATAACCCGGTTACATTATTAGGATCTTACTGCAGAGTTTCAGCTATCATGCTGAATTTAGTTACCTTTCTAATCCTTATATGTTGTCTATGTAATATATAAAGTATTTAAAATTACTCTTTATGGAAGTAATTTATATTTATTTCTATATTTCCAGCCCTTTGTAAAACAATATTGATGACTACTCCATGTCTCACCCTGTACCTCTTTGCCCAAATTCCATCCCTCTTGTCCCTCCCAGTGCTTGGATCTCTGTGATCAAACACTGCACCTTACACCCAAACAGAACTTGGGGGCACTCCTTCATTTTGCCTGGATTTCTGGCTTGAACTATTTCTCCTTACTGTTCCAATTGCTTAATTCACACCTCTGTGGATTTTTAATTAGTTTGCATTCTTGGCTCCAGGCTGTTTCTCCTCTTCCTCAAGCTGGAAAGGTTACAAATCATTTCTCTTGGGACATACTAGTTGTACATATCCTTATGAGATACAGAATGAAGATCTTGCTGTGAGTTTTGCAGAGCCTACAGGTAACACACTTAGGTTGAACAGTGCTTTTCTACAAATACCCCTGCCCTAAGTCTTTGTTCCTTTGAGTCAACCTGTTAAGTCAAAAATTGCTTAGTGCCACTCAGATTCTCCTCTGCTGTGATAAAAGATGTTGTTAAAACTTAAACACCTGCTCATACAACTCCTATTAGAGATGTATTTGTAATTATTTAACTACATGAAATTGCAGAATGTACTGAAAGTTCTTACTTCCCTCAGGCTGCTGCTTCACTATATAGCTGGACAAAATCCTTGATTGCTGATAAAGTGTCAGCCTCTGTTGTATAAGCAGTTGGATTTGAATCCCACAGCCCCAAGGAGTCCTTGAATGGTTTGCTCAGTGCTTCTTCTAACACTTGGCACTGTGTACTGATAACTCAGCACAGGTTACATTCATTTCACACTTGTGAATTTTTTCTAAGCAACCATAGCAGCCAGAGCCATGTTTCAAAGAAAAGAATTAAAACCACAGTGTGGGTGACAGGTGAGAGGTTTGCCCAAATGCCATTAGCCACTCCTTTTCGAACAGATCTCCAAGCAGTGTTGCTCTAAGTAAAGAAATTTAAAAAAATAAAAATGGAAAGAATAAGTCCTGCTCAGATTTAGTATTTCAAGTAGGTTTAGCCAGGAAGGGGAGCTCTCACTACATGGCTCCAACTGGAGGAGGAAACTTCTCTTTTTCTTATTGGAGAATGGTACTTACTACATTAACTATTCTTCGGTAAGCAGGTGTAGAAGGCTTCCTGGAGTTGTAAAGGATGTTCACATTTCATGTGACATGACCTATAACTGATTTTATGCACTGGGCAGAATAAAGGGGAAAGAGATTTTACCTTGGCTGCACAGAAACCCGTTCAGCTTGTCAGCCACTTAAGCCAACAGAAGAGACAAACAGTGTCACAAAAGCATGTAATACGGTTTTAACAGGCACACATGGCACAATTTGCAGTGTCCGAGGATGCTGGAAAGCTCTTGGCAAAGTGAAAGGAACACACTATGACAAATTCAGGGGTAAAATTTTAAACTATGGGTGTGGGTGCAATGAAGTTGTAAATCCAGTGGACTTATTTTTAAGCAGTGAATTTCAGGATTACTTAGAAAGCAAAAATATAGGCTATACATTTCACTGCTTTTTAATGTCCTGTAAAAATCAAGTCTGTGGTTATTTTACACAATAAATAATAAAATAACATATTTTTCAATGCTGTGGATTATCCCCGAGGAAATCACAGCTGAGTTTTGTCCAAGAATATGTATTTGTAGACTATTACAGTAAACGTTTGATCTGTGACAAAACAAATGAATAGACACTGCAATTATAAAATAAGTTCATACACTATAAGCAAGTTAATATGCAATAAATAACAGTATCGTAGGTGTTCTAAGCATCTTTTCAGGTACTTCCACATACCTCAGTAGCCCCAGAAAAGCCCAACAGCAGTTTCAAGTTTATAACCAACTATGGTTTTCCAGCTCTTGAAGAAACCTAGACTAAGAACTAGTCCATAAATGCATAACTAGGTTCACTTGTAATATTCAAGAATCAGTGAACTGATTATGACCAAATAATGACCAAGTGAAAATGGAAAACAGCAATTTTCTGCAACATATAGATTACCAGCTACAGAAAAATTATCAGGTCTTCTCAAAAAAGCCATATGTTTTAATGTTAAAAGATGCATTTTAGGATTGTGAGAGAGAGGTTTATATGGTTTTTGCCCACATTATACAATTCATTATTAATAATCTTTCCATTCATCAACAGTAATGACTGAAGCTTAAAACAAAACTACAGATAATTAAATCTATATGTCACAGTGATAATGAATTGCAGTAGCTTTATATAAGTGCATTTGCATTCAAGATTTGTAAGGTACCATACTATATGAGGATTATAAACATACATACAAGCATAGTTTATTTCAAAATTGCATTATATTTATAACTGCCTTTATGGTAAGTTAAAATCAATCTCTAATTAACAGCAGGAGTAATAATTTAGTTTGAAACATATATCAGTCAAAGCTGATTTTGATTGCCAGTCAAGTTTTCATGAAAGTTGCAAGAAAGGTAAAGAGCTTTCATACACATTACCAATAGTGCTGGATCACAAACTGGAAAAAAGAATGTGGTCTTACTCAAAATATGTAACCTTTAGACATGCTAAATTTAGCTCAAACAAAATCTGCAATAGGTTGCCTTGGAAAACGTTGCTATAGCTGCAAGGACACATTTCTGGCTATTGGTAGGGGAAAGGTAAGCTTCCAAACTGCAGTACGTATGAAACAAGTTTATGCGGTGCAGATTTATATAGCCTTAACCTGAGGAGAGCAGACTTCAGGTATTTATACCTTTGAGATGCAAAAAAAATATAGTATTTGGCCTGATTAATCATTAAGTTAATTTAAAACTATAGCCTAAATGCCTAAAGTTTATCGAATGATGGTTAAATGGTTAAATTGCCTCAATGGAAACTTCTCGGGAAAACAGCATTAAGCCAAAAATACGTAATTCTTCCCTTCAGACTGAAACAATTACAAATGAACTTTCAGCAGTATTTAAAGCATATATTAATCTGGGGCTTTTCATTAATTTCCCTTCACATTACTGAGCAAATAAATATTTTAGTATATTAGATGTAATTTTAATTATGTGATTTAACTCAATGTAATAATTTCTGTTCATTTGTCATATACAAAAAGCTCAAATCTTTGTTCCTGTGTTTTACTTATGGAAGTCAGGATTTGTTCTGTGTAATGAAATGGCACTCCTTTTAACCAACAAGTGCAGCAACATGAGATAACATCTTTTTAAGCTGTTATGAAATTTTTTCCACTTTTCACATTTTTTGTTTCGCCTTGTCAATACAGAGAATTAAAGCAGTTACAAAAATATGTGGGTTTTTTTGCATATGCAGCTTTCAAAAGGTTTATCTAGCTCTCATTAGCTAGGATTTTTTGCTGTCACCCACCCCTGGGATATCAAACAGCCTTTGAGAGATCCTTTACTGCTTTGATTGCAGTTTTTATCCATGGGCACTGAATGAAGTCCAGCACCGTTAACAATTTTAAAGAGTTTGTTTAAAAGAATTTCCTTAGATAGTGCAGTTGCAAGATGATTTATTAACAAAGCCTGGCATAGTCTTTTGGAGGTTCTGTAATCCAGTCCCACAGCCAGTATGTTAAACTACATTAATCTAAAAGTTTTGTCTTGTTAAACTTTCAGGAAACGCAGAAGTAAATATTATATAAAGACTCAATAGTAACATTCAGAAAAATATTTTTGATAGACTAAAAAAGATGCCTACTCAAACTTTACAAAATAGCAACAGCTAGATTACCTTTGCAAGAGTTGCTTCTTTTGTCAATAAGAATTTCTTCTGGGCCATGAACCATTTCTTCAAAGTCCATCTCTGTGGTTTTCTCTGTTACAGATGGGTAATCAGCTGTCCCAGAGAATAGGGGCTTTTCCTCGTCTTCAATGGATGATACAAAAGATGATGACCCATTTTTTTTCTCCTCAAAGTGTTTCTTAACAGATTGATAGTATCTGGTGGTGTCCCCTGAGGGTTCAGGATCACTCTGATCATTCTCTTTGAGATAATCTGTTAAACAGAAATAATTGTGTACAGTAGTATGCAGTTAATGAAATTGTGCTTTAGTTTATTCTGGTCTGAGGTTGGAGGTGATTATTATATCAGTCATGAAGTTCATAATCTATTAGAATAATTTATTTTAATGCCTTTTTTGATTTCTGTATCAGAGGACATTTCTCTTTCTTTTGAAGTCCTAGAAGACATTTGCATGTATATTGTAAGGATTCGTGGTCTCTAACCGTAGCCCCAAACTCATGCAAGAAGTCACTTGTATTAAAACAGCAAAGATTTTATCCAGCACAACCCTCCTGTTTACTCACTGCTTTTTCCAGATGAGAATGAGATTTAAGAAAGCTTTATATTCCAAATTTTTAAAAAATAATTTATTACTTCATTCACTCTTCCAATTTATCACATTCTTGAGCGTTTCTCATAGTCTTGACAGGGTAACAGTCATGGATGTCAGACTCAGTATCAGAACTACTCATTTAAGTTATGCCCACATAAGAGCATCTTTGCTGATTATTCTTTTCCCAGAAAAAGCGAATGTATTAATCAACCACTCAACCTCAGAATATTTGGGCCCACCTAAGTAGAGAACATATTGCTCCATGCTCATTACTGTTAAACCGATATTTAGGATTGATGTGGTAGAAAGAAATCCGATTGGTACAAAAAGAAGGGATTTTCTTGTCTGTGTTTGTGGGATCGTCTCAAAACAACTTTCCAAAGTAGGCCAAATTCCTTAGCCTTTAGAATTAATTGCAGTTCTCCGAACATCCAAACTTTTGAATAAGTACACAACATGCTGTGATACATATGGAGGCAGAGTACCAATCAAGTTCAGAATTAATCTTTCATTAAACACTTTCAAAATCTGTAATGAGGAAAGGCAAATTCTGTCCTCTTAAGTGGCACACAAAACTAAATTTAAAGCAGATGCCTTTAAAAACACATTGTGAAAATTAAATATAATTTTAAACCAAGAATGATTGTTTATGAATATGAAGAGTTCCTAATCTCTTTTCAGAATAAACTTGAAGCTAATTTCCAATTCAATATTTGGTTTTACCTACTTTTAACTGAAATGTCAAGATAATTCCAGTTCTGCTATTTATTTAAAACACATTTTAGCAGGGTAGTCTCAACAACATATAAATACTGTAACTAGTTTGCCTTAACTTCCTGGGGAGACAGCATGATTTCCCATCTGCTTTGTGCTAATTACTAATCAACACAACTCTAGAATGTCTGTAGTCTTTAAAGCCTACAGCAGTGGTTAATACAACATCTAGTGTATTCCCCAGGTTTCTTCTCTGTTTTCTGGTCACTATAGGGAAATAAAACTGTGGCCTCATATAACCCTCTTTATCTGCACACAAAAAGAATGCAGTGTCCATAGAGAGCACTCTGAAGGAGTCCAGACATCTGTGAACAGTAAGGGCAGGTAATGGGGAACAAAATAAAGCCAATACCAAAGCAGACCTCCTGTAATTGTACCATCTAGAGTCTCTGAGAGCAATTATCATAGCCTGGGCATGAAGTGACTTTATTTGGCTTCTGTTAAGCAGGATTACTAGCTGTAAGTGATGCTGGTGATACTCTGATACGGTGAAGGCATTAACACAGCTCTTGGGGTATGCTCAGACTGGATAGTCAAGAACCACAGAATCATACCATGTTCTCTGCAATCCTGTCTCCAAAACAGTACAAAACCAAAATAAAGCTTCATAAGAAAATTCTAATGTAGCTCTCTCCCATGGCTTTTCCTTTGAGAATATATGGTCAAATACCTACAGTCATGCTACAGTGTCATGGTTTAAGCCTCACCCAGGCTAATAAGTCACGAAGTTTTACTCACTCACTCACTCACTCACTCACTCACTCACTCACTCACTTCCCTCTTTTTTCTTCCTGCAGTCCCGGGGGGGTGGGGAGGAGAATCGAAAGAATGCAACTCGCACAGGTTGAGATAAGAACAGTTCAGTAACTAAGGTATAACACAAATCACTACTGCTACCACCAGTAATAATACAAGAGAGATACAAGGAAAGAGAATACAACTGCTCACCAAGCCCGACCCAGCCAGTGCACCCCCCAGCAGCGAACCCCCCAGTGCCACCACCACACCCTTCCGGGTCTCTGCTCTCCGATTGTACATCCTGGGCATGACGTGCTGTGGTATGGAATAACCTCTTTGGTCAGTTTGGGTCAGGTGTCCTGTCTCTGCTTCCTCCCGGCTCCCCTCCTCCCCGGCAGAGCGTGAGGCTCAGAAAGTCCTTGGCCGGACCAAAACATTACCAAGCAGTAACTGAAAACACTGCTGTTATCAGCGCTGTTCCAAGGCCCAAAATCAAAAAGCACAGTGCTGCACCAGCTACCAAGAAGGAGAAAGAACGACTGCTACTGCTGAGCCCATGACATACAGTGAATTGTCTTAATTGCTTATTGCTTGACTGACTTTAACCTGTGAAAAAGACCTTTTAATGAAGGCTTGAAATTGCCATTTTTAGGGTAATTTTTTATATTCATGGGATTTTGTGCACTAACAGTAGCTGTAATGAGCGCCCTGTGGAATACAAATCAATCAGTGGACTAATTTTAAGAGGAAGTCATTGAGACTATTGAAAAAAATTACATAGCAGAAGAAGTATAGCAGACTGCCTTATCTGTCATATTCATAGAATACTAAAATATCTAGAAACAAGAAGCTAGATTCTGCTAACAATAACACTGCTGTAAAATCAACATAATTAAATCAATACCTCTGTGTTTAATCTCCATCTATAGCAGAACAACGGAACATATTTTTTCCAAATACTGTTCAAGTATAAAGAACTCACTGACAGTAGAAGGAAAGCAGAGATCTGCTGAATGTAGGGTTTTGCCTATTGAAATCAGGGAAGACTTGCTCATCAGCTGATCGATTTAAAAATATACATCTTTGGCTTTACTGCTGTTGCTTTATCCCTTAGCCATCTGGCTACATTCAGAGAGTCAAGTTGTTTTCCTTTTAAAAGGCTCTTATTTAATGCTAATGATACCTCTGTCTGAAGAATAATCCAGTGATACTCTGCACCTAGAATAAGAATTAACATAGAAACTGCATTTTTTATTTGGCTTTTCAGTACCTGATGATGGTGCAAGCTTTGTACCTCAGCTCGACAGCTTAGCAGTGCCTCTATAGCTGAGTGGGTATATGATACAAATAATATCCACCTAGTGCTTAATTCAGAGTGTGAATTTCTCAAATTTCTCCTTCTTATAACGAAATCCAGTCACTGGTTTGGAATGAATTTTCCAGAAGAGAAATGTTTTCTATCTGTGTATGTATGGATAAGTTCACTATCTATTACACAGACTTCCAGGTTTCAGAATGTTTCTCTTCTCCTTTCTCTTCTGTTTCCAAAATACATGTAATCATCAAAGACCCCCTCATCCTACTGCTTCCTCCTTCCTTTTCCAGTGATATAAATTTTGGGCACTGACTCTGATTGCTAGAAACTATGTTTTGATGAAGATGATTATTTTGTAACTTCCTGCTTTACCAAACATGTACAAACATCATTTACGTTTTTTATGTGACTTGTTTTAGCCTGATATGTGTTTTGGGCACCTGCCAAGTTTACAAGCAATGTCCTCTGTAATTTGCTGTCTGAAATTCCAGAATCTTCCTAGTAATTATCAGAAAGTTTGTGCTCTGCTTTTTACACTTGCACTGACAAATGAAGGGAAGAAATGGGGTTGTCATGAAGGCAATGAAATATAGGTATGTCATAGGCTCACAGAAATATTGGCATAAAATCCAGGTTGGTGGGATGGTTGCCAGAGATCAAACAAGTTTCTTTTGTGTGTCGTGGTCAGCCTGTAGTATTATTTTTGTATTATTAAGACAGTGTCAGTCTGCATGATCTTTTTTCTCTTAACCTATTAGTCTGCTGCAAACACTATTGGTGCAAGTATCAGTAATATATTACATTTGGAGCAACATTGTTTAATGTTACTGTAATATCATTAATCTGACTGGTTATATAGCCTAGTGTTTCAGGAGGCGGCAAATTTTTACTCCCTTTTTCAGCCATTCGATAAAAAGTCCCATAATATGCCTAGACATATTCAATTTTGTGCAGGAAATGAGGTGAATGACTTCCTCACCCTTGCAGAAAAAAATTTATGTCCCAAACCATAAAACATAGACAATTCTTATCATTAACATGATCTGCGCAATTATAAATCTGTTCAGCAGAAATGACATCTCTTTCCTTTGAAAAAAGCTACTGTGTTATGCTACACCAAGTACATCCCTTGGTAAAAGGAATGCATACTGTGACCTGGAAGGAGGGGTGGTTGATCACTCAAAAGGTCTACAGGTCTTCAGATTCAGATTACCAGCAAGTTTTTTGGTTCAACTGCTATTAGTTCGTTCTTATGTGATATTCACAAATATTCCTGTGGTTCTCAAGCTGCCTTTCCTACATATGAACAAAATATTTGCTGGCTATCATGACTATTTCTTATCTGTGCTTTAATTTTAAAATGCCAGTTACCTTGTCAGAGAGCAGGAAAATGCCTTATGTGCCCGCCCGTGTACCACGAGGTGGCAAATATTTAGAATGAAAAGTCAGTAACCAAGCATTTTGGGTAGTATTTTAAATACAGTGCCACAAACAGGGTTGAAAAAGTGAAAAATCTCAAAGATAACAAAAAAATCAAAAGAAGTTGAGATATAATTTGAACACTGATGTTCAGGTCATGCCTATCTTTTTCATCATTTAGATGGGGAACAGCATAAAATCAGTCAGGGAAAATGGTAATCCATATTCTTAAAATCACTGCTTTTCACTTAATGATGTAAGAACAATATAATCAACACACAGCGCTTACGTAATATCAAAAATTACTGATACTGTGGAGCGAGGCCAATATATGATAAGGGGTGATTCCAGAGAAGTCTACTCAAGTTTTATGCAGGTTCAACTACTCTATAGAATGCCAATCAGAGAGTTTAGGATTATTAAACTGCCAATTAAAAAGCTCCTAGCTCTTTTCTCTTGCTGTTTGCTTAATATTTAGTTGAATATGACTGGTATGAAGCACATCACTAAATATAACTGAGTGCCTTCTGATAGACTAGGTAATGGAAAAATATCAAAAAGAAGGAAGATGACTGCTTGTAAACATGAAAATGAAAAGCAACCCAGTGGCTGACCATTCGATAGATAACTGATGCTACGGTGAAGATAGATCTTTTTGCCATGTTTTTCATATACTGATGAATAAAATAAAAAAATAATTTACATTATATTATAACAATGAAATGATATCAGGTCTGACACTTGTTCCTGTTACCATCCTGTCTTTGAATTGGGTCTTTTGGCTTGGGTTTCTTAACCAAATGTGCAATTAACATTTTTACTTAAATATTATGTTCACAAAGGACCTTCCAATGACAGACTTCAGAATGGATTTTTAATTCATAAATTCCATTAACTATTTATTGCTTAATTTTGGTGAATTTATAATCTTTAGAGACAAAACTACACTGATTTGCAAAGTCTTTTGGGAAACAGTATGAAGAATTTTAGCGTATTTTCCCATGGGAGAAGAATATGAACTGCCCAATCTTCACAAATGCATGACAAGCAACAGAAAAATTCTGGACTCTGTAGTTGTATGTAACATTTGAGATGAGAGCTACTCCAGTTTTGCTACCAGAAACTGTCTGACAATTAATTTTGGTGCTGTCTATTAAGAGCTGAAATTGTGACCTGACAATTGTGTTTTCTCTAATGACTACCTGAAGTCACTGGTGTGCATCTTTCCAGGGTGCACAGAGACTGTGCTGATGCTATTTTGTCTTTGGTGGCAGCTCAGCTATTGGCCTTCCCATTTCTCCTACCTTCATTTTCTTCCTGTAGGCAATAGCATTCATTCCTGTCATACCTGGCTGTGGAGGGCATGGAGTAAAAATACAGATAAAGGAGAGAAACTAGAAAAGCAGTGTATGAGTCAGTGTCATCAGGAATGTGGGATGATAGAAAATTCGAGCAGCCACTGCCACTTCTGGGTCATATAATATGCTTTAACAATGGATGCAGCGCAGCTACTTGAGACTCTCATCCTCTATATTTTGCTCCTGTTTCCTAGCTAACCGTAAAGACAAAAGGCATTCATGTGGCTTAGGAACTTGAGGATGCATAAATTGAGGGGTTTAGGCACTTATCTCCAGTCAGCTGTCCCAGAGACCATTTGAGCTGCAAAGCCCATCCGTCACTTCGGCTACTGACGCCAGTGCCACTACCGAAGAAAGATCAGTCAAGCTGGATTACAAAGTCAAAGACAGAAAAAGCTCTTGTGGGAAGTGGTTGAGAAAGTCTCATGTCTTAATTCCTCATTGCGCAGGAAATAAAAAGGGAATTGTGCATGAGGGGTGGGAATGCCCTGTTTTTCATCTAAATGCATGGTCTTGAAAGAGAGGGTGGAGCCCTTGTGCCAAACGTAAATCATATTATTGTGGTTTGGTTCTGCCTTCCAGTGATGTCTTCTGGAGCTGGAGTCCCAGGCTTTGCATGTGAACTCTTATATATGGCTAGTTGTAAGGGTGGGTTGTTTTTTTTGTGATGAGAAAGAACCAGGCATGGGGAAATGGTAACACCAGACCTCAAGAGTGGAATGAAAGCTATTTACTCACAAGAGAGTGACCAACATGATGATGCCAACCTTATGAAGTTTAACCATGACAAGTGCAAGGTCCTACACCTAGGTTGGAGCAATCCCAGGCACAGCTACAGGTTGGGCAGAGAAGAGATTGAGAGCAGCCCTGCGGAGAAGGACTTGGAGGTGTTGGTCAATGAGAAAATGAACATGAGCTGGCAGTGTGCGCTTGCAGCCCAGAAAGCCAACCGTATCCTGGGCTGCATCAAAAGGAGCGTGACCAGCAGGTCAAGGGAGGTGATCCTGCCCCTCTACTCTGCTCTTGTGAGACCTCACTTGGAGTATTGTGTGCAGTTGTTGTGTCCTCAACATAAAAAGGACATGGAATTGTTGGAACAAGTGCAGAGGAGGACCACGAGGATGATGAGGGGACTGGAGCACCTCCTATATGAAGATAGGATGAGCCAGTTGGGGCTGTTCATCCCAGAGGAGAGAAGGCTGCGTGGAGACCTCATAGCAGCCTTCCCATATCTGAAGGGGGCCTATAGGGATGGTGTGGGGAGGGACTCTTCATTAGGGACTGTGGTGATAGGACAAGGGGTAACGGGTTCAAACTCAAACAGGGGAAGTTTAGATTGGATATGAGGAAGAAATTCTTTACTGTGAGGGTGGTGAGGCACTGGAACGGGTTGCCCAGGGAAGTTCTGAATGCTCCATCACTGGCGGTGTTCAAGGCCAGGTTGGACATAGCCTTGGGTGGCATGGTTTAGTGTGAGGTGTCCCTGCCCACGGCAGGGGGGTTGGAACTAGATGATCTTAAGGTCCTTTCCAACGCTAACTATTCTATGGTTCTACGATTCAATATTTAACCCTTCTCAAACATCATAAAGTACTATAACTTACTATGAATTCACTTAAGCAAACCTGGCATTTGTAAATCTTGAATTTTTGTGCTTGAGCTCTTGTCTCTCAGAATCAACTTGGCCTATGCTCAGCCTCAGAGTCCTGATGTTGTATATCATGACATCGAGATGTTTGTCAAAACCAGCCTTAACTCATGTTCTGACAAGGAACATTTACCAGGAAAGGGGACATCTGAGAGTCCATTCCAGAAGACGAACAACTTGAACAGAGCACTCTACCATTTTTCAGCTGAAGAGAAATTTGTCTGTTGTCAGGACAGTCGTCTATTGCTGTCATGATCAGCTCAGTTCATGACTGGTGGTTAGGGAAAATAAGGAGCGCTACATTCATAACAATTTTGAATGTCTGCTGAAAGCATAGCTTGCGCCAACATCTGCACATTACCAAGATATCCATGAGGACAAAATAGTACAATAAAAAGCAAAAACTTTTAAGGAATGTTTAGTCATAATGTCCTTATAACTAACAACTCAAAGTGATAAGATAGCATTAATTACTATCTCTAGAGTCTTTTCTTGCTTATTGATGAAACATTATTGCTGATTATAGCACTGTTCAAGTACACAGAATATATAATTCTTAATACTAGAAAATTACCTACATTTTGGGTGGGTTTTCATGCTTGAAAACTCTATGGAAAAATCACAAATTTAGTGTGCATGAAAAAAAAAGTAGTTTGAAAGCTTTGTAAAACATCCATTGGATAGCCTGAGAACTTCAGATCTAAATATTTTCAAACAATCTGAAAAAGGTAGAAATTGCTATGGTCGGGAGAAGTATTGGGTCCTAAAGATCTGGAAACAAACTGTTCTGTTAAAATCTGCAGAGCACTTTTTATAGCAAGGGTCTCTGAAGAAGAAAACTATTTAAGTGTAACATATAGTACAGTAATAATATTTAGTACAGTGAGAATTAACATCTAGGCTGACTTTCATATACACTTTATTTGATTTTGTTAATCTAAATAATCACATAGTATTCTGATGGTTAGTTGCACTAGAATTCACTTTTAAGAGTGGAAAGTTACATTTGCAGCTTTTTAGTTATAATTAGAGGAAGTAGTAAAGTACACGGTGCCTACTGAGTGATAAATATATTTCTTCACGTTTGAGGAACACAGGATTATAAATTTCAGAAAAAAAAATAATATAATGAATCCTGAAGAAATCACATGTCCATTAGTAATTTAATTTAACAACAGTACCAAATTTTTATGGCAAGATGAGGACTGGCTACATTGCTACTATTTTTCGTTCTGTGAAATTCATATATAGTTATGTCCTTCTACAGTGTAATATCCAGCAGAACTTAGGTGAAATAAAGAACAAGTGAAAACAGATTCTTTCCATCAGAGATTTTGGGGCATAAAAATAATCTTTTGAAACACAAACAGTTATATTAAAGCTTGGCCATTTTCAGAACATGGCAGAGACAAGTTCTTAAAGGTGCACACACATTTCTTTGAGACATTTCTTAAGCTGGTAGAAAGGATTTATCTAAAGCTCCACCAGGTACAGGGATTTGTGTATCTGTAAGTCCTTGTTCAGCACCTTGGTACAGCAGATGTCTGTAGACCTGTCAGACCTTAAAATCTGAAACAATGCCAAAGACTTACAATGGCTCCTAAAACCTGGGGTGTGGAAATCCTTATATTCTTCAGTGCATGTTTGTTTTCCTCCTTCTTTCTCACTTTCACTCATTATGCTTCCCTTCAAATTTCCCATCTATCTTTAGAAACCCCTACTTACAAAATGCACTGCCAGATGTGTGTGTGGTATTTGACTAACACCAAGAAAAAATGATGTCTGTCTAGAAATTGATGCAGGAACATTCCTATTACTAGGAGAAGTGGGTTACTGGTGGTATTTTAGCAAATTTAAACATTTTATCCTCCTGATAGTAAAAAAGTTTTAAAGTTCTTGTTTTTCTGTGATTGTTTTCAGTGACAGAAGATTCCTTTAATTCCAAGTTCATTCATAATTTGTGATGCCCTAAGTCTTCACTGGGGGACCTAAAGAAACGAAGTAGTGAAATTCCTGTTATAGACAGTCCTGACAATTTTGCTGAAAGGCTCCAGTGGGTTGGATAGTGACAGTGGAGGAAGTTAACTGTTCTGGAAGGAACTGTTTGAATGCTTATTTTCTCTCAGTGCTGCCTGTGAGAGTTTGGTAAATTAACATGTCCTTTACTGTGTTTCATTTCTGAGCTATGTAGGTTGGATGATTGTGGAAACAGGGAAAAGCAGAAACCTCCCCTGATCATCCTGAACTAAACACTGGATAACTTTTCCATAAGGATCCAGGTTACTTTTAAAATGGACTAAGAAAGGAGCTACATTTGAATAACTGAGACACATTTTAAAAGCCAAGAATTTCACAGTTAAAGTATGCAATCCTTCATTTATTCTTGTGTGCCTTTTTTAGTATAATGAGATGAGATATGGATGGAGTGACAGCCTTATCTCTGAATTTTCTCTGTCTGGCCTTAATATCAACTTTAATGTTAAACAGACAACAATGGAAGGACAGTTCTTGCTTTATACTTCAGGAAATAATACTGTACTTGAAAAATCAGAAACAAAGAATTATAAACATGAACCTGAGAAGGGATTCAGGGCAAAGGCCAGAGCAATTCTCCTATCAAGTTTAGAGTTATCTTCTTTTTCACAGGAATCCAGCTTTCACTGAAGTACTACTATTACCTTTTCTTTTTTCAAAGGACGGATATGGGTATGTGTGACTTCATACACAATTTCAATCAGATTTGGCCTCTGGAAACAGCCTCTTTGGGAGCAACTCCTGGAAACAAGAGTCTTCTGTGGAAGATCCCTGAGGTGGCTCCTCGGCACTGATAACAGCAATAACAATAACAATAATAGGAGCAGATGGGACACTGCGGTAATGGGCTCTCTGATGACCATGTATGTACTTTTTGATAGGGGTCTCATGCTGAAGATAAGATTTCGGGGACATGAGGTCTTGTTTCAAGCATATGCTGCCTGCCAAGACACTAGCTGCTTCCTGGTTATTTAACTGCCCGACACCCTAGCTGAATAATAAAAACTCTTTTCTAATTAAGTCCAAAGAAAATGAATCAGCATAATACTAACAGTTTAACAAAATTATGTAAGAGCTTCAATTTTTGACCAGATTCTTATCCTACTGTCTTGCTAGGGACATGGCACAGTGCTTGGGTAAGTCATCTATTCATAAAGTAACCATTTAAATAAATCAGCTGGTGGAAGGGGACAAGAATGGGAGAGAGCAGGGACATGGGAGGAGGGGGTTGTTTTTCCATTCTGTCAGTACTGCTTCACCTCATACTTTCAGGCAGGAGAATCAATTCCCAAAAGATTTCCTTGTCCTCTACATTGCCAGCCATGGCCTCTGGCTAACTTTTGTAATAAAGCTATGTTAATATGGTTTAGCTTCTTAGCCTAGATAGTACCTACAAGCACTGCACACTTAAGATAGCTATAGTGATCAAGATTCAATTAGAAGTTTATTAGAGCTCTGGCTTCTGTGCCTACTTTGAGAATAGACCAGTAGGTAAAAAGTCTGGTCAAAGAGCACAACTCTTCAAATAAAATTAAGTACTATAAAAGTTTATTTAGCTAACAATATGCTAAAAATGAAACTCTGTAAAATGCATTTTATATCCCACCTGATTGTTACAGTCTGTGTCAACATGAAATAATTTTGTAATAGGATTCCACAAGAACTTTCTTTTGTGGTCTTTTAAAAAACACATCCATGAAAACAAATGTTCCCTGTAATGAGGTCCCTTGGTGAGCTGACAAAAGTTAAAGTATTGTTAGCTACCTATATCTCTGGTTAGTCTTTTAGTCCTTTCAGCTAGAAACCATGGAATGATTTTGTTTATGGTTCACAACTAAAAAAACAGAATAAGGATTTATTTCATTGAGGTCATCATTACATTCCCAGTTAGTTAGTCCTCACTGGCTTATTTAACCAGTATTTTAATTAATTAGAGCCAGCATTAACAAAAAGTTAAAGAAACTGCTAGCAAGAGTAATAATGCTTGAACCCCAGAAAAATCTTTTCAAAGCTTCATTTTTTTCAAGCTCTCAGTGATCTTACTTACACTCTTTTGAAACTTTTGCATCTCTCACCTGTATGTTTGAGTTTTATATTGATCTAACCAATTATAGTTGTGCCCCGTTCAGCATGTGATAACAGATCCACACTCAGAAACAGCAGAGCAAAAGAAACTTCTTGCCCCTACGCATTTCCTTTGCAATCGGCTAAATCCCATAGAACTACTAGAGGAAAATGAGAAATGGGCAAGAAAGAATCACATTGTGCACTGCTGAAAGAGACAGCAATACAGATGGAGCAGCCTGCTGTCCCTTAGTTTTCAGCAGGAGACTAACTTGCCAGTCCAGATAAGAGCTTTGTTTGGAACTGCCAGGCAGGAATCCTGCTTATTTTAAGCAGTCATGAGAGAGTTTCTTGGCTGACTGTCAAACATCTATGGCAACTGGCTAAGGCTGAGCCTGCACCTGTGCAAGGACTATCATCCATTGTGCTGAAAGACCTGCAGTGAATTTCTTTTGTGTAAGAGGAAGAACAAGCTGGTATGTAGTACATGTTAAATTTTGCAGGGGAACTCTTATGGTATTGCAGTCCTTTCTGGAAACCAGAGAACAAACTGGTCCCTCAGGTAGGTTCATACGCTTTAAACTTAAATTATGTCAGAGCCCGATGTATTAGGTATCAGTTTTTGACACAGGTAAATAAAGGTGGAAATATGTGTAGGTGGAGTGAGAAGGTCTTGCATGGAATTGGAAAAGTTATGGTGCTAACTGCAGATGTATAACAGAGAGCTGCATTTATTTTGTTTAACCCCTGATAAAACTCATGCAGAAAGAGTTACCATGGCAACAAGGTCCAAATCAGGCTAGCATGATCTAAGGGCTGAGATAACACAATCCCATTTTTAGCACCCTAAAAGGGAGAAAATCACCAATAATCACAGTAAGGATGGAAATAATGTACTTTCAAGCTGCATAATATACTAGTAGGTCAACAGCTGAAAGTTAAGAAGGCCCACAAGGAGACCATGTCATGGGCAACAAACCTCCCCTCCAAAAAAAAAAAAATTACAAATCAAGATGAATTTAGTGAGGTGTAAAATATCAAAATAAGTGAGTCAGAATGCTGAGTGTCTCTATCCTGTTTGAAGTATAGTTCTAAAGTTTTATAAGAGAAGATAGTAACAGGAAAAAGGGGAATAGCTTTAAACTTAAAGAGAGCAGATTTAGATTAGATATAAGGAAGAAATTATTTACTGTGAGGGTGGTGAGACACTGGAACAGGCTGCCCAAGGAAGCTGTGGATGCCCCATCCCTGGAATTGCTAAAGGACAGGTTGGATGGAGCTTTGAGCAACCTGGTCTAGTGGAAAGCATTCCTGCCCATGGCAGGGAGGATGGAACTAGATAATCTTTAATGTGCCTTCCAACCCAGACCTTTCTATCATTCTCTGATTCTATGGAAATCAAAATATGATTGTTAAGATTCATTATACAACATACTTTTTTACTGTAGGAATACTGTGACCAGAAATGCATTTACCAGATATGTGTTCAGGAACTCTATTTTATCTGCTCCAGTTCTTCTAAGGCACTCCCTAAATATATATCGTTATAGACCAGTTTTGCTGGATCAAAATATGATGCCACTCCCTTCTGTATCTAAAGGGATGAAATCAATAGAATATTAATCACAGAAAAGTGACACTGAAGGTTTATGACTATGAGGTGTCTGCTGTGGCTATGGCAACATACAGAGAAACTGAAAAGGTACCAGAGAGGGGCAGTAAGCCAGTGTGGTTTACACAGTTCTTGGAAAAAGACTTTTATGCTTGAATCTTCTCAGACAGACTTCCAATGTACCACACTTCTGTCTAGCTCAGACATTACCAGATACTATACAGTCATTACCAGGACTAAGGAGCTCGTTGCCAGTCTTGTGTCTTCTTTCCCTGCGGTGCAAAGTTGGGTTTGTTTTTTTTTTCAAAGATAAAACTGTGGGAAATTACATTATTTCAAAAGTAATTAAAATAGATATCTCCTAGAGGATGTTCAGTGTGATCTACTGGGCAAGAACCATAAAATCATAGAGGTCTTGGTACCAAGTTCACACATGAGAAGGCCTGTTTGTAATTCTGCAGCAGGCACAACATGAAAGATCACTCCTATCTTGACTAGGTGGCAGCATATGTTTTCTGATAAGAAATATGAAGGTTATTCAGGCAAAGCGCCTCTGTCAACAGATTCTTTGTGAAGAGCAGATTGAACGTTTCATGGGGACATTTTCCTGACAGATTTGTTGTCAGCCTTGGCTTTCTGCCCTAAAGACGCTTCTTTGATTGAATGTCAGTGTCATTGTTCCGAGTAGCCACAGTCTGGATTAGTCTTCCTTCATCGAGCATTATACCTGCTGTGTATGTTTAAAGTGTTCCCATTTATGATCAGCTACTCTGAAACTATATAAAATGGTATCATGCTGCATTTAGAATTGCGGTTTAACTGTGGAGTGTGAAAGACAGAGATACCAGAAAAAAAACTTTCAGGCAAACCATTGGACCGTGAAAGTGTAATCTTATTGAAGGAATTGTGCTTTCCCTACCATGAACATGAAAATCCTGTGAGTATCAGTTTAGCTGTCTTTATAACTGTTGCTGTCTGACCGCAGCAACTACCTACAGTTCCTGGTATTTACAGTGTTGAATACTGGTGAGATAGTTTAATATTTCACCGAATCTTCTTTCATTAGGATTACTCCCAAAAGACTCTAAGATGTATGTAAGCACAGAAGATATTACCTGAACTCTAGCCAGGGCAACCATTTACACTTTACCACATGAATCAAATTCTGATAATGGTGAACCTACTGTGTCCTGGAAGCAAATATTTTAATCCTAGGGAGAAACACTACCTAGCATCAAATACAACAAAGCCCTTTGCTAAAGGAATAAAATCAGTGCTGCTAATCAATAACCCAATAGATTAGCTTCTCAAAACAGTTTTAATCATGGTGTCTCAGAAAATATATATTAAGACATTATATACATATATGTTGGAACATCTCCAAGCCAATATGATAGCTTAGTATTTGAACAGAGTATGTTTGCTGCTCAGTTGGATTCTCAAGAGCTGCTACAGTAACAGCCAGCATGGGACCCTACTGTACCCAGCATTACCAAGTAAAATACCAATGAATAATGAAGCAGTGCTGTTTAATGTAAGAAAAGAAGTTAATTACCTTCCTCTATTTCACTTTGAAAGGACAATTTCCGTCTTCGTAGTTTGCAGTTATCTCCATCCGTATCATTAGTAGTTTGTGATCTTATTACGAGGTCAGACTTGATTAATGAAATATGAAACACAATGACAGATTAGTCCCATCTAAATAGAACAGGTTTTCAATCGGTAATTGACTGTTAATCATATTCAAGCTTTAAGAAAGGTAATATTACACAAATCAGAATTCATCAACCTCTTCATCCCCAGTTAATGGCATTGCTCAATGCTAATGTTAAAAAGTTCATGCCAATAGAGCAAAACCATCAATGTCACCACCTGATGGTGAAACAAGTGTTCTGTAAATAAGTTTACATGGAAAGATGAGTTCATGTGTTACCAATTTTCTGAACTTGCACAGATGTGGTTTAATTAATCTTAGAGAAATTAAAGAAAAAGAAATTAAATAGCCTCTAACAAAGACTATATACTGTTGCAAGAAGTAATGTGGTAACTGATTGTAATTAGATTTATATTTAACTATGCCGTAATGATTATAAATGTTACCTTTTACAACAATAAGGCTGGCAAATACCAGATACTTTACCCCTCATTATTTCATCTTTCTAGACCCTCTCTTGCTCTCTATCAGATCCAGTTAATTCAGGTAATTATTTTCATAGCAGAATACTATGTTGGTTTTGTCTATCCTTCTTATAGAAGATTATTTTTTTTCCCCATGATAAATACAAGATACATTTAACTCTTTTTCTACTTATTTAAAACCGTGGAATTTACAAATAAGCAAATATAACACCAGTTATGCTCTTTGTGTAGATACACATGGCAATGGCTTCAGCCTACTTCCCTGTGCTCATGAGGTTTCCCATACCACTTAAGTAAGAAGATTTGCATGTGGGAGAAGGGCAGAGGGAAAGAAGTGGGAAATGTTTACATCTTTCTCTATTTCCTTCATTGTAAACCAGATTGGTAGGGTTCTTCAGTGATGGCCCACTGGTAGGAAAAACTGCAGGAGGAAAAAGGCACTTTTACATAAATAGGAGGAGCAGAACAGAAGTTGAGGCAGAAGCACCTATCATTCTTATAATAAATCTGGATCTGAGTGATGTTTTGAAGTTCAGAATGTGCTCAACGCTTCTTTTCAGGGATGATTTTCTGGATTGCCATAGACAGTGGAAAGCAAGTGGAACTGCTAGATAAAATTGACTTTGCAAGCTTAGAGTCATGGGTGAACCTGTCCTCCCTTCCTTAACTCTATGAAGTCTAGCTATTTTTTCATAGTGCCTGGTACAGCAGTAAAAAATAACAACTGAAAATTTTCTAAGAAACTTGAGCAGTGAGGCCTTTCTTTGTGTATTTTACACCACAACACAGAAGATGGAATTTTCTTTCAATTATCTCAGATCTAAGGAAAAAATAATGATAAAACATTGATGACAATGCAATTGTAGGAAATAATTGCTCAGACTTAAATTGTTAACATGAATTTTTCTTCAAGGAATTTTTCAAATATGTGAACTTTCAATTTTAACTTAAATTTATCACTAGACGATGAATTCATTGTATTGTATTTCACATGCAATTAATAATGATGGCATTTTCAATAAAGGCAAAAAGATTACTTTAAAAAAAAATAGAATTTATCTTTTATTTTCAGAATATTTTATTAAAAAAAGGCTCCGCATTAGAAGAAGTGACATTTCTTGTCAGAAGTTATATTTATTTTAGATTTTAAACCAAAGATCCGTATATGATTAGTGAAGATTTCCCTGTCATTTACAGACCAAAACTTAGTATTCATTTCCCCTTGTTTTTCAGAAGGCCTTTGAGGTCAAATTATGATACCTCCTTCTCACTGAACCTTTTTTCCTTAAAAGTATAGTCAGAAAACAGAAAACAGCAGTATATCATAAATAATGAAATGTAAACTAGTTGTTCTGTGGCAGTATAGTCCATGTTCATGGCCAGTGCTGGTGTAATCTGCAACATTCTAGAGAAAGCTTTAACCTCAGTAGTATCACAAGCTGAGCAACGCCTCTTTCCCTCTCCCTTCCTGGCCAAACCTCTCCTCTCTTTCCCAATTCAGACTGATCCTGGCAGTCTGATAAAAGGAAAACCTGGTAATTTTTCTACTTCCCTGAAAATACGATCTGTGCGAATGGGGACAGTTAGGACAACCGCTGTAGGTCTCTTTTTTAGAGACCATGAAATCCCTGCAAATCTGAAGACTGAGTAAAATTTGAAAAATGCCTTGTATGCTTTTAGTCTCCTAGGAGGCAGGGTGCACTCCAAGATAAGAGAATTAACAATTCATGTTTGAAAAATGTCATGGTTTAAGCCCCTCAATAACTCACGCACTTTTCTCACTCACTCACGCCCCCTCTTCCTTACCCCAGTCCCGGGAGCATGGGGAGGAGAATCAAAAGAATGCAACTCCCACAGGTTGAGATAAGAACAGTTTAGTAACTAAGGTATAACACAAATCACTACTGCTACCACCAGTAATAATAATGACAAGAGAAGTACAAAGAAAGAGAATACAACTGCTCAGCAAGCCAGACCCAGCCAGTGCACCCCCAACAGCGAACCCCCCCAGTCCACCACCACACCCTTCCGGGTCTCTGCCCTCCATTTTCACATCCTGGGCATGATGTGCTGTGGTATGGAATAACCTCTTTGGTCAGTTTGGGTCAGGTGTCCTGTCTCTGCTTCCTCCCGCTTCCCCTCCTCCCTGGCAGAGCGTGAGGCTCAGAAAGACCTTGGCCAGACCAAAACATTACCAAGCAGTAACTGAAAACACTGCTGTTTTCAGCACTATTCCCAGGCCCAAAATCAAAAACATAGTGCTGCACCAGCTACCAAGAAGGAGAAAAATGACTGCTGCTGCTGAACCCATGACAAAAGGCAATTAAACATTTTCTATTGTTAGACAGAAAATGAATCCAGATAAATTGATATATTTCTATTTTATGGCTGTACAATTATATTTAGTATCAAAAGTTCCCCTTGTGGTGACCCAGGCTATAGTCATCTGAAAAAAACGTATTTTCCATGGCTTTCACAAGACATCCAATATTTAAATATAGCACAAAATCCTGCTAGATTAACATAATCTGAATAATTTCATTGACTTCTGCTGAGCTTAACTGACCTCAGTAGGAGCAATAAGGTGAATGCATTTTTTTAAAATAGGATTTGGCCTTAGTTTTTAGATTTTAATTTTGCTAACCCTGTTTTTTTTCAGTTGGTATTTTCAAGTTTTGTTACAGTGGGACAGATTCAGCCCAATGTTAAGAAAAAAAAACTTATTGTATGTACCTTTGCAGTTTCATCTCTCAGATTAAAAGTCAGCTCTAGATTGGTGAGGAAGAGATCCGAAAATTCAGGGTACATATCCAAAACTTCTAGCAGATCTTCTCGCTGGATCTTATGTAAGTCACAGTAAGTTAAAGCTCTCACATCTGCATTTGACTTTCCTGGTTTTGCATAAAGATGTACCATCTCTCCAAAGATATCATTTTTCCCTGCAGAAAGAGAATTCAATGGAGATTATTATTTTAAACAGTATACTGGGCTGCATCAAAAGGACCGTTACCAGCAGGTTGAAGGAGGTAATCCTGCCCCTCTGCTCTTGTGAGACCCCACTTGGAGTTTTGTGTACAGTTCTCGTGTCCTCAGCATAAGAGGAACAGAATCATAGAATCATAGAATAATTAGGGTTGGAAAGGACCTTAAGATCATCTAATTCCAACCCCCCTGCCATGATGGGCAGGGACACCTCACACTAAACCATGCCACCCAAGGCTCTGTCCAACCTGGCCTTGGACACTGCCAGGGATGGAGCATTCACAACTTCCCTGGGCAACCTATTCCAGTGCCTCACCACCCTTACAGGAAAGAACTTCCTCCTTATATCCAATCTAAACTTCCCCTGTTTAAGTTTTAACCCATTACCCCTTGTCCTATCACTACAGTCCCTAATGAAGAGTCCCTCCCCAGCATCCCTATAGGCCCCCTTCAGATACTGGAAGGCTGCTATGAGGTATCCACATGGAGCTGTTGGAGCAAGTCCAAAGGAGGGATACGAGGATGATCAGGGGGCTGGAGCACCTACCATATGAAGACAAGCTGAGAAAGTTGGGGCTGTTCAGCCTAGTGAGGTGAAGGCTGCATGGAGACCTCATAGTCTTCCAATATCAACAGGATACTGGAAAGGGACTCTTCTTCAGGGACTGTAGCAATAGGACAAGGGCTAAAGGGTTTAAACTTCAATAGGGGAAGTTCAGATTAGATATAAGGAAGTTCTTTACTGTGAGGGTGGTGAAGCACTGGAAAAGGTTGCCCAAAGTAGTGGTAAATGCTCCATCCCCGGCAGTGTTCAAGGAAATATATGAGGAAACTTCAAATATATTTAAGTAGAAATTTTTCAGAGGGAACGCAAAACTTCCATGATGCAGAAATTGTTTTGAAGAGCCTCTTTAAACATAGCGGCCTCTGTTTTGATATTATTAAAATTCTGTCTGTCAATGTTGACACATTTCCAGTACCTGTTTGCTAAAATTGTCGTCTCTGTTGGATTGCTCATTTTCCCCAAATTTGCACCTAACCTTCATCAATGCAGAGCAGTTGCAGCCAGAGACCAGTGAAAATATGCTCTAAACTAAGGGCTGCAGGGCTTACCTGCAAAATGGCATTTGGAGGGGAACTAGGAAAACACTTGCGGAATAGAATAGTGGTCATAGCAACTGAGTAACAGTAGACTAGTAAAAAGATATGCAGGCGATTTTGCCTTTCTGTTAAGCGTTTGTGGCTTTTATATAAGCTTACTAAAAGTAGTTCTAGTTTCTCCATTTTCTGTAAAGGAAGCAGAAATCTGGGCGAGCAAGCAGTTAAAAGCTGTAAAAAATAATTTAAGGGCTGATTTCAGTGAGCATCTTAAAGAGCACAGTCAATTTATTTTATCAACATGGAGATTAAGAGGTAACTGATTATATTGTATATAACCTTATAGAGGAAAAAATACTTGGAACTAAACGCCTCTAGAATATAATAATGAATGCATAGCAAGAACTAATGGAAAGGAATTGAAACAGATAATTTTATACTGGAAATAGAGCACACATTTTTAACAATAAAAAAGGTTAACTATGGAAATCAACCACCAAGAAAAGTGATCAGTTTTTCATCTCATTATGTCTCCAGATCAAAACCTGTTACTTTTGTTTCATCAAGCACAGTTCATTAGACACAACGGATGGTTAAAGATATGAAATATAACAGGAGTCAGAGATATAACAGAGGTTAGCCAATATAATCTAACAGTCCTCATCTTAATGTTTATGAATGCAGAGGCTCCTATTCAAGTCATATAATGCTTTCTCGGCAGTATGACTTCTGAATGATCATAGTATTCGTATATCTTGTCTGCAAACTAAAAGAGAGGATAGATTCTATGGGGTCCACAGCTATTGTATTTTCTAAGGATCTGGCACAGAATTGTATTAGACTGCATCAGTCACTACTGATGACACCTTACTCAGCAGCATTAGACATTGCCGACTAATTGAGGAAAACTTGGGGACAAAAGAAACATTTCTCAGAGCTCTGACTTCTGTGATGAAGTTGCAGTACTTGTTAAGTATGAAAACTTTATCCATGTTACCTCTGTTGGACGGAAGTCTTTTCATTTCAACCCCAGAGGATAAAGCATTGAGTGTTTTCTATGTCCATTTCTATGTGTAGGTTTTTCAGAGAGAGTAATTAACTACAAATATTTTGCTAAATATTGACAATCTTTGTTAGGCTTCTGTGTCATTTCATTGCAAAGTAATTTTTGTTTGTATTATTTTGTATTCTTTTGTAGCAGATTTCTTCAGGATACCACAGATTTATTGACTAGAGTCAGCTATCAGGCAGGCTCTTCCCTTATGGATCCTGCAACATGTGGGCCCACAGAGCAGGTCCTTTTGGCTGCAGCTGTGCACAGTTGTCTCCTTTCTGTCTGACCAACCATTCCCTGGCAGTTAGGCTCCAAAGTGCAACACCTGGTATGAGGAGCTGTAGCCTGGAAGAGACATAACGATATTGCTGCAGTGTGAGAGCACAAGGATCTGATGTGGCTAACATGCAAAACTTGACTAGCCTGCATCTTTGGTCCAGGAAGAAATTGGTGAGTTCATAAACTTGTCATTTATTCTTGATTGTGAGTGCTATAGAAATTTGCTTGTTTTCTGATGTAAAAGATGAAATCCTTGATGAACCACACTGTTCATAATCAGCACAAAACACACAAGTAAGTAAAAACCTCACAGTGTTATACTTGCATGATCATATTTTTGCTTGTGCCTAAAGTTGGCACAGCTGATGAAATGCAACAGCGTGAGATGGCAAATTACCTTGATAACACCATCTAAACCTAGGGAAGGACTGCTGTAGGCACACCTGTGTATTTCTGTTCTTGAATCCACCCTGCAAAGTACTGTCAGAATATTCAGTCACAAGTGGATTAATAGCAACATACTGCTACCAGTCCAGATTTTGTTTCAGCTATTTGTCTGGCTTCAAGTTCCTACAGTGGATGATAAACAAAAAGGAGAACATATGCAGCTGGTGTAGGTTTCTGTACAGGAAAATACTTCCTCATCTACTCAATTATTCTTTGTGTTCTTATTACCTGATATTAAATTGGAGAAACAAATAAGTAGTCTTGTTTAGTTAATGTTTTAGTTATTTTATTTTTACAATTGCTGTGGCTAGTGATTCCATATAAGAGCCATCACCATGTGAGCAGGTGAGCTCCCAGCTGTACTGAACACTGCTCTGAGACATCTTCATTTGGAAAGAAAACAGGAAACTCCCTATGCTATACAAACAAGAACGTGTTAATCAGAAACATAGTGGAAACACGTGTTATTTCACCTAAGTATCAATCTAGATCAGATTACTGTTATTCACTTCCTTTCCTATATGCTCAGTGGGCAGAAATAGACATTTCTGAAAATGTCTAGAAGACATTTTGAATGCCTGAAGTAGATACATATTTTTCTCCAGCTAGCATATAGCGGTCTGTGTGCCACAGTACCCTCATACACTGCTCAAGAAAAGGATGTCCTTGACTTTGGTTCTTAAAGTAAAATCAGAACTGGAGTAATTTGGTATCTTCTTTACTCAACTTGCAGCTTACCACTGAACTAGGGATAAATCTGGCTCATTCCTGCTCTTATATCCAAGGACACGGGCTCTTTGGTGCACACGAATTTTTGCAGTAATGCAGACTTTGGTCCTTAAATTATTTCTCTTCTTGATTTTAAATAACAGTGAGTAAAAGTTTACGATTTTCCTTCACCAGAAACAACAATGGATATTCATTTTCAATCCCTTGATTCTTTTAACATGCCTTGTAGCAATCTACTCACCAAGAATGGCTACAACAATGTCACTCTTAAGGATTTCAATGGAGCCTCTTGACACAAAGTAAAGAGCAGTGAGAACGTCTCCACAGTGCACTAAAGTGTCTCCAGGAGGTGCATGTGTTGTTTTAAATTTCATAGCCAAAGCTCGAAGACAGCCTTTACTGGCCCCCTGGAAAGCTTTACAATTCTGAAGCAAATTTTGGTTGAGGTGCAGACAAATGTCAGCTTGTAAGCATTCTGGAAAGCCCTTCAGGACCTGGAAAGATAAGCATAAGGATTTCATGTGAATAATATGAAAGTTACTTTATATAATTTTTGTTTTCTTTCTGGACAGAAAGAAGTGACATGCAAATAGAGGTGGCCCTAAGAGCTGTCAGAGGCTTACAATTCAACAAGTGCATAGTGTAATCTATACTGCAAAGTTTATACAATGTGAATACTAATGTACATACTAGTGGATGTAGTGGTTACAAAATTCATTATTAAGATTTCTCCCATTACAGGAAATGGTACTAAAGTATATGAATGAATATACTGCAGTTAAATAACAAATAAGACGATTAATGGAAGGCTCTTTACTGAATTTCACCTATTGGGACTAATATGTCTATTTCCTTTATATCAATTATGAAAGTACTACATTTAATAAGGAAGTTTTTTTGCTGAAGTAACCATGACATTTGTTAAAGGAGACCTATCTGAACAAGATCAAATATTTTTCAGGAAGACAGCATTTTAATGGGATTTTTCTGTTAAATATATTCTGCTTGCAAGTTTAGGATTTAGATTTTTATCAGAAATTGTAACACATACCACTGAAACAATGGTGTTGTGTAGATTTACACAAGCAGATGATTAGTTCAGCAAACCACGGGGCTAGTTGCTATGGTCCTCAATCATCCCTTATTCAGAACAATGGGAGTTTGCCTGCAGTAGAACCATGGGATTCCTCTTGGGTACCATGGTAACATGTTAATTTTGTTCAAAAGAAAGAAGTGAGCTACTTACAACATGGTCATTATGTGTGAGCTAAATTGTCTAGGATCATATTACCTCTGATTCTTTTGGAATCAATATACACTTCTGCTACTGACTTCTATGGGAGTTCTGATCATCTTGTGACTACCCACTCTGTTGAGGAATGGGCCTGACATTATGATGTACCACCCTTTCTTGCAATTAAATCCTGTTATCTGCTGTCAATTATATTAATGAGTCATATGCTTTCCCTGGGACCTGCTACCTCTGTTGCATATTTCGAAGGACAAAACATGAACTGATGCTACCAGTCTTACGAATGTGTGAACAGGATGTATCTTTTTGTTATCAGAGTAGCCTATGAATTCATTCCTGTTTATCCTCTGCCCTGTTTTTCTATAAACACATAAATATTCCTGCACAGAAGACAAAAATACAAAATACATTCGCTTTTTGCTATATTAATTCATACTTCAGCACAATAAAGGTCTGTGCATTCACTCTGCATAAAGATATTCACAACTCATATGCCCTGCTAACAGAGAAGATGAACACATTTTTGGTATGAGGCTTCTGTCCACACAAGCCAAGCTATGGTTTACAAATGAAATATCAATACCTTTAACTGAGTTGAAATGTTTCTATGATTGCTAATGGAAATCAGCGCTGTGAAATAACAAACAGAATGTTTTAACACACATATATACAAAATCTTTATGAGCTGTAGTGCATTACCAAATGAAATTTACACATCCTCAGGAAAAGCCAGCATTCAACAACAATAAGCAAATGAAAATATGGTAAATGAAAAGCATCTGTGGTGCTGCTCTGTTTACAATACCTATCACACCACTAGAAATAGCTTATTATGCAATTACTTTTTTTATTTTAATGTCATTATATTGAAATAAAAGTATTGTGGGTTGTAACAACTTATTTACTGAGTGATACTGAGAAACTTGATGACCAAATACATTTGGTCAATGATACGGGTGGAAAACAATTGCAGGTATTTATTTTAAAATTGTTCTATAGTCATGTGAATAAAAAAAACCTGTTCTGAATTACTTCTTTTGTTATACATCTATCTGAATATTATTTAGAAGAGCCTCATTTTTATAGGATGCCAAATAGGAAATACATTTTCAGTTCAGAGGTACTTACAGGAAAAGGTATTTGAATTGTTAGAAAGACAGGAACACAGCCTTAGTATAAATTGTACCAGTTTTTCACATCAACTTTGGTTTATCGCATTTATCAAGGGACTGTATTTTACCATTAAGCAAAAACCATGCAGACCATGTGTGTTGGTTTATATTTCTGAAGATACTTTGGGTATTTCTTTAAAGAAACAAGTAGTCTGATAATTAATTTATACTTAACATTAAACTCTTCTAAAATCATTGCATATTAGTTAATAGTTATTTATATGCCAATAACATCTGAAAGGTACTAGCTTCTGTTCAAGTGTCTGTGATTAAAATGTCCCTGCCCCATGGAGCTTACACTCTAAAGTAGATGCTATACATCAGAGAGGAAGAACATTTACTCTTTAATACCACAATTTTCAAATGGCTAGAAGGAAGACAGGTGCCCAAATAACATTGATTTCCAATGGAGTTTTGGAGATTACTCCACTAATGCAAGTTTAGGAATGCAAGGAAGAATCTGATTTGAAGGTAAATTTGTTAAAACATTCCTGTAGACAACATTACTAAAAGAAGCTTAACATATCATGCACATTGTTTGTAGTTAGGTATTTAATCCAAGTCCAGCTGCTGACATTATACAGAATTTGATTTTTTCAAACTAAGTTTTATGTTGTGCAGTACAGGCAACCTCTTGCCAACCCAAGGTTCGAAAGTACATTCCCAATATTCAGATTTTAATTACTTTGAGAAAATATTTTTTACTCATCAGTTTTTAGCCTGTGTTAATAAACAAGTATCTGATTCCCACAGATATCTTTGATTGTCTGTGTAGAGAAGGAGCAATTGTATTGAAAATAAAGTTCTTACAATGTGGCAGTCAGCACCAATATATTCTGCAAACACATACTGACAATGCTAAATATAGAAAACCATCCAATATTCAAAATCATATGATCTTTAAAATAATAAAATTCTAAATATTGCATTTCATTTATTTTCAGTTGTTGTGAGATTTTTGAGTATTTAAAGACATTTAAGTCCCATTCTAATGTGATAAGAAAAAACCAAAATGCACTTTCTTAAACAGCTAAAAGTCAGCATAATTTTGAAATTATATGAATACAGCACTAGGTAATCCAAAAATGAAAAAAATCACAATAAGGTTCTGAAAAATATAAACCTAGAATTGCTCTTCTAATAACATTATTGTCAATAAGAAATACAAAATTAATAAATCATTTGAACACAGGTTGGGTTTCAATTGCTCTGTTCTTTCCTAACATGCTTCTATTGTTACACTCAGTATCTCCTTAATAGTGATTCCACCGGGCCCTGGTGAGAAAAATCTTGGATTATGATGGTTAGATTCATCTTTAGAATCAGAACTCATGCATAATTCAAGAGACAGAAGTCTACTAAAATAGACAGGTTACAAAATATAAAATCAGTTTCACCCTCATCCCCCCCCCCCCAAAAAAAAACAAAACAAAACAAAACAAACAAAACCGAAAGAAAACCAAAAGAAAAGGAAACCCAGTTATGATTCTGTGACCATAAACTCCAGTTGTTTCTCACTGGCAGTTATCAAGTCCAAGTTCAGTTGTCTCTTCCTGTCTGGAATAAAACTTATTCCCTGTCAAATAATGTTGGTTTATCTACTTTGCATGAGAGAGGAGGAAAGTGCCATTCAGAGAGCAGAAAAACGTTTTATGTGGAATAAGTGATTGAAGTTTAATGAGGATAGTAGGGACATAATTCACATTGACTTGAAGAATGTGGCCTTTCATAAGTGGAGAGGGAGTCCAGCTTCATTAACTTCTTTTCAAGATGGCAAGGTTTCAGTCATACATGTATCAGACACATTTTGAACAAGTCAGTTGGAGACATCTATGTATCCTAACCTCAGACAACTATCAAATGTTCGGGGCAATGGCTAATTTGTTTTGTTTGGGTAAATTATAAGATTCATGACAATTTTTAGACTCTTTTATCCCCTGTTCTTGAACAGGTATTGACATCTCTTCCACAGAAGGTATTTAGAAAGTATCCGAGCCAAAGCAAATCAGGGTATTAGCCACAATGGAAACACTGTGTTCTATACCAACAAAATCACAGAATGGTTGAGGTTGGAAGGGACCTCTGAACGTCATCTTATCCTTATAACTCCTGCTCAAGCAGGGCTACCTAAAGCTGGTATACCAGAATGATGTCCAGGTGGCTTTTGAAAATCTCCAAGGACAGAGACTCCACACCCCCTCTGGGCAACCAGTGCCAGTGCTGTTGTCCCCACAGTAAAAAAGTGTTTCCTGATGTTTGGATGGAACCTCCTGTTTTAAGCTTGTGCCCATTGCCTCTGGTCCTGTCACCAGGTACCACTGAACAAAAACCTGGCTCCATCTTCTTTACACCCTCCCTTCAGGTATTTGTGTTAATGAGATCCCCTGTGAGCCTTCATTTCTTCAAGCTGAACAGTCCTGCCTCTCTCAGTCTTTCCTAGTAGGAGAGATGCTCCAGTCCTGCAGTCTGGCAGTCAAAGGTATCTTTTAATTCTAAACATAATATTGTCATACATTTTCTCTATTGAAATATAGTGGGCCAAACATTAAAAGCCAAGAGATTGTCAAAGAGATCACAAGAGGGCTCTTGTGTATTGTGGGTCTGTTTAGGGTGTGTTGAAACTCATTTTGACTAAGATTTTCTTGTCCTAAATCAGTAAGACTTACTGATATGTGAGTGGCAAGTATCCAGCATATAGAGGGAAAGACACACTCTCGAATTAATCTGACAATTTAAAATTGCATAAACTGAAAAAGAAGTTCTAGTCCTTCCCTACCTTATCTGCTTGTTCCTGCCTTGTTTTGATCTCTCCTCATGAAGTGGTATGAGAAATTGTTCCATGCAAAAACTAACCCCGCAAAAATATAGTGAACAGCTGAAGGTACAAAGAGGCAGGAATAAATATACTTTCTCTCATAGACACACATACTTGAACTCTATTTGGATCTCATCTGCATAATATAGACCTCAGGATATGTTGAAATTCGCATCACTAAAGTTCTTAAAAATTTGAGCATAATTTTTATACTAATTACTGAGAACAAACACCATGGATCATTCATTTTAGTGGGATTTATATTAAAAATTAATATTTTGTTTGTCTTAGTTCTGTAAGCGTGAGTGAAATTAATTCATGGTAATTCATGTATTTGGTCAAATAACTCATGTCTTTAACTTTCATCTTTCTACCACCTAATTTTTGCAATAATCTGAGATGAGCTGCACAAATCGCACTGCATAGATTTTGAATTAGGTTCTCTGTCCCCCAGTGGCTGCTCCCTCTGATGGAAAGAATAATGCAAGATTTAATTCTGTTACAAAAAAATTGTCTCTTAGTTTTTAATAACATTTTCACCTGGACTAAAAGTTTCTGTAATTCAACATAGTTCCATTTCAGAAAGAATTTAGAATTTACTATTTCTATGGTAGTTACAGAAATGAACTACAGCTTTAAGCAGAAGGCCAAAACATTTCCAAGGCCTTTCACCATTTTGCAAAGAATGAACAAAGTCACAAGTGGTAATAATTCTGCTCCAGCAGCTCTTGGGCATCACACAGAATAAGAGTTATTTCTGATGATTCCTCTTCTTCATACAGGAAAATGTTGCAGATTTTTATTTATTTTTTTTTATCTTTCAGAATATGAAGGACATCCTTACAACAGCTCAGAGAGAAGCAGTGTGTGATGATGAGCTAATTCACCTTTTCATGACTTTTGAAGCCTGACCCTTATCAAGAATTAGGATCTCTTGCTTTCAGACATTGCCATGACACTGCTTTTTGTGACATTTTTATGTTGAATTTACTGGAGCTGCAGTGGATCATTCTTCATCTATAATCTCATTACAGTTTCTGAGTAATACAATTTCTTTTACAAGTGAAAAGTGATCTGTGAGATATGATGCATTGCTGGGAGAGGAGGACAGAAAATTATTTCAGTTTCTTTGACTTTTGAGTCCCTCGTCAACAGAAAAGTTCAATGTCTGTAGAAGTTGACCCGATGCACGCCTTTCCAAAAATTTAATGATAGTTGAAAAATTGTTAATTTGCTTTTGGGTTTGAGATGTTAGACCACAAAATACAGTGAGTGAGTAACTGGTAATGGTAATCACTTTGCAGACAGATTGACATTGTTGAAATTTGTCTTTTTTTTTCATGAGGTCTTCTGTATATTGATTAAACATAGGCACTCATGTTTTATAAGTGGTCTTGTAATAGAAAATGAAAGAACGACTTTCCCACTGACCATATCTGAGGTACTTTCTGATAGTCTTATATGTCTTAGGATTTCCACTATGACATATAAACAAATAACCCACGATTTCATATTCCCTCTGTTTAACCAATTGCTACTGTTTTTGTTCCAAACACCCCTAATTTGGATTACCCTTCTGATGGTATAAGGAACTTCATCTTGCTATTTCTTTTTGAAATTTTAATGTAGTTTCCTAATTCTCTGGTTCAAAGCTATTACTGGTCATAGTTCTTTCGGTAGAACTGTTTTCATCATAAGAAGTGGTCACAGTGGGAGGAAGCAAGAATAACAAATATAGTGGTGTCATCAGTGACCAGCGGCCAGTTTCTCACAAAAGAAGCCTTACCAAAGCAATGGTGAACCTGCCCTTTATTTGATACAGTAGCATTGCTGGTTCTGAAGCTTCAAGACAGGTGTGTGCTCTGCTGTACTTGCATGATCACTGTGGCCAAGTGTATGGTCACATACACTTGGATGGTCACATACACTTTGCTTGGATACTTGCAGGACAAGGTTTCATAAATTTATACATAAAAATTCTGAATTGCTCTCTCCTTGCACGGCACTAGGTAAAACCCAAAATAAAAAGGCATCTGTCCTACATGCAAAATTTTAATTACAAGTACATTTGGCTAAACACTTTCCAAAGCTTTCCCAATTATTTACTTTGAACTCTTTTTAAAGGTAAAATAAACGAATAAAGCTATCCAGATGCATAGAAGATCCATGGAAAAAAGGAGGGAGGATTGTAAAAAATGCATGCATAACTTAAAAAATTACCTCAGACACTAAAAGATGTAATCTTTTTAGGGTAAGCATCACAGGCATGCTATTATCAGTGCTGGACTGATAACATGGGAATGAATGGGGGGAAGAAGGCAGAGAGAGTTTAGGAAAAACAGAACAGGATAGTTTAAAAATAAAAATAATGTCTTTGAATCTTGGGACTGGTGGCATCCTTCACAAAACAATATACACTGTAAATATTTTTTTTTAATTTAACTTTGCCAGGGTGTACCACAGGGATATTATTTAAATAATGCTCATTCTATAGACTCAAGATTTTTATCCAGATTAAAATAAATCCCAAATCCTGTTTATCCAGTCCATGCATAATTATATGGAACTGTTTATATCAAAAAGCTTTCTGCAATGAAACATGATCAAAGAGATGTAGAAATGAAGCAGAGTGGAACAAATGAAAAAATAAACAATGTTCAAGGCATATTTCACCTGCAGATCTTTAAAGCTAATTTGAAGTTCAGCCATTTCAAACAAGCATGAAGTATTATCTTCTGGTTTTCAATAGAAAGTGTAGGACTTTGTTTAGGAAATCAAGTTTATTTCGTCTTAGTGCACTATAATTCCTGAGGTTAAAAGGGTTTTTTTTGGTTTTTTTTGTTTGGTTTTTTTTTCGTTTGTGTTTTTTTTTTTTGGTGTTTTTTGTTTTGTTTTGGTTTGTTTGTTGTTGTGGTTTTTTTTTTTTGAGGGGGGTTGGTGTGGTTGTTTTTTGCTTGTTTTTTGTTTGCTTGGTTTTGTTTATTTTTTTCACTTATCCTGAATTCTTAGATTACTAATGATAATGAAAAGCATCTTTTGAAATGTATTCTCTAATATCATATATATATGAGCATGTGCGTGTTATACATTGCATGTACATATATACATAAAATGTAAATTATTTGTGCATTTCATATTTCATAGGAGAAAGAGGACTGAGTTTCTGATTTTTATTTGGTTTTTAGTCATGAAATGAAAAAGAAAGACACTGGATCAAATTCTGCCTTCAGATATTTGAGAAAACTCCCAGTAAATATTGATAGGAGTCAAACACATTTGTCTGAGGACAGTATTAGCCCCTTTTGGTGTGTAAATGCAAATATTTCATGCAAAATTAAGTTAACACCACATGCAAGTCCATTTCATAAGCACATGGCTTGTAGCCAAGAAAACTTCATTGCTGCTTGTGCTAACATGCATATATGCTTTGAAGTAAAAGCATTCACGCAAAGGAAAATGCAGAATGATCAGCATGGCAACTTTGTCAGAGTAGCATTCCTACAGAGCAACTATCTAATGCAAACCAATATGCACATGACCTTTTTTGGGCAGAAAAGCATGATTTGAGTTGTGGGGTAAAACAGTAATTAATAAATGTGGTTAGATTAGCATTTCTTAATGCCTAATTTTTAGTGACCATTTTGCCCCACATCTGATTCTACTTGGATTATTTCCCTTTGCTATCTACCCTTCATCATGCAAAAAGTTACAGTTAAAATTAGAAAGCATTGAACAAGCTCTAAACCCGACAGATAACATGGATATTCTCCACACTTTATACTGGAATTAAATTTGATATAAATACCTCCTGCTCTTACCAGTGGGTGGTGTTATTCCATGTATTTAGGTATGAAGCAGACAGGAAAGAGATAAATCTTTCATAAGTACAACATATATCACATAATTCTTATATTATCCTTGCACTAAATGTCATATATTCAACTCACTTTTAAAGAAAATTGACTGCCATAAAATTTGAGGGATAGAATTGTGAAAAGAATAAGAAATAAAATATAACAAAACATGATACTAAACTTGATTTTTTTTCACATTTTATTTTAAACAAAGCCGCTGTACTTCCTCACAATCATATTGCAGAATGTGGACTGGTTAATCCATTTAGTTAGTATTTCACATTTATTACAAGTCCAAGACTACTTCCAGTACACTAATTCCTGCATTACACAAAATTTAACCTGACAACATCAAGTTTTAGTTACTAGTTCATATGAAAAATAGTACATCCATTAGTGGTAATGAATTAGTTATGGCATAAATGATTTTGTAATATCTTCAGAAATAATTCCATGAGCTACTTTAGGCTTAGGCTGCACCCACCTGCAGCTTAAGGGCCTGATCCTGCAAAGTGCTGAGTACCCCACAATCCCATTGCCATCACAGGGAATTAGGGCCATTCAGTGCCACACAGGATGAAGCTACTGATGCTGCCTTCCACTGCAGTAATCCCCAGCAGAGGTTTGTGCAAGTATCCTTGTCTTGCACTGGGCATAATATCCCTCTGGAGGGGACACTCACGGAAGTGGAATGTGAAGCCCAATATATTTAATTTCCTGTCTTAGTTTTAAGATCTGCTTTACTTAATGGTAACCATTAACAGTCAGGCTGTCAGTGATTCAGCTTTATAAAAGCTTTTAATCAAGACCATTGTTTCTGCTCACTGCATGAAAGTGTACCACTCTGATAGTCATTCACAAACATATGCATAGATACCACATGGAAGCTGTCTGAATTGATGTCAAAATTTTTGAGGTTGATTTCTAGTTAAATTGCTACAAAAATGTATAGATTTTCTTGTTCTTGCCAGCTTTATGGAGAGCTCTGCAAAGTCTCTGTAACTCAGAATAGCTCTGGAAAGCATCCCTCTAGAGACACAGATTCACAGATCCTTAAGATGCACAATGCTTTCAGTGTCTTCAAACCGATGTCAACTTTTCAGAAAAAATGTTGCTGTCGTCAGAAAATCATCCAGAAATAGAGATGTTTATTTTTGCTCATTAGCAGATTGTTATCCTTTTTTAGCTGGCCACATAATGTATTTTTATATAAGAAGTGTTTACAGGTTTTTTTATCAAGAACAGAAAATATGAGGGCTGTTCCTTGCCACTTCCTAGAAATGAGATTCTGTGGATTGCTAAATGGTTAGCAGTGCCGTGTTGTCTTTAAGTGCAGAATTACGCGGTTATGAATGCAAGCAAACTACTGTCCAGACTACTGTATGGTTAGACTATTTCACTCAGAAAAGAACAGCTAATCCACATGCTTGCTCCTCTTTTCCACCCCTCCCTAATATACCTATTCTAAGTTGCACAATAGTATTTTGAAAAAGATCTGTGCAGGGTATATAGAAGAGTAACTCCGTAGATACCAAGAAAGGTACTCTTGTTTGATACTGGAAGTGGAAAATCAGGCCAAAGAACAAGCAAAATTCTGGAACAGCTATGTCAGAAATATGAAACCTATAATGTTTTTTTCTTGTCTCAAGCTTATAATAGCCAGATGCAGTCCTCAAGCTGTCCTACACACAGTCAGAGTTCAGATTTCGGATATAGTTTGTAATAATCTAGACAGTTAAATGTTTGGATGCCAAACTTGTAATGGCTTGATTTTCAATAATTATTAATATCAACCTTTTTATGCCTGTACTTTTACAGCTCATAAATAATGAAGTTTTGCAATATTTTTCTAAATTCAGATGCATTTATCCATACCTCATTATCTGTGCCTGAAAAACAGAACAACATACCATGTTCATGTCAATGCCATTGGTGTATGTCCATGCATGCTGGAAGTATTCCTCAAGTCGCTGCCGCAGAGGGTTGGGGATTTGATGAAAGCGTATAAACTCCTTTACTCGTAGCATCTGCATGTGATACCGTGCAGTTCCTGAGTAGAGTCTTTGGATTATTGCAGATACATTTCCAAAAATGCTAGCATACATTAGTGCTAGATTAAACAGAAACATAAGTTACTTAAGTTTTATCGTTGGGTTTTGCAGCTGATGCAACAGTTCTTTTAATATACTTTGTATGCAAAACATCTTAGATGAGACTATTAACATTTTCAGAGATGTGGAATTTATTTGCCTGAAGTTTTCTATTGATTCTATTGTATTAGCACTAACTCAGCAGATGAAGCTTAAATATCAAATCATAATCAGGTTGGTAATATTTCTCTTTGGAGATTTGTAGTCCTAAATTTAATGTAAATTAATTTAATTTTATGGACTCAGTAGAACTAAGAACTAGGAACTAAGATTAAGTACAAGTTAAGAACAAAAAGCAGGGTTAAGAAGCTAAACATACATCTTTAAGATCAGAGTTTAAATCGACAAATAAGATATAATTTGATTATCCAAAAACTGTTGGGCTGTAGTTTGCTAAATCCACTCAAAACTCTTCTTCCTACCCTCTATAGGATTTGCTTACAGACAGACACACAACACAAAACTTCTGACAGTTTGAGTAACAGATTTTGAGTAGTCAAGCAACTTGACTACTTCCTGACACTCCATGAGTCACAACATATTTTGCATATAACATGGCTTTCCCTGGGAATTTGCCCTTCCGGCTGCATTTTTATAATCTTATTAGACTGTTAAGTCATTTGCTCAAACACTGAGAGAAAAAAAGATAAAAATTAATAAAATAAAACTACTTACAGCCAATCAACATAACACAGATGGAAAAGATTTTCTCTGAGTTGGTGTTGGGAGACACATTTCCAAATCCTACACTTGTCAGACTGCTGAAGGTAAAATAAAGTGCTGTAACATATTTGTCCTTGATGGATGGTCCAGAGCTTGCATCACTCTTATTGTAATGTTTTCCTAATTGTTCTCCTAAAGAATCCAACCAGCCAATCTTGTGAGCCAGGTAAGGTCTTTCTACATTTCCAATGGCATACCAAATGCAAGCAAGCCAGTGTGCAATTAGTGCAAATATGCACATAAGGAGCATCAGAACTGCAGCACCATACTCTGAATATCTGTCCAATTTCCTTGCTACCCTCACCAAACGCAGTAGTCTAGCTGTCTTCAGAAGACCTATTAAAGTTGTTGTCTGTAAAAATAAAATAGAAATTGATTTTATCTGTTAGCAAATTACCTGCAGCAAATTAGTAGTCAGCATGAATAAATTATTTTGGGGAATCAACAAAACCAGTATATTAACATACTTAAATGCAATCTTCATTTAATTTTCTTTAAACTACCAATTTCAATATAAAAACCATGAAGAAAATAAGAAACACACATTTTAAATAAAGATATATTAAAGCTGTCATTTTCTTCTCAATACTCTTTCATTTTCAATATTATACTTCATCTAGACTCTTTGATCTACTCTAATGGACTTAAATGATTCATTGGATTCATAATGTTTTGGCATGATGAAGTCTGTAAGTTATTGAAACTACTCATAATCATGTGACTGGCCTTGTAGGTAAAAAGTGTTTATGATGCTTCAGCAAAGCTGTGTGAAGTGGTAAATGCTCCATCCCTGGCAGTGTTCAAGGCCAAGATGGATAGAGACTTGGGTGACATGGTCTAGTGTGAGGCACCCATGCCCATGGCAGGGGGGCTGGAACTAGGTGATCTTAAGGTCCTTTCCAACCTAAACCATTCTATGATTCTTTGATTCTATGATTCTATGAGTATATTCAATCCTAACTTACAGACTCCGTGTGATACTCTGGCACAAATGTCATAAATGAGAATCCACATGGCAGAAATGTCTCAAAATGTATCTTATTCTGCAAATATTCTTCCTGTTTGTAATGGTCCAAACACTCTATACAGGTAAAAGAAGATGAACCACTGTGAATTGAAAATCATGGAAAAGTTACTGTTGCCAGACCTCAGATTAATTTGCTTTTTGTATCTTTCATCCTGGAGCTTGCAGGTGTAGCAGTAGAAGCAATGATAAAAACATTATACCATTAAAAAACAACGGATCAGGTATAAACCAGGAATGTATTCCAAGATTTTTAGTGCAGACCATACTATGATTCATTGCGGCCTCTTTGAGGCTCTGATCTGTTTGAAGTTTTTAATGTAAATTTACAATTTTCATTCAGTGATCTGTAATTGTGAATTCCTTGTAACAGAGATAGAACTGTAAATACTAACTGCCTGATTTCAGAATGAACTCAGCCACCTTTTTATCTCCATTATATCTGAACATATATAAAAGTATTCAGTAAATGTCAAGACTGAATAAGTTTTCAATATACTTTTCTCTTCATTTTTTTCAACGTGCATGTATACTACATAACATAACTGGAAAAATTTTCAAGCCTTACAAACCACTCTGATGGTGGTATGTGTCATGTTAAAGCTTTCTTGAAGTGAGTATTAGACTAGTTTCTATGTTCTATTAGATCCTTGCTTTTACCATGTTTCTGAGTAATATCCAAAAACCTTTGGAACAAAATAATTTTTCCTGTTTTCATTTTTCACTGAACAGCTCAATATATTGCTCATATTTTCTGAGTAAATGAGCAGGAAGGTAACGTAGGGTAACACTGGGTAACACTCCTTGGTTCAACTTAACGACACAGAAAGTAATTTTAGTGTGAATTTCTCATTGCCACATAAAGGCAGCTGTTTCATTCATTGTGACCTCAACAGTGTGAAAGACCATATTCTTCAAAACTCCATGCCTAGGCTGAGCTTCCGCACGTGAATATGGCCATTAGGTATGGGTTTTTCCTTTTGTAAGCTAGATCAGGCTTAAATATTTATGATCCCTTAAGGAAGAAAGCAACTGTAAGAAAATCTAACATTTTTTGTTAGTGGGGTGTTGGAATCATTCTATCACAGATGTAGTCATTTCTCTACAGCATGCGAGTGGCAACATATTCTTACAGTGCTCCTTAAATAGATCAGAAGGTAGACTGTGAATCCAAAATATGTCAGCACTGTTCCACCCCATTCTTAAGATAAGACTTGCTAATATGCATCCTCACTGTCAATCCCATGCTTAGATACTGCATCAGTTTGAGCTCTGGAGTATGCGGGAGGTGTATAATACAAGCAAACTCCATGTGTCCTTGGTGAAATCAGTATGACTGAGAGTAGATATGCTTTAAAGCATCAAGAAACTTATCCTTAGTGAATTTTCTTCAGCACAGGGGGGAAGCTTTGATACTAAAATACAGCTGGCAGCAGAGGCAGACACCTTTCACAAGACTGGGTTGCTCAAAGTCTCATCCAACCTGGCCCTGAACACTTCCAGGGATAGGGCATCCACAGCCTCTGGGCTGTGAGTCTGTTCAGTGCCTCACCACCCTTGTAGTAAAGAATTTCTTCCCAGTATCTATTCTGAAACTACCCTTTCAGATTAAAGCCATTCCCACTTGTCATATCACTACATGCCCTTGTAAAAAGCCCCCCTCCACCTTTCTTGTATGCCCCTTTTAAGATCATCTTCAACAGGTACATGTCCTTCTTATATTGAAGCCCTCAGAGCTGAACACAGTACTCTAGGTGGGGGTCTCATGAGAGCAGAGTAGAGGAGGAGAATCACCTCCCTTGACCTGCTGGTCACGCTTCTTTTGATGCATCCCAGGATATGGTTGGCTTTCTGGGTGGCAAGCACACATACTGAGCTACTTGTCAGCCGGCACCCCAAAGTCCTTCTCAGGACTGCTCTCAATCCATTCTGTCAAATGCCTAGCACAAATCTAGGTAGATAATGTCAGTTACTCTTCCTTTATCTACCAGTGCTGTAATCCTATCATAGAAGACCACCAAACTTGTCAGTCATGATTTGCCTTTACTGAAGCCATGTTGGCTGTCACCCATCAACTCCTTATTTTCCATGTGAGTTAGCACAGCTTCCAGGAGGATGCGCTCCATGATCTTGCCAGGCACCATGGTGAGACTAATCGACCTGTAGTTTCCCGAGTCTTCCATTTTTCCCTTTCTAAAAATAGGTGTTATATTTCCACTTTTCCAGTTACAGGGAATTTCACTGGACTTCCATGACTTCTCAAGTGTGATGGAGAGTGGCTTAGTCACTTCATCCACCAATTCCCTCAGAACCTGCAGATGCATCTCATGAGGTTCCATGGACTTGTTCACCTTCAGGCCCCTTAGATGTTCTCAAACCTGATCATCTCCTACAGTGGGCAGTTCTTCATTCTCTCAGTCCCTGTCCTTGCCTTCTGTGGCTTGTGCAGTGTGGCTGGACCTCTTGCCAGGAAAGACTGAGCCTTCTCCATGTCCTGCGTAACCAGGTCACCCATTTCTTTCCAGAGGGGGCCTGCATTTTCCCTAAGTATTCTTTTTATCTCTGATGTATGGATAGAAGCTTTTTCTGTTGCCTTTGATGTCCCTGGGCATATTTAGTTCTATCAGGGCTTTAGCTTTCTTAACCTGATCCCTGGCTGCTTGGGCAATTTCTCTGAATACTTCCCAGGCCACCTGTCCTTGCTTCCTACATCCTCTGTAGGCTTCCTTTTAGTGTTTGAGTTTGTCTAGTTGCTCTTTGTTCAGTCAATACCTTTTGATTTTTTTTCTAGCTATAGTACAGGAGGGAATCCTGGATTAAGAAGTGCATTGGGATTTTTTTTTTTAGGGCCCTTTAGTTTGACTAGCAGGTCTCAACTGATCCATGCCAGCCTGTTGTTTTGCTTTCCTGATTTCTTACACCTGGGAATTGAAAGCTCTTGTGCTGTATGAGAATCATCCTTAAAGATCTGCCAGCTCTGTTCTGCTTCCTTGTCCCTGGTCTCTGAGGGTAGTTTCCCAGGGGGTCCTAATTACTCCTTCAAGAGCTGGATGTTTGCTCTCCTAAAATTCAAGGTCTTGACTTTATTCTTTGCCTGACCCATATCTCTCAGGACTGCAAGCTGAGGGATAGAACCACATATTTAGCTGTTTTGGAATAATTATTTAGTTCTACTAATTAGAAGCTTGAGAAAGGTTGAAGTTTGTTAATTATTTTCTCTTCCGTGGAAAGAAATTACTTTCTAAAAATAGGAGTTCATGGATACTACATTTTCTAAGTATACAGATGTGTAAATATATATACTTACATATATTTTACAAAATCTTTATATATTACAAGGAGGAATTCTTAATCACCTATTATCTGATTAGACTTCTTTTTTAATAGTGAGATTAGTTTATACCCTCACTTTCTAAATCCCTGATGCTGAAATGACCACAGCAGCAGCCTGTTTTGATGGACAGCAATTGATTGCATCATGATTTGAAAGAGAAGGGCATCAGTCTATCTGATTGCAGAGTATAATTCAGAAGTTATTATTGTATCAGGCTGGGAGAGGGAGCTGGTATCACCTAATTAATTATCTGCATAAATATTATTCTGCCTGAGCAAAAAGCCATTTACGACTCATGACGTACTCACTGATGGCCAAACCCTTAGGTTTACTCTAGATTTTTTTTTTAAATTTATTTCTTCGTGACATCCATTTTTGTTAATGTATAAATCTATAGTGTCATCTTGGTTTTGTTTCTTTTTTAGACCAAATAACCTCCTGATCTGTATGTGTAGCTCAAACTGTCTCTTCCAATGTGCATTAATGTGTATTTGTTCAGACAGTATTTCATCTCCAGTTTCTCAATATTGTAATGTCCTCAATTTCTCAATAATTTCCTATTGCCTATATTTTATGTTAAAACCATCATCAACCGTCTACAGTTTTTGCAGCTTGTAAATAAACCTATTAAATATGAGCACTATAGCATCAACCATAGTTAACTCTTTTCTCTCTCTTGGAAAAATCTCTAATACATGCCAGAATTTGGCCTTTTGGTCTATGCTCTATTACCTTAATAGCCTCTTCTGAGCACTGTGTCATTGTTGAAGATTTTTATGATGTATGGATCATGATACCGGAAATGTTAGTATAAATAGCAATTAAACAAAAATATTACAACTAACCCAAACTTCTTATTTACAGCATGGTATTGGTACTTCAACTGCTATTGATAAAGGACTTCCAAATGGTATACAAATAACTGCCTGCTCAAGCTGTGCTGGTGTTCCTCTTTGCTTCATCTTGAAAAACAATTAAGGGAAGAAAATGATTCTGAATGCTTTCCTGATATTAGCCAGCCACCTAAATAATTTCCAGAGACGCTACCCTAATGCTGCATCATCCAGTGAATTGCTAAACTGAACACAGGAAACTATACTAATCTCTTCATGAGATGTTTTCTGAGCTTGATTTTCAAATATATTTTAATTTCGAAGGGAGCAGTGTACTGATTCTATCACCAGAGATGCAGTCAGGACTATGAGATTCAATCTCCAATTCTAGAAATGCGAGGCTCTTTTCAGTTTGCTTTAACAGACGCACTGTGTAATGGAGTGAAGTGAAGATATCAGAACTAAGAGGAGTACTTTGATTTATATGTCTTCATTTTAGCCAAATCCCACCTATTTTCTTGATTTATTCCTATGAATAGAAGACACATTCACTTTTAAATTTTGTTACTGTGCTGGATATATACATTATGATGTATTTCTTTTTGTTTTTCAAGGCATCACTTTTTCTGTTGATGAGCTTTTTAGCTCTGTAAAATAGCTCTGATCGTTATTATTTGCAAAAATAGAAGAAGGAATATGCTTTTCAGCATATTTCAGCACACTGTTCTCTCTGGCCTCAATTTAGTATATCTATAAAAATTAAATTTTCCTTGCTGAAGCTATTACCATCACTTATTTGTATGTTTTATTGCAGTAGGTTCTAGATGAAAGGAAAGAAACTGTTGTTATCTACATATCCATCTGATTTTTCCCTTCAGTGTACCTATCTTTGAAATAAAAATCTGATCAATACATCAAAAAGCACTTTATTTTAAATGCATATATCTAAAAATCTGTAATAAACTTCGGCAGCATTCCACTTGTACATGCATCTCATCTAAAGGATGTGTGCCTAAAGGATCTGAGCCACTGCAACTATTATTTGTTTCAAACCTAACATAAGCTCCTCAGCTGAGCAGAATGATTAAAAATAAACTACAAAAAGAGCAGAAAGTAAAAAGTCTATCCCAAGTATCAGGGATGCCACTTAACGTTTACAATGCATGCACAAAAAAAGAGAATGGTTTACTACCAGCCATGATAATTTTGTGTTGAGTCTACTTAAATTTAAAGTAAAAAAAAATGTAAAATTATATTAATCCGTTATTTTAGAAACTGGAAAGTTAAATGTCTGTCCTGGGTTCAGCAGTAGCAGTCATTTTTCTCCTTCTTAGTAGGTGGTGCAGTGCTGTGTTTTTGACTTTCATCCTGGGAACAGCACTGATAGCACCAATGTTTTCAGTTGCTACTCAGTAATGTTTAGTCTGACCAAGGACTTTCTGAGTTTCACGTTCTGTCAGGGAGGAGGGGAAGCCAGGAGGAAGCAGAGACAGGACACCTGACCCAAACTGACCAAAGAGGTATTCCACACCACAGCACATCATGCTCACTATATAAACTGGGGGCAGTTACCCGGAAGGGTTAGATCAGTGCTCGGTTGGGCTGGGTATCGGTCGGCGGGTGGCGAACGGTTGTACTTTCTTTCCTCCTGGCTTCCCCTCCTCCCTGGCAGAACATGAAACTCAGAAAGTCCTTGGTCAGACTAAACATTACTGAGTAGCAACTGAAAACATCGGTGCTATCAGTGCTGTTCCCAGGCTGAAGGTCAAAAACACAGCATTGCACCATCGACTAAGAAGGAGAAAAATGACTTTTACTGCTGAACCCACAACTATGTTGTACTCTGTTTTTTTCCTTTCACTGACAAAGTATGGTTGAAATAGAAGCATTCAGATAGGGCTGCATGTGGTATTTGGATTATTATGTCCTGCCCTTTCCAGACGTGGTTTTGTATCAAGGTGCTTTAAAGCTGGGTGAGCACACATGGAGCTCTCTTTGGAGCTTATGTTGTTTAATAAAAAGACTATTCAGTACAATTTTTCATAGGGGATCTTATTTGAGGAGTCTCCAGATAACAAAAAAGACCTATTTCATAAAGAAGATAACCTTATGACAGAAAAAATTCTATTAAATGAAAAATGCTCCATTGTAATACCTTTATATTTGCTGCTTCTTCCTAAATTATCAAAAAAGGATCATAAGGGAAATATTATAGTTAGTAACGTAGGAAACAAAACTGTAGTAAGTAGCAGCTTAGAAAAAGTGATTGACATATTCAACACTCTGAGTGAGAGGAAGAAGTCATGATGACATGGTGAACTGGTCATAATCTGTATAGTTTCATTGCTGCTTCAGTAAACAAACTAGTTTTTCCAGATAGTGAAACTGTCAAATTCCTAGGTTTTGAGGGAATAAAGAATTAATTTTCTTGCACCTTCAGTACTGAAAAAGTAATTTCATGGTCCAATAATTGCTGTTACAGGTTTCACATTTTTGTATTTGTGCACTCACTTGCCTGAAAGTACTTGTTTACCACTAATCTGTAGCATTATTTTATATTGAAGTCATCCCTTTAACAGCACTGTAACACCTGGCACTTTACTCTTAAGAACATCTGTAACAAGGGGAGATGTGAAACAATGATGTTCAGGGTCAAATCAAAAAAGCATTCCTTCAATGAACTTCGGAATTTGCCCCTGTTGTAATTCTTGATGTTCCACATTTCCAATCACTGACTGTAATTTTTGGCAGGGATGAATGCTCAGTGATCAGAAAGGGATGAAGACCACACCTGAGGAGGAATGATGTGGTCCAAATTAGAAGCAGTGTAATTGTCAAAATGTTTGTCTTCCATGTGTTTGTGGTATCAAAACCACAGAAAAAAATCTGCAGAAAGACTGAGACCTACGACAGATAATGAATGCAAAGGTGATCAAATTTCCCTTGAATCTCTAAGCTTTTTAGTCACCTTCTGAATAGAAAAGTTCTCTTTTGGGAGACTATTAACATTTCCTCTGTCCTTCATGTTACTGTCTCATTATTGCATTTCCTTAACAAAATTTATTTCTACTGCATTTTATTACCTACGTGTTTCTCCAGATTCCTCATTTACATTGTGAGTTCATTAGGAATGTTACTACTGATTTCTATGACTGCAAAACTAGACCACATTATTATAATGATTCTTCACAAGTACAGGAGACAGGAAAGCATTATCATTATATAAAATTTAAGAAAACAGTTTTAAGAAAAGCATGACTGATGTTCATCCTAATTCTTAAATTTTTAAGGCTAAATATGTTCACAAGACTCTCAAGGTGCATGTAGGTATGTGCCAGTTTTTATACTGACCTACAAAGGCATACTTATTGATGTTTAAATGTAATCTATGAGGGTAGATAGAATATGCTCAGAATTCAGATCAGGCTTTTGGGGTAGACATAAAAATATTTGCCGTCACAGAAAATTACTTCAATAAAAATGAACTAATTTTAAAATGAAAACATTTTTATATTCTCTGTATTATGACATGGAGGCTTACAATAAGATCAGTAAATTTTCATGCTAAATCTTTCTCTTCTCATTTAATGCGATGCACATAAGGTCAGCTGAACTGTCTGTTTCCCTTATGTCAATATGTGCAAAATATTATTTTTAAGAAATGGATTTGTGTCCTTTGAAAAATGAATGGTTCATATTTTGCCTGGTTTGCTGTTTCTTTTTTTTTTTTTTTTTTAACTGTTGTATTGTATGCATCACAAAACCCCCCAATTCTCTATTTGTCAGTTCACTTTTCATCAAAAAAATATAACTTTTGTCCTTCTTAAATAAAATTCTTTGGAAGGAGGCAGAACTGGATCAGGCATCCAGAATATAGTGTATACTTTACATGTCTTTGGGCAAGTTTTGGATGCATATATTGAGTACTTTTTTTATCTGTCATACAGAAATGGTGAGGACATCTGTCATGTCTGGCAATGTTAACCCCATATAATCTTTTTTCTTTCTTTTGGTAGTCCAAATTCTTGCTAAAATAGACAACAGACAAATCTTTTTGTTAACTAGTATAGTTTACACTACAACTCCTCTGTTTCACACTGAGTAAGCATTCGACCTAAAAATTTTGAACAGGGAAAAATTAATGCTTTAGTGCCAACAAAACACTTACATGCATTATGCACATTTTTTAAAAAGCAAGCAGCAAATACAAGAAGTAGTTCTTAAACAAAAGTATTTGAACAAATCCTTCATAAATTATATGTTTATTTCATTATTTGTAAAGGCAGTGTCAAATGTGGTGTAACTGAAAAATACTAGCTGAATCATTCAATTGTTCTCCTGCCATTGAAAGCTAATATTCTGCATTTTTAAGGAAGGTTTAATTTTAGTTTAACTTTAAAAGATGGGGCATAACTACTAAACAGCTATTAACTGGCAAGCAAAAAGTATATTAGGATATACAGATTATAGTAATAAAGTAAAAATTTAAGATTTAAGATTTCTTATTCATTAAAGCTTACCTCTTCAGAGCCCGAGCCAAAAATCAGCAGGTCAAAAGGTATTGCAGCAACCATGTCAATTAGGAACCAGCCTTTGAAGTAGTGAATTGCTATTTTTGCTGGGTCACTTACCACTTCTTCATTCTGGTTTACATAGGTTGTTCTGAAGTTTATCAGAATGTCAATGATAAACATAATATCCACAATTAAGTCTACAACATTGAGTGGGCTGCAAGAATATCCACACTCTCTCCTCTTCCTTTCCTCACTATCATTCAGAAGGAAGGCAGCAGAGTAAGGGGTGAATATGGCGGTGTATATTACCAGCAACAGAATGAGCCAGTCCCAGACGGCTTTGAAAGGACTATAGTGCAATATAGTAAACTTATTGATGCGAGGTGTCTGGAGTTTATATTCTGGTAGAACATCAGCCCCTAAGGATAGAACCTAGAATGAGAAACATACTATGTCAATAATCAAACAGTGTTTCTATTTCTACTTTCTGTAAACTTAGCAAATACAGAACAAACTTTAAACATACTATATTGTTGGTTTGTGGATTAAGCTTCAATTACTTTGTGTTTTGGCAAACTAAACTTCTGTGAAATTCATGATCTCTGCCAGGTTCAATAAAGTCATTGACAATTTTACGCAGTAGGTTGATTCTTGTTCCCTACCAATAAGTGGCATGTCTGGTCCATAAAATCTGCATAATTAAGCATGTCATCAAATCCGTTTATCCACCACATGGCAACCTTGCAAGCCTGTTCATGGCCAGTGAATGACTTTTCTTGCAGTGATGTAGTGGTTTTTCCCCAAAGCAAATGTATTATCATAGGCTTAAATTCATGACAAGTCTACTCTCATTAGAAGATGTTCAGGCAACCAGAAATGAAAAAGTGAAAGCAAGCTCTGTGAGTGTCCTTGACAGCTATCTCCACTTTGAGTTTTAAACTTTTATGCACAGATAAATTTCACTGAGGCTATAGTTCTGATACAGCTACAGTGTGACAAAGAAGGCTTGCACAGAATTACTGCCTTTTGCTTCACTTCTACTTTTGTCAGTGCCTAAAGCTTGTTATCATTCCTTTAAAAGTATGGATTTGCTATCTGTTGGCATTATCTAAGTTGGATTTCAATTTTATTTTGAAGGGATTATGTTTGTAAGCACTGCTTGATTTGCTGGCTCTAGAAACCGACACGTTTGCTTTGTTGCAAAGAACAAGTATAGTGTGGGCACCAGATAAATTTCTTTTGGCTGCTCTTCCAGTCTAACTGAACTCTGACATGAAGGAACAAAACCTTTAAGGAGAAAAAGGTAAATTAAGTTTTCATCCTTATTCAATGCTTGGTGTAGTTATAGAGTCTGCCAGGACTGATGTTAATTACTGCCTTCTGTGCTGCAAGTGCTCTCCAAATCCTATGGAACTCAGATTGCGACTTCATTTTTTACAGACCAATGAGCACCACATGGTTACTACCTTCAGTTACTAGCCATTTGGGCAAGTGATATATTCAAGAAATCTTATACCCATTTTCCACCGTTACTTCTGTTTACTACTTATCCTCCTGCTAATTAAAAACAAAGTAACTACAAAGAATTATTATACTGAAATGAAATGATGATTGGAAGGACAAATACGTTGTCAGCAACATTGTCTGCTTTTATTTGCTTTTTGTTTAGCAGTAAATAGTTTGGGATTTGAGATTTCAGATTGTTCAAGATTGAGGAATTTCATACTCCTCAAATATAATCTTATAAGATTATAAGGGTCAGCACACTCCTTTCTGTTTACCTTTCCAGAAGCAGGTGTTGTATAAACCTTAGATCCTATCCTTAGTAATCTAAATGGCACTTCTTATTCAGTGAAGTTCTACTCTGAAAATGCTGTGAGAACACCAGGGTTAATAACCACTCTTTTGAACTGTGAAGAAAAGAACTATTAAGCCATCCGAAAGATTATATGGTACCTTCAAGCAGCCATTAAGAACCATGCTGAGGTGATGACAGAGGCTGTTCATGTGTTTTTTATATTGCAACTAGGACTTGCACTTAACTAATGGTACTAGCTGTTTTTCTATGCATTAAGCACATTAGCTGACAGCAATCTGCAGCATAGGCATTGCTTGGTCTTTTAAGCAGTCAATACTTTTAGATCCCCACCTGGTAAGTTCACAAGAATGTTTTCATAGTATTTGAGAGCAGTGTGAGTATATATGGCAAGGGAACTGTTATTCATAAAATTTATATCAGTGTTCTCTTTCAGGATTTTCAGACAATGAAGGAAATGGATTAGACAACAAGAACATTAAAGTTTACTTCATGTTTGTTGCATTTGCTTGAAAATTGCAGCCAGTATACTTCACTTCAGAGCAACACTTAATGTAAATTAGACTTATTTCCTTGAAATATGACTCCTATTCTCAGTTTTGTTACATTTATTCTTAGGTTGGCTTAGGCTGAGTTAGGTGAAACTGAAGAGCAAAACAAAACACAACAAACCAATTGGGCAAAACATGGGAACAGCAGTATAAAAGTTGTAATGGCAGAAATGGACCTAACTTTTCCATGCTATCTTTTTAGACACACACCAAAGCAGATTCTGACTGATGGCTGTGAGTTTTATATTTATAATGTGATATAGAACTTTACATTTTGCATTGCTTGCTCCCATGCAGTGAGAAATGAAAACTAACACCCATTATGTAACTATTTTTATTTGCTGGATCAAGAGAAAGAAGGTGAGACTGTTTCTTGAATAAAAATCACAGTTGCACATTCATAAAAAAGAGAAAACACATTATTGGGTTTCATGTTGGCAGTTTCAATGAAAACTGATTGAATATGAGGTTTCAGTGTTCATGGAATCTATCCTTTTGCTTTGTCCTTGCAAAGCTTGGGTACTGATGTTGGCTACTCTTGGCTGTCATGGCTAGATGGAAGACTTCAGTGTACTTAGTGATCTAGTCAAAAGACATTTACTATTGCCACTTGCTTAAAATAAATGTTGACAAATTCACTGCTAGTGACATTTTATTAACTTATCTCTTCTGGACAGTGAAATTTTCCTTCTAGTTTGGATTGTAAGAAACCTGACAACTAAAGTATTACAGTATTAAAAAGTTTCTGAATCTTGGGACATGATATGATAAGAAAGCCAAACTTCCTGGCATTTTGCTAAAGAGAAGACTATAATGAGAAGTGGCAAAAACCATACTAGCTCCAACGGGTTTTCTCTTAAAAAAAAGTTGAGGGGTATTCCACCTTTATGAAAGACTATCTCACACTGGTTTTTCTGGCAAAAGTGGGAAAGTATTTATAACTGGTGTGTTTTACAAGCAGTATTAGGTGATAAGATTTATTCTATTTATAACGAGAAATATTCAAAGTTAAAGAAACTGCTTGTGTTTTGCCTTTGAGTAAAGAACCCTGCTCTAAAATTCAACTTTTCCTGTGTGTTCCTGTTTATCCCATTCACTGTTAAACCATTACTGCTGCAAGTTAGAAGACTTTTCATTCAAACCCTTTTTTTTTTTTTCTGAAAGTCTTGCTTTAGGTGCTTCACACAAAGAGGGCTGGTAACATCTTTTGCTCTCTCTAGGTTCATGTGTGCACTTTCAAAGATCACAAGTTCAAGGTAGCATTTCTTATAGAAGGGCTGCAACCAAATACATAGAAAAATATGGAGTGAGATCAAAGTGAATGTGACAAATTCTCACAGTTTTAGGCAGATTTATCTTTCTGAAGTATTCGGTAGCTCTTAGTTTCTCAAAGATACTTCTTCCCTGTACAATTTTTTTTTGTAAAACAGAATATGTAGGCAAAATGCTAGGCAAGATGTTGGGTGATCTGGTCTCTGCTGCTGAGTTTCTTAGTGATCTTAGGCAAGGTGACATTTAACCTCTCTAAATTCTGTCAAGTTGAAAGGATAATGTTTACCTACTAAACTGAAAGCATCTTCCAAAGAATAATGAATGGAGAGCATCCATAGGAGCCATTACACATAAATTATCAGCATTCTTACTCCTCTAAACTCAGTTGATTATTTTTATTTCTAAGACTAATTCACACAAGCGTTTGTCCTCTTCTCATTTAATTTTGAATTTTTAACCTAATGGGGACATCAGGTTTATTTTATTTCCAGCTTGTTTTTATTTCCTGCATGAGAACACTTTGTTTTTGTTATCTATTAAACAAACTGTACAGTTTCAAGAGACTCTGAGAGACCTGTATTGCTATGTATCACTTGTATATTCATAAGTTTTGTTCTGAGGCATTTTCAATTTAAACTTATTAAGGAATGCAAATGCATACAGTAAAAACCAAAGCACTAGAAACAAAGAAGCATAATAGCGCATTAATAAATCATAAATGAAATAAATCATAAGCCATCTGTTATGAATACCACCACGAACTGCTAAAGAAAAAATTCTGTCAAACCACTGCAAGGATTTACATAATGGTTTCCTAGCTATTATTATTTCCTAGCACTGCATGAGAGCCACGTGTGTGGTTAGGGTTATTATATGATGTACCATGGCTCTTGAAGCAACTGTAGAGCTATGCAAAGCACATGAACATGAAGAACAACCAAGAAGGCATGCCTGATGCTTTCAAGATGTGCTGAAATTATTCTGTGAGGATACTGTGACGGCATGGACTACACGCTATAAGCAAGTTATTCAGGAAGCATTGGAGCTTTTGCACTTTCACTAGGTATTCACAATATTTTTGTCCTGTATATTTCCAAAAAGAGAGCAGATACATGGTTAATGCATGATCACACAAATGATATGTAGTATTTTTACCATGTAGGTAAGGCCTTTTATCAGTGACAGAGCTAATGCACATTTGGAAAATCTGAAGAAAGAGCAATGTTTAGAGGCGACAAACTGAGAGGTATACGGAGTGGAGGGAAACCCGATGATTGTAAGGTAGACAGATACTGAGTAGATCTATAAAAAAAGTAAGTGCGGAAGTTTGATGGGTGCAACGCTTAATAAATTAGCGTTTCAGAAAGGTACTCTCCTGTGTGTCATGACAAAGTGTGTTTCATATGAACTATATAAATGATGTAGTTATAATCTGTACTAAATACTGTTTTGTCAGTACTGCTTTAGCCACATATGAATTAAAGGAAAGCTTGTATTAACAAGGTTAGCTCTTGCATAGCAGCTTTCATGTTAAGAGAATTTTGTAAGTATGTAATAAAACTCAAACTATAAATATAGTCCCAAATTACTTGGGGACTTTAAAATAAACATTTATCTCAACTAAAAAACATCTTGCGTAAAACTATGCAAAATGCTACCAGTGCACTCATTGGAATACAGTATTAAAAAGATTTATATCTAGGAAGTACTGTATGACATGAAAGAATATTATTTTGCCAATATCTTGGTGGGCTCAGTCCAACGTTAGGTGCACAGCCCTGACAGATGAATGGATGATCATTCCTCCATCTTTAAGTCAGGGAAACTGTAGCAAATCAAGCAACATGTAAGCTTCTTGTATGTCGAGAGACTTGAATATCTTTATTTTGAGTAGGTATTGAAGAAACTTTAATTTTTCTCATTTTATAAAGTGTATTCAGCAGACAAGATATGAAATTTACATGATAATGTAAACAAGATGATAATGGAATCAGTATAGTTCTAATAGAGGCATTATTGTGGCTCGTCAAAAATAAGAGAAGGAATTCAGAAGAGCATTAGATTTTTCAGATCTTCTAATCCAAATGCACCTCAAAGTTGAATCAGAAAGCCAAAATTATCCACACTTACTATCTGAATATAACAGTGGAAGTTGACTACATTAATGAAATGCAAAGCATGTTCTATTTTCTTAGTGAACATAGGCAAGAGTTGATATGAGAACATCCATACCCTTCTCATTTTTATAGGAAATTTCCATAGATTATTAGTCTAAATTAATTTCAATTAGCTTTAAGCAATTTCCTCCAAATATTACCAGCTACTTGGACTTTTTTTTTTTTATTTTTCTTTTTAACCCAGCAGTATTTTGAACTCTCTACAAGTTTATTGTGATTGACTAAAAAAACAAGGTAGCATCTCCAAAATTTGAGTAAAGCTACATTACTATTCCCTTTGTTCTCTGATTGCAGTTCATGGTGCAGAATGAACACCACCAATATTTTCCAAACCCCCTTAAACATTGAGTAAAATATCTTCCTTTTAACAGGAAGTTTTTAACTCATTTCCAGATCTTTTTTAGCAAGGCCAATAGCAGTACTGAACAGGAAAACTTGGAAATAAAAAAAAAACCCAACCAAAAAACCAAGAAACATGAAGGAGACACAGAAGCTAAATCCATATTTCTCTAATAATTACCCCTATTTATAGTGATCATAGAACTTACATCTGAATGATAGCACTGTTCAAAAATAGAATCAGTATTACTTCATCTTTAAAAGGGGATATGATTTTGCACTGGAGATTTTGTTAGTTTTGTGGAACTACTCTTGATATAACCTTTCCTGGTTCTCTTTTCTTCTGTGTATTAGCTCTACTAAAGCTGCCAAGCTATTACTAGCAAGGACATCCCTTCACCTATTTTCTCTATTCATACTATCATCATGAGACTCCTACAAACTAGACCTAAAGAGATCTCTGAATCTAAAAAGACCAAAAAATAAATATTACACAAGCACTAGTGAACAAATGGAAATTAAATCAGCATTTGCTCTCTGATGGTAGGCATTATCTAATTCTCTAGAAGTCTGTAATGCTCTTTCATATTTCAGTTATCTTGATAATCATCCTCCTTGATGCTGACATGAAAAACTGATAAGATTACATCAGTACTGAAAGAAAGATGAGTGCTTTTGATTCAGTACACCCTCTGTACACAGCATTATATGCTGCTTTCACATATTAGCACGGAAAGGCATTTTTACATATAAAAGATGCTTTTTTCAAAGGATAGCCACTCAATAACTTCTTCTTAACCAAGAATTACTAATGCTGGGGAATGTTAATACTTCTTGTTTTACACTTTTGTCTGTATTAAATATGTTAAAATTACGTAGTTGACAATTTGTATACAATGCCAATACTTATCTCTATCAGGCAGTTTGAAGTATAATCATGAGGTCTTATAACACAGGTGTTTTAATGTCTTCCATATCTTTTTAATTTAAGCTTTCGTGAAAGCAAATCTGCTGCTATGTGGAAATATGACTTGTCCATGCCTGTTCTGTATGTTTCCTATTTGGGACTTCAGATACACAAGGATACAAACCTTTCTTATTTAAACAATGGGATTGATATTATTTTATTTGCAGGGTCACAAATAGCACAGTAGTTCGGTTTCTTTTTTGGACCATGCCCAAATATTCACCAAATGTAATTTGTGGTAGGTATTGAAACAGGAGTTTTGTTATTATTGGCTGAACCTGAAAAATTAAAGCTTAGCTGAGTGTATTTTAATTTTTTTTTGTTCCAGATGTCAATCTGCAAATAAATAAACCTTTACTGAATACATCAAAGAGAGACTTTGTGGCATTCTCAACCTAACTGACATGCAGAACCACTGGAAAGGGTTTTGGATATTCAGTAAATTAGTGATTTGGAGGATCTGTGATTTGGTAGGCAATGAAAACCCTATTTGATTTAGTGTTAAGTAATTTTTACAATAAATGTCAAAAAAATCTCAGTGAAGGTGAATGCCAATCCTGTTTGGTTGTGTTAAGATTTAGAAAAAACCCAAAATTCTGAGACCTAAAGTCTTCACGTATTGCCATAAAACATGACAATTTGATATTGGTAAATCCGTAAAGAATAGCCTGACACTGATTTAAAAAGGTCTTGGTCATGTATGAGCGCATCAATCAATGCTGCTGTGACTGTTCAAGTTACAATGGTTGAATTGTTCTGTCTCTGCCTTAGGTAGTTTAGCTACAATTCCATCTTTGAGGCTTTTGATATGGATTCACTGGTACAGGTGAATATTTTGCTGCCTGCATGCCTGCTTTCTGGTGTTCTGATTCCTCTTTAGTCATCTCCTGCATTGTAATGTGTGTAATTTTTGTGTTTCTGAAGCTGCAAGCCTTTTCAGATTGAAAGACTGTCATCTCAAACCTACTTCAAAACAACTGGTTCGTAATTGCTTGTTTCCTCCAAGAGAGGAGAGAAATGCTGCGTTCCCACCTTTGCTGGGGAGGCTTGTGGGAAACGACGTTGTGCAAGTAATATGCTACCAATAGGGTGTTACGTGGCTCTTTGCTGTCCCTGTTGGCTGAAGTTTTAACTTCTGTCTTCTATAGCTTCAGTGTTATAGTACTATAATAGAAAGTCGCTTTTGAACTGGAAAAAAAGGGTCTTTTAAAAGACGCGTTAAAAACCCCAATATAAATATGTGAATTAGAGTGTATAGTTGGAAAACAGGGTAAATATGTAAGGATCAGCCTGAACATCAGAAAAACTTTTATGGTTCTCCTTCTGTGTGTCATAAATCTGTCTTCTAATATTTTTAGAATTAAAAATGATCTCCCTGTATATGTTTCTCCTCTGGTCTCCATATTTTCTGTTTAGGAGTGTCTTTAAAATACTTTTCGTCATACTCATAATAATACTTTACACCCTGTCAACTAAAATATATGATGAAATGGAGAACAAATTTAAGATCTGATCTTATGGCTGAGGCACACACACAGTACATCTGTTCATCAGTGACATGATCCATCTGCATACAGTGATTGCCCTGAAATTATAGCAGCTGTACTGAACAGTTATTGAAGTCTCACAAGTGCTTGCACCATATAAATGTAATTATATCCATGAACACTGAAACATCCAGAAATTAAATAGTACACCAGAGAACAAAACCAATATAGCAGTACCAAGCAAAGAGTCAGGCCTCATTATCAAGTTTGACCTTTCATGTGAAGCGAATTACAAAATTATTCATGGGCTTCAATATTTACAAAGATTCCTCATTCAATTAGTCTCCATTTGATAGTGTAGTATCCTTCCTTGGTGATGACAAAAAATTCCAAATTTGACTCCGATTTGAGAGCACTGGGACTTCTTGGGAGTGCTGATTACCTTACAGGTACTGAGGCCATGAAGTGTCACATTTTCTAAAGACTATCAAATAATTAGGCAAATCTATTCAATGTATTTAAATATATAGTAACCCAAAATCTTCAACTTGTCAAGGAAAGGTATGCATGACACTAGATTAAAGCAGTAAAACAGACTTCTCATGATTGTTCAGTGTATAGAATATAGATTGTTCAGTTTTATAGAATAATATTTATGTGGTTATTACTGTCAAGCAAAATCGCTTAACCAAACTTGAATACAGGTAATAATTTAGAAAACTCCATATCTCTAACCTATCACTTATTTTTTCATATGATATATGAAGATATATATTAAAAGAGAGGAAGTATTTTTATGGCTCATTTTCAATCCATAATTTTCCATGACAAAATTAAGAAATGGCTTATAGATCTTAAACCTCAGGAACCTCTTCCTGCCAGTCAGTATGTAATTACTTTCATGTTAATGGGTAATGCATCATCAGAGCAACACTTAGAAGCATACAAATTTACTGAGTGCACTTTACTGAACTTTAAGTCTTAAATTAGCGATATACAGATTATCAAAGAAGGAGATATTAACAACCGGCTATATTTAACAAATGTTAATTCCAGAATGTGTATTAAGAGTTGTGTAACACTCTTCTTTAAAACTCACTATCAGGTGTTATTTCAGAAGACAGAAAATGCCATCATTCAGAAATACTAAAGTGTTTGTGAGTTATTTGTTGCTCTTTTGGCAACACTAACCTGTTAACAAACATTCATGTATCTGACAAAAAAACATCAAGGGCCACATTTGTAATAAGGGCTTAAATTATTGCAGTGTTTTTTAGTCACTTAGAAGATATTTTCTATCAGTTGTTCATCATAAGCAAAAAAAAAAAAGGGAGATTTTGTGCTCAGTGATGTTATCACATCTTCCTCACAATATATATGAAAACCACATCTTTCATTATCTATTTAGGCTGGTTTGGTAGCTGCCAAACATTTTGATGTAGAACATAAAGTCTGTAAGAATAGCTGAAGTGCATGAGGTGAAAATGATGCAGCTACATCCATAGTTTGTTTTTATGCTTATAGTACATACTGATGTGATTGTTAGGAGTAAAGGAAAAAGGGAGAAAAGATCCATATGAATACATTCAGATTTAAGTTTAACCTTCAGTCTCATAGTAAATATTTTTTCTATAATCGGCAAAATAATCAAACTTTAGTTTCTAGAAAATCTGCATTTTGTTATTAGAACCCTTAGTGTTTAAAAAAGTGAGAACTGCTGTTGAAACTGCTTTATTAGCAGAGGAAAAGCTCAATTTAGAAATAACCATCTTCCCTGTAGCTCTTCAGTGTTTATGCCTAACGAGCATATGCTAACCTGGTTCTCTTAAAGGAGACATTTAGTCTTAGCATTCTACTCAGGTTCCTCTCTTCACTCTGCTTGTAGGAATGTTTAGTGTATTACCCAAACTTCTACCAAATTTGGTCAGTAACATTCTAATCAAGAAGCAATTTGGCAAGGGGAGATGTAGCAGATTGTGTGCACATGTAAACACGACGTGATGATACAAATCATGTTCACTAGCAAAACCAACCTATAAAAGCATGATCCAGAATTCTTGAGCTACCCATTCAATTCATGCCAGGTAGGCAGAGAAAAAGGTTGTGGCCATAGACTGGCAGACAAACTTGCCTTTCCTCAGCCACTGGCTGGATCTTGCATTAGACTTTTTTTCTGTTGGGTTGTTTTTTTTTTTTTTTTTTTAAAGTTAAAAGCATATTTTGCTTTTGGGGAATTGTGGTAAGACACGGTAGGACATTCATGATGATTCTTTACTAGCTACTGTGGTACTGTAAGAAAAATGTTATGTCAGCACAGCATCAGTGAACCAAAAATAACTCACTGAGAAGCTCTGTCTCACCTGTGTTATGCTAAATGAAGTTCATGTCCAGGAAAGAACAGGACCTTTTATTTATGGATTTAACCAGGGAGATATGGGAATCTTTTCAGTACTACGGCTGATCACATGTATGATTGCAGGCATCAAAAGCTCAATCCAGTGGAAAAAATGCCTAGGACAGAAGCCTGACTGTAAGCTTTAATATTCTTTGCTTTCTAGACTAATTTATCACATTGTGTAAGCTACAGAGTGGGTCATTCACTATTGACTTTCTTTAGCTTACTTGATACAGTAGGCGTAAAGACAAAAGGTAGACAGCATAGCATATTTGGAAATTACTATCCTATACAGAACTTATTTTTCAAGCTTTGTTTGAAAGCCTAGAAGGAGGCTACAGTCTGTGTGCTATCCTAACAAAATTAACCAAACTAAATTAGCTGGCCTCTAACAGGATGACCATGAGCCACAGGCACTGATTTCCTGCTCACTTCCAAACATCATTAGAGACTAAGCTGCAGTAAAAAGGCTCTCCTTTGATTATAGTTTTCTATTGTTAACCCACCTACAAGCCCTGTGAACTATGCTTCTGTGAGCAGAACAGATTGGTATAGATGAGAGACCATTCCACACAGCAGTTCTTTTGTTTCAAAAGAGAGTAAGTTTCTTCATAATTAATAGAATTCATACTAAAATCAGAACATTTTCAAAGAAGATGGCTACTTAGATTAAAAAAAAAAAAGAAAAAAGAAGAGCTGTGAAATGAATGTTTCTCATTTATTAGTAGTATTCTGAACACGCTGCTTGGAGCTGAGCCCGTCTTCTCATGCCAGCTTTCAAGATGAAAAGTAGTTATTGCAATTTTCATATTTTAAAAGATGCTGTCTTAATGTAAAATTAGCAATTCTTTGAATAGTAAACTTATGCTTGAAAATACACCTGAAGTACCTTAAAGACAATTCCACCGCGTGCACAATGACATATTTATTAACTGTCGAAGAAAAATAGACTTATCAAAGGTAAATATAATAGAAGGCCACCCTGATATTAGGAACAAATTTGAGCTCTCCGTGTACTGTGAATACCAACTAAATATTCATGCAATTCAGGTACTTTATTTCAGATAGGTTTGAATTTTATTTTATATTTCTATACTCTAGAGGGCTTGAACTAGTAAATAGTTTCTAGAGATTTTTGTTGTGCAATGCTCATTAATTTTATGCTAAATATCACAACTATACTACCCATAATGCTCAATAAATGCTTTGCAACTACATATTATCACAATGATTAGCACACTATTGCATGAAAACAATAGTTGGGATTCAATGACCCTTTGATTTTTGATTCATACAGCTGGTTCCACCTTTTTCACTTACTGTGATTTTATTGATTTCTCACGATAATATAAGGAATTTTCCTCTTTTTTTTTTTTTTCTGAAAAGTATTGTCTCTGAACTATTCTGAGTACACACTTTTCTATTGATCTATTACCAGCTACATTATTAAATACATTATTAATTTTAAGGGCACATGGAAATCATCAAAAACCATCCTGGGCTGACTCGGCTTTAATGGTCTTTTCTTTTTTTTACTGTTCCTAATCCTATGAAATAAATCCCAAACTGTAATAAACCCTAACCAAAAAATATTTTCCTCAGCTGCCAATATGTCAAACCCAACCAATCCACATGCTTCTTCCTTGTCCCCATTCCAAGCCAAACAAGTAATAGTCGTGTTGCTGTTTCTCCTTTAAACGCTTAAGGCCACCTGGTTTCTAATCAGTAGTAGGAGATAACTGCTTTATAATTATGACCTTACTAGCTGCAAATTGCAGGAACTTTCTGCTCTCATGTTTAGTTTATTCCTCATTTCTTTCATTAGTAATGTGTGGGAACCTAATTATTTCCTTGAAAAAGTTATTCTTTCGAATTACCCAACAGTTTTTCACTTTGCATATTAGCTAGTATTGCATGTAAGGGAAAATGTGTAACTTGCAAGGAATGAATATTAAATTGCTAGCAGAACATATGTTGGTTGATATTCAAGGATCACCTGCTGCAAGCTCAGGAGCGATACATCCCTACTAGAAGGAAGTGCTGCAGGAGGGCCAGGAGACCTCCTTGGATGGATAAGATGCTCCTGAGGAAAATTCAAAGGAAAAAAAGAGGCTTATAAAAAGTGGAAGCAAGGACAGGCAGCCTGGGAAGAATACAGAGATGTTGTCTGGGAAGCTTGGGACCAGGTTAGGAAAGCTAAGGCCCAGTTAGAACTAAACTTGGCTAGAGATGTGAAAGATAACAGGAAGGGATTCTATAGGTGCATTGCAAATAAAAGGCAGACTAGGGACAACGTGGGCCCTCTCCAGAAGCTCTCGGGAGAACTGGCTACCCTGGATTTGGAGAAGGCTGAGGTTCTTAATGACTTCTTTGCCTCAGTCTTCACCAGCAAATGCTCTGACCACACCACCCAAGTCTTGGAAGGCAGACGCAGGGACAGTGAGAATGAAGACCGTGGGCCCACTGTAGGAGAGGATCTGGTTTGAGACCATCTTAGGAACCTGAACATACACAAGTCCATGGGACCTGATGAAATCCATCCGCAGGTCCTGAAGGAGCTGGCAAATGAAGTTACTAGGCCACTGTCCATCATATTTAAAAAATCATGGCAGTCAGGTGAAGTTCCCAACGACTGGAAAAAGGGAAATATAACCCCCATTTTCAAGAAGGGGAAAATGGATGAGCCGGGGAACTACAGACCAGTCAGCCTCACCTCTGTGCCTGGCAAAATCTGGGAGTGGGTTCTCCTGGAAGGCATGCTGAAGCACATGAAAAACAACAAGGTGGTTGGTGACAGCCAGCATGGCTTCACTAAGGGGAAATCCTGCCTGACCAATCTGGTGGCCTTCTATGATGGGGCTACAGAACTGATGGACAGGGGTAGAGCAGTTGATGTCCTCTACCCGGACTTGTGCAAAGCATTCAACACTGTCTCCCATGACATCTTTGTCTCTAAGTTGGAGAGACATCAATTTGACAGGTGGACCACTTAGCAGATAAAGAACTGGCTGGATGGCCACACACAAAGAGTTGTGCTCAATGGCTCAATATCCAGGTGGAGGACAGTAATGAGTGGTGTCCCTCAGGGATCGGTGTTGGGACCACTCTTGTTCAGCATCTTTGTGGGTGACATGGACAGTAGGATTGAGCCTGCCCTCAGCAAGTTTGACGATGACACCACGCTGTGTGGTTCGGTTGATACGCTGGAGGGAAGGAATGTCATCCTGAGGGACCTTGACACGCTTGTGAGGTGGGCTGATGCCAACCTGATGAAGTTTAACCATGCCAAGTGCAAGGTCCTACACCTGGGTCGGAGCAATCCCAGGCACAGCTACAGGTTGGGCAGAGAAGAGATTCAGAGCAGCCCTGCGGAGAAGGACTTGGGGGTGTTGGTCAATGAGAAAATGAACATGAGCCGGCAGTGTGCGCTTGCAGCCCAGAAAGCCAACCGTATCCTGGGCTGCATCAAAAGGAACATGACCTGCAGGTTGAAGGAGGAGATCCTGTCCCTCTACTCTGCTCTTGTGAGACCTCACTTGGAGTATTGTGTGCAGTTGTTGTGTCCTCAACATAAAAAGGACATGGAATTGTTGGAACAAGTGCAGAGGAGGGCCCCAAGGGTGATCAGGGGACTGGAGCACCTCCCGTATGAAGATAGGATGAGACAGTTGGGGCTGTTCAGCCTGGAGAAGAGAAGGCTGCGTGGAGACCTCATAGCAGCCTTCCCATATCTGAAGGGGCCTATGGGGGTGCTGGGGAGGGAGTCTTCATTAGGGACTGTAGTGAGAGGACAACGGGTAACGGATTCAAGCTTAAACAGGGGAAGTTTAGATTGGATACGAGGAAGAAATTCTTTACTGTGAGGGTGGCGAGGCACTGGAACGGGTTGCCCAGGGAAGTTCTGAATGCTCCATCGCTGGCGTTGTTCAAGGCTGTATTGGACAGATCCTTGGGTGGCATGGTTTAGTGTGAGGTATCCCTGCCAATGGCAGGGGCATTGGAACTAGATGATCTTAAGGCCCTTTCCAACCCTAACTATTCCATGATTCTATGATTCTATCTGCATTTTTTGTCTGATTAAAATGACTTTTGAGAGGGGTGAACATGTAATTTCAGCTGTATGATAAATATGGCCTGTCCAGGTTGTGACATTTTGTGACTAGATCCAGCGCTGATACTACAGTGGGTACATGTGAGGTGTCTTGTACTAGAATGGAATTTGTGACTAGATCCAGCGCTGATACTACAGTGGGTACATGTGAGGTGTCTTGTACTAGAATGGAATTCGGAATGCAGACTGTTTGAAGGGTAATGACACTCAGACAGGGAAGGAAGAGTCTGGAGTCTGAGTGCCTGGTGCCCAAGGTTATTTCTGTGGATTTTTTAACAGATGGTCATTTATGTAAGATAAGTTACAGGCAAAATACTCTGGGACTACAACCCAGAACTGCCTTTTTTTAAGTAAGTACCCTAAATGTTAGCTATACCATCAATGTTCCTTGCAAAAAGCCAGCTCTTTCTAGCCCAAGAGATCCCCAGCCTTCTGCCCTCTTCCCTCCCTCTTTCTGCACGCCAGCTGCTATTGCTGTCTATCACTGAGCTTTTTTCTCTAGGAAAATGTCTGCTTATATAGACGTAAACATAGAAACTGTTTCCTGAGTTAACATGGTAACCTCCTGACTGATATAAACTTTGAAGTTACGCTGGCTTGAGTAGGAGGTTGGGCTAGACGGCCTCTAGGGGTCTCTTCCACACTACATTTTTGTATCATTCTGAGGTTACGTGAAAGAGATTGTGACTCATTTCATGGCCGTTATAAGGCAACTCTAGCCACATGTGTGGAAGGTATTATTTCAGGATGTGAATGCCAACTGGATCAGAGGATTCTGCCAGTTCTCTGGATCTCACTGGGGCTTGACAGGGGCTAAACAGCGGCTTGACTTCTTGCAGTTCTTGGTGGGACAGTTCTGTTGGGTGTCAAAACCATGGTTTCAACACAGTAACCTCCCAAGTATAGAAACTTCCAAAGTCAATCCACCATGAAGTGGTAGTTCTGGACTTTAGAGCTCTAGTCTAGAGAAATCAGGTTTGCCTAAGTGCTGACTACACCTTCGTTTTTATCAGTATCACTTATGTTTTACGGCATTAGTTCTTACACCCTCAACATATTAATAAAATTAATTATTTTCTGTGCAAACTACAATGAACTACAATGCAGTCTGAAGTTCTGTGTCTGCCTATTCCCCCTCCGCCTTCTCCCCCCCTTATAAGCACAAAAGAAGAATGTTGCTTTGGAAAATGGACTAGTATTAATAAAAAAAGAAATAAATCATATATTCCATTCCATGTTAGCATCACAGATCATTGAGTATTTGGCTCAAGGCAGTAACAAAAAAGATATCACACAAAACACTGATTACTCAAAAGTATAGTTCATAGGAGTTACTGGATACTTTTTCCCAAGTCAGCACAGTCAGGCAATCCCTTTTTCAGAAGGGTAGATCTTGGGGGAAGGACATGGACTAATTAAGGATGCATCCAGGTTGCGTGCTTCAAAGCAGCTGGGCTTTCCGACTCCTCCATTTCTACCATATGTTGTGAAATCTTCACAAAACACTGCAGCAGTTCAGATGCCTTAGTCTATTCTGCTGTCACAAAGAGAAGAGGTTCTATTGGAAGGAAGGAATATTTTGTCTTTCCCAGTTTCTGTAACTATATTGGCCATTTTATTACTTGATGCAATTGCAAGTAATTTGAATGAAAATGCCATGTTTTCTTCTGAAACTAATCAAAACACTGGGCTTTATTTTCTGTTTCCTTGTACTTTGCATGGCTACTTGCTCTGGTGAAAAGAACTTACTCTCCAGTTTTGGTGAAATCTTCGCACAGGTATAAGTAACTACCTTGGCACTGGGGTATTGTTATTAGTTTTGCCATCACCATGACGTTCTCTGCTTCTTCCTAAATGATAATGAAGTTACACACATGTATACTATTTCTATAACTACACCTATAGTAATTACAAAGACTAATTCTATAATGACAATAAAAGATGAATTTTTATTGCTTGAGGGTGCTAAGTATGATTGTAAACAAAGGGAATAATTCCTGTATAAGCTATGTCAACTGATCATTGAGAACAGTAATAGCAAATAATGGAAAAAATGAAATTCTCGTTTCATTAGGAATCAGTAATATAAACTTTCCATACAGTATCTAGGGAATGTTGGTTCTGCTTACCCTTCAATTTCATTATGATATATATGCCTTGCTCTGTAGTTGGAAGACATATCAAAATTTTTTTCCCTTACTTCAGAATCTTCCGCTTCATGTCAGCTTGCATTCCAAAATGAACAGTCTTGAAATGTTGTTTGTGTGAGCTACTGCATGATGTTTTAAACAGCATAGTGTGTCAGCTGAATCAGACTGCTGAAAAAGGATAGATCAATAATTTGATTTATTTTTAGGTCTTATATTGCTCCTCTCTGTCCTAGATGCTGCTAGTCTTCTTTTAGCCTGAAAACCTGAAGGTCAGTCTGAAGTCATGATCACATAATAGTTCTATTTGTATCGACAGCTGAGACTAGCCTAGGGGGATATTTTTACTTATTTCTTAATCTTTTGGGGAGCAGAATAGAGTCTGATCAGACTACAGAAACATGCAGTGAAACTGCAAGGTCTGTCACTTTGTACGTAACTTCAGCCTTCCCTGAGAGCACAGAAGAGCTGTGGGTGTTCAGCGTGCCTGCAAATCAGATTACAATCTCCAATCATCAGTGTAGTCCATTAAGGTATATAATTATAGTTCTGCCTTATAACCAGTTTCAGTATATATTTCCTACAGGTGGTAGATGATGAAAACAATTTTAAAAGTATTATTTACAAGATGATTAAGGATCACAACCTTTCTGTAAGTCAGTTATTGAGAAAAATTATAAATAACAGATACACACTGGGTCTTTCAACCACACTATATCTAAACAGTGATAAATTTCAGAGAGAACAACCACCTCTGAATGTTAATGATCAGGGCCCAGAAAGCAGTTTTCCTTAAACTACACACTAAAGAGGTAATTTATAAGCTTATTAACTAGTCCAGCTATAGTTTGTTGCCAGTGTTAATCTATGGGTATTCAAGAATTCTCTCTTTTCTTTGATTATAAGCAAACGTACTGCTTATATATGTACTACATATGTAATCTGAATGATTCTCTGAGTCTGTTCACAATAGAGTTCACAGCTTTGGAGTCATAAATCAGCATGAACTGTATGTGTAAGAACATTTAAAATAGATCAGTATTAAACAGAATATAAAACAGCTTACTGTTGCACATATACACGCTGTAATTGGAAGGTGAGAAGTCTTCTTTATGAATTCATCAAAAATGTTAAGGTTCAGATGTCAAATTTTTGTCCCACTGCTTTGTTTAATAAAAGTCTACTTTTTGTGCTTCAGGAAAGACGTGTCTCTTTCTAACAATCAGTGTCAGGACCCCAAATGAACCTGTCAGTGCAGAAGAGCGCAGAAATTGTACTGCCCCCTGAACGGACTGTATAATAAAAAAAATAACATAAAATAATAATAAAAAATAATTTAAAAGAGTTAGTTGAGACTCTTCCAGAACAGAGTCTATCTTAGCACCTCTGGAAATTATGTGAAACATTAAAAGAAAAAACTTTTAGTAAAGCAGAATTGAAACTTAAATTTTACTTTAGTGACATATATCAACACTGGGATATGACAATGACAAGTTTCAGTAGCGGTTATCTGGCAGCTATTACTGGGCTAATCTTCTGAGTAAAAGTCAAAGTTATACTGAAATGAGCATCCAGAAGATGTTATGCTACTTGTTTTGATCAGCAAAGACCGAGGTGAAAAGCTAAGCGATTGAGCTATCGACTTATTCAGCACTACCCCGTGTGCAGAACTTCACTGCAGGCTACATCTTAAGGCAATTTTCTTCTTTCCATAATGTCCTAAACATCCTTGCTAAGTAGTAAGACAACATTGGGAGGGTCTTTGCATTAGAATTTATAACCTAGCTGCTTTTGAAGAGATTAATTTTTTTGAGTTATTTAAAAGGTAAGATGCTGAAGATTCTATTTATTTATTAAATTGTGTAGTGAAATCCTATTATCTCCACCTGCATTTCAAAGTTCATATTTGTCACTGAAACTGTCAATCACTGGCCCACAACATCATCTGTTTCTTCCAAAATTATCTTCTAAACTTTATTTCACTAAAATCTCACTGCACTTCACTTCTCTTTAACTGCTTTCCGAATCTGTATCACTTGCTTTAAACACAGTGGCTATGTCCTTTTTATTTGCTTCATTCATTATTCTTCCTCTGCCTTCTGAAGGTAGCTATGTGCCATCCCCTCCTTTTTCACTGTCTTGACTACCTGAATTACTTCTCCAGACGGTGCATGGCAGCTGTCTGTCATCCCTGGAAAGAAAAACTTCTTTTTCTTCCTATGGTCCTGATGCTTAGTTTGTGATATTATTGACGCATGAGAAAGAATCCAGAGTGCAGTGGTATAGATGCGAGGATCACTGATACCTTAGAGTGGTGCAAAACAGAGTCCATGTCTCTATATTTACAGTTTACGTAATGGAGTCCATGTCTCTATATTTACAGTTGCACTGTGAGAGGAGCCACAGTAGTGGAAATATCAGGTTATATCAGGTTACAGCAGAAGGATCATATTTCTCAGCAAAGCTGAGAAAATGAAAAGGTGAGAAATACCCAAAAATGAGTACAGAAAGAGAGATGGATGGATATTTGAATAGTGCAATATGTGACTGGAAGTGGCCTTCCTACGTCACTAAGTCCTGCAATCCCAGAAAAGCACATCGTGTTATCAATCCCTTTGTTATATTTCTCAGGCTCTGACAACATTTGGAATTCGTGCCCTAATTTCTTTTATTAGAAGACTCTTTTAGAATGTCACTACTCTGATTAAAGGTGATCTTTTAACTTACCATGGCCATTCTATACTCATATTGCCCTCTGTACATTTTTGATGCTGTTTCAAAGATTTACGTGGACTGTGCCATCATGAACATATCCTAATTATCTCATCTGATATTTCTGCCATATTCTGTTTTAAACACTGTGTTTGAACCTTCCAAAACCATTTTTGCATTTTTCTGGAGATACAAAAATGGATCTATGAGCCTATGAAGAGTTTCATGAAGAGATTTACAGGCAGACATGCAGTGAAGCTGTCAAAGTTTATCAGAGCCTGACTCTGATAAAACATATTGAAATCACTGGGGATTAGAAGCATAAACAGGACTAAAATAATCCACTTTCATCTTCTAAATGTCTATTTCTGATCTATTTAATTAATAACTAGCTAACTAGATCTTTGATTATCAGATTCAGTAGACCCAAATTTATTTATATCTTCTAGGAGTTCCTCCTTAATCCTAGAGTTTAGGCTGCAGTAGCAACTAGAAACATTGATAACTGAATATAATAGAAAGAAAAAAGGAACAACTGTGAGAAATTCTTTATAATTATGATGAACAGTGTATTATCAAAGCTTACTATGCAAATTGTATTCTGCACATTGGTTGAGATAGTTCTAGAAAAGGACGTAAACCAATGTCAAATTAAATTGGAAGTCTTTTGTGAAATGTAAAGATTTTATAGGGCATTTGAAATTTAACTTTGAATTTTGTTAGTATCAGTGTTTCTGGAAAGTTTAGCTGATCCAAGCCATTTCTGTTGGAACTTTTGATCATATCTAAGTTGTTTGGAGAATAAGTATACTTGTTAGTTATTCATTCATTCATTCATTCATTTACTTAATTTTACCCATAACAGTGTCATTAGTAAATAGAAACTTGGCACTCTGGCACTACTTATCCAGTTAGAATTTTTAAAAGAAAAAAAAAAAAAACAGCTAACCAATAAATCAAGCTTGACTTAGGCTTACTTACAAAAATTAGCCTTTTTAATGAAGCTTGACTTTTTGCCATAGTATCTGTGAAAATATTTCTATGTACGACTGCAATAAATAATTTAAAACATATCAAAATGGATCCAGAAGTGATCAAATCTTTCACAACTGTCCAGGGGAAAAAGTACAAGGGTTGCAAATTCAAGTTATGTATCAAAGACAAAATATATAAAAGATAAAAATCCAATTACTTTTTAGGCAGTAACTGATCTCGGAATAGAACTGATAGAACTTTAATTTCTATTTCTCTAGGAGGGTGTACAATACATTCCTTTTTATACCCATCAGAGTAAGAGCATGGACAACATCTGGCATAGTACCACTGTAGAGAAGCTGCAGACTCTTCTGAAGTCAGGTCAGCAGTAAGTCAAAAGCTGCTCTTGACAAGATCTTCCTTATAGAATCTCTATCTTCATTCTAATATAAAGCGCTTCTAACTTCTTTCCGATTGTCAGTGGATGGGCATTCAAGGGCTGACACTCTGCTTACTAAGGCTATAATTGGAACTAGATAACCTTAAGGTCCTTTCCAACCCTAGCTATTCTATGATTCCATGATTCTATGATACTGTCATGTCTTAATATTTTTTTCCAGTATGCTGTACTTTGGTAGCCTGTCCTAGCCAATCTCTATATGACATTACAACACAAATGTAATAATGATACTGAATTGAGCTAAATATTTCTATTTTATTCAGAGGGCACTGCATCTGTCTTAAAGTGGAGAAATAAGCTACCTTGAATTGTTTACAGTTTTGTTTCAATCGTATTTCTCATTCCCAAGTATGACAGAATATATCATATATTAAGTCCATTCAGGTATCTGCTTTCCATTTTAACAGCCTTTTTGATACACACATATAGAAGAGATGCACAGGAAAGAGCTTTATGAGAAGCCAAAGAACTGGGACAGAAATTACAAGACGTTAATTGTGATCCTTATAACAGTGGCATGGTCACTGACCATGTGTTATCCTGATGTGCTTTGCACTAGTCAGCAATTTGTAAAGCTGAGAAAAAGAAAAAAGAATGAAACTAACATTTAAGGATGACAGGAATCACTGACATTAGCGGACTTATTTGGAGCACTTTGTGCAGCTTTTTCATTGAAAAACAGAAGAAAAAAACTGGAGTTTGTTAGCAGTATCATGTAATGTGAACTATTTCATGCGTGACTGAATTAGAGGTAAAATAAGCAATGGCTTAAGCCTTTTGAATTGTCTTGCAAATATGCAAATCATTCACGAAAAAAGTATCAATCTATTGAATATTGATAATTGCCTCCACAAAACTGAAAAGGGACTGAAATAATGGGTATTACATTACCTGGGTAACCTTCTCTGTTACATTGTGCGTTCGATCTTTCACCTTAGGTGCAATAATTGCTTTCTCTGAAGAAGGAGGAGATGAAGATTTTTTTTCACTTTTGATATCTGAAAAGTTCAGTGTGAGTTGAGGAATTTTGTTGATTGTACTGTATTTGTTGAGATTTGAATCCGATGTGGATCCCAATAGACTTGACTTGATATGATTAAAAGGCCCTGAAAAATAAGAACATATATTCAGTATTTGACAAATAAGGAGAAATAAGTTATCATTAATGTTTAAGTGGGATATGTGAAAAGGACAAGGGATACTTATTAATAAATAATTTTACAAATTATCTACACTTTAAAACCAACTCTGTTGCTAATGAGAATCAAATCTACTATTGGATGTAAATATAAATTTCCTTTACATAGAGCCCTCAATATTTTTTAAAAAGTCAGTGGATTGCAGAGTACATAATGCATCCAACCTTACTTGTTTTTATGCTACTGGATATGCTGATATGCTCCATTATAATGCTGGCTGAACATGAAGACTATATTCTCATTTCTTTATAAAAGTGGAAACAAGAGATGCAGTTATATAAATGTGTCTGGACTGAGCAAAGGCTCTATCATCACATCTGTACTGTTGCTCATGCTTACATGATAGTTAGAAAACACCTTTTGGTAAACTGGAAAATTGAGTAGACCTCAACTCTACCCCTGTTGACTCAACAAGTAACTCCATACTTAACCAATAAAAATATTAACCTCACATTGTCCTAAAAGCCTTTAATTTTGGCATATCACAAACTCACAAAATTTATTTCTTCAATTGTCAATGCCAACAAAATATTGAAAACAGCAGGGATACCCATATATAGAATATTATTGGAGTATTTAATATACACTTAAACATACTTTAGTGCATCATGATAGATAAAAAATGCAGAGTTTGTATACTTCATGAGGCACTTATCCACTATAATTATTCTTTTCAATATTGGACAGAGTTCTTTGTGCAACAAGAAAGCAATATAACTGATTAGAATACTTGTTTTGCACTTTCTTCATAATTTTGGTCCAGAAACCAAAAGTATTCACAGTAAGAAAAAATTTCTTTTGAGAATAATAGTAACAAAAGAACTATGAAGAAGTTTGGGCAGCAAGAGCTATATTCTGTCAAGGATTTAAGAAAAAATCCAGGTGTTGGAGTTAGTTACAATGTGTCTATGCCTGGGATCCAACAGTACTTCTCAGATTCACATGAGTACCTTACTGCATCTTATTACTATTGCAGGCAACAATGTGATGCTTTTTCTTTTGGCTGTTTTGAGGGGGCTTTTTTGGTCTGCCTGGAGGGAAACAAGAATGGGGGCTATGATTAAGGAACAGCCAGTGGGACAGGATTAGGCCTATGGGGTAAACTGCAAAGTCAACAGCCGAACAGCTCCATTGTATTTGTAATGTGTGAACAAGTGAAATTCAAAGCAACCAGCTGCCTGGAGATAGCTGGAGGGAAATGTTTCAGGTAGTACTGGATTTTATGTCTTTCTTTTTTTTTTTTTTTCTTCTTTTTTTTTATATTTGCTTTCTTAGCTTAGAAGGATTTATACACATGCTTTCTACCTCCTAAATTCATATTAATTATATATTAATCTGGGATAGAGATAGAAATCTGCTACTACTCCATTTTGAATTGAGCCACTGTGCAGAAAGGAATTCAAGATAACAAGGTTAATGTGATAACAATTTGAGTACTCTCCTGGGAGAAAGCAATCCAGTGGTTCTACTCTCAAGACTTCCTTTATTTTGTCCAAAGATCATCCGATGTCAGATAGACAAAAAGTTGTGGATAAGTGCTCTAACCACTAAACTGCAAAATCAGTTCTTTCTTGCCTCCTCAGGCCAATGAACCTAGTATATTTTTTTTTTGGAACAGTTTCACTGGAAAAAGGAAGAAAGCACTACCTTTCTTCCACAAGCAATGCAAAAAAGCCTGGTACTGAGGACAGTGCCAAGGAATTGGAATATTGTGCTTGGACATCTTTTGGCCCAGGTAGAACTTGAATCTATTTTTTACATCAACTACATGAGTCTGTACAAAAGTGTTTTTCGAAATAAATGAGGGCTGTCTCCTCATAAATTAGTGAAGTGGCTAATGTGGCTGGCGTGTGTTATGTATGTGTGGTCAGACTGTAGTTTTTCAACCCTACTTCCCTACATAGTTATAGCAGTTAAAAGTTTTTTAATATTGAGTAGGTTTAGACATGAGCTTGGTCTCATTTTGGGGCCATTTGTTAGGTGAACAAAATTCTTGATACCTAGGGAACAAACAGCTAAGAGGAAACTAAGGGAGCTTAGGCAAATCCATAATTAGATAGTAGAAGATTTATTTTTTTAATAGTAACCTTATAGATGTTTAAATTGTATTGAAGTTTTCTTTTCTGGGTTTTAAATCATTTGTTGCTTCTATTCCAAAGGGAATTACTCTCTCCTTTGCTACCTAAAACTCATGCTCTAGCCTGTGACATTAGACTTAATTACACATAGGAATAAAACCTTGGGTTTTTTTCCACCTTCTTTTGATTTAGAAAGTGGAGATAGGTATGTATGTATCTCATTGCTAATGGTAATTAATTGAAAGACATTACTAGCTTAAGTAGAGCCCAGGCTGGCAGCTATTGAGCTGGTACTTGACAGCAGGTGGACCTTTGCTAGTCTCTCTCATAGCAGAAGCAGAAAAAGAGGGCCACAACAAATCACAATTACAGCTGACACTAATTGGCACCTTGATTGACAGTTTCAGCAGAGTGGCCAAGAATTGAATGAGCAGGGAGAATGACATGCTTCTTCCTACCCTACAAAGGACATTCTTTAAGGCTAAGTTTGAATTCCCTGTTTTTACAGTAGGATTCCACTGTCCCTGCTTATGCAACACATTGAAAATTGATTTCACTCTCCCGAGCTGTCAATTCATCATCTTTCACCAGCAGTAAATACATTTATAAAAGTTGTTTTAGACTACAGAGACTGCATTTTTTCTTCCCAGCAACATTCTGCCAACATACACATGAAGCAAATGCAACGCTTTTGTCGTCCACAAATTGCTTTACAGAATCTAGGTCATGCACTGCATGCAGTTTAGAGAGACTTTACTGGGTACACACAATTTTTGCATCATGCATGAAGTCACAAACCAGTTGTCAGACATAGCTACAAACATTGCAATTAAACTGAATACTTTTGTTCTGAATTGTTTTCTAGAAATGGAGGAAGTCGCTTAAGAATATGTTCAAATAGCTTTTAAAAGACGTAGCTCAGTGCTGGCGAATAGGAAAAACTACACTAAATATTATTTATACATGAAATTGTCAATGAAGTTCATGCATGCACATTTTAATACTACATGAAGCTTGAAACCATACCCCCTGCCATCCAGGAGCGTGAAACTAGTTTTAAGGAGAGAAAGGAGGAATAAGTGAAGATTCTTCCACAAGGCTTCTGATTACCAACTACTTCATTTTTGAGATCGTTAACTGAAAACTAAGCACCTTAAACCAACAGATTGTTAGTGTTAGCTCCTGCCCAACTTTGACAGGAAAACTCCTAGTAGCTTCAATAGAAGTTTTCCCTGAGTTAAATAACTGAGATAAAGAGCTATGATATGTTCTATCTCCCTCCCTTCCTTTTTTTTGAATGAACTGATAATTAAGTCAGATGGCCATTTAAGAGCTATGCCTTCACTTTTTCCAGGGATTGGTAGTTAGTGCTTTCAGAGGATAGTTAAGGGAATAACTACATGTTTAACAAATGTAATTTAAATGATGCACTTGGCCCCTGGGAAGTCAGCATGACAATGTTGCATTTGAACATTTCATACAGCAGGCAAAGTAACATGCCATAAAGTGTGGCTGTCTGAAACACTGGAAGATACAGTCTAGATGTATACTTTACCTTTGACATTGCGACCATTGTCTGGGTTTCAGCATAATAAAAGTGAAGAAAAAGAGAGAAAAAAAAGACAACTAAAATCTACATCAGAAAAAGCAGAAAAATATTGCTTCAAAATACGTATGTAGACTTTTAGTTAAGATGAAATCACTTTGACAACTGAGAGCTAATTTGTAGAACTGTTTGTTGTAGATCAGCAGGTAGTAGGACTGGCTGAGGCCCCCCAGCTGCAGGTGGTAGTGCAAGCTGGATAACTGCACGGGTGTGGGGCTGCGCAGGTGGTCCTGCACAGACCCACAGGCCTCATGCCTGCCCATGACTTAAAGAACAAAAGGTTTTTAACGTAGCAGCAAGCTGAGCAGCACCTTTCGGAGCAACACTGAGGAGAAAGATGTATCTTAAAAGTTTCTTCAGCTCTTAGGTGCCTTTCTGCAAGGTAACAGTGGCAAAGCTCTCTGTCCTCACAGAGTGTGTCCTCACACCCACCCCTGAGTCCTCCCATGACATCAACCCTGTTTGGGGAGAATGTTATTATTCTTGTTGTTAATATTTTTGTAAAGAAACTACACAGGTGGATAGGTAAGCACCACCGCTATTCATGGGCGTACAACATGACCCACAGGCCCCTTTACCTGGCTGCTGCAGCTTGGAGTGGATATAATGCTGGGTGAGGTAGCGTAGGAGCCAGGGCCAGCCGCAAGGACATGGCCCTTGCCCCTGCCCCTGTGTGTGGCTGGCCACTGTGAACAGGTTGCTGGCTTTCAAAGGTGCACTGGGCTCAAACTGACATTCACCTGCAGTTGTGCCCCACTGGGAGGTTGAGCGCTGAGGGCTGAGGCGGCTGTGCCCCTGTCCACCCCAGCGGCAGCCTTGTCCCTGCAGAGGTCCCACCTCAGCCCTGCTTTGGAGAAAGACTATGGCCTTTGCCTGTGAGGAGAACTGGAGATGAAGCTGGGCCTTGTCTGTGGTGTCATGTCACACCTACTGCCTTTCTGGTTTTCCTCAGCTTCCCAAGGACCAGGGAGCATGGGACACTGAGCTGTAAGGCAAATTCTGCAGGCTGAGTTAGGCTCAAAAGCTTCGTTTTTCCCCCTTCTTTTTAAGGCTGCAGGGATATTACTGAGGGCACTTTCTGAAGAGAATAACATTTCTGAAGAGTCCCTGTGAACCTGCACGAGCCTGCAAAATCTGGATTGCTGGCATTTCAGGTGAGAAGGGCTTGCTTGGAGTTTGGGTGGTAGGTGGGAGTCACGGTTCCTGCCCTGCTTCTCTTGCTGTAAATAGGCAAATTTAGAATGGAATTCAACTGAGTACACTCAAATGAATTTAAAATCCTAAATTGTCATTTTTACGGTAATACCTTTCAGCATATAAGTGCCACAGCTATGATAATTTTACAGTGATAGGCGACTAGGCTACACAAATTAATTTAACACATGAAACAATTTGTATTCTCAATTGCATTATCTTGCAAGAAAACTATTGATCATGGGTGAGTTTCTGTAGTTAATATTGAGCTAAATAATGCTGTTCTGTCAGAATTCTATTATGCTTGTTCAACTAATATTACTTGAACGGGAAGAGCAGGAAAAAAAATTAAATGAGTCCTGAATTGCACTTTCAGATAGAGTAGTAGTTTTCAGTGGACTCAGGAAAAATCAGAATTGTTAGGATCAGTAAGCAAAATGAAAATGGAATAGAAAATATATTAAACGTTATGCTTCCTTGTGTAGTAATTTAGCCTACTGGGACTGTAGTAGCTTTTTGTACTTTACTTTTACTTAGGTCTTTACATTATCCCGAGCAGTATCTACAACTTCTGCTCAGAATCTTTGAGTCCAGAGAAGATGACTTAGTCTGAATCTTGGTTGCCTAACTTGCATGGATAGTTTTTTTAGCAACAACAGGGGTTTATGGCTCACTATTGAGTAAGGCAAGCAGGACTTGCTGGCTAAATTTAAATATCTTTTCAGCATAAGGTGCCAAATTCTAATATGTTTGGAAGCAGACGGCAACAAGGATGGTTACTAATTCCAATGCAATCCTGAGAGCCATACTCTGTCCTGCTGTACTCTCTTAGAATGAGTATGTATGACCAAAATTTAGGGCCAAATTCTCTACTATTTTGTAGCTTATGCAGAGTGAAGTCAGAGGGGCAGTGGTTTACCTATTTACACTGTAAATTATCACACTACATGAGAGACCATAGGAATTCAAATGAATTATTTACTTCTCATAGTAAAATTTATTTTCCTTAGTATTTAGCATTTGAAAAAACATTATTCAGTGAAATAAAGCTAGAAATTTTTGCTTCTCGATGCAGCTAGTATAAAATTATGTGGTGATTTTTGCATGAGCTTTGTACCACCATAACCAAAGAAACTTATTTTTATACTTTTTCATCATATAACTATGTGAAGATTGAACAATTGAGAAGAGCTGTAAGGAAAATAAGTTCTGAAAATAGAAATTGACAAAACAGGTATTTCTAAATGCGTTTTATTTGAAAGGATTTTTTTTAAGTATCTGCTTATGCAGTGGTCCAAAAGACATCCCAAGGTTCAACCCTCCACATCCTGATTTTGAAATCTTGGCTTGAATGTGAACATGAAATATAGCAAAATGGTATGGTTTGGGATGGATATAATTTAATTTTCAGGTTCATTTGAATTGACAAAAAATCAGAGTCCAAAGGAAACAGAAATTAGAAAAGACATATTTAACCATTATATTTAATACAGGAAGAGTAACTGGAAGGAATAATTAGTTCTGCTATTCTAGGAGTTAATCTGGGTGGCAAAGAAGCATTCAGACATATTTTAGGAGATGTACAGAAGCAAAGTGCCCTTCATGCAGCTCTTCCAGAAGGCAAGAGAACTCAAAGGAATTTTAAACTTGTGGTCAATGTATAGGAGAAAAACAGACCATCACTGAAAATGAAAATTCATTTTCTTGCTTATTTATGTATCTGCACACAGTCTTCCATGACACATGTGTTTGAAACCTTCAAATACTCCCCATATATTTCTTGTCATCTGGCTTGAAGAAAAATTACACAATTGGAGTCATTAGACCATCAGTAGCTGCTAAAGTATTGTATATGTGGCACTTTTTTGCAAAAGCTAGTTTCAGAAGTGCCTGTCCATTCACAAAGCTTTCAAACCTCTGTTTGCTAAGCTGCTTTTCCAGGTTTTTCAAACTCCCCATCTCTAACAAGAAATCATGGACCACACTCCATGACTTTGTATAATTAGGAAAGACAGTATAAAAAGAACACAGAGAAAACATCCTTGTACATTTTGCTGGTTGTAAGAACATACTAACACAAAGAGAAAATCATGCTCAACGTGAATTTTACACTAAGTATTTCACCATTTCATTAAGTATTTCACTAAGCATTACACAAAGCATTTCAGTGGAGTTGCTGAAGATTTTCTCCAGTGTTAGAGAAAATCACATCCAAGTGTTGGATTGGTGAATATAAAATGTACACATTAGAGATTTAGGAAAAATAAACTGTTCAATCTCTGAAGTAGTGTTTCATGCAGTCAAAGATAATATATGAGGTTATGGGACAGAACTATGCAAACAATTTTAACTTGATAACCTGATTTCCTCCCTTTCCCCTCCCCAACACCAGTAGTAGCTTTAGGAATATTGGGCCCTATTTTGCTATATTGCCATAGAGAAGGCAGATGGTACTGTGAGTAGCCCCTTGATTTCACTAGTCTGTGTAGACATGAAAAGCAGTATTCAGCATAAATAAACTTGACATATTTGGGACCTTAATATTTTTAGTGTGCCTTTGAATGTTACAGGTGATTATATTTTGTTTTGCTTACAAAGTAATGATAATTACTTTCTTAGTACATCAGGGAATACTAGATTGACTTTCTACCATACCTTCACTTGCATGACGGTCCCTAAAAATGTTCTTGGGATGGACGTTAAAGCCTTCTATGTCATGTACTGAAGACGCTCGCCGTATGCTACAAATGCTTTCCTTTGATCTGGAATGGGTTAGTGGATTGCTTGTCTGTATCATATCAGGATAAAGTCTGTCCCATTGCTGTTTAGGTGACGAATGGTCAAGAGGTCCTGATATATTAACCAAAGGTGAACATTTACTGGGTTGAATTAGTGCTTTTGTATCATCCACTTCTGAAGGACTACAGCTTTCTTTTGTAGGTGATTTAAAGTGCTTCATTGCCACTGAGTCATCGCTGTGCTTAGATGAATCGACTATCACTGCATCAGGGTCTTCCTGTGGTAAAGACTGCTTTCTGTATGTTAAAAGTCTCAGTCCAGGTAACCGGAACCCAAAAAGTCTGCCTACATGTAAATATATAAAAAAAAAAGAAAATATTACATTATTTTCTTGTCATGAAAATTGTCTTTTTTTCAAACACAGTCAGCATGCATAATAATAGCGATAAATAATTGACTTATTTGTAATAAATTACAATGCTTAGCAATGGGATGTGTAAACATGGAAATATTATTTAGCTGTAAGTTTGTTACCATCATAGTTTTAAAGGATTTCATATTTCAGTCAGACCAAAGTTACTGAACTCAGGATAATGACAGTAGCATTGATTCTGCAGTCTGTTTTAAAAGAGAGAAGGTATCACTTCTGATTGTCCTTTCTAAATTAAAAATCTATGCATCTATAAAAGGCTGCTAGAACACATCAAACTACTTTGCTTGGTAGCTGTTGTCCTGTAATAGGTATTTGTGGACTCTGTTATTAGTGGAACTCTGTGTGCTTAAAAGTGAACTGCTGATTTATTGGCTACAAATTAATCAGGAAGATACCAGTGCTAATCCTTCAGGCAAGAAAAATAAGTTGTGTAACAGTTTTATCATAATCCTTTCCAATACTTGCATCTTACAATTGAATGAAATGTGTACGTTGAATGAATTTAAAATTAAAAGTAAAGAAACATGCAGGAAGAAAAAAACGGTGACACAGCTCTCGAGCCTCAGTTGTGCCTATATAATGCAATTATCTTTTATACATTTGCATGAGCGTGGACTTAGTTGGGCTTGGTATACTGAGCAGCAGGATAGGCCATTCTGAATGTGTGGAAAACTAGCAAACAACTTTGTGTAATCATAGAATGGTTTGAGTTGGAAGTGACCTTAAATGTCATCTAGTGTCAATTGCCCTGCCATGGGGAGGTACTAGTAAGAAATATCAATAGCTGTGAGGGAGTGTAAAATATAGTGCAAATAAAGAAAATATAGGGAAAGGACTGTAAAATCTACAGACTATCTCTCATAAAAAACACAAGCCCAGATAGCAAATATTTTAAGGTGTTGTGTTACACAACTTGCAGATGGAGGCACAGGGACTTCTAATGTACAGAAAGCATAGTAAATAATTTAGAGAAAGAAATATTTAAAGAAATAACAAAACAAAATAATTGAAATTACCAGATGTCATTGCATAAACAGTCTGACTTATATAATAACTTCTTGTCACTCAACACTTTGCTACATGGGTGTTTTCCACAGTGAATCAATAGCAACATTATTTCTCAGAGGACATTTTGAAATGTCTCAGTATTCCCTCTTACTCAAATAATAAATTCTGTTTCGGATAAGATTTAATTATTTTTCAGTCAGTTTTAACCACCAGCATATGTAACTTGATAAGTTCATTAATGTTTAGTACTAAAACTTATCATCCCATACTGAAATATTTTTAAATAGTCTTTCATTGATGCCTATGCCCAATGCTAAGTGTAGCGCAACTGATGACACAGTTGAATCATTTAATATTTTAAAATGAATGTCCTATATATTTAGTATTTAATTTATTTTAAATTCTAAGTGAATGAAAGTGGGAATGCCCTGCATTTCTTAAAGGAAAACCTATGTAAGAGCTAAAAATAATTATAATAATGATAATAATTGTAAGTTGCTATACTACGTGACTCCACAGAACTACCACATTGTGTAATTTCTCCCAGTAAACTTATTCAGTTTCTGGCTCTCTGCAGTTCAAAAACTTTCTGAGCCAGATATTGTGCTGGAACTGAATGTTTGGTGTACCTTACTTACATGATTTTGTTTCAGTGCTTTTGAAACACAGTTGTACTTTGATCCTATGGGAAATGGTTCCATAATTTTTGGCATTCCTTTGTGAAAAAGTACTTCCCCTTGCTTGCTATAAACCTGTTGCCTTGGGGAGGGTGGTAGTTCTTATGATAAGAAAAATAGCTATTAATTGTTCCCTTTTTATAGTCTCAGTAGTGTTTATAGCTTTTTATACTATTGCATTCCTCTTTGTATACCTCTTTTCCAAGCAGAAGAATGCTACTGTAACTGTATTGTGTATTTCTGATCATCCTTTGCACTCTTGTTACTTCCTTTTCATTTCTAATGCATGCATTTTTGACAGTAACCTGAGCTACTCCCAGACTTGGGATCAGTGCAGCAACATAATGGCTTTTTGTTGTGATCTTAGTTCCTTTCCTTGTAATTCCTCATATTTGATGGCCTTTTTGAGTTACCTTCCTAGCCTGTGCTGATTTAAGGTACTTTTACAACAACTGAGAGATTTTTCTTGATTCGTAACAGATAATTTAGTCTCTGTTATTAGTCTGCAAAAAACCTCCTGTCTTAACACACAGCCACTCAGTATCATAGGATATATCTGTAAATCTCATATCATATTCTGAATAATTTTGTGATATTTGCAAGCATTCTTCCCTCACTGCTTGCACATTTTTATCCAAGTAATTAAAAATGTATTAAATAATAAAGAACCTGTGAGAGTCTACTGGTAACATCTCAGTATTTAGAAATCCAGCCATTTATTTCCACCCTTTCCCCCCACTTTAAATCCATGTAGCAATTTTTCTTTTTTTCTGACAGCTTCTGAAAAAGCTTGTTGAATTCCAGTGTTTAGCATTGAATCTATTATTCCAATGCATATACATGCGAACAGTACAGCAGACAGAAATCTCTGTGACATAAAACCAGAGTCAAGCGTGTTTTAAACAGCAGCTAGAGGTGTCAATTTTCAGTCTGCACAGTGATAACCAGCAGAGTGCACTTTGGGAACGTGTATTTCTTTTACTTACTAAGTATACTTTAATAAATTGCTTACAATTGAAATTAGTAAAGTACACAAAAAAAATTTATTATTTTTAAATGCATGCAGAATTGAGTTGGAAAGCAGTTTATAAATCAGTTTTGAAAGCTTATTGCATCAGAAGTGAAACAAATACTATAATTCTTTTTTCATCAATTACATTGAACTTCTTAAAATGCCATTCACAAGGTTTTCTGGCATTAGACACCATTAAAGGGTTTTTGCTGGCACTCTGTTTTGGTCATATTCATGGTGGCGCAGATGGTCTTTTCTGCTTCACCAAGTTAATATGACCATGTTGTACTGCATTACTGATTTAGCTGTCTAACTGCAGGTCAGCTGGAAAGAATACTTGGTGAGAATTTTGCTTCTTGCTAAGACTCTTGGGCATGAAATAGAAAGCTTAAATGAGCTGTTCTTCTATAAACTGTAATAAATGGTCTCAAAGTTAAAATCCCTATTTCTGTTCTTTAATTTTAATATGCTTTAGAGGAGGAGTACTGTTATTCTTCTTCACTGTATAGATAATGAGCTACATGGCATGTTGGAAATTCAGCTCTCTCCTGCACTACTGCAGCTAAAGCTACCAGGAGGCCCATTCAGAATTTTTCTGGTTTACATTACACTTCCTTGCTCTGTACGATAATATTACAATTTGTCAAGAAGAAAATTCATGGCCTTAGGCCTACTGTCCCAGTATATACTAGAAAGGTAAGTGGAAGCTTTCCTGGCATACTGAATATGGAGTAAAATCTTTTGTTTGAAAGTGGACAAACCCTGCTTTGTGTAGGTATGATATCAGAGCAGATCTATCTTGGCTTACGATATTAAAACATTTTTGAGATGCAACTAGCTGTTTGCTATAAATATACAGATAATGTTACATTAAAATCCCTACATTGTCTTGAAGTTGAAGACTAGATTGCCAAGTTCTTCTTAGTGCTGAGTCAGATATTTGTATAATAGCAGCTTGCTAAGAGCAATTGAGGAAAGTAGTTGAATCTGAGTCACAATTCCAGGCTTATGTTCCACCTCCTCAAGCCTAGCTTCACTGAATAAGTAATTTGCAAATGAGTTAATCTGTTAGCTGCATTTATTCTATGTGCTACCTCAGCTAACCATTAGAGTTTCTAAATAGTAGAACTCAGTCCAAAAATATACTGCAGATAAGGAAGGACACTTCTGAACTGTTTGCAGACATAGTTATCTCTAAAGTCCCAAGTTCAAATTGACTTTTCTTGCCTCCTGAAAGACTTTTCTTATTTCTGTTTCATTTTTGGGGAGACCAAAGGAGGAGATATTTATAATAAATAAAATGTTTTGTTTAATAGTTTTGTGAAAAAAAAGTGTAGGAAAACCCCCATCTTTCTAAGAAAAAATATAATAACCTTGTTTTTCTGTAAGTATAGAAATGGGAAATGTTAACATTGATGGAAAATTGCAATTTTTAAACACTATATACCGTCATATAGAATTTTGTAGGAGTGAAAAAAATGAAAATTGGTTCCAAAAGACCTTATTAACAGTTATGATCATGTGTGCAAATTTCCTGCCACATCAATACAAATTTCACTTTGAAAGTGGGGTATTCCAGTAAAAACATATATGAAGATTTTTTAGTAACCCAATATATTTGCATGGCAAGTTAATCCACTATCTGTACTGTGCAAGCATTCTGTAACAAGGAAGGGAAATATTTGGTCTGAGTATTGCCTTGCTCCAGTGAAGGTACTGCTCAAACTTCTAGTGATGAAAAATGGATACTTACATACAGGACACAGTGGCAAAGTCAGAGAAATGCCTACAGCCAAGAGAGCTGTACTTGCACTACATTTTCTTTAGTATTTTTAGGACTACTGGTAGATGCTACGTGCTATCCCAAATTCTGTTTCAGGCATGTTAACACATATGGGATTCTTGATTTCCTATCCTGACCACTGCAGAAAGGTAGCCCTAAGAGACAGCAGCTGGGAAGTCATGATGGCTCCTCAAAGACACAGTGGCAAAGTCAGAGAAATGCCTACAGCCAAGAGAGCTGTACTTGCACTATATTTTCTTTAGTATTTTTAGGACTACTGGTAGATGCTATGTGCTATCCCAAATTCTGTTTCAGGCATGTTAACACATATGGGATTCTTGATTTCCTATCCTGACCACTGCAGAAAGGTAGCCCTAAGAGACAGCAGCTGGGAAGTCATGATGGCTCCTCAAAGAATTGCTCAGCCTTATTTTGTAGGATCTCTAGTAGCACTGTTACTTTCATGATGATGCAGAGAAATAAGTATCCAGAAACCAATATCTGAAGCTGCTTTCAGATAAGTCAAGTCTATTAGACTCTCAAGCTTCTCTAGATTTAGATTTCCAAGAATTAAATGCACTCAAATGCACAAAAAGTTTGCAAAAGCTAAATTAAGTGAAACGTAGAAACTGTCAGAACTGTTTCCTGGTATGACATACCACTTGTTCTAGGCCGAGAATTAACCCAAACTCTGAGCTGCCCATGTGCCAGTACAACCTGTTAACCATGGTAGAATGTTGAAGAAAATCAAATCTCGGATAGTTTTATCACAGTGGATGACTAGTTTGACTATAATATGAAACACTACTAATTTCTCAGTATAAAACATGTTACTTTTTTAGTATATAAGATTAAAGATTACAACACACATATCCACAAACATCAACTTGTTCTGCACAGAGATGGATTTCCTTGACAAGGACAGGTAAAGTAGGTTGATTAGGGCAGACCATCCTCCAAAGCCTGTGCTAATTCAACAATACTTTTGTTCTGAAACTTCCCCAAACAATGAGCAAAATTACATTCACAGAGGCGGCACGAGTCAGCTCTTTGCTGAAAGGTATTCTGACAACTGAATGTCTGTGGTTAAGGAATTTCAGGATCTAGTTTATCAGAAATACAGACACAGGCAATTTCTAAATTGCAGCTCAAAGGCTTGGAAATACCAACTAACAACTCATGCAACAGATTGAAGGAAATAAATGCTTTTGAGAAATGGAATCCCTAAACGGTGACAGTCTAAAATAGCAGCAAATACTGCTTGCATGTACTGTATGCAAACACTGAGGCAAGTGATGCTGCCTTACTTTCTGTCTGTGCTCAGCTGGTCTTCGGACAAAGAATTATAGCAAGAGCCAATTATGTTGGGTTTTTTTTTTTCAGTTCTTTCCCCCCAGATTCAGAGAAGCATACATAAGCGTCTCATTTTCTTGCTTTGCAAGATTATGAAAATTATGATTTGATTATGAAATAATCTTCATTTCTTTTCAGACAGGAAAGGGAAGTTATATCCTAGTATTAACTTTATAAGTTCAAATTTGTAATTCTCAGATATGGCATAAACACTTTTTTCTTAATCTTCTGGTATGGCCTATTTTTGCACTTCAGTTCTTTTAGTTTTCTCTGAAATTTAAGGTTGCATTTGAGTTTTATCAGTAACAGCAATCTTCTTTATGTTCCCTTATAAGTGAGAAAGTTGTTTTATTTCTGTGCTGGTGATGGCACATTTTTGCCTTCAAGCTATACTTCTAAGAGGAGAACACCTAAGAGAATAATATGGTTCCAGATCCTCCTGTCTACACACAAGCCTTTGAGGCAGCCTGTCAAAACATGAAAGGAATGAAGTCTATGGCTAGAGGTAGGACTAAGCGGTGTGTGGCTGACCAGTGAATTTAATCTGAACAACATTCTCAAGTCTCCCTCAAAAGATACAATGGTTATATCATTGGATGTTAATATGAACCTGCACATTCACCTGTCTGGTTTTCTTTCCATTTGTTAATAGAGGTATTACTTTATTGAATTTTGTTTGTTATGTTAAGATTATGGGAGTTACAGTGTTTTTGTGAAAAGCCATAAGAAAAAAAAATTTTTGGTCCCTTTAGAAAGAGACTTTACTTCTTGCATTTTTATTTCTTAGACACAATTAAAAGTGGAAAAGAAGAAAAAGGTAAATAACTGTAATGAAATAAAATAGCAAACATTACAACAAGTATTATATGCAAAAAAATTGGGTATCTCAGTATTTTACTGTCTTGCTGAGAATATGGTGGGTTTGTTGGTAGTTTGAAAAGAAGAATTCATTCCATCTATTAAAACAAGTTCTCAAGAAATTCTCAACCCTTCAACACCTTCGTTGCCAGGCTTCATAGAATAAAAAATACTGCTTTTGTCTGAGACAGGAAGCCTGGGGAAGTTATCTTTATTTTTTAACACTGAATTTGTATAGCGGTAACAAATTCTGCAGTGTGTTTTGTCTCATATTGATTGAATTTTTTTAATGCTCTGCATACAAGAACTTTCAGTGATAATAAGCTGAAAAGCATCACTACATTTGGATTTTATATGTCATACAATTATACTAAATTTAATAGTTTTGCTGTTATATCTATAGTTTTGCAGAAATAAGTATTCAGAGAGTGGGAGCAAGAGCCATATTTTGACTTGCAGTTTTCTAGAGTTATATAAAATGTAATAAGATCTTGAAATAATAGGACCAGAACACAGCAATAAAAGAACTTCTGTAGACAGAATTTTAGAAGATAGATTTACCTGAAGAAGAGCCACTCGAAAGGTTGTTACCATCTGAAATACAATTAAACTAGATTTACAAAAAGCTTTAGCTTAAAAAGAAACAGATTCAAAAAAATAAACAGACTATTAAGAAAAGTTGGTAGAATATAAAATTTCCACACATTTTAGGAGCAAATTCAGGTAGCTTGAATTCATATACAATGTATGTGATCTGCAGATGAATTGTTCTAAAAGTATATTGCCTTTTGATCTGGAAAATTTAATAACTATTCCATTAAGAAGTGCTTTGATAATTACGAAGTTTGTTGCATAGATCAATATATGTTTCCAATTACCGAGTTTTAAAGTTGGCTAATGTTTCAGGCAGAAAACTAAAGAAGGTTTATCCAGACTAATGTGCTGTTTCTCATGAAATGAAAACTCTTCCAAATTCTTAGTGATAATTTCTTTCCTAGGAAATGCCAATTTGGTTTGGAAGAAACTTATTGAAAAGTTGAAGAATTCATAATCTTCTTAAGAAGAACAGATTTTATTCACTGACACTTGTTCAGAGTATGACATTAGAGAAGTTCCATGTTCCTGATAGGGCTCACTTATTTCATGACCTTATGGAAAGAACAAGGACTATACATCTCTGCCATTTGCTTTCAGGTCTTTGAAATGCCCAGGTTGCCTGGGTGTTCTGCTTTTTAATATAATCAAGTAATAATGATAGTAATCTATGCCTGAGAAATGAGATGCAGTGGTGGTAAATCCCCTTATTTTTATCTATAGATCTATTTTATTTGCTTGCCTTAAAATAATGTCTACTCCCTGTTTATTAATATAAATAACAAAATATACTCCTTATGACTAGTGTCCATCTGAAAGCTGCTAAAATCCATTTAACTATTTTTTTCTGCTTCCTATTAGAATCCTCTTCATCTAAGCTTGAGATAACTTGATTGCTTTGATTTCTCCCTCTTCAAGGTTAAAATCTCTAATTCAATTTCAGAAGTGCACGAATGTGTTAAGTTCTCTGTGCTAGTCCTTAGTATGAATAATAGAGACATATGTCTTTCTCATCTGTCAGAGAATGACGTAAAACTCACTGCCTTTATACTTTCCTGAGGGCATGTATTATAATGCAGGATGACTTTTCAAAATCATTATCCTAGCCTTCAAGCTACCTCACAGAACACATCTGTCTTAGATGTCTTGAAATGAACAGAAGGATAGGAGACCTCTTAAAAATTAATAAAAATATAGGACTGGAAGAAATCTTCTGTATCTGGTTCAATCTAAGACTCCTTATCATACTCACTTTTCATACGTACTATGTATTTATTTAAACAGGAAAAGGAAAATTTGCAGGGTCTCTGCATAGCCAAAGCATTGTCAGTTTGTGTTCCTTATCCTGCTCAGTGTGCACAAGTCATCTCCACTGAATGTGACTGAAAGCTTAGTCAATTCCTTTTTTGGGTTTGTAATCTCTTTAAGCAGAGATTGCCTTTTTTACTGAATGTTTGTACAAGTTATAGCGCAGTAGCTCTGTGATCCTGCCTGGGAGAGGCTGTAATGGAAACGGCTAATTACAGTGGTTGAACAGAAACCAGGGAGGCTTCCTTTCTAATCTGAGCCCCATCATGAGGAAACAGAAATATAGTCACCCCACTTGTATTTCTGTCTGTAAAACATGACTAATAGAATTCATTCATCTTAATGGCTGTTCCGTTAATTAGGCTGTTAGGTATTTGTGGAGCACTGAAGGTGAGACGGAGGTTCTTCTTTTACTGGTGATCGCTGTTTGGTTATATTCCTTTGCTAAGAGTTCAACACAGTCTCAGTTTACCTAGCATTCACTGTAATTTACCTTGGAGACAAATACACATATTGACACTGGGGTTGTCAGAACTATTCTGCTGGCTGGCTAGATAGAAACCTTTGTCCTCCTGGACACAATTTTTCTTGACTAGCCCTCATTTAAGATGAATTTGCTTCCCTTGGTGCAGCTAAAAATAAGACCTTGAACAAATTCCTCATTACATTTTGGGCAAAGTCAGGTTACTATTGCTTGTACATGCCATGTTCTATGTGGCCCACTTGTATGCCTCAAACTATATACAGTATTTCATGACAACATTGTTTTCCAGATATGGTTAGAAAATATATGCTTGCCTCTCACTAAACTGCTGTACTTACTTATATGACAAAGTGCTCTGCACAGAGGAAAACAAATACGGTTTATTAACTCTTTGAATTAAAGGAAAGGCCTGTTTTTCATTTCAGATGTGCTTGTTTTATTTGTAACTTCAGTGGATTCAGTGATCTCTAATCCTAAAATATAACTCCATTTCTAGGACCAGGAGAGAGGCAAACTTGTTAAAGTGTAAGCACCTTAAAAAATCTTATTGCTTGGAAGGTTTTTAGCTATTTTAAGAATATTATTAGCCTGCTCATTTTGTTTGAACCTTAACCAAAAAGTATGTGTTTATTGGATGTATAATGTCCTTTCATTTCCTTTATAGGAAGAAACCTGAGAAATTAGTCAAGGGTGCCTTTAATAGTCTCGTAGATTTTTAAAGTGAGAAAATGATAAGACAATCCTCAAATATCCCTCTCTGGCAGACTGCAATTATATGCTTAATCAAATAACTTTTGGGCTTTCTCCCATGAGATAATGAACACTGAGTCTGGGAACCAGTATTAGCTTATAGGTTAGTACTTCTAGCTAGTCATAATGTTTTGAAGTTATTTGAATAAAATTTGTGATAAAGTTGCCTCATCTGACTTTAGCTATATTAGCCTACATATTAATAGGAGTTTTGCTTCAGACAGGACTGAAGTAAATACTAGGAAAAGCACTTATAGGTCAGTAAAAAACAGCAGTCTTTGAAGACAAATCAGAATTAAAATTCTGAGAGATTCTTCTCATCTTCTGCATGTGTACATTAGAACCCCACAAATGATTGACTTTGACTAGAAAATTTGCAGTTACGTTCTTCACATTGAAGTCAGTATCCCCAAGACTATGACCTTCTATCAGTGTAAAATGGCTGCTTATTTTCTCTGTGTTCATTCTGTGTTATGATTAATGTTGATATTTTACAGTTACTAGCTTTAGAGGCACAAAGTATTTGACAGCTCTGAAGAAGAGAATCAGGTGCCAAGAGCAAATACTAATTCATACTACTCATTCTGTAAATTTATGTAAAAATTCGTCATCAAATTAGTGGAGTAGATGAACATGTCAGATTAGAATGCTTGACAGATTTGGGAATAAAACTGGACACTTACATTCCCTTTCCTCAATAGATAATTTAAACCCCATATTTATATGCAGAAGTGATAGTAGCTTAACATTTTATAATAAAGAGTTTAATGAAGTCTGTACAACACATTGTACAGGAATTCTTATCTTGGTTAACAACTGTTACTATATGCAAATTTAAGTCATAATTCAGTAGTGTTCTCATAGTTTTTTGCTAAACCAGTATAAAATCACATCTCTTCTTAATTTAGTATTTTTCAGTGAGTCTAACAGGAAGGAGTTATCTTTTTGTCTTGTTAAATATACATTATTTATGTATTATTTCAGTTGGAGTTAAACATTTTGTACAACTTTGGCAAACTGTTAGATGCATGAAAATTTATGAACAACAATTTTGGGAATAATTTTTTATCATTATAGTGACAATCAAGCAAATGTTAGTATCTTATCAGATGTGGCAGAGAACAGTCCATAAGAACTGCTATAGTATGAGTAAAATCCATTTTTAGGGCTTATGTAGGTTAAAGCTTTTGATTTAAACACTTTAATATGCTAAACAAATTTGTTTCAATTGAAAACCTGGTATTTCTCTCTTTAAGCATTTCACAGATGAACTGAGGTGGGGTAAAGTTATTAAATGCTTCCACCTCTGGGTACAGAAGTTAATTTCTGGAATTATAAAACATTTACATAATCTGAGAAAAGTCAGTGTAAAAGTAAACTTATTAGAAAAGACTTAAAATAAGACTGAATAGAATTCTCATATCTGGAAATGAGACAAAATTTAGAAAGAGTGATTGGATGATGAATGGACACCTGTAGCAGAAATTACTTTCTATAAATCTCACTTTAACTGCACATTGTACAAACACATCCTCATTGGAGAAGACGATGTTATCTAGTCATGGAAGAAGTGCTTACAGAAGACATTTCCTCATCTCTGAACATAAAGATGGTAGAGGCATAATATTAAATAGATTTAGTTAGAAGTTTAAATGAAAGGATACTACAAATGTCTGGGGATTTTTTTTCCCCAAAAAGAATTGTATTTGAACAAATGCTTCCTTTGTTTCACTAGTAAAATGGCATACATTAAAAAATAGAATTGTGGCAAATCACAAAAGCGGTGAAACAGAAAAGAGTGAAAAACCAGTTGGCTGTGATTTAGTAGTTCTTTACAGATTTGGTGCATGCTAGGATTTTCCAAAATTTAGCTATTTGATTATAGTCAAACTAGACAGACTGCCATAGAGAACTGATGATAAATTCTTTCAGGGAAGAATAAATGGTACAAAAGGATCAACTGAAAGGATTTTTACACTGCTATTATGAAGCCAGTATCTTCACTTTTCACATTACTGCCTATTCAGCTTTTTGGTGTGTGTAAGATAGGAGCTCTTAAGCACCAGACTAGAAAGAATTCTATTTATACTCAAATGTGGTCATTAAACTCCTGGCAGCGTACTGGTTTTTTTTTTTAATAACCTATTATTATCATAATCTACCAAGTCCAATGCCGAATCAAAACCTAGCTGTGTTAGCCATCATAATGATACATAAAAAGAAGACAGGCTTCCTGTCCTAAAGAGCTTACACACACCGTTTAAAGATCTGTCAGTATTCAGCTGGTAACTTTTTCATTTTCTGCCTATCCAGAAATAAATGTAGTCTCTGAGCATAACTTAGCAAATTTCAGTTGCCTTTTGTAGGTCTTTAATTTGTTCAGAGGGCCCTCAGCCCTTTTACAGTTTGGAATCCCTCTTGTCTGCTTAAGAATGCTATGGACAGCATGAAATGCTTCTTTTCTTACACTGTGTTAGATTTCAGTCATGAGGAGCACTGTGGCAAGCAATCTGATTCAAAACTGTTTGCTACAGCTAGCAGTATGGATGCTTTTAGAAAAAGGGAAGCTTTTTCAAAGTTACACTTGATAAATTTGATGTCAACTCTTAATAAATCAATTACAGGAAGAATGACACTACGGAAGTGTTATCTTATTTTCTAGGGTCAGGAAAATAACTATAATCTTTTTGTTTCGTATTCACTTTTTGGTCTTCTTTCCTGCAACCTGACTCAGTCATTTTTATTTGCTCTCATGTTGAAAACACACTCTAATATGAGAAAACTCAATCTGAGGAGCTCTGGAAGAGATTTCTCTTGATCTGTGTACTTTGGGGTAGTAGATGGTAATGCAATCTGAAATTGTTTGTCTTCTGTCATTAGCTATTGCTTGGTTGCTTATGAGAGAGGTACTTCATTTGTTATATGGCTGGTTCTCTCTATTTTTATCTGTTAAATCGATACTGGATTTGAAGGGATTTTGTTTCTTTGCTTCTCCCCGACTTCTCCCAGGAACCAGTCCCCATCATTGTCCATTTTGCGTGTGATCCAATGAAAAAAGATCACCTGCTTTACCTGCTGATGTATGTTCCAAATAAAGTAAGATGAGGAAAAACTTCCTCCTAGGTCATCTGTAATTTGCCTTACGGTGAGAACATGATACAAAAACCATGGTTTTGTTGGTAAAAAATTCACCTTTTTGTGAATTTTGTTGCCTACTGGTCTCTGCCTTTTCTAAATTTCAAGGCTTTTATTTGTTTTTTGGGTTGTTTTTGTAATTCAAATCTACTATTGGACTGTACGCAATATCTTGCAGTTACTTCTGCATTTTTTTGCACAGGTTGTCCTCTTTCTTGAGAGTTCTCTCTGCCAAGAGGAATTCTGGGCTTTGTAGCATATTTTGTATCACCATTCTTCCCATCCTGCCCACACAACAGTCTGCTCTGAAACCACAAGCAACTAGGTAGGAGTAAGAGCAGCCATTTGCCTGCTCTAGTTTCTGCCAGTTTCTGGCATCTGGCAGTACCCACTAGCAGGAAAATGGTTCAAGTCACTTCTCTTTGCCTCCTTTTGCACCTTGATCCTACTTTATTACGCACTGAGCTTGAAGCCCCAGCTGTTCATTTTTCAAGAACTCTCAGCAAGGAAATCCTCTGTCTATGTCAGGCATAAATACTGTAAACCAAGAGAGGATGTTCTAAATGGTTTTGTTTGGTTTTTTTTCTTTTTTTGCAGATGTCCTCTCTAGTGGCTTTTCACTTTAAAATACAGCAAGTGACAACACTGAAAATGCACAGTGATGTTTCACATGTAGCAGCTCTTCTTTGGGACACAAAACTCTTCTCCCCCAGTTGGTATTTTATCTCCTACTTTGTCAATAATAAAATAAACCATATTAAGCATGGAGCAGCTGAACAATTTTTTTTTTTTTAAACTAGGAAGTAAAATGTTCAAAATTCACAAAACCATGGCATCCTGAAATAGAAAGTATGAATGGGGTTTACTTGATATATTTTTTATAATTTTTTTTCTCTGATGCAATTTTATTATTTTTCTGATAATCCTTAGTGGGATTTTTCCAATAACTTTACTAGAAAAATAAAAATGTGTTCTTTACATCTCAAAAAAAAATTAAAAATACTGCTGTAATGGTTACTAAAAAACCCCAGCCAAACAAAAAGAAAAAACAGAAACACAGATAACAAAAACTGCCCTGCAAAACAGAATAAGAAAATGAAGTATAAAAGCGCAAGATTTTAAATATGTATTGTAAAGAATATTTGCAAAGGCTCTTTGAAATCACGTGATATTTGGTGAACAATAATTATCTGCAGACTGCTAGTTTCCAGTAATGGGAATTTTCTTTTCCACAGTCTTATATTGACTGCCGTTGTACGGTTATACAGACATAAGTGGAAGGACTTCGGTCCATCTGGACTGATTCAGCCTGAACTCTCTCCATGCTTAATGAAAACAATATGGTTTTAGCATCCCAATAAGTCATATAAATAAATGGCAATCTTTTAAAAATGTGAATGATTTGGAAGGACTTTTTCTTTAAGCATTTTTTCAAAAGTCACAGAGCTCTGAGTGAGATCCTGTGCATTTTGTCCAGAAGATAATAGTATAGAATATCTAGATTATGAATAATGGCAAAGATTGCTTTCATCAGAAAGAACCTGGTAGTGGTGTTACATGCACAGCTACAGGCTTCCTCGTTATAGTCTTCTCAACATAACTAGCAGGAAAAATAATACAGCATGTCATCACTTCAGGTAGCACCGCGCTTACATTGGAAAAATTCTCCCCTTGCTTCTTGCAGTGAAGATCATACCAGTCTTTGTCTCCTATCTAGAGAAAGCTGACGTGTTGATATAACAATCAGCAAGTTAGGTTCCAGGTCCCTTTATCGTACTAACATTAAAGATTATTACATTGTGAAAAGGTATTTTCCAACTGTTGCTGAGCCAGCCAAGGGAGAGTGTTAATGCTCACCATAAGAGCATGCTGTGCTTTACTAAGAGCTTGTACAAATGGGGATATGTCCTGGGAAATCTTGTAGTGGGAGCAATTATGTGAGTGCAGATGCAAAGCAGAAGGATCATATGCTGTTTCTGCGCAAAGTGAAGGTCAGTAAAAGAACACACATTCTGCAGATAGTGTGACAGAAAGTGGCACAGTGTATCTGTGCAAGAAGTCGACTTCGTTTTGTGCAGAGTTTTCTGATTTCATCAATACTAATGTTCCAGAGTAGAACTGAAACAAAAGCATTTTCTGTATAACTGAAAACCCCCACATCCTTCAAGCCAATCTAAATACTTCAATTTGTTAAAATCAGAATGTCTACTTATGTTTTAACTTGTTTTTCCACATGATTTATATTTTTTAATCTTATTTTATCACACACTCCACCAACTATTTTTATTCGGAGAGGAAGATAGAGATATTCAATTGTGAATAAGCTAAAGGTGAAATATTTGGCCAATATCATAATGATTTTTTTTTCAATTTTTCATTCATAATAAATTTTTGTCAAGGGTAATGTATTTCTCTGAAATGTTTTAATGATTTTACATTTCCTAGTATTACTCACAAAATCTGTGCTGTTAGTGTTACCAAAGATTTGATAGATTATCTTGCCAACATTACAACAGGCTTGCTATATTTAACTGATCATTGTTTTGAATTCTATCTTAAATGAACTGGGCAATGTGAATTGCATAATTTCTCTGGTATCGTTATTGCCCAGGTTAATTACTCTCCCAGGCTAATTACTCTCCCAGCTAAGAGTAGAGGTACGCATGGAACTGACAACTTTTAAATACTTACGATTTACAAGTTTGGATGGCAATATTGGCTTGCACTTCTCAGGAGATACCACATTCTCTTCATCTGTAACATACTCAAAGTTAATAATAAACATCATTGCTACTCCCTCTTGATTTTTCACTGGAATTATGTGGGTGTTGCAAATGAAGGTAGATCCTGCAAATGGAGAAAGAAAGATACATAAATGAAAGACAATTTCATTTATTTTCACTCCAGTAATTCCAGTTACACCAACAGATATTGAAGAATATTTCTTTGAATTTATTAATTAAACATGACACACACTATAATTTAAGCAGGAATATTTTCACAGAAAGAAATACTTCTTTTGATAATTTACTAGATTATTAGCTCTTCTAAAAGATTTCTCCTTTAAAATGTCAATTTTACTTTTTGATTTTTATTCACTGAGAGTACCTAGATAGATAGACAGACTTGTGATCTGGAGACATTTAGCACCAAAAGTAGCAATGCAAACACTGTTCCAAACACAACACTAGTGAAGAAAGCAGAACCCCATTCTTCTAAATGTCACTCATTCTTCAAGCTTTTTGTTCTATTACAACAGGATGAATCATGCATTAAATATTTATGGGTGTAAATATATCACTATCCTTATTTTAACTCTCAGCTCTCTTTATTCTCTTCTGGGAGCTGTATAATGTTGTTTAGGTTTTTGTTAAAAGTTATATTTCTTATCTGATCCCACGGGCTTTTATATTCTCTCACAGAAGACTTCTACACTGTGGAAACAGTTTTCAATAATCTTCAGAAGTGTTTGACTTAACTGCTTAACAATTTGAAGTATGAATTTAAAGGTAACTAAGTTTTCATATATATGGAGCATACCCAGCTTACACTGAAATGAACAGAAGGCGTAATTTCTCAACACCTCTGTACTCAGGGTGTTCTTGTTCAAATGCCTAATTACAGATTTAAAAAATTCTTTGTGTTAATTCTTCCAGTATAACTCTTAAGAAGTTTAATTTGACAGAGTCATTATTTTTGATTTAATTCCTTCTATTAACCTAACAGAACATAGTGGTTCCAAAAATAATGTGAATGCTGTAAGCAGTACAATAATGTGCTAAAAGCTTCATGCAAACACAACTGTGAGATAATGTTTTTCCATGATAGCTAGGGACTGGTTTAATGTACATCATCTGCAATTTATGCATTCAAATGCAGTAATCACTGAAAGTTGACAGGCTGTGCAATATGACAAAAACAGATCCTGATCTGGGTTACACAAGAATAATTTCTTTCTTTTTTTCTTCTTCTTTTTTTTTTTTTCCTGTTGAGGAGAGAGATAGTACAGATTTATATCATTATAACCAAGATCAGATTCTGGCTCCTCATATTTAATACAGTACTTTCTGTAATGTATATATGACACTTTGAGCTATGTATAGAATTGACATGCTGGCCTTTCAAGTTTTGCAGCTGTACCTTCAATCCATTTAATAAAACAGTTAAGCTGTGGCACTTGCCACAGTTGCCATGGCTACAAGCTCAATGACTTTAGTAAACAGAAAATAAGCAATTTAAGACTGTTCCATTAGAACTAAAAATAGAAGTGCTGCAGGCCAAGCATTGCCACATAGACTGCTTAAATAGAGGGTCTGAAAAGAATTTAGAAATAATCATTGTGGTTTTAGCTAATTATAAAAATACATTTTGAGTTTAAACAGTCAAAATTATATTTATTGATTTGTTTGGAAGGAAATACTATTTCATGATATAGGCTATATTTGGAAATGCAGATTTATAGGTTGAAGAGATATTCCTCAAACACAAAGGACTGGAAGTGGGGCTAGGCTGAGGCACACCTGGCTTTGAAGAACACTGGACTCCAGCAGATCAAATATTTATTTGTTTTTGCAAATGAGGATGACAAAGGCTTTTTTAAAAACTTTGCTGCTTTTTTTCAGCTTTTGAAATGCTTCCCACAGTGCTAAGTAATGACATTATCTCCCGTTTATGTAGAACATTCCGCCCTCAAGTATTTACAAACCTCTCTTGTACTGGAGCTAGGGATTCACATCTCTGGGGAGATGCAGAAGCTGTTTGTCAGTCTACAGCTTAAGAACAGGGCAAAAAGAGCACAGGGTTAAAAATTTAAGCTGGATATAGAAATATTTTGGGAACAAAAAATGGAAAAGATTAATATCTGGTATAATTCAGCATAGTTCCTTTGAAGACGAATTATACCAGCAGGCGAATGAATGAGTCCAGTGTAGTTCATTAATCTGAAGTTTTTCCAAGACACCTAGGCTTTTTAAGAGGCATAGAATATTTACTTTGTGTGAATTGCTGGAATTGGAATTCCACAATTAACCAAAATACAATGTCTGTTGTAGCCACTGTTGGTGTTTGTCTTCAGTACAGAAACTGTTATCTGCTATCCATTTATCAATATCTATCTATCTATCTATCTATCTCTATAGAAATGGCAATAAAGAAACCCAAAATACAAAATAACAAGGAAGATCTTAGGCTGACTGGAAAATAAGATTTGGATACAAAGAAAGAATACTAGCAAATTCAAAAGATAAACTCAGAGTTGTAGTTGATGGCAATAAAGAAATATTAACAAGTAGGTAGTTTATAAATAATCTTATCTGGTATTTGCACTCTGGCATTCCACTGCTCTTCATTGCACACAGCATGTTTTCCCTGTTTTGTCTGTATACTGAGTATTTCAAGAGTAAGAAATGTTTCTGATGAGCAATGAAAATTGTAATGAAGTTTCTGGAATTTGTATTTCTCATGTAATAGAGCAGGGCAAGTGGATGATATAAACATAATAATTATACCTTTTAATTAATAGATTCAATATCCAGGAATATATCTGGATTTTCTAAAGACTACCATTGAGAAATAGTAATGAAATACATCTGTTGTGCTCTCTTGTTATCATCACTGGAGATGATAAAGAAAAAAGCCAGATATTTTTTTGTCAGCTTGAATTCCATGATTATAAGGAATTGTTTTCTTTTGTCTCTGACACTTTAAAGCCTACTATTTCATCTAGTTAAATAAGTGGCAAAACATCCATATGTGAAGAAAAGATTCTGGTCCCCTGTATGCTGTGCAGTCATGATGTATGATTCTACAGCTATGTATTCAGCAGTGTGATTTTCACAAGACCAGACAGGCTGGTGTGAAAAAAAAACCACCAAAATGCATACGTAAGTGGCAATAAAAATTTAAGAAGTAAAGATTTAAGATATGTTAGGGTTATATGAGGATATATTGCACCATTTGGCAATTCTGGTGAAGGAAACCCTATTTAAATATCTGGCTGCATAGTGTTTAAAGTTGACTTGCTTCATGAAAGCTGTACAAAGTAGGCACATCAAACCAATCAATCTGGCTCATAAAATCTATTCACCTTTCCAGTGATTTTCTACTGAAGATTTTAGGAAAAGTTTGTGTCAGGCTGCATCTTTTAGATACAACTTTGGCAATTTATTTGAATTGTAATAGCTTCCTTTATAAGCAATTGGGAGAGGGCAATATAATTAATACAACAGTAAAGGCATTCTAAACTAAAGATCCTCCATTCCCATATAAAAAAATCTGACAAGAAAACTTTGGGAAATGACACATCCCAAGCAGCTATTTTGATTCAGCTTTCCTGGGAACAAAATTTTCACAGGCCATTACATATGCCAAGCTCAAAGGATCTCTGAAAATGAGACAGTGTGGCATTTAGGCAATTGTCCTAATTCTGCAGAAGCCCCACATTTTACACAATAGAGATCCTTGAAAATCCACCATGGTTCTACAGGATAGCTCTGCAGCTCTGTTGCCCTGAATGAGTCTGACAGTTACTATCTACATTACACAATTAAAAGATTTAGACTTCCCTACCTTACTCCAGATTTAAGGACTGCCTTCACTGGGGCTGAGACTGGTTCCAACACATTTTGGAGCCGATCTTGGCTTCTTGCACCAAAGCATTTATGAATTGTCAGCTACTTTTTTTTTTACCAGAGCTGCTGTGGACGACTGACTAAGGCTAGATAAAGAAAGATGATGAGTATGTCCTCTGTGTGCATATATAAATTTCTGGACAGGTTGACTTTATACTAGAGTTTTCTAGGATTATGATAATTTTTTACTGCTGCAACCTACAAGTAGAACAGTGTAGGTATCTGTAAAACCCATAGGCACTTTTGCCTGTATAAGATTGAGGGTGAGAAGGAATAAACCAAAACAGAGCAAAAAGAAGGGTCGACAACAGCTTGCCTACTAGAATAAGACCAAAGGCACTTAAAAATTAGAGGCAGAGGTGCTGTACATGTTTCCAGAGCCAAGCAGTCCTGCTCTTTGTCTAAATTCAGATATGAATGAGGCACTTCTGCAATGTGACAACTTTATAATAATACAGGGATAAGAGAAGGAAGCTGGGTGTTCTTTGCACTTTTATTAAATAATCAACATGTTTATTCTGGAAATAATTACCCTCCACTTCCCCCAGTATAATTCACATTTTGTCATCAAAATGAATGCTCAAAATCCCTTCTCTCAGAGGCATAGACTTAGAACATATTAATCACAAACATAGAGTTTATACATTAAATTTTAAATTAAAATCTTAATATTAGAAATGCAACTATATACATTTCATATTAAATTGTATACTAAGCTTAGTCTTAATTCTATCAGCATTTTACCAAAAAGGAGAAAAGTCTGCATAGTTCATATTTTTTTAGTAATGCTAAATATGCATTGCTTTCATAGATTAGTTTTTAATTAGCTACTCTGACACTATTACAATCTGATCACTGTTATATGAAATAGAAACTTAACATTTCTCTGTTAAGAAAGAGTTGACTTCCATAAATACAATGAACACCATGTAATAAAATATAACCAATGGCATTTTGTTATTATCTTGTGTTCATATTTACAGCTTTATTTGTCCTTTCATCACAGCACAGCTCAAGGGGATCGCCCAGTGTTAATAAGAACTTCTCTGGGGAAAGCAAAGAGAGATAATCTGAGGGAGAATTAATGTAGAAGGTCAGAAGACCTTTTCTGACTTTGCCGATCCTTCATGGAGTCTTTGTGTTTAGGATGAAAAGCAAAGGCATGGCTTTCTACTAACTCCTTAACTCCTCAAATTCAATATTCCTCCCTAATGGACAAAAAAGGCATCTCTCTGTACTACTTCCAGACTGGGACAGGTCTCAGAAAGTTGCTTACTCTGTTTATTCAGGTACAGGGCAATTCTTGTCCAGGAAGAAAGTAAAGCGAATTTAATGAAATTAAATGTATGCTCTGGTTTTGGGAAAAGAAAGACTGTCCTGCTGTGCAGACATTCAGGAAGGCTAAGGCTGTGGGGTTTGTCCACCATGTTTAGTATGGCAAATACAAGTAGTAGCAAGCCCCTTACGAGCATATAAAATGCTGATAACTCAAATCTTGTTTCCTGGTCAAGTTGCTGTTTATAATCTATTTTGTTACCACATGCTGGCAGATGAAGGACATGGACATGCTCCACATATGGACTAGTGTAAAAGCATCACAGAGACTGTGGTAGATGAATTAAGTAGAAGGCAAGATGGGAAGTGGGATACAAAATCTTGTGAAATCAGGCTCTGTCTGGCACACTGCTGATATGACTTTCATGTTCTTGATATGCCCTAAAGATAAGCAGAATACCCTGAAGCAGCTTCAAGCGTGATCTTCTGAAATTGTGACCTTATTCCCTGTTGCTCCATATCTACTTTCAGCCAAGCTTTAAGAAAAGAAATGGAAGCAAGCCAAAACTTTTTGTCTACGTGTTGTCAAGATTCTGGTAACAAACGGGTTAAAAACTTGTTTTAGCAAGCAAGTGCTCTCATCAAGCTGTGAATGGTGCAGAAGAATGACACCTGAAAATAACTAGTTGTAATTTACTAATGAGACCAGTAAAAGCAAAGCATCTTGTACCCTTGAAAGGTTATAAACAAAGGAAAGGAAATTAGAAGAAAAGCAGTAACCAGTGAATATTTGCTCTGCCTTGCAGGTTTCTGTGACTTATCACTGAAGAAAGTTGGTTTATGCTTAAAATTCAGAAGCCTGTTTACCTCTGGTTTGAGATCCACTCTAAGCAAACAGGGTACTTAGTTGAGCTTTTGTTGACATTTAGGGACAGTTGCACTGGGGATGTGTATTGAATATTCAAGCAAAAGCCAGTTTGTCAAATATTGAGGGATGATGTGTATCATGACATGGGGATTCAACATGACCTGTCAAGGTCTGAAAATCTATTCCTTTACGTTTCAATTCAAGCATAAGACAGGAACAATGCATCATGCCACAAGGAATCTTGTTTTCAGTGGACTTACTGGAAAGGTTTACTTTCTCCAATTATACTAAGAACTCTATTCCTGTAGTGTTAGTTTGAGAATAGTCATGCAAAAAATCCTGCAGAATTTCACATGATGTTGAATGGCTTCAAAAGCCTTTGCAAGAGCATTTCTGTATCAATTAAAACTATTTACTAACAGATTGTCACAACATAGCTAGCCTGTTTATATAATAAAAATGAGTGGAAGAGTGACTGAATCTGCCCTAAGAAAATTTCCCAGCCCTTAGTGATGATCAGATCACTGGTGACAGATACCACCTAGCTACTTGCTCAATTCAGCAACAACCCTATGAAAGAAATATCAGACAAATATTTCTGTCTGGTTTTATCTACAGCTCTTTGTATCTTTGCACTTGATGTCATTTATTCAGATCTGTGGAGATATCGAGATCTGTAAAGACCTTATTCTCTCGTGAGACCTCACTTGGAGTACTGTGTACAGTTCTGGTGTTCTCAACATAAAAAGGACATGGAACTGTTGAAACAAGTCCAAAGGAGGGCCACGAGGATGATCAGGGGACTGGGGCACCTCCCGTATGAAGACAGGCTGAGAAAGTTGGGGCTGTTCAGCCTGGAGAAGAGAAGGCTGCGTGGAGACCTCATAGCAGCCTTCCAGTATTTGAAGGGGGCCTATAGGGATGTTGGGCATAGACTCTTCATTAGGGACTGTAGTGATAGGACAAGGGATAACGGGTTCAAACAAAAACAGGGGAAGTTTAGATTGGATCTAAGGAGGAAGTTCTTTACTGTAAGGGTGGTGAGGCACTGGAATGGGTTGCCCAGGGAAGCTGTGAATACTCCATCCCTTGCGATGTTCAAGGCCGTGCTGGACATAGCCTTGGGTGACATGATTTAGTGGGAGGTGTCCTTGCCCATGGTAGGAGGGCTGGGACTACATGATCTTAAGGTCCTTTCCAACCCTAACTATTCTATGGTTCTATGATTCTATCCAAATTTTGTCAAAACTTTGGCTCTAAAGGAAAGAATTACCCTTGGATGTTCCTTTCCTCCCCACCCATCGTTTGTTATGTAGCTGCACACATGGACAGGTTGACTTCATAATAGAGCTCTTTTCCTCATCTCTGAACATTGTAAGTTAATACCTTACAATACTTACATCAGTCTTATAAATCAGATTTTGTTATCAGCAGCAATTTTCGTGACAGAATGAATACCTATTTGAAGTGGAGGGTGGAGTGAAATGTCAAAGGGAATAGGTCCCGTTAATCACTGTAAGCTCCCTAACAAATATCAGCGAAATATATTCTTGTCTCTACCCATCCCCCTTAAAGACAGCTATTCAATTGAAAAGGGATATAATACATTTCAACCTGCCATCTATTTTTAGTTGTTCTCTGCAATGAATCATTTAAAAGAGACAGTCATACTGATACATGTTCAATATGTTTTATGGGAAGCTTGAGAATTCCCCATTCTTGCACACAAGTTAGCCCATTTTCAGTCAGATGGAACTGGAAAATGGTGACATAAAGACACAGCTCAGAATACATAGGTAAAAGATAAAAAGATTTGTACAATTTTCTGTGTGGTTTCTAGACAAATTTAAAGAGTGTTTGACTTATCTACTAATCCAATTGTAAAACTAGGATTAAGAGTTTCTGGAAAAGTGATTTTTCTACATTGCACAAGTTATTCCTGTTTTCCTGTGAGTCAAAATATTTTGAAATGCTCATTTCACTGAAAATACATATAAAAATAATTTTCATGATTAGCAGTGAACAGAAAATCCATTTTTTTGTTTGGCTGCATGATATACTTGAGCTGAGGACATTAAAATAAGAGCTTTTTTTTAAGTACTAAAATGCAGATATATTTGGCTAGTTTTATGTCTGTTAACAAAGGAGAAATCAGAATGTAATGCCATAAATCACAGAACATCTCAATATGTGACAGTAGACAATAAAAAATTACTGATGTCCAACGTCATTGTTCAATGCTATTTGGCAATGATCAGTACCACCTGAGATGGATCAGTTATGAAATAGCCGGTGTTTCTCTGAAATTGAAGATGTAGGTCAAAACAAACGAAATAACAGCCCATTTAATAATAATGAAAACCTGTGAAAATGAGTTTGTTATAATGTTTTCAGTCGTCTCAACAGACCTTTACATATTAGTTTAACTAATTTTAATTTATTTTTCAGTCTGTGTTAAGACAGAGAATTTTTAATTAGAAAAGGTCATAGCAGTAGGGATTACATTAATTCAGTGGAATTACACGTAATTAGAATAGTTTTGAAAATAACAGGATTTCATTGTGAAAATGCTTTGCCTTTTTTCATTCATGTTTTCATTAAGCTTAGTGTAGCACTCAACAAATAACAGATGTGTAGCTCAAGGTGAGAAACAATGGTAAGAAACATTCTTGCACATTTTTTTTTAACAGAAAAATAAAGTACAGAGCTTTGGTGTCTGTTTACAAGAAGTATGTGATGATTTTAGTTAATTATACCTTAAAGAAAAGTCTTTACAAAAAACAACTAGCTGACAAATAATGGTTCTACTTACTTATTTTTCAGCTAATTGGCTAAGAGTTAGCATGCATTTAACCATATGTGCTAAAATTGAAGGTGCCTTTTTTCCTTATTTTTTCCTCTTTCTTTCTCTCTTTTTTTTTTCTTCCCCCTTCCTCCTCTTCCCCCTCCCCCCTGGCTATTCTTTTCTAAACCCTCATTAGAAGCTATGCACCTCTGGGCATTCAACTGAGAAGTGTCTTATCACATTCATGAGCAGAGGGATCTCAGGTTTGTTGGAGATTGTCCATTTTGCCGAAAAAAGTGCAGATTAAGATGGTTTTGTAAAAGTAACCTCAATTATTTGTCCAAATTAAACTACATAAACTATTGTAAGAACTTAATAAGTTTACAAAGCAGAATGGAAGGGGAAAAAAGAAACAAACCCAAACAAGCTAGAACTCCATTTCAGTAATGTGTTTCATTTGTCCAAGGTGTTAGTCCAGTATATACTATGAAGGAAAAGAATGATCCATATTCTGTTCTCACTCAAACTGTGCCATTTAAAGGAGAGTAAGTTCTTTTGGTGATACAGTTTTTAATATATATCAAAAAGAAGGCAGCACTAAATGGCCACACAGTATGAAATGTGATGTAGAAAAACTGGATCAACAGCAAGTCCGCTGAGGTGAAAGAGAAATGCTGTCTTTGCTGCAGACTTTCACAGGTGCAATGTGCATCCTGCTCCATTGGCCAAGTGGAAAGAGTGCCCTTTTCTAAATATTGATTCCTTTCTCATCGAAATCACACCTTTGAAACTCATAGAAACATACTCTTCCTGATGGTTTGTAAAATAATTGATCATGAGCAGTTAGAAATACACAAAACCCCAAACTTGTAGAAAAAAAAATCATATATAATGTGAGATGTAAAGTCATAATGTGTGCATTACAGTACTTAATTGTAACCTAGCAAAGTGTATGTGAAGGGAGAGAACAGAGAAAATGAGGGATTCTTGTTGTATGTTACAGCTGTTGTGAGGTCTTGTTAACAAAAATGGTGATCTGAAACCCTCATCAGTCAGAAAGCCAATCACGAGAGCTGATGGGACTAGTCAAGCCACTGGGATCATAAAACAAGTGGATGAAACCTCCCAGGACAAACGAATTAGCTAAAAGAGACATGGTATTCTGGAGTTCTTGATAACACAAAATTGTGGGATTTTGAATGCATATTAACAAATGTGGTGGGAGGTCTATGTGCTGGAGTTTTGTCAAATTCACTGGTAAAAGACAAAATTTTTGCAAAACAAAGAAGTTTTGTAATGGAAAGTTTCCATGCCCAGCATGATGTATTTTTAATTTAAGATATCTTTAGAATTGATAAATATTAATAACTTCCTGGGCTAGAAGTTCATGACTTCCCTAGGGGTGATTTTCATGACTGCCCTTAGGGGTGATTTTTGTGACCTAATTGCAGTCGGTGTAGAAAAGCAAAGCACATTCCCCAGCAGTAAAATGGTGATTCTTCTAAATGGATAATTTTCTATGGTTGAGAAAAATGGAAGTGGAAATAATAGGGAGGAGAAATCAGGCAAATATATGAATGAAAAATCTGAATTCTTGAAATGGTGGCGAATAAAAAAAGTAATGATTCAAAGATGCTGGAAATCTTAGCTGCAAGTCCATCTGCACTGAATGCAAAAGTAAAGGTAACAAATAGGAATTAACAGGCGTATAGTGAATGGAGAAAGGAGAAAGTAAATACATACCTGTGGAAACTGAGAGATATGAAATATGGGAAGTTAACAGAAGAATGTGACTACACCAGGGCAAGACCAAGGACAGTAAGTAGGTATGTAACTACATTAAGCAAAAAATAATTCCAATGATAGTAAGAGTCCATAAAAATCCAAATAACAAAAGTTCTAGCAAAATTGTTAATAAGTATGTGATAATCATTATGCAACAACCAGATAGATCCTTTAAGAAATATTTCTTAAATGTGGTTAAGTCTTTGCTAGATCTAAAATATCAGCAAACTTAGAAAAACTGTAATCATAGGTCTCAACCTACAATGCAGCAATCTACAGCTCTGATGTAACCTCTGAACAAATCTTGCTGGGCAAAGTCCCAGAAGGTTGGAACAAGGCTAATACTGTGCAAGCATTCATAAAAGCGATAATAGTGGTTGAAATGACTGTATGGCAGTGAGTCTGATATCAGTTCTAAGCAAAAGAATGAAACTTAAGATGTTAGATTAATTTAATAAAGAATATCTGACAGGAATATAATTAACGTCACTCAGTAGACATTATTAATGGAAATCTGATTTGATTATTATATTCTTTGTATAAAAACCAACTAAGTAGCCATTATAGCCACATGCTTTTGCAAGGTATTCTACTGATTGTTATACAATATTCTAATAAAGTAATAGCACTGTATTTATGAAAAGCTCATTACACTGTTTACAAATCAAGAGCTTTCAAAATGTCATTAATGGAGGATCACAATTCAATGCCAGTTGTTAGTGAAAGTCCACAGAAAGGACCAGAATAGCATTAATTTGTTTTAAAAAGGTCTGGAGAAAACATAAAATAACTTCTATGTATGGATGCTTCAAAAACTTGTGAATGGCTAATGACACAGTAATGAGTCAAAATAGAAGAATTTGGATTCTTCTATAAGTGGGACATTAAATGCAAAACAAAAATGCATTCTGAAATGGTAAATTTTATCATACAGTTATAGAACCAGGGCACATAGGCTGAAACTGAAAAAAATGGTAGCTATATCCTGGAATTCTGTCTCTGTCTCACAAAATCATTATCACAAAAGAAATAATATGGTAATATGTAAGAATGGCAAGCAAAACCTGCATAAATAGGTAGAATAAGACGTCAACCTTCATATAGCACTGTGGAGACTAAAACTGGATTACTGCATGCACTTTCTGGCATCTGAATTCTTAAAGGACATTGAAAAATTGGAGAGGGCATAAAAAAAGCCAAGGGATAACATTCTCCATAAAATTTCTTTGGTGTGAATCTGAAAGATGTCAATCTTTGTTATTTAATGAAAAGTTGTTCGAGAAGTGACCTGCACGGCAATCAGTAACTTCATGGAAAGTGCTGAATACTTAGGAGCCGTTGAGTCTAGTAGAAAAAATGTAAATGTCTGGAAGCTGAAAGCAGATAATTCAAGCTGTATCCTCTGGAATGAACCATCAAAGGAAGCAGTAGTTCTCCCTTTCTTTATATTTTTAGATCAAGACTAGAACAAACAGACAAGTCCTTTTAATCAACAAAACCTGTGTATGATTCATCTTCATAAAGTTCTAATGTTTCTTCTGTATGTCTCATTTCAATTGAAAGAGGAAGTCAGTGCTTCCTGGCCCAACTTTGCTGTGAATACACAGTGCTCCATAAAACAAGATGCTGCCCCCTTCCTGTATTTGGGAATAAATTTTCATGCGCTATGCTTAGTCAGTAGGTAAAATTTCAAACAGCTCTTTCATAATCTAGTCAAATTTCGATGTTCTGACCTTAGTGAGAAGTGGGATCATATGTGGCAGTACGCTTTGGCCAATCTTTGGGTTATGGTGCTGTAGCAGTGAATTCAATTCACAAGGTGTGACTCCTAACCTCTTTGTCTGATGGACATAGCATCAGATGGATGTGGGATGCAGATGCCTGTTTTTCACTCAGATGCATCAGCAATGCTACTCAGTACTTTCCAGGGCAATGTGTGTGGAGTTGTTGTGTCTCTGTTCTCATTCTCTCCTCATCAGGAAAGGGCAGCAGTTCCCAACTCTGACCCTCCCAGTAATGATTGCTGGAGGACGCATGTGGCTGTCTGGGCTGCACTTGCTGCTCAAATAGTTGTTTCCTGTCTCCATTAGGGGAAAGGCACAGGCCAGATGGTGACGCACGGTGAAAGCACTGCCAATGCAAAATCATTAACTACATCTCCCCCAAATAACACATTTATTTGTCAGAACGATATCTCTCTTGTGAGTTAAAACCTTACCTCATAATAATTCTTTTTTTTGCTACCAACAACTTCACCAGGTTAAATAAGAGCATAATTGTTAGCAGACATGGCAGTGGAGTTTATTCTTTATTTTTGAAAGTAAATCCAGCTTGACATCCCCTTAACCTTCACAGAAAGCTCATGTTCTTAGGTTGGAATCATGCCCTTAGTACCCATACTTGATGGCTTCACATGATGTCCTGACTGCCTATATGTGTGTCCATCTGTTAGGCTGGCATGGTGCCCTCCCACAAGTTGCTGGACTCTTGCCCTAGGGCATGGCTGAGGACTGAATGCTTACTTAATACTTCATGTGACTTCCTGTCTGTGTGGATGCATGCATGTGTGTGCTGTGACCCTCCTTTTTATAATGGATGGGATGGAAAACATTTGCCTGATTAGCTTCAGGCACAATAGTCTAAGTGCAACCAAGAACATCTTTAAAGAGTTTGTGTTTTTTTTTTTTTTCCTAGAAAAATTTTAATTCTATGGGGTGAGTTGGATTTTCTAAGCTGAATATCTAAATCTAAAGAGTTTAATAGCAAAACATTGCTTCTTGTTAGGATGAAGTGAAAATTCTGAAAAAAAAAAAAAAGGGTCAATGCTGTATAATATTAATGAGAGAGACCACTGACAGACCCCAAAATTAAGTTTTCATGTGCTAAACACTAAGTGGAAGGGGACTGGAAATGTATCCTTCCTAGAGGGATGGATTTTTGGTAGTCTTCACATAGTGCTTCAGCTGCCTTACCATGATTTTATTTTGCCAGCTTGTTTCTTCAAGTTGAACACAATTGTTGACTAAATGGCTAAATAAAATTGTGCTTGTCTTATCAACTGCTTCTGTGCGGCATCTAGTTCAGAGGACACATCCAAGCTCAACCCACTTCTTCAAAATTGGTGAGTCCAAAGTCCTGTCACTACAGACCCTACAGCTAGTGTCTCAGGCTCTCCAACATGGGATGCTCTCCTGGCTGCTTTTCCTTTCCATCACTTATGTATGCTTCCTCAGAGCTTCTATTAGGCTGTAGATCCCTTAGCATCTCTTGGCAAACATTACTGTACAGTATACAGACTCACTCTTAGCTTCTGATTTACTCCCTGGGGACAACACAGGAAAGGAAGAAACATAGATGTAGTAGAGGAATTTTTAACACAAAATCACTTCAAAAACAAGCGCTTTGCAAATAGATAAAATTGTTCCCAAAATATGTTTTCTAATGTTTTCTGGAAGACTAAAATTTGGTTTCTGTCTAAAGAAAGACTGCTCTGGCTCATAGGCTCCTCTGGGAGGCTCTGCCACATTCACCCCATCTGTGAACATTTTTGTGAAAAACCTAGTGAATGGGACTCTGAGTTTAAGGCCTTTTATTTGCCATCTTGGCTTTCAATTTTCTATAATAGCCCATCAGCCTTCTTTGGACATCAGGTTCTAATGCATTACAGTAACATGTTTGAGACATAAACTGCTTCAGGTATGGTGCAAAATGGAATTTATAATAAAAAAATAATATAGTGTTCACATCCACAGTCCACTCTGTCAAAATGTGTCTTCTATGTGCAGATTCTTAAGACAACTTTCATGATTTATTTAGTTATCTATATAGGAAACAAAGTCTGCTTATAATTTTGCTCATTTGTATGGGCTGAATTGCAATGAAATCCTGGCTGATAATCAAGAATAAAAAGGGCTGATTCTAAGTCATCATGTATCCAGTCTTGAAAATATCCTTTAGCAGAACCTTGTCAAATATAAGTCAAAAAACATTTTGTTTATATGGTTTATTTGCTGAATTCAGTCCTTCTCGATTTTGAAGTTTAATAACTTAAGGCATTGATTATCTTTCAACTTGCTAAATTGATGACCCTCAGCAACTGAGTAACATCTATCTTACTAGTATCATAGAATCATAGAGTGGGTTGGGTTGTAAGGGATCTTAAAAATCATCTAGTTTCAACTCCTCTGCCATGGGTAGGGACACCTTCCACTAGACCAGGTTGCTCAAAGCTCCATCCAGCCTGGCCTTGAATACTTCCAGGGAGCAGGCATCCACAACTTCTCTGGGCAACCTGCTTCCAGTGTCTCAAACCCTCTCTTCCTAATGTCTAGACTAAATCTAGCCTCTTTAAGTTTAAAGGCATTACCCCTTGTCATATCACTACATGCCCTTGTAAAAAAAACTCTCTCCAGCTTTCTTGCATCCCCATTTAGGTAATGGAAGGCCACTATCAGATCTCTTTGGAGCCTCCTCTTCTCCAGGCTGAACAACCACAACTCTCTCATCCTATCTTGATAGGAGAGGTGCTCCAGCCCCTGTTCATCAATGGTCAATATAGTCTGATACCTTTTAATGTAAAACTACTGTATACAGCTGAACTGTTCAGTTTGATTTTTTATAGTAACTATTTTCTTCCAAAGCTGTAACTTTATAGGAATTTTGCAACTTCAGGTCTTATGAGTTATCTTCTTTTACAGGTTACAGATTCATCATAGGGAAACTGGTCCTAAAGGCAATAATTAAATGCCCTATATGGTTTCTTGAATAATTCATTCATGATATGCAGGACTAAGTAGTTGAAAAAAATGAAGAACAGTAAAATAAGAATGAGAAACATGAATGGAGAAAATTACATTCAAAACTGTAGCTTCATCATAATGTTAAAGTTTGCTAGATGGGAAAATGAATGATCAGACCTAAACATCCATTTTTATTTCCTTAAATGTCTGAGATGACATTATTTTTGCAAAAGACTTATGATTCTTACAGATTTTATGTGCTGATTGAGTCACCTCTACTTCAGGAAATTAAAATGTGTGAATATAATTCTATTTATGTAATTTCTGACAGTATCACAATTTTTAAAAGTCTATTTAAAGATAATAATTTTTAATATACACAATATGCACTTTTATGTGGAGTGCAATCACTACAGTCCACTGAAATCTCATCTTTTTCTAATTGCAGTGGATAAATCTGTGGTAATCTCCTTTGCAAGTATGGCATAGAACATGCTATAAATACCACAAGAGGGGCAAAATTTATTGCGTAGTAAAGGTCAAAATGAGAAAACCTATAAAGACAATAATGAAGCCCATTAGCTGGGATTCAACTAGACAATTAAGAAGATGATAATTTTTAGCTTGTGAGAAGTCCCACTGACTTAAAGTGTCGTGCTGAATATTGTCAGTAATGTGTAATTTACATATTACTTTGTTTATCTTTATAGTGTTTAGACATTACACTTAAAATCTTTTTCTTTGTGGAGATCTGAAATGACAGTAGAACTCACATATTTACTAAGCCCCTTGTGTGTTAGAGAAATTAACTAAAACTTGAAAAATATATTTAGGAAAAAAATCCATTTGTACAAACATGTAATTTGACATCAAATGTAAACTCCTGCCTTGGCTTTTTTCTACTTTTTAAAATCTTCTTGTTAGGACTTGTCTTCTTATATTTCACTTCTGCTTACATCAGGCATTGATTCTGAGAGAGGCAGCGAAAGGTAGCTGCAGCCCTCTAACTTTTTGTTGCAGCACAATAGCCCTGTGAAGCACACTTCCTGAGTGAGCATCATGACTATCTCACCCTGAATATCATTGTGTCTTGATTAGCAGAGTTATCTGTATGCCGGCATACAGCTCTATGTGCTTACACTGATCACTTTGCTTACGTTTACAGGACATTCCATACATCCCTATGAATTTGGGCATAAGGAAACCATAGTGCTCTTTTAACTCAGAAGCAAATCAAGCTTTGTACCCCTGGGCAAACAGACATCAAACGAACTCTACTTCTATCTATGAGGCAAAAAATTTAATTCAGTTCGAGGTCTTCTGAAATTAATTTCAGTATCCAAAAGATGAGCTTTATCTTTCTTCACTAACACAGATCTTGAATGAGCTCCTCTTGATCTGTGCAAATGTGAGAGAGGATTTCTGTCATGGGTTCAGCAGTAGCAGTCATTTTTCTCCTTCTTGGTAGCTGGTGCAGCGCTGTGCTTTTTGATTTTGGGTCTGGGAACTGCGCTGATAACACCAGTGTTTTCAGTTAGTGCTCGGTAGTGTTTTGGTCCGACCAAGGACTTTCTGAGCCTTATGCTCTGCCTGGGAGGAGGGGAGCCAGGAGGAAGTAGAGACAGGACACCTGACCCAAACTGACCAAAGAGGTTATTCCATACCACAGCACATCATGCCCAGGATGTGAAAACGGAGGGTAGAGGCCCAGAAGAGTGGGGGGTGCACTGTGTGGTTGGGCTTGATATCGGGCAGTGAGCAGTTGTATTCTCTTTCCTTGTATTTCTCTTGTATTGTTACTGGTGGTGGCAGTAGGGATTTGTGTTACACCTTAGTTACTAAACTGTTCTTATCTCAACCTGTGGGAGTTGCGTTTCTTTTTCGATTCTCCCCCCCATCCCCACAGGACTGGGGGAAGAAAGAGGGGGAGTGAGTGAGAGAGCAACTGCGTGAGTTATTGAGGGGCTTAAACCATGACAATTTCATACCCATGTGCATTTTCGAAATCAATTTCACAACTGATTTGTATCTCAGTTTTGAGATTCCAAATTGCACTAATGACTGGTTGAAAAACTGTTACAGAAATTCTATCCTGTGAGAGTTTTGACTAATTTAGATATTTTTTGAAAGTTATCTGGAGAGAAATTTTGAATTTTTCTTGGAAAACGAACCAAATGAAAGTAAGAAGCATAAAGGTTTTTGTGATAGCTTAATCTTTCAAATGGGAAGTACTAAACTGCTACAATGCCAGGTGTAAGTCATAGTTCACTTACAGTATACCCTCCCTGTTTTGCTGGCTTCTTTGGCCATGCTATATGTCCCATGATATCTTAAAAGTGAGTAATTCTTAGAATAGGCAACGTACTGTAGAAATGTTACAAAGAAAACCCAAACCAACTAAACTTTGAATAGAAAACTAAAATAATCCCATCTACATTGATTCAATGTAAATCTAAAGATTTGGTTTAATTTCTTCTGAAGTGGAAAATATTGGTTTGGAATTTCTTTATTAACAAATTTTATATTAATCTTCTCTTCTCCAAAAAGCTCTAAATTAGATTATTTTAGATATGCTACATTTTGGAGTTGCACTGAGCTTTGGGGCTTCCATCCGTTTTTTTAACTTTGCATACCTGAGACTAGCTGCAAGTACTGTTTCTAATATACCTTACCTGTGCTGTAGAGTTTTAAATAACGTGTCCAAACTCACATCCCTCAATTAAGGAAACAGGGTTTTTTTTGGGGGGTGAAAATTCTCTCACTGCTGTTTTACTCTCAGGCTTTTCCCTTTGCTTAGGGAACTCTGAAGTCAGAAAAACTCAACTGCAGTGACTCTGGAATGAATATTCCCCTTGGAAGGAACAAATTATTTTCACTTCAAAGAATGCACTTTGTGCACATACTTTTGAAGTTGTGCAATATTACTGTTCCTGTGTTTAGGCTTGTTTTGTGTTCCAGCTAATCTTGCAATGGACTTCTGAAACTCAACTCTGTTGTCCCATTTGACATCTGAGAAAACAAGAAAGGCTAACCATACTAAACTGTAACTGGCAAGGGAACTAAGAGATGGATGGAAGCAGAAATTATTCTGACCTGAAAAAAAAGAGTAGGAACACTACCTGTCCTGAAAGCTAGCAGTTTTCAGGCTCAAAGGGAAATCTAGGAAGCATTCCAGATTGAGATGTCTGTAAAAGTCAGTGGCAAAGAAGAGAAATTCCTCTCTCCTCCCTGATAAAGCCTATTCCCTAAAACATTAAAGTATGTCTGAAAAAAAAAAAAGTCAGTTCAGATCCTGCTAGGAATATATTCTAACACATCCATGAGATATGTTAACATGTCTAACTCTCTATTTCTATGCTTTGCTGAAATTTGTTATTGCAAATTAATTTTATTTAATAAAGCATTTTGTAGCTTTTGGTTTTTTTTTCCCTTCTTTATACTCCTATTAGAGAAGTATTTGAGGGGTGGTGCAATAGACCATAGCAATGCCTTCGTGATTATTCCTCCCTAAAGAATCTGGAAAGGATATTACTTGCTCATGAGTCTTCCTTTAAGATGTTAGAAAGCCTGTAGTAAAATCCTTACTTAGGCACTTGCTGGCATTCACTTGTTAAATTGTACTTTAAAATAATATTTTCATTGTTTAATGTCACATTATTAATCATCAGCACACTAGAACTATGCTACATAGTTGTTCTGTTCTAACGGTTTATAGTAGAGGTCTTTAATTGTCTGTCAGCAGCCACTATTAGAAGGAAATTCTCTGAGCCATAACAGCAGAAATCACAAGTGAAATTCCTATCTGTACAGATAGCTAGCATGAGAGGTCTGTGCTTGGAACAGCTAGAAAAGGATGAATTTCATACACACAGAAGGCAAAATGAAGGTAAATTTCTAACATTGAAACTACAATGATTGTGTAGATGGACCCTCAGACACTATTACACAAGCCTAGTGAAGTCCCACCTGAATGGGTTTGATTTTCCAGCTTCAGAGTTATCACACCAGGTAGTGATGCACTTCAGAAGAATATGAAGGTCACTTTAGCAGCTGGTTTTTTTTCATAGTAAGGGTCATGTTAAACAAAGTGTCCTTCATAAGCTGCTTAGATTTTCGAGGTGAAAACTAAGTCTTCCTCAACTCATTGAAACCAACCTTTTTTATTTTTCTGTGAGACATCTATGAAGTCTTGTAAGACTCAAGAATTATATACAAAATGTAAGCCTCTGCGGGGAAAAATGTCTTTAGCTAAATCATGTCATAATGTTCAGTAAAGTATCCTTAGCAGAGCACACATTCCTATTTCAGGAAGTGTAGTGTGGTAGGTTGAGCAATTAGCACTTTATAAAGGCTGCTCATCAAGAAAAGGGATGAAAACTGCTACTTAAGCCCTGGCAGAAAGAAATATGCTTTCCTTGTCCTTAATGCTAGTGATCTGTCTATTTTTCTTCTGCCCATTAACCTTTGTGGTAGTGATCTGAAACATCAAGATTTTGCTTGTTTAGAGGACTTGAAGCCGTAGTTGATTGGCTGAGTCTTCAGTGGTTCAACTATTTGATAAAATTAAATTTCCAGATTTTGCCATCATATGAAAGATTTTGTTTCAATGAGTTCTTTTAGTTAGTGACATTGATGATAGCAAACATACAAAGCTCAGTTCATGTTACTCTCTAAGTTTTGTTACAATATAAAATATGCATCTTGTTTAAATTCGTTACAACCACAAGTGATATCTGAAGTGCTAGTCTATGCCAAACTTTGAGAAAGAGTAAAATCCTATCATTGACATTACAGATGTGGAACTACAGTTGAGTGCTGCATGTAATGCCTTCCCAAACCAGGAGGCCGTGAGTAGCAGACTGATGCAAGCTCTTGAGTAGCATAAGCCCGCAAATGCAAGAAAGCTTAATTCTTTTCACCTGTCTATCTGACATGGTGGAAATAAATATTTATGTCTTGTGAACACAGTGGTATGTAACATTTAAAGTCAAAGTATGTCAAGGCCAAGACCACTATATGCTGCCTACAAAGCAGACTAAAGCTATACCGATCTTGGGGGAAAATAAAACTATGACTCTCTATTTCCATTTTTTTTCCTACCTGAGCTACACTGTTGGAATCCACTTGCAGTTGAAAGGATACCATAAGATACTGAAGTTGCTAAAAACAGGTGACATAAGCTAAAGACGAACATTAGAAGCTTATAAATTAGAAAACTAGGAACTGTGTTGCTTGCCTAGTCTAAATTAACATATGCAGTCTAAAGTAATATATAGGCACATATTCTCAGTGAAAATTTTGAAAATCTATTAAAAAATTAAATAAAGGGAATATTTGTAAATAACATAGAATATAATAGAAATTACTTTTCCTAAAAATTTGTATGTTATTGTCAGTGATATTCATACACATAATTGATTATTTTAGTACATTACAGATTATTTTATAATTAAATATTCATAAAGTGGAATAAACTCTGTAATGGAGGTCATGTGCACAGCATTCTGTAGCATCTCTGGCAATAATTTATTGGAGAAATTGTGTATTCAATTAATATTGTATTATTTGATAAAACATTTATAGAGGTCCACATTGATATAGGAGCCCTATAACTCTGATATACAGTGTTGTTGCTGTTCAGAAATGCTGAGAATGGTATGCAACACTTGAGGGCTAGTTTTTTGCTAGACTGTAATCTTCAGACCTGTATCTGCAGAAATATCACATGGGTTATATCTTGATGCAATACTCTTGAACGTGGAGAAAGGAACATAGGAATGCAACACTTCACTAAAGGGCTTTTGCACTCTATCCATCTCACTAATCCTATCCTATTCTCCTGAGCAAAATTCATAAGTTACTTTTTTCTGTTTGGTTGTTGCCTATGTTTTCCACCCAAAAGAAGAGTCAGTATCACTGTTTTTTGGTTATAAATAAAGTGTTACTGTAAGAGCTCCAGTCCAGTGTATGGGTTCTGTTCCAGTTTGCAGCTAGAATGCTTTGGACTTCTATCATCTGATGCATATCTCTTTTCACATGGCAGTGGCAGAGTTATTTCTAATTTATTAGAACTCTGTAGGTGTGAAACTAAAATGTAACTTTTAAATGGCTTAGGCAGATACCTAATTTTCTGAGATCTGGCAGGGTACTCAAAGCAGGGAAACACAAATTTATGCTATTATACATAGCATTCAGTTATGCATAATTCCCTCTAGTCCTGAGCTCTTCATACTTTCATGCCTGCATTACAGCAGAATATCTGTAATTGTCATTCAGTAAAATACAAAATATGAATAACTGTCTACATTCCTTTTCTGAATCACACAGGGCTCTTTCATTTTGTCTAGCACTATTTAGTATATCATTATTCATTATTTTTTCCTTTGCAACTCTCATCTGCCAGAAATATTCAGCTTTATTCATACCCTCAGGAAAGACAAGGAGGATCTTCTACACAGTCAAGATACATTCAAATTTTGCCTTTTATATGGACCGAATATCCCCTAAGGGACCATGTAACATCTGTGCTTTCTGCCAGTGTGAGAAAACTGGTCATGCTGGTGAAAAGCGACAATGGCAGCACTGGGCAACCTACCTTGCCCTCCAATCTTTTTCCTGCTGCTGAAAAAAGAAATAAAAATTATTTTGCAAATCAGTTGGACTAATAAATTTTATCACCTGCTAGACAAGATGGAGTTAGAAACAATTTCCTTGGTAGTTTTCCAGCTGTCAGACTAAGTCCTAAATCTTGACTGGAGGGAGAATTTTAGAACAAGAGTATATACTGGTCCTTCTCCCATAAAAATTGGAGATGTGTTAGGAAATAGAACATTTATAGAACTAATAACAGTACTTAGCCTCTCAAAATCCTATATATGCCTGTAAAATATACAAGGTACTAGCAAAAGCTTTAAAATTACGTCACCACTATCTGTACAGATAATTTTAAAAAATATGACCTCAGTAGAAAGGGCTCATAATATGTTGTTACAGTATGGAGATAGCTAAGGAGAGTTTGTTTGAACATCTCATGAAAATTGAGTAATGACAGTTCAGTGACTGGTAGTTAACTAGTAAAATCACCTCAATGGTTTTACCCTTCTGTTGTCTTATATTCTTAAATATGCTGTGAATTTTTTTTCCTTATTTGTTATACAGCTTGACCCTCTTCTACTGGGTTAGTCTTGAACAGTCAATATCTTGCCCTCAAGAATTTCTGCTATGAGGCAATATTGTATTTAGCAGATTCCACATATGAACAGCAGATGGTTTGAGCTGAATATACATAAGCATATGCGACTGTAGGTTGCCATCCTTTAGTTCTGTTTAACCCTTCAGCAGCTCTTTGTCTTTGCCATTTGACAGTCTTGTTTGGAAATAGTAAGGAATTCAGGCTGTGATAACATGAGTATTTTTTCCAGCTTACACTAGAGATTGTTTTTGGTTTTTTGTTTGGTTTTTTTTTGGTTTTTGGTTTGTTTTTTTTTTATTAGGTTGATAGCTAAGAATAATCTGCTTGAACTGGTCAGTGGATATGAAAAACTGTTTTGTTTCCACCTGCTTGCAGCTCTTCCATGTTTAACAGCAGATATATGAAAATAAAAGTCACAACACATCATTTGTGAGACAGTGCTTCCAGCCACTGCTACCAACCACTATTTTATTAACGTTCAGGATTCAGTCCCACTTTATTCTGTTATTATTTTCTCTTTCTGTTTTATGCATTAGCAAGAAAGTCTAGTGTTCTGGTACTTGGTAAAGTAGCAAATTTTTTTTCATGCTAGGTTATTTTACTTAGAATCATGGAAGTGCTCTACATTCTTATGAAAATACTTATGTTGGATCGTTTTGAGATTGCTTCATGTCTCAGGTAACTATTTAAAATGTCAGAAACAGTCAAGACTTATATGAGCTCTGCTGAGTGCTTAGCAACAGGAGTATATATGCACCTGTTTTCTGCCTCTCTCAGGAAGCTTGCAGCTGACCACATCTTCTCCAAAGATACAGGCATGGAAGAGGAGTTGCCTGCCAGTCTTGTGGCACTTCGGTGGCTGCGGCGCTCCACAGCAGCTCTTATGTAACTAACTAACTAACTACAGCATGCAATTTGGCTTCTTTCCTTGAACTCCAGCCGTTTACGTCGTATCAGAATTTGGCTTGAAAACATTTCTGAAATGTATTTGGTATTACCACTGCCTTCCTAGGCAGATACTTATCTTGACTGCAACCTACCCCTGTATTTTGGGAAGAGACCCATATGTGCAACCTGTCCTACCTCCTTACTAATGTTATGGCTTCCACAGATCAAGAAAGAAACTGCAAACTGAATGCTCTGAACAGGGCATGAATTTAAATAGCATTTAAATGTAGCAGGAATAGAGACAAAATTTATTTTTATGTGGAAAAAGATACACTGTTGGTTGATCTGTCTACAAATGCAATAGCTCAGACTTGCGGTAACTCAATGGAAGACAAGCACTGCACAATGACTTTATATGGCATATGCAGTGATCTTTTCGGTTTGGTTTGTACATACAGGAAATACTTTCCAATCTATGTTTTTCTGCAGCTAATATTTGCATTAGCTGGTTTTGTTTACAATATTTGAGTAATAACTACTTACTAAATATTAGTTTTGTAATATGGTTAAAATATACAAATAGCTTTTACCAAGGTAATCACCTTTAGCCCCGAAAGTACTGATCATGGATGAAGTGTAGCCAGATAGCAATCCTTTTTTTCTCAACAGGAAAGATTTTTAATACCAGCATGATTAGCTGCTTGTATCTGCTAGATGTGGCTTTTTAAAAATACCCTGTACTTTTTATAAAATATATCTGACTTGGTTTACATATCTATTAAGTGCAAAAGCCTGTTCAGAAAGAGAACAACACTGGAAGAGTTTTAAATTCCAACTCTAGTAGTGTTAGTAAATTAAACTGTATTTATAATCCTTTTAGGCTATCCATATAACAATTCAGAAACCATTGGTGCTGAATGACAGAAGGAAATCCCATTTAACTTCTGCCTGTCTCTGTCCACCTTGGTACGCTTGTAGCTAAATATGATCCCAAAGTCATATTGGAAGAGGAATTAAATGACGAAAATGGCAATTAGTTTGATTCTCAATTATTTTGCTATGGAAGTTGAAGAAAATTAGACATCAAACTACTATGTATTTATAGCTGTTCCTGCCTGATAATATACTGCTTCAGTGAAAACACAAACTCAATTATGCTAACAAATTAAATGCCACATTTTAACCAGACTTCCTTTTCTATATACTTATGTTAAAAAGGCTATCGTAATAAGGTTTTATTTACCATAGGGTTACTTAATTCAATATACACACTATTGGCTATAGCATCATCAAAAAAACTAAAAATATTTTAAACAGCAAGCAATTACAGACATGCTTAGGGGGAGGAGGCTTACAAAATGAAGCACAACACTGAAGAAATGAATACAGTATTTTGCCACAGGAAAATTAATGTAAATGGACTTTATTTCAATGTTCTACAAACCCAGGGTAAGAACATTAATTTTTTGTCAAATGAAGAATAATAAAAAATAACTAGCCAATTAAAATATATTAATTCTTATTTCAAAATAAGCACGGGCTGTTGCACAAGAAAGAATACTGGATATTGGATATTTTGCAAGAAGAATAAAGTCACTGAAAGCCACTGAAACTGAAAAGATTATTTATCCCATAGCCAATAGTTTTAGCGCATGAGATGTCCACTACACCTTAGTCTAGATTTGCATTTTTTCCATTCAGTGTAATTTTTATTCCTTTAAAATATATTTTTACTTCAGTTTTGTACTGCAAAACTCCTGGGCCACTATTACATATGCTGTTTGTCTCTACCACATTTGAAAGTAGAGGAAGGATGCTACATACTGATGGATGAAACTAGTGCACAGGGTCAGCCAGTACAAATTGCAGCCGTATAAGAGCAGGCAGGCTGGTGACAGTGAAAGGAGAGAAACTTCAAGCTGCCTGTATGCACAAGCTATTCATATGTAATGATAAAGCATAGGAATACCCAGTTAACAAATTTGCTGGTCAGATTCATAAGCCTGTATGTGAAACAGGGGCATCTTGGGCTGAAATAATTTATGATTTAATGTAAAAGGTGTACAGTTTTGTTTAGTTTCAGTGCAAGTTTGAGAGATGTTAAAAGACAGAAAATATTTGAAAATTTGATCAAACCTATATTTTGTCCTGAGTGTGTTTTCACTTTGAAAAGGTGTTAAAAAATGAAAATAGGTTGAATTGTGTAGGATAGAGAGATAAGAATAAGATTTCAGAGAAACAGGTCACAACAGTTGCAAATATTCTTCTCAAAGCTCAGATTCAAAGAGTTATTAGCTAATTAGGCATCTAAGATTCACTGTAATTATTTAGAGTTACAACTCTAGAACACCCTGGGCCAGTCAATTTCAGTGAGTAATTACCCTTTCTAGATCCCTTCTAGATCAAGTCATAAAGCTGGTTTTCTCTGGGGAAAGGTGGGTAAGTCTGTAATAAGAGTTTTTCTGCTCAGAAGGAAGAGAGGCATTGACAATATAGAATAGAATGCACTATTAATAAATAAATAAAAAAACACAAGGAAAGACTTTTGGATAGAATGCTGAAAATTTTGAGAGAGGCATTTCTTCCCAGAAAGTCTGTTTTCCAGCTTCATTTTTGTTTCCTGAATAAAGCTACATTCCAAACTTTCACAGTCCTGACAGGAATGGAATTTCTGTCCCCAGAAGTTTTAGTAATGAGAGAAAGGTTGTGTATGTGTTCCAGGGAGATGTAGCATGAGAGTATTTGACTGTGTTTCCTTTGGGCTAGTTAAGTAAGTACTGAGTTCTGAGTAGGTAGAACTGAACCTTCTACTCAGGCTGCTGCTTTTAGGAACATAAATTATTCTTGCAGTGAAGAAATGTGTATCATACGCTCTTTCTGGTCGTTTGTGCAAGAGAATTCTTTATGTCATATTTAAACAATATCTGACAGGAATTACTTGGTGCAATGTGTAAGTTCTGCACATTTGTGATTTTTTTCTAAATAATATGTAAAAAGTTACTAAAGTTTCAAATACTATAATTACGATCATTATAATTATGTATTTGCTTAGGAATTGCTGTACTCAACACAGTTTCTCATCTTCAGAAGTATCTTTATTACTGAAAGATTTTCCATAAATATTTTTTTGTCTACTTTACAGTGCTAACAATTTCAAAGAGCAGTCACTATCTACATGAATAGCAGTTTGAGGCACTGCAGCTAAAGGCTAAATTCTGCGGCAGCTTTACATCAGCATAAGCCAATATTTCTACAAACAGAAGCAGTCGTGGCCTGTCTTGGACCTCTAATTTCCACTCAGTGCAACCCCTTCCTTCGTGCAAGTACAAATGATTGTGTGACTGTGTAAAACCACAGTGAACTAAATTTAAAGTGCTTGTTGGCTGACTAATATTAACTCAGTTCTCCCTATTCCAGGTCACTAGAGAGACATACATCCCATTGTGTAAGGGGGTAACATGGGGTCAAGAGTAAGCACTTGAAGCAGACTGAGGACAAGACTTATTCTTTCAGCATCAATGACAAACTGTTTATGATTACAGAACCATTTTCAGAAAGCTAGTCCTAATTATTAAATAGATTATACAGGGTCAGCTCTTTTACCAGCACTGAGCATTTTTTTGGCAGTATCAAGCAACACAAAACTCCAGCTTAAATTTTGCCTCAGCTGTGTGCGTCTATTGTGGCTACAATATGATTACCTTTATGTTGGCCAAGGCAGTGCTGGTTATTCCTTAAATGATGATATTAATGGGTGTCAGAAAGCTTCAGCTAAAAACCTGAACTCAACTGCTTTCTAGGCAAGCATAAAACTTTCATTTTATAACAAAGTTGTTGACATCAGTCATGTTCCACTAACAGGAGAAAAATGTATATTTTGAATTACTCTTTGATTCCTTTCATTGATGCTTAGTCCCTCAGGAATGAAACCTGGCAGGGACAAACAAGTTTTTCAGTGAAATCTTGCTGGCCTAGTTGTAAAATAATGCTACCTATTGTAATATAACAAAATTTTGAAACAGGACACTTCCTGTAAACTTAAAAGAGCTGATACTGTGACACTGTTCCAAGATGATTGACTGTGATAGTTACAGATTGATTGAAATGCATTAGAGGATATGCATTATATATCAAGACATGATAAATTATGAGAAAGTACTGTCAGGCAAGCAATTATGATAGCTCATCTTGCAATGCCAATTATAAAATGTCTGGAAAATACCTTATCTACATTTATGAAGCTTCCTGCATTGATCAATGAAGTAGGTAAGCGAGTGTAAAGAGGAGTGCTATGATCACTAAAGCGTCAGTTAAATAGGTATCTAAATGGAACTGGAGAACTAGCCATGACTTTATAACCTATGGCATGAATGGTGTTTGGAAGTGGATTTTATGGCCTTGGAACAGCTTTTAGATATGTAAAGCAGTTTTACTCAGTTCCTCTGAACAAATATCTTCCAACATACACCAACAATGGTGATACTCTAATCTAGTAGCTAATTAGGAAACAAACTATGTAAAAGGCATATGAGGTCCTAAAATGCATTTCATAAGGTACCACATAGAATCATAGAATAGCTAGGGCTGGAAAGGACCTTAAGATCATATAGTTCCAACCCCCCTGACATTGGCAGGGACACCTCACACTAAACCATGCCACCCAAGGATCTGTCCAACATGGCCTTGAACACCGCCAAGAATGGAGCATTCACAACTTCCCTGGGGAGCCCATTCCAGTGCCTCACCACCCTTACAGTAAAGAATTTCTTCCTCATATCCAGTTTAAACTTCCCCTGTTTAAGTTTGAACCCATTACCCCTTGTCCTCTCACCACAGTCCCTCATGAGGAGTCCCTCCCCAGCATCCCTATACGCCCCCTTCAGATATGGGAAGGCTGCTATGAGGTCTCCACTCAGCCTTCTCTTCTCCAGGCTCAACAGCCCCAACTTTCTCAGCCTGTCTTCATACGGGAGGTGCCCCAATCCCCTCATCATCCTTATGGCCCTCCTCTGGACTTGTTCCAACAGTTCCATGTCCTTTTTATGTTGAGGACACCAGAACTGCACACAATACTCCAAGTGAGGTCTCACGAGAGCAGAGTAGAGGGGCAGGATCACCTGAAAGTCACTTTACAAGACCTTGTTGACACTTAATCTGAAATG